>OX422142.1:34959529-35617705 GCA_949129095.1 Volucella bombylans | reverse complement strand
GTAAAATCCTATTGTTCGAATGGTGGCCAAGTAAAAGGTGGATAAGCTGTTGGGTATTTATAGGAAAAGACAGCCTTCCCTCTACTCCACCTGTCCACATCACATGTGTTCAGATACATGTATCCATAGTCCGTATTTCGTATTTTGTATTTCATACTCCTTCGACGATCGACAACCAACAACCAACAACCGCTGGATGGTGGTATTCATAATTGAATTGGATGAGTCGACAGTTTCTGGCTGGAGTGGTATATCATCGGGAAAGAGGGGTCGAAAATTATTATTTCTGCTTTATGTGTGGTTGTTTTGTTTTTTTTTTTTTTTTTTGACAAGAAAGCGAAAACAACACACGGGAAAAAATCGACAAAAAAAATAATTCTTTTGTTACTGTTAGCCAACAGTGTTTTTGGCAGGCCGCCAAAATGACTAACAAACAAACGGAGACCATTTTGAGAACACTACCTATGTACCTACTATTGTCGACTGTTGTCAGTTGGCAAGTGCGCTGTAGATAGTGAATGTTCGATTTATTTTTGAAAAGACGTTGGTTGGTTGAGAGGGGTGTGAGTTGGTGTATCGAAAAGAAAATTGTCAGTACGCATGTAATTAATTTCGTATCAGCGAATTAAGGTAATAAAATTTATTGCTGCGGCTTTCTTCACGTGTTGACAATGGGCAACACAATTCAGACGACTGTATAGGTTGGTTGGTGGGTTGGTAAAATGTTGCCAAAATTGTTGGCTATTAATTGAGCAATTGTCGGACTTGAGACTTTTTGTGATGATGAAAGGTATTTGCTGTTATTTGTTGGGGACTATTGAGAAAGGGTATTTATTGAAAGTGAGCTCTGGATTTTGCTTTCTATTGTAAAAAGTTAACTTTTGCCACATACTTGTAAGAAGACTAAGCAGATTGAAAATTCGGTAAGAAATAGTCCTAAAGCGATTATTTTCATTGACACATGTGGTCATACTAATCACCTACTAAATTGGCTGGATCTAAAAGAACAAGATGAAAACAAGAGAAGTAGACAACTTCAAATCAAATCCGAAAGGCAACATCGATTTCGACAGCTTAATGGTAAGTTATGTTGTAAATAACCAACCAACAGTAGTTATGATCCAAAACAGTTGGGTTTTGCAGATGAAAAGGGAGAAGTAACACATACTTAACAAATTAAGAATTTGATAACTTAAAATGTAATACTCTGTCATCATCGACGGTAAAGAGAAGTAGAGGAAGAAATTTGGTAGAAGTCAGAGCTAGAATCTATCATTTTCTCATATGCGCATTTGTTAATTTTCTACCGTCACAAACAATGCCAGCAAAATATGGTTTCTGATACTTCTTATGGCTTTTCTCGAATGAAACCATGTCGAGATAAAATTGGGCTTCAGTTCAGTTTGACAGAAATTAGTTGAAGCAATCAAATCCATCTCCGTGTGCTCCATGCACGACGTCTGAAGGAATGATTTATGTATATGTAATCTAATATATGACAATATTTAAAATTTGTTCACATATAAGGAGCAAAAACTGAGAAAAATAAAATGGCTTTCTCCCATATTGGGTTTAAGTAGAGCTCCTATCAACACTATTAACTTCGTTTCCAAGTGAGTGCAAATAATATTTTTCAACGACTTAAAGTTACAACTGTACCTGCAGCCTGATGACAGCGTTTACCTGAGCCAATGCTCCGCGGTGTTATCATCACTCTTACAGCAAACATTATGTGTCACTTCTACCCAGCACACTTAGTGCTTAGCAAAACCGTAGTGTAGCAAGCGGCAGGAAAAGGCGCTGCCCTTTAGAGACATCTGAAAGAATTCATTTGGTCTGATGGCATACTGGAAATCCATCCCATTTACAATTGTGTTTTACATCACTATATGACGAGCGATTTGGGAGACTGAATACTATCTCAGTAACTCAGCTTGATGGATTATTCTTCAACCAATAACCCAAATCATAGACTACGAAACGACTGGAGAGTGGCATACATTGGCATACACCAGCAACAGAACAGAAGATACAACTTATTATATGTCGACTTGAACCTATCTAGCAGGTACGCTAATGATATAACCAGCTCGGAATCAGAAGTTTCCATAACCAGACCACCAGACCACAACAACATCGAATATTACTCAACATTGCTGATAAGGAAAATCCTATGAAAAACCTAGACTAAAGCTAGAGGAAGTTGTTCAAATCTTGAATGATGCTCTCACCAAAGTTTTTGAGCTGACATACCCCGCCACTGGATAAACCAATACAGATCGCATATCCCTTAATGGGATGTAAATCTGCAATGACTTCTTGAGAAAACCAGAAACCTTCTCAATAGTTCACTTCAGACTAGTGCCATAAAAGAAAATCTGATCTGCATCCAACTCCTGTCACTGAAACTTAATATGTTAACATCAGCTAATGTCGTTAAGTCGCCTAGTGATCAAGGTAAATACCTACGGAAAGATATAAATAAATTTCTGCCAATAACAAACTTATTGATGGGTTTACGCCAAACATTTTGTAGCGTGTTGCAGTGGCACAACAAAGATCTTTGAAGAGATTCTTCCTTATGTGGTGGCGACTTGTGCTCCGTGTGCTCCAGGTAATCCGGTTGGCAGGTGTTTTGTTTTATGCTTTCTCGTTCGCGTACCTCAAGGGCGCTTGTTTGAGCAATGATCTTGGCGGATTGTCCGCCAAGTACGTCGTTGCTCTTCTCTGATCGCAAAATCAGATTGGTATGTTTTTTTTGGGTGGGAGCTCATCCCAGCTGCGAGAGCAAAAGAAAAGCTAGCTCGGGATTTTTTCCTCAACCTTAGAAAACACAGTATAATAAAATTAACCAGGAAAAGAATCTTACGTACCTTAGAAGTGCGTCAGGATGAAAATCTTACCGCTTCGAGAGATCAGATCGAAAGGAGGAAGTTTTTTTGGCGGAAGTGCAGCGAGTAAGTGTAAACGCAATAATTTGAGTGGCGACACCCAGTTGAAATTTCTGTTTAGGTACTCGTTGCATATCTAAATATGTGCATTCAGTGCTGAGCAATGGAAATTTTTTTGATTTTAAGAAAATGGTTTTCTGATTTTTACAGGAATGCTACAATTTGGCGAATAGTAAAAATAGCTCTTACAGCGAAAATCACAAATGACGACTACTCACCCGCCCAGAGCTTTGTCTACTCTGACCGAAATCTTGTAGGAGAACATAGATAGATTTGTTAAGCCTAATAGCGACAAAACTGGTCTGCGAAGCTTACAGACTCTAGCTTATGCTAATTTAGCTTAACGAATTTCCGCAAAATTGACGCATATCTTACTAAGTGTTCTTTTAATTTCGCCAATATGTCCCTTAATGATGCTCTCTCTATCTTCTACAGAGAATTATTCAATTCTATTTTTCTCTATGTCCCCTTTTCGCGCAATGAAATCCCTTCTACGAGCATCCCGTGGTATAATCGTGAGAAACAAATTATGGGCAGTTTTCCTTCGATCCTATTGTTTTTCTGACTATTCCAACTATCTCGGGTCATACCTTCAATTCGCCCAGAAGGTTATAAATTCTCTACCAGCGATACCTTGATAGTGCGCAATTAAGGTCTATAAACGGTCCTAAGTCTTTCTACCAATTCGTTAACTACAAAAAAATCTAAAGGTTTCCCTCCATCCCTCTCATACGAAAACATATATCAGCAACCGATCAGCATACCATAGCCAACTTTTTTGCTACTTTCTTCAAGCAATCTTTTGCCGATAATTCCTTCGTACCGGATCCCTCTTATTTCAAATACCTACTTAACTTCCCCATTGTCGGCTCTACGAGTATCTCTCAAAGTTTTGATCATACAGCCATACAAAATGAATTACAACAACTTACCCGACCCAGATGGCCTTTCATCCATCAGTTCAGTTCAGTTTATATGCATTTTTATTTATATTTCTTAATTTACTCTTACATGCTAGACAAAAAAACGCTTAAATATTAGCTTAAATAACTTCAAATTATCTTAAACTAACTTACTGGCCCTATGCAGGCACTCTAAGTTAAACATAATACTTAAGTATTATGTCTTTCGACGTTTGTGACGGATTTTATTCTTATTCTACAGTGACTTAACTACAACTTAAACTAAGAAAACATGTTTAAAAAATACAGGCCTTCCATCCATATTTCTTAAGTGGTGTCCCTCAAATCCTTACAAATCTCTTCCAGTTATCGCTCTCCCAAGGTGAATTTCCATAGATATGGAAGTCACAAAATGGAGTAAAGAGCGAAGTCACTAATTACCGCCCCATAGCTAAACTTTCACATATACACAAGCATTTTGTACGAAGCCTTAAGCTTCCAGTGCAAATCTCTTATTTCCCCTAATCAACACGGTTTTGTGAAAGGTAGATCAACTACCACTAACCTCGTAGAATTCGTGTAATCTGCTCTCTCAGCCTTAGAAAGTTGAAATTATAACAACTGATTACAGTAAGGCTTTTGACAAGATATCTCACAAACTAATCCTGTTCAAATTGTCCGTCCTGGGCTTTGAACCCATTTTGCTAAAATGGATATCTTCTTACCTGGATAATCATTTTTATAGTGTTGGTTTCAGGTCTACCCTATCAGCTCCTTTCGCCAATTCAGGTGTTCCTCAAGGTAGTCACCTAGGTCCACTCCTCTTCATCCTAACCATTAACGATCTTGAAAAAGTCATTCACCACTCAGCACTTTCTCTCCATGTTGACGATACCAAATTTTGTAAACCTATTTCCTCACAACATGACTCTAGCCTCATTCATCACTTGGCTTCGTTAAAAGATGGTCCAAAGAATTCTGGAACCCGTGCATGTCCAGATCACTATACATCACTTACGATCGCCCCCTCTCGAGTACACTAGCCAAGCGTGGTGCCCTTTCAACGACTCCATGCAACCCGAATTGAGAGCATCCAGCTTCGTTTTCATCGGTTTGCTCTTTGAGGTCTACCTTGGAATGATCGTCTAATCTTACCTCTCTACCGAGAACGTCTGAAACTCATTAACCTAAATACCCTTGAGGAACGAAGGGACGCAACAGACATTTTGTTCATTCACCGACTCCTCTCAGGCTCCGTCGATTGCTCATATCTTTACAACTCCATTTTCATTAACACTAATCATCGAAATCTACGTTGCCCCCGTCTCAACCGCAACAATTTCCCGTATGCTGCGTAAGGTAAACTCCAAACTTTCCTTTTTTGATTTTTATCGCAGCACTCTTTCCCTCAAATTCGATCTCCTTCACCATCCATAGTTTTAAAACCTTAAATATTATTAGATTTTAAGTCCTAGTTTTTAAGCTTGTATTAAGCCAAATAATAGCCCCCACCAAAATTAAAAAAATTATACATACATACATATTATATACAGGATTTATATACACTACTAGGACAGTAAGAATTTCTAGTTAATAAGCGAGTCTTGAGATGACAATTGTGAAATAAAGACCTAACGACAACAAAGAGTTTTGTACACAGAACATCTTCAACAACACCGGTTGGCAATGTTTTTCATATTTTCTCTGTTGGAAAAATATGAAAAAAGTGTATTTGGTTGAATAGCCTTCCTTTTAGTATCGTCAAAGCCTTCTGAACCGTAACAAGGTTACGTTGATCACTTGAGTTTGTCGCTGCAATTTCGAACCCCAAAAACAACTTGGTGATATCTGTCATCAGCTACAATTTTACCACTTTATACCTGCTTTCATATTACATTTCTCAAGAAAACAACACTTCTAACAAAAAACGTCTTACGATTACACATTTCAATCAAACGATGTTATCGCGGCTCAAAAAAGGATTGACAGTTGGCTACAATGAAAACCCCTTTCTTTGAAACGATCTTCAATAAAAGGAAATTTCACTTCAAAAGTCTCACAAAATTAGAACAAGAAAGTACGAAGGATACAAAACAATTTCAGTGGCAAAATCGTTTCTTTTTACCTAAAAAATGAATCCTTTTCCACCGAAACAGTTGTAATCCTTATCCAGGGGTTGATCGCGAAGTTAAAATCAAATTTCACGTCAAATCGAAACAAAAGCAAGAAAGAAATAATAGAGATCAAAACCGAGATCTAGAGACGTAACTGTTGCTTATTGAAAGGAGATCAAGGACATCTCACCAATTGTATCTTCATATTTTCCCTTTTCCCAACCACCAACCAAATGAACACAATAAAAAATAATAATTTCTTCTCTTAGTTCCGGTCATATGTAACTGACAAAACTCCTTGATTCACGAACAACGAAACGCACTTTCGAAAGCATGTAACTCAATTCGCTTCTTTATCATTGAGAATGTACATATATACGAGTATGTATGTATGTAGAAGGGCAAACTATTATAGTTCTGATTTAAGATTCGTAACGGCTAACGTACGAATACCTACAATCATTCAATGGAGAATCCTTTTTTTGTTATTGAACAGTCATTTATCATGAAATTGAAATGGAAACTTCAATTGTAGGAATATGACAGTGAAATGCAAATATATACTTGCACATTCATCTCATTATCCTGAGAAGGTACTCGTATTTGTATTCATATTCCTATCGACTGGATCAATGCAAAAATTTGAAGAAAAATTCACCGGAATGACATCGGCGTATTGTAATTGCCAATTGGCATGGAAAGATGTGAAATCTGTTTGAAGATCTAAACAAGGACTTCTTTGGCAACTCAAGGATACGTGTACTTTTATAAGATTAATATACGGCGCGTGTAATCGATACTTTATTGGAAATTCAAATGTTCGCATTTACTTTTCGCAATTGACTTCTTTCGTTGATCGTTTGCATATGAACAGTCAAAGATTTATGAACATGTTATCCTTGAAAAGGGTTCATCTCGAAGATTCGTAAAAATAGGATTTCGCTTTTTTCGAAATAAAATATATTGCCTGTTCTATTAGAGACATTTTTTAGTTTAAAAAAAAAGAGCAAAGCAACAAAGGAAATATTAGAAGCAGCAATGTGGAGCGGAGTTTCCAACACTGAACCATTGTCAATCTAGTACTAATAACAAACTTATAATACTAACTTAGTACTCAAACAGGAACCATGAGTGTAGGAAAACTTGACTTAGGATGTTAAAAGGTTTTTACAGAACGATGTTATTACTAAGAACACTTTTCGGGATAGTAGCAAATTCAACGAGGGAGGAAATAATCTCCATGACTCAATACTATTTTCTGACCTGTACCTGTACATGAGAACCACCAATCATTTGTTACAAAAGTAAGACCATAACGCTATCCAACATTAGGTACGTTTAGGACATTACCGACTGGAAAATAAAATCGGAGGCTTCAATGGCAGACTATAAGAAGATCGACTTGAGAATTGTATGCGATGTCAGAGGAGGAATTCGAAGAAAAACAAATCGAAACGCTTTAAGAAGGAGCTCAAATTCAAAACAAAACAGGTTGAAAAATATGTTCAAAGCCCGGTGCCATCACTAAATGTTTTGAACTGACGTGTCCAGCTATGATAGATTGGAGCAACAAATATAAGAAAATCATCAGGATCTCGAAGAGTACCTTTGTAAAAAGATCGAGACACTTGGTGAAACTAACAGAACGGCCGAAGCCCTTAAAAGGGGCAATTGAACTTGACTTGGAACACTCAGCCGGAAGCTTGAGACCCACTTCCCAGATACTTCTCGTAGCCTGATCACAACTTGCTCACAACAAATTCCTATCACTGAAGGTACAAAGAGATGAGTTAAAACAGCTCTCCGTAGATTCAATGTGATATGATATCGTGTTGACGAATGAGGACGCCAAATACGCTGTTCCTTTCTTGATGGTTTCAAGTCATCTGGCACCGATACCATATATCCCTTATAAACATTACGAAAATATAAAGACAATCATGGAATATAATGGTATATCAAATCACTGTCTACAAAAAGGATCGCATCAGAAACCTCCAAGACGCTGTCGGCTTTCTGAAATATACAGGAGCTTCCGCCAGGCAACATAGCTGTGATAAGACCAACTACATATATTCTATGTGTCAGTTTTCCGACGAATAACTGTTACTCTTCTTCAACTTCATTTAAACTTTAATCTTCCTTGCAGAATTCCAATGGTTTGACTATATTTGGACAACGATGTGTTGATCTAAGTTGATGTTTGCTTCACAGAAACTCCGAGCATCCAGAAAATTGGACCAATTCAGCTAAAAGAGAATCAATTCTTTAGAGCTCTTAGTTCTTTAATGCTAATGTGAATAAACTGTGAAATCTATTGATATGAATCCACTGGTGTTGATGGTATTAACATGCATCAACCGCATCAAGGTCGCCGGAGCTTATTTCAGTAACCAGCTGGATATGATTTCTGAAATGTTTTTTTTTTTATAATTAGCACGCACAAGGGATTTTGTGTACCCTTAAGATGTTCACACATAGCATTTGGCGAGGGGAAGTTAGGGAGGGAAAAAAGAGAGATACCGATGTGCGTTGGTTTTAAATGTTTACAAGTTGTATTAAGTAGGAAATAGAGACCTCGGCAGGGCAGTCCTCAAGCGAGTTGTACGGCTTAGGAACGAATCGCAATATTTCAGATTACGTTTGAAAGTGGGCTTGAGGGTATACCGATGAGCATTCATAGCGAGATGGGCGTTACGGTTAAAAGTTAGAAGGGGTGGAAAGCTACTGGCAATTTCGGTGGAGCACTGGTGGTGAAAATAGCGATACAACGATGTGAGACAAGAGACATTACGTCTGTGTTCGAGGGTGTCGAATGACTGTGTAATATTGTCATCACCTATGAGTTTTATTGGGCGTTTTTGGACCCTATCTAGCAAGTGCAAAGAGGTCTTAGGAGCACCTGACCAGATGTGAGCATTTTACTCTAATTTCGGGCGGATAAAAGCCTTATATAGAGGGGCCAGATCAGAGGGTGTGAAAAATAGTTACTACATCGCTTGAGGAAACCTAGACATTTTGCGGAGTTTTTGGCGAAATCGAATATGTGGTCATTCCACATTGTTGTTCTGTTTTTTTTTTTTTTTTTTTGAGAAAGGAGATAAATAGATTTAAAGACCTTTTATCTCCGACTAGTACTGAAGTGCCTTCCTAAAAGAGTCTTGAATTTAGGTAATTTGTCTGCCTTTCATGTTCCGGCTGAATGATATTACAAGCAATTGGAAACCAATTTTACTCGTAGTTTTATATTTGAGCAAGCGGGCAATGCTAATTTTCTACCAGACGTGTAAATCTTCTTATCGACTAACGATCTACATTCAATACTATATGCCGTAAAGCGACAGATTCGGATATGGATGGACTTACTGTTAACGACCACAGACAATGAAAAACCAATAATGACTTTCTTCAATTCATAAGAAATATCTGGGCCCTGAAAAGCTAAAATGCAAGAAACAATTTGTCAAGGCTTTAGACTGCTAAAAAGCTGATATCACTGCCATCTAAGATTGCGATAGTATACTCCGGCCAAAAGAAGAATAAAAACTTGGACATATACCATGGTGATTGCTATAGAGAGCAGAAGAAGTTCATATTTCGATCCTGAAATTTTTCGAAACAAAGGAAGCAAGCATCTGATTACAATCTATATAAATGCTTAATTCATGACTGCTACGCCTTTTAGTAATCGGGTCACCCAAGCTTTTTAGAAAAGCGCTATGATGGCACCTTCAAGCTATGAAAATCATTGTCAGCAAGCCGTATAGGATGTGTTAGATTTCATTCGACCTTTCCTGGTTTGAAGAAGAGTCCCGGAATGCATATATGATATTTCGAAACAATTGGAGTACAATATGGAGCTGCAAAAAAGGACGAGAGCTGCTGGCCAACCCTATGACCAAGGGAGACACCGGAACATCGGCGTTCAGAAGGAAAAAGAAATCAGCAGAGAAGTGCTCGTTTCAGGTCATAGAGAAATGCCATTTCTTTCGACTAAGAAAAGAAGCAGCTGAAAAATAAGTCTTTCTCAAGAAACAGTGAAAAATGAACTTCTGAACACGTTTAAAGTCTAATCCTACTGTACGGCGCTTCTCACGAATTTTATCAAAAGCGAGTGAAAATGCCTTTTGTTGATTCGAGAGAAAAGTTCTTCAAGTAATATTCGGTCCCATCTGCGCAAACGTAATATAACCAGATTGACCTTATCAGCAGTGTTAGAACTCATTGCCTAACTAGGACTATAGAATAACTAGAGAATCTGCGAATCTATACCGGAGAAAAACACCGTAAAGAAAGACCTCGCCTTTGGCGTCGCGTTCAACTCGAAAGCGACCTTAGTTTACGTACAATTAGCGTTTGCTTTTAGGACTTACCACTAACCTGCAGCATTCGAAATTTCAGTAAAATATTCACTTCGGCTGTTAGCTCTATGCCCTTTGATGATGAATGAGTTCACTCACTTCAAAGCATCTTTTTTGAGTTCACCATGGAAACACTCCTCTTCTTCTCTGGATTCCAATTTCTGCTTCGAATGATAAAGCGAAATAAAAGCCAACTGAAAATACAAATAAGATAGTCCTAAAATCTCGACACGTGATTTGAAATTATTTAAAAAAAACTTAACTCCCGTTCTAACTCAACTAAGCCGACGGTTTCCACGTCTGACGAATTAAAAAGAGATTCTTTACGATCAGATGATGAACATGAGCTCTTGGGCACATGTTCGGAATCGGAGGACTCGATCAATACCATAGTAGAGGTTTCTGTGGTGGATTATAACAACGATACTTCAATTTTCCAGATTAACCTCATTACTACAAAAAGGTCTCGGCCGCACTCGTTCTGCGTCTATCCAAAGACACAGAAGATATCTTTCTAATCCAGGAACTATGAATTGCAGAAGGTCTGGTCCGTGGATCTGGGACACATGAAGTCACTTTTGGTTATATTATAAGTACTAACCTCATTGTTTGCAACATTGTCAATGAGCCCACTTTCATAACAAAAAAACGAAAACAAGTGCTGGATATCACTCTTGTCTCCGACAACATCACTCTAATAATAAAGATGGTATCGTCTGAACACTCTTTTGGTGACCACAAATATGTACCCCCCGGTAGTGTTAGCATTTCGGAATTATCGGAAAATTGATTGGCCAAAATACAGAGGAACACTTTTAAAACTTCTCTCGTCTGAACTCTTAAGTCCCCCATGTAACACCAACGTACTTGACATGGCTAGACAAGGCTCACACAATGGCCCTCAACTCGGGAACGGCCGCTTCTTGCCCTTTTGTTCAACCTACCACTTAGAAACGCTTACAGGAAAATTTTCAACCAAGCAAAAGCTCAAGAAAAGTGATAAACTGGGTCTCATATAAAGAATCCCTCAAAATATATAAAAAAGAGCTAAGGAAGGCAAAGCAACATTTTGTGATAAGATGACAGAAATCTCTGAGGCATCGTGGCTAAGAAAGAAAAATCCTCTGTACAAATCCGATGGCTCTTGAACCACATCAAGTGAGGTTCACTGCTCGCTATTCACTGCCAGTAACAACTTTAACACGACTACGGCAGCCGCTACTAAGATTGATGGTCTGATTACAAGAGACAAACTGGACGCTGCATAGCTTCAAACCATACAAGTCTACTGGGCTAGATGGTATAATACCTGCAGAGCTGGTATGCAAAAGTCCTCCGATATCATCACCGCTAGCGAATATCATGACGAGCTGCATAAAAATGACTCACGTTTCCCTGTTATGGAAAGAAGTTAATGTAGTTTTCATCCCCAAAGCCGGAAAATGTTCTATTGTTGTCCTAAATGACCTCAGATCTCTCATTCTGTAAACTCTAGAATCCATTGATATCCATATGCGATCAAGAATTGATCCACGATTTTTGACTAAGGCTCAACTAAGGCCTACATCCACTGACTAGCCATATCGAACGATCTCTACATTATAGAGAGTGCACAATGGTCGCGTTCCTGGACATAGAGGGCGGCTCTAACAACGTCATTACATCCGCAATCACGACTGCGCTGTCATCTCTAAAGGTAGTTGACTCCAAGTGAGTTGATCAGTCTTTGCTAAATAGCAGGATAATCATCTCCAAACAGGGTAGGCCTTCTGCTAAAAGATGTGCCAACCCCTTCTCTAGAACTAAGTAGACAACGAACTTCTGATATATGTACCTGGAAGCGGGTGGTATCAGGGTGGTTGCCTATGCAGATGACGTCGTTATAGCCATATCAGAAAAGCATCTTAATACTATTAAAGAACTCCTACAGTAACGTCTTAACAGATTTATACGTTGGGCATATTGATGTGGAAGTAAGTCCACATAAAACTGATCTTTTTACCTCTTCGAGGAAATACAAAATTCAAATCATAGCCCCTCGCTTGGTCAACGATACCAGTTTAATCTTCCCCGATACAGCGAAATATCTAGGTCTAATTTTTGATAGGAAACTAAACTGGAAACCTAATATTCAAGAAACCGAATATCGCTGGACTCATTCTCGCAAAATTCCAAAACCGCCCTCAGATGGCAGAGGAGTTCAACATTCACCTATGTTGGGTGTCGGAGAATAGAAATATTCCAAGGAACTGTAGGGCCGACAAATTCGCCAAAATTGGCACCACTATACCTATCCTATCTGGAAAAGGTATCATCGGTATATCAATCGCTACGTTGAAACTAAGGTGGTCTGTTAGGCCAAAATGTCTAGCAACCAAACAAATCTGGCTAAAGCTAAGTCTAAATCGCTCTAAAAGTCAGATCTTTCAAAACAGAAAACATCTCAGTGTTATCATAGTTGTCATCACTGGACACTGGCTTAGCGTTTTTACAAACGACTGCTGCAGAAGCTGCATGGATAAGGAGGAAGAGGAGACTATCATCCACCTACTTTGTACATGTCCAGCTCTTTCCCAAAGAAGAAAACTCCACTTAGAAGCCTTCTTCTACAATGACTTAGGCGATCTAAACAATAGAGAAATAGAGAAGTTAACAGTCTCATTCGCTTCGTCAGAGGCTCAAATTGGTTCCAAGGGTAGGAGAATCACAAATCCACGGGCCAATAGGCCTAAGTTTGGTTTTTTTTTTTTTTTTTTTCTTCAACAGCCACTCGTACCTAACTAAATCTAACCCCCGCCTTAACAAATGGATTTTGGAGAAGCCAGAATACTTGGTGGTAACAGCGTATTCGAAATCAATGAGGATAAATGGATGCAGTAAGGAATATTTAGAGGCCATTGGTTGGTAGGCGCTCGTTAAGTAAGTAAGCGAACGAATATGCCCTCTATGGCCAGTACCGAACATTGAATTTATTTGTTTTTACTTGAATAATATAATAATTAATTTGATATAGAAGGCCAAGGTTTCCTGCAGCGTCGTAGAATTCTTCTTTTTTAAAACAATGCTGTAAAATATTCTAGAAAATATATCGAACCATCTAATGCCACAACGACAGAATGGAATCCTTAAAAGGTACACACGCACTTCATCCAATTGGACAAGGACTTTTTAATAGTTTCCAACTATTATCCGTGTTTTGTCCGTCTGACATTGAATAGATGTTGAAAGTGAAAAATCTAAATAGAAATGAAAATCCTCCATCACTTGCCGAAGACTTATGTGTCCGTTCCTCCTCCTGCTGTTTAATGTTGTCACAAGAGATTTAGAATTCGTAATGGTTTGATGGCTGTTTAAACATGTCGAAAGGACCTCTCGATTTCGAATTGAATAAAACAGCGGGTGGACTATGTGACCAGTCATTTACTACATGAAAAGGAGAAAAAAGGATTTGTCAATGGAATTGAACAAAAATGAATGGAAAGTCGTAGAGAATGGATGAATGAACGACCGGTGTGCATACCTACTTGAAAAGAATCCTTTCATTCCACATTGAAATTTTTTGACAGACAATTTTCTATGGTTTTACAAATGTTCGTCCTTTTGTGGGGTGGCATCGTTAATTAAAGATTTCTATGAGGTATTTACTGCAAAAGTCTTTGAGCAGAATTAACACGAGTTCCGATTGTCAATGGACGCATCTGAAGAGGTGACTGTGACTCGGAAGATATATTATCCTTTCAAAAATTGTAAAGGTAATAATTATTTAGCAACGTAAGTACATAGCCAGAGAAAATAATAAGTAGTAAGCATTGTTTGGAATAGATGGTGGTAAAATCCATTCCATTCCACACCATGCACAGAAAGCGGTCAAAGCAGCTTCACCGAACAATTTGTGAAAAATACTATCTATTTCCAAGGCAAACATCTTAGTCAAATATCCTTTACGGCTGAGGACTTATAGATTGCAGCTCGCCTTATTTTCCTACATTTTTGAATCTTTTTTTCATAAAGAAAAAACTCCAATGAGGATGGTATTTATCTTCGAATTTAAGTGACTCACTTTCGATTGATTGAACACGCAGATTGATATCAATTTACAGCCGATAGAACGTAGATACATTTGTGTATCCGTATATTCTGCTAACTCACGCTTTGACCGAAAAGAAAAGGAAAAGGATATGGGCAAAAACAACATCTCCAGAAACGTTTGTATGAACATCCACAATGCCAACATGACATGAGTCTTTTTTAAAGTGCTCGTCCAATCTATTCATCTTGACCCCAAGACCAGAACTTCGCTGTTGTATTTGTAACATCAATCAGAAACGAATGAGCGAAATGTGTTTTATCGATCATGCAATATGACTTGCAGAAATCGCCAGCACGCATTCCAATCCTCTTACTCAGGAGCGTCATTCTGTCTGCTTTGAATGGACCACATGGGTTGAAGTTTCTTGTTTTTAGTTTTTCTCTTCATTTTTTTTTTTTTGCAAATCCCATCTCAAGTATGGATACGGGGTAAGCAGATACTTTCCTATTCGACAGTAGATTTTACATTATCTTAAGGACACTTGACAATAAGTCGACGCAAAGGAAAACTGTTTCTGACAATAAAAAGATGACAATACATCAGCGACCACAGAAAAGGGATAAGTATCTCCTGTTGCCATTCTCGTTTTCTCAAGCATTTGGTTTTGGCTTTGGTTTTTTTCCTCCGTTTTTTTGTAATGAACAATAGGAGAAGGAATTAGCAATTCAGTTTTTTATTGTGTATCCCTGAGGTAGGACTTGAACTTAACGGAAAACCAATTGATACTCTTGAGATCAATCGCATGATTGTTATCAACTAGAAGATGCATACGCATTTGTGTAACTGTGGCACTACCATGTGAGAGTCTCACATACGATAGTCGACACACATGGTATAGATGAGAAGAAAGCCAATGACAAAAGAAGGATAAAAATGACAATTCCAGAATGGAATCCTTATTATTGCAAAGCAATCAAACAAGGACAACAGACATGAGATAAAAATTAATTCCACCCTGTCCCTGCTCCTGAGATGCATGAGTGTCAGACCTATTTCTTGTTCTTTTTTCTTGCAATGCTTTGTGTCCGTCTGTCCAGACATCAATCGATGTAGCAGTCCATCTGACAGTTGTATCTTTCAGGTTCACTGGAATTCGATGGGATCGATCATATTCGCATTTGAACTCAATTCGATGTCCAAACAATGGCGGCTACTCTTTGTGTCTGTATTCTGTAATGGATTATGTCCTTTTGCAAAGTTTTCTATATCGAGATCTATCGTAACAGGGTTTCAATGTGAATGCAAAGGGAGGCTGATTGTTTTGGCGCATAGAATTAGAATTTTGAATGCAAAACCAGGAGAATTGGGCAATTGTTACGGGACTTTGTACTGGGATTAAGGACTCATTTAAATTGGAATAGACGATTCTCTGTTTGGATTATGCAATTTTGCAATTGTCACAGAAAGCAACCGAATGCCGTTGGTTTAAGTAAGGACTTCTAGGGGACTATTGTATTGCGTTTGCAAATATTTGTCTGCTATGTTATAAGCTGTCAGAATCTTTGTAACTGGTACACGTTCTTGTATAAGTGACACTACTATTAAATTATGACAGTTGCGGGCAGGGTGGAGAGTACCTTCTTCACTGAAAGGATATTGGCATAATGATTGTCATACTAATAAGATGCCTAAGTCTTAGCTCCCACTACTCTACCCTAAAGCGCAGGCAGCCCTACACGTTCAGTTTCAGTTTTAAATGCATTTTATTTTCTTAACACTTACTCTTACATTCTAACAAAAAATGCTTAAATAATAGCTCACAATTACTTAATAATCTTATACTAACTTAAGGGCCCCACACAGGCACTCTAAGCTACTCTAAATTCTTATAACTTTGTCTTTCGACTTTATTTACATTTTACTTAGAACTATTTATTTTGAATACTTAAGGCTAAGAAAAAATATTTGTTAACAAAAACTTAGCATATGGACATAATTTTTTATTTTTTATAAAAACTTAGTATCTAACTTAAAATAAACCTTAGTCTACCGAATCCTACATACACAATACACACATCCACACACATAAACATTATACACAATTATATACATATATTAGTATATACCTTTGTATACACTAATATATGCATATATTTCTTAAGTGCTAACCTAAACCTATGCAAGCTGGCCATCGCTATTCACAGAGAAAACAGATTGGTCAGTTCTGCCTCATTAGTGAGGCTGGTATGTAATTGACGGAAACGACGACGAAACATCTTCTCCATCATTCAACCACCAGAAATGCTGGTGCTGCCGAACGACAACCCCCTTATCGTGATTCCCCACCGCCCTACTGAACCTGAGACGATCCACACTGCCTTGTGCGACGTATCTGTTGTAGTTGAGTCGCCTGTCCCCAGCTGTCCGAGCGACATGCAAGATTAACGGCACCGCTGATCTATCCTGGATCAACCCTATCTGATCTAGGTAGAGGAATGTTTCCGGTGGAACGAAGCCGTCAGAGCGCACACTCTCGTGGTAAAGGTAATTGGGGTAGTAAGCCCCAGATATCAGGTTATTCGTCGAGGTCATTGCTCTTGCAATGTGCCTTCGAGTCAGCTTACTTACGAAGTTGTCCACTCGTATTAGGTTCGCCCTGTTGTAAAGGATCTCATTAGGATAAAATTTCTTGTACTCCGACTCTGGTGTTCTGTACAAGCGAAGACAAGCCCTAAGGCAAGCCCTCTCAAACACCCGAATCTTTTCCACTAAGCTTGCTCGTACATTGAACCACACGGGACACCCAAATACTGGCCCTGATAAGGGCCATGTATCAAATTACCTTTACCCTCGCATCGAGTTGGCTGCTATAAAACAGTCTCTTTGTAAGGGCAAAAGCACCTTTAGCTCTGGCCAGAGCAGCATCTACATTTTTGCCAAAATACAGAAACTGATCTAGCCAGATCCCAAGGTATCTGACTACATTTCGACAGGCAAGAGGCTGTCCGTGCTGTCCAATGATAGAGGACTTTCGCCAATTTTTTCTGGTATCCCTAGAGGCTGCAGACAACGGCGTCCTAAAGAGAATGGTTTCCGACTTCTGAAAGTTGATTTGCAACTTCCAGTCATCGCAAAATCGTCTTATGTTATCGAAGTCACGCTGCAAGAGAGTGTTAATGACCTCGATTATTGGACCTATTTTGTACGCTATCAAATCGTCTGCGTACGCAATAGTATGGGGAAGTGAACCTATCAAATCGCTTGTAAAAATGTTAAATAGGATCGGCGAATTGACCGCGCCTTGCTGAAGACCATTTTTAATTTGAAATATTCCAACAGAAGTCACATCGCCATTTTTCACGATGAACTGTCTGTTGGTTAACATATTATAAAGAATGTACAAGAGTGGTTTACTGATCCCCAGCCTAGTTAGTTTATAGAAAAGACCCTCTAACCATACGGTGTCGAAGGCCTTCTCCAAGTCAACAAGGCAGGCACCAGTACATTGTTTTTTGCCTTTATTCCATTGGATATCGGACACCAGTTTAGACGCGGCATGTGAGATATCATGTCCCGCCTTAAAACCGAATTGATTATCGGGGACTATATGTTTGTCCTCAACCCACCTAGTCAGAGCTCTATTGATTACCTTTTCAAAAAACTTACTGATATTCGGAAGGAGACTTATCGACCGGAGATTCGTCGGATTGGATATATCCTTCTCCTTTTCGGGGATAGGTTGAACCACCGCCGTTTTCCAATGAGCAGGATAATGTGCATTATTCATTGCATTATTAAACAGGGTGGTGTAAATGTTCACCGCTTCTAGAGGAAGATGTCGAAACACAATGTTCGGAATACCATTGGTCCGCACTGATTTCTTAGCCCTGATTGTGTCGAAGATCTCATGGAGTTCTTCCTTCGAAATGAACGTGGGTAGGTCACCCTCTCTGGCAATGACATTATTGGCCATATTTTCGTCGTTGAACTGGGTGAAACCAGAGCCTTCGGATCGCCAGTTCCCCATTTCATTTCGAATGCAGAAGTCGTGCACCAAGACGCGATTGTCCAGGTCATAATTAGGGCCAATGATATCAATGGACTTGTATACTTCCTGGAAAGTCGCCCCTATGGCCTCAACCTTGTTTAATTGTCTCGTCCATTTGTTTTAGGTAATTGTCAATCTCCTCGTTTGATAAATTCCTATTGGACGGTGGAACGTATTCGAGGAGAGCGATCTTGTCAAGCTTGTGGAGAAGTGTGTCCATCGAGTCTTACTGTAGTTGTAAGAATATCTTTGGACAAACTCCTCCAATTCCGCAATTTCGTTGGGAACTGTAATTTCGGTGCTAAAACCGCAATGGTCGCTGTCATACACGAATGTGCGCAGACAGTTTAGCGTATGTAAATTCGTACCTGCCAGTCGTATGCGTTCGTCGTACAGCAGTAGATCCAAATAAGACCCGCCTCTGGGAAACTACGGGTTATCCGTCGCTTTAAGACCGAGTCTGTACATGACATCGTGCTGACCCCACCAATCGAGTAGTAGGTTCCCTCTAGTATTTGGCAAATTATTTCCCCAATCTCTGTGTCTAGCGTTGAAATCCCCGCCGATTATAAAATAATTCTCCCCCGATTCCAGTCTCAGAAGTCGAAAAAGCGTGTCGAGCTCTGTAATGAATAGGGTGGATTGTGAAGCCTCAGGTGATAAACAGAGGCCAAGTACAGCAGCTTTCCACTGTGGAGCGTGATGTAAACGACGACTGCCTCCAACACCCGAAACCTGCGCAACACGCCCTTGTACACTCTGTGAAATTTTATACCTTATTTAATGAAGATCGCGACACCGCCTCCACGTTTGGATCTGGGTCGGTTTCTTCTTCTAACAATATAATTATTGTACTCCAGTTTGTGCTTATCGATTAGCTTGGTTTCGCTAGCGAAAAGCACATCAGGAGTTTGGTCTTGTAGCAATTTAAACATCGCGGCTCTTCGTTCCGTCCTAATGACCTTCAAAGTTTGCTCCACTATGTGCGTACCCATTACGTCATGTGTTGCGTTAGGGCCGGCAGCAGCGCGTAGATCTGGTCCACCCGCTTGATCTGTTCTTGCACCTGCTTTTGCAGCTGAGCCATCTGCCCTTGGATTGCGAGGAAGATGGCCAGCATGTTAGGTGCAGCTTCCGTTGTTCTCGGCATTGGCGCTGGAGAAGCGACAGTCGCTTGCTGTACCGTAGCCCCCCCTACCTGACGCCATTTGGGCGTAGAAAATTTGGGGCGTAACGGCTGGTGTTTGAAACCTCACATGTGAACGTTTAACCTCCACCTTCTGCTGCCGAGCTGGTTTTGCTTTTTTAATGTCATCGAACTTAGGAAAACCCCGATAGTTTGCGGTGTGTCCCACGTTTCCACATAACACGCACGAGGGCTGCGACCTATCGGATGCTCCGTCAACACCCAGAGCACACTCCTCGGAACTGAGGTTCTTAGCGCATTTTGCAGTTCGACGCTGCGTGCCCGAACCTCTGGCAGCGAACGCATTGTATAACGACTTCGCTCCTTTTTAGTTTTTCCCAGTGAACCACCTGGTAGTTTAGGACATTGACACCCCTTAGACTCTCCAGACGGCTTTCGGGACTGAGCTGCACCAGGAAGAACGGCAGACTCCGTTTCTCCCGCCTGGCTCTAGCTGCGGTAAATGGGTTTACCCCCACAAATTTGAGTCCTTCGCACTCCTTCTCTTTGAGCAGTACCAGGATGTCCTCAGGATCAGAAGACGGTTCCAACCCCTTCAGCAGCATCGATTGCCGCTTTTCACACTTTGGTGTGAATGAGTAGTGCTCCGTTGTCGTTTCCTTTAGGAGCTCTTTCACTTTCGCGTAGCCCTCCACTGTATTACAGTGGATCGCATGGCGATCGTTCCCCAATCGCTTAATATTAAAATTGTTACCGATGACCAACATACACAGGTCCTTGGTTTCATTTACCTCCAGTTTATAGGTGTTGATAGGAGGCACCTTCTCCTTCTTCTTCTTCTGCTGCTGCTGTTGTTGTTGCTGCTGCTATGTTTTCATTTGTTGTTGTTTCTGCGGCTGCTGTTGTTTCTGCTGCTGCTGTTTTGTTTGCTGCAGTGGTTGTTTCGGCTGCTGCTGGTTTTGTTGTTGCTGCAGTTGTTGTTTCTGCTCGTCTTGCTTTTTTTGTTGGGCGCTTTCTGCCTCTAATTTCTCCCTCTGCCTGCGTGCAGTTTGTTTTAGCTTAACAGCAAGCATTTTTTCTTGCAGCTTTTCTATGCTGCTGCTAATGTCTTTTAACATTTCATCCTCATCATCCGATTCAGATGCCGCTAGAGAAGCAAAGTTGTTATTGCCCCCTTCATAATGTTCATCATCCTCTGATAGAACGGCATTTATTCTTTTTTTTTTGTTACTTTAGGAGGGGATTTCAAACTCCTCCTCCTTTTAATGGCTTTCGCCACGGCACCGGTAACACTATTGTTGCCTTTTGTAACTCCGGTTATGGGAAGAGCGGAACGCTCTCCACCATCCATCACGTGATTTTTTTTTTCCTTTTATTTGTTGGTTTTGTTTTAAAATCAAACAATTTGAGGAGAAAACAAAAAAAAAGTTCTTAGTTTGGTCCGGGATTCGTATCCGTGTCCCGCAATTCGATGGCAAACATTGCGCCGCTAACCGCCGGGCCACTGATTAAATTAACCGAATTGCAACTAATTTAGTTTAAGAAAGCGGAATCAGTATTTTAATTTTACTATAAGGAAAGCCGAATCACATCAATTCTCGGCGGAGATCTGCGAACGACTGCAGCCCTACACGTAATCACCTATCAGTGAACTAGGAATAGGCTTTATATCAACCTCTCTAGATGAACGTGAAGCGTATTACCATCCGTTTCTCGAACGAAGCTAATATTTAGGCGTCATCCTAGATAACAAACTGTCTTGGACAAAACCTGATGCGTCAAAAACTTCCAAGAGGCTGTCGGCTTTCTGGGAGTAAAAGTGATTAATCTTTATCCCCTTCATATTTGTACCATAGACTGCTCTCTCAAAGTCATCTTTTGCTTACAAATGGGGGGTCTTAGGTACAACAGGTATTGGTGATTTGATGATCTAGGGCACCGACTGCAGTTTGCCTTTGATCGTTTTCAGTCACACCAGAACTCATGATATTGTGAATATACGAACAGAAGCCCAGAAATGTACAATAGTTGGATCTTTACGGATAACTTCAAAACCGATGGTATCTTTTTGGAGAACGACAACGTTAGATTTTACTCATTCTAGGAAAGTTTTTTTGTATATTACTCCCCGTATTCTCGGTTAGGGATTTCATTCAGATTAGGGTTTCATGTGAGAATAATTTCATGACTCTCCCAAGTGAATGCTTCCCGACGTCGTTAAGAGGCTGGAAAATTCCCTGCTGCCCCTAAGTAAGAAGGACTAAAGACCACCTGCTGGCATCGAAACGGGGCAATACAATAGACTAGTTCCGGCAGAAAACAAAAAGTTTTATCACCCCGCATGCACATACATATGTACCATATCTCTCTCAGTTAATCGACGATCTTCCAAAACCATATCCTATATCTTTTCTAAGATTACTAGTGCTGATGCACTTTTTAGACATCCTTCAGGAGGATCGTCTTCCAGACTTGTACGACCACGTTTAATTTCAGCAAACAACAAAAGGATTAAAGCAAAATGATGAGCTGTCATGTGATTTCTTCGGGCTGCAACCTAGCCAAAAGATTTCAAATACTACATCAACTATGTGGCTAGCGCAAATAAAGCAGATGGGCCTTAAGGCGTCCCGGTCTTAAAAATCTTCAAGTTCACGACAGAAAACGCAATGATTGGAGCGAGTCGTCAGTAATGGGAGCTCACTTACAATCGAGCTGGATGCAGAAAATGGTTGTGTAAGGTATGTGCAAGAATGGTAGGTCAAATAAGAACGACTTTCGCTCATATACAACAAAGCTTAGTATCAAAACCCTAAAAGGGGTCAAGAAGTCATTCGCATATAATCTCTTTGCCTTAATAGAGTTTCTCTTTTCCCTGTCGACGTCTTAAAATAGTGATCTGACGTTTATACCAGCCCACACATTTTTTCTTATTTGATAAGTCTTCTCTTCAGCCCCTTAAAACTGGAGAAATTAAAGAATATAGAAAAATTATCGATTACATTCCACTGTTTATTAAACACCAGAAAATAGTTAACTGTCTAAAATATTGACTTTTACATACGCCTACCTACTGTGTTTCGCTTTACTCGTAATTCCGATTTATGTCGCTATTCCTTATAGTATATGTGAATATCTTGATCAGCACAATAGATGCGTAACCATTTCCATAATAATTTATTCTCAATACATAGTGGAACTGGTTACGTATGATCTGTGGTCATACCCTTAAGCCCGATGAATTAAATTAACAAAACTTCTTAAGACGATTTTGCTGTGATTATATCCCGTCACTGTGCAGCTTAACATAATAAAGTCATTGGAACAATAATTTAAATTTGTCATTGCAGCACGATTTACGAATAGAAGCTTCTCGCAATGTACACTTGTCTTCATGTTTGAAACCTGTAGTACAACAAAAATGTAGTCGCAGTTGCAGAAAGTGTGGGATAGAACAAATATATTTGTGTCTATTAAAAAAATCGTTGCACTATTCCACACAGCGAGGGGCACACCGCAAACTGTTGGGGATGTTCTAAGTTTCAATACATCAGAATAGTATCATAAGTCTAGCAAAAGGTGGAAGTTAGACGTCAAACACCAGCCGTTAATCCCCAAATGACATACTCAGAGTATAGAGTATCTGGCTCTCTATCAACTCAACTCAGATACAACGTCAGACACAAGAGCAGACTACGTGCATGAACCAGACTTATGCACAGCGAAATTCGAGGATCATGATGGCTTCTGAAGGTTTGTATGGGAACAACCAAATTCACGCTGTAGACACTAGCAACCCGAATATGTTCCCGCAAATACTTAAGCTATGAGATATGGTGTAGATACGTCAAATCTAATATCAGTATCGTAAAGTTTTGCGTTTTTACTGGTACACGTGCTCAGAACGTTTTGTCATACGAGTGCTATGATTATTTGCGTTTCTTCAGACACTTGAACAATTCATCTCAGCCATAAAATTAAATTAAATCGTTAAAATTTTCGTGCGATGATTTTTTATAGCTTTTGATGTTGATTAACTCAACAATAGTGTGCCGAACAACTCGCTTTAACTTTCTGTGCAGAAGCACCATCCCAATTCGTGGTCGTCTTTCGCCCAAGGACGAATTTTGTGAAGGTCGTCCAAAATCGGTTGTTTTGCCAGAAAACATCAATGCTGTGCGGGAACTGATATTGCAGATCCTCATGTGGCTTATCATGAAATTGAAGCATTCTTGTGCATTAGTTTCACTTCTATACATTTAATATTGCATGAGCGTTTGACTGTCAAAGGATTTTTTCGCGTTCGAAAGAAATATTGAATAAATTCGATCTTGGTGCTTCAAAAGACGTCTATAAGAACGTGATAGGGTAGTAATCATGGAACTATGCATATGAGCCCGAAAGTAAACAGCAATCAACTGTACCAGTCTTGCACAACGAGACAAATTCAACAAAAGTTGTTCGAACAGGAAACAATTCAAAGCAAATGGTCGCCCGTTTCTTCGGCAAAACCAGAAACGTCGCTACCGTGCCATTAGAGCAACGTAGAACAAGCAATGCGGAATGGTAGACTACAATTTGTTTGCCAGAAGTCTTTGGAGAAATAGATAAAAGTAACATCTGAACATGAAGCATTCTCCACTACGACAATGCGAGCTCCCACAGGTCGGCTCAAACAAGTGACTTTTTGAGCGCTCAGAACATCAAATTGATTGGTCATTCGCCGTATAGCCCGGATTTGGCACCCAATTAATTCTTTTCTTTCCAGCACGTCGACACCTGAAGAAGCTGTTGACGCATTTCCAAAACTCATCTTTTGGAGTTACTTCGTTCAGAGTGGAAAAAGTGTTTCGAAAATTGGTTCAAACGCGTACAAAAGTACATAGATCTTCATTTTGATGATAAATATTCATTTTTACTTGTTTTTCTCAAAACTTATGTAAATAATATATTTCGGACGAACTATGAAAATGACCCTCCGGGTCTAAAGTTGCCCAAGCGACTGGTAACAGCAGGTATAGATCCAAAAAAAGCTGTCTATGACAATAACTTGTTTGTGATCGAAGATATGTAAGAGAATATAAAGGCCATACGAGCGACTTTCCAGGAAGGCTAATAGTGGCGTCGGCTAGAACCACAATCTGTAAGATAAAATTGTATCTTTATAAAATTTATAACTGATTATAGAAAACAACAAGGTGAGAACCTTAAATCTCTTCTCTCCTCGTAGAGTTGAAGTGTCTTAAATCATAAGTACAAATCTGAATACCGATATAATAATAGTTTAACCAACTCAAGTGCTCTACTTCCTCTACTTCCTGTGCAAAACAACTCCGCAGCACTAAAAGTTGCAGTCGTAGGAATAATCGAGGAAATAAAATACCCACCTCCACACTTTTAAATCACAACACCTCAATACTCGAAATTCTTACCGAAAATATTGCACTCAACCTCATTAATCTTAAATAACCACCAACACGACTGCTTCAATTTTATGCCCACCAACCAGACAACCTCGAGGACACTAACCAAGCAACAGCCTACCCAAATCCCCTCACTGCCAATGATTTTGAAATAAAATCAGGTTTTAAACTCGGGCACTGGTGGACCCAACCAAGTGGAAAAATTCACTTGAAAATCTTATTCAAGTAAACAGGCAAATAAGGGATCCGTCACCATACTTTTTGAGGAACTCCCCCAAAAACTGTAATGCTGTTTGGATAAACCAATATTTCCAGATGCTTCAAAGTTTACATTCTTTGCCAATTTAAGTGGCTATTTGCAAATAATTTTAACGCTGCGGTCTTCAATCTCGACGGGTTGAAATTGATCAAATGGAACGAAATAAACAGGAAAGTACCTGTGAAGCTTCCGAAAATTGTAAAACAAAATCCTAAGCGTAAAACTAAGCCCTAATTGAATTCTTCCTCTCTAAATTTCAATCACGACAGAAAATGATTTTCAAATCTGGAATGTTCCCCAATTTTTCTCCATTGTTCCTTGAACGCTTACACATTAACCATACGAACACAGAAAACAAAAATCTTTCCAATATACCCAGCACTCCCAAATCGGCTTCTAACTCGACTAAGCCCAAACGTCACCAGTTTCATTTAACTTGAAACTCGCTAACAGCCCTTTACTTTCAGACACTCTTCCATCCTCTAGAAGCGTAAACAACGCCCTCCATCTAACGAAACCCCCATCCAAACATCTAATTCTACTCCTAAATACTCGAACTTTATACGTTCTCTGGATCACAGTCACCTTTACCCCCTTATTATAACCAACGAGAGTCCTGATTTTGTTGGATCATTTGCTACCTCCAATACTTAAACTGACAAACCATCTTACAGACAATGATGTTGAAGATCGCTGTGTAATGTCTCGCCTCAGGAATCGTGACATATACGAGTATAAGAATGTACGCCTTTGATATGATGGATAAACCTGACTCTGTTTGCATTGATGGCATGACCAAAACAAGAGTCATTGTATCTACATCAAGACGGTCTCCGAACTAACTAACTCAAGCTGAAGCAAATCTTGTTCTGTTTTCATGAGATTTTCAATATCTCAACTACATCCGATGCCGCAAATGATCTCTCGCACATTTCACCTTCAATAAGCGCGCTTCAGTTTCGAAAAAAAATATTGGTTCTAACCACTATTTAACTATCTGCTTAACGGCCCCTCACCTCATCTTTTCTGTTAATAATGGGTGATTTTTTAAGCGTTTGGTTTTGTCTCTCTAAAAACACGTGTAATGTTGTCTTTCAAGGCTGCAATTGACGCTAGTTTATCGGCATAGACGAGTGATTTGACGTTTCCCCGTAAAAGGTAGTTTAAGGCGTCACATCGCGCAATGTGGACGACCAATTCACCGGAAAGGAGAGATAATTTCTCAATTTATCCATCGATTCGCGTGCTTTGTAGCATGTAACGCCGTCTTGCTGGAACCACATGTCGACAACATTCAGCTCGTGCATTTTGGACAAAAAAAAGTTCGAAATCATTGAACGATAGCGAGCGCCATTGACGGTAACGTTGTTCTCATGGTCATCTTTGAAACAATACGTGCCAATGATTACAATTTTTCTATAAAAAGCGGATCTTCCTCCCGCGTTTTTAAGGCCCACTCGCCGAAAATTCGACTCTGTGGCAAGTAGTTCGGCTTCAGAACTTGCACGAGATGCATTTTGTAAGGTTTTAGGCAAAGAACCTTTGGTAAAACCTTCCACATAGTCGAGTAACACAATTCCAATTGCTACGACCGGCGACGAATGGACAAATCACGGTCTTCAACAACACTGGCGGATACAGCAGCAACATTTTCTTCTGTACGCAGATTTTTTATTTTTTTTAAGAACTTTACACTTACTTATAATGCCTCAGCATGTGTTAAGTTTTTTGGAAAAATGGTATAGAGAGAGAAAGAAAGATGTTTGGGCTCAGTGGTTATTTCGTTCCATGGTGGCATCCAACATTTAAGTGGAAGACTAAATTCTTAATAGAAGTTGACTTGTTGTTGACTTGAGCCACCCCCACCCAGCCTTGATGTCCAATAGCATGAAATTGGTGCGAAATTTTGTCACTATGGCTTGAATTGCTTGCTCAGTACTCGTATATCGATTGTAACGACAGTAAAATGGTCAAAGTGTGCGAAAACATTTCTAAGAAAGCACGAATTTTAATAATAAAATTCAATAGTTTGTAAGTGTTGTTCTGGTGTAAACATTTCCGTGGTGAAATGGCCATGGTAACTGAGCTTGTTTGACTTTGACACATGTCACGAATCTCGCGTGAGCTGTCAAAAATAGAATACTGAAAAACCAAACAGCAAAAACATCACCCTTTAAAACATAAGAGGATTGCGCTCTAACATCTCTAATAAAATGTTCACTTCAGATTTTGAAATTGTTCGTAAGGACGACCCTTTGACCCTATACCTATGAAAAATCTCAATTGGGACTTTTAGAATATGTTTCTGTAAAAATCCCTGTTTCCAAGTGCAATCTTTTCGCAACATGCTTCTACATTCGCCATTGCCAATCAATTCATAGTTACCAGCTTGCTGTGGACACTACTAGATATTGCAAACCGTGGAGATTGGGGGATTTAAACTTTTCTCACCGTCAATGGGTACGCTCAGACAGAAGACGAGACTTATTCTCTTGTTACCAACCTCACTTCAGATAAATACATCTTTTTCATCGATTTTTTTCAATTAAGTGGCATCACTAACAACTTAGGCAGGCAACTTGATCTTGTTTTCTCGTCCGATGCCAATAATTGTGTTGTGACAAAGAACAAACATCTTCTATCAAAAATCGACAGTTACCACCCACCCTTATCCCTTACATTCGCTTACAGTAAAGAGAATAAAATAAAAAATAATACAGTCGCAGCAATCTTACCATTTCAATTTTCATAGGGCTGGTGCCTTAAAAATGAACTAATTGCTTAACACTGCTTATTTCGAAAGCATCTTAAAAATGTCCATTTTTACAAACACCGCTCTTTTCGTTCCACAAAAATATCCCACCGTGGTACAATAATAAGTTAAGCTCGATGCTTAATAAAATAATATTACTCAAGCTAAAAGCGTTCGCTTTCCAACCTGGGTTCATCTTTTGGATCAAATCTTATTTAACAAAGATCAATATAATGTTCTTTTTAGATCTTCTATTTCAGATCCCATTGTAGCTACATTTGATATACCTAAAGGAAGTCATCTTGGTCCCCTAATATTTATATAGGCAATCAATGAAGATGAAGATTTTATTATTAAAGAATCCCGCATTTCCATCCATGCAGGTGAGCTTAATGGCGTTACGGCACTAAATCGCTTTATCTTACATTCGTTAGATATGAAGTTAATAAAACTTCTGCCCCTCAAAAATACGTCGAGAAGTTGCTGGTGTACTCTTTGTTCATCAACTACTCACTGGTCCAAATGATATCCATCAATACCAAACTACGTAACCTTAGGTGTGTACCGGGTACCGCTCTTCCATCTTAACTTTCACCGAACCTATTGATGCCGTAACGTACCAGATTGGTACGAACTGCGAACAACATGGTTAATGGGTTCAACTTCGGCATCAGCAAAACTGGTCTTTGCAATTCCCTTTCCCAAGTTTCATGACCCCTTGCTTTTCCCGTAGTTTTTAAGTCGTATTTTAATGTTAGTTTTAAGTTCTTAAGTTACATGTTTGTATTAGGCATAAATAAACTGTCCAGGGCTTACCCGGGACTCAATCAATCAAAAAACAAAAACGCTCCCTTTTGCACAATGTCTATTGTACTATCTTCGAAACGAAATGGAGAACCGCGGTTTCGAGAGCTCAGGTTTCACTGAATTCAATAACGAAAGTACGAGTTTGTATGACAAATAATGTCATCAACAATGGGGAACTATCCGCGTTCATTTCGAAAAAGAAGCTTGAAACAATCTTTGAATCGCTGATAAATAATCGGTGGATGAAAAATCAGTGGAAAGTGATGGGAAGTCTTGAGCTTCGGAATCTCCCACCTTAAGCGGTGGACGCGATTAGCATACGTCCAGACCGGCGAATCTTTGGTCGATACCTGAGTCAGTGGGTTGAGAACAAGAATAGAGTTCTGGATAATTAATTCGGTTTTAAAAAAAGAATGATATTATATATCATATGCCGCGTCTAAACTATAATACATCCGATATCCAACGACATTCAACAAAAAACAAAATTAAGAAACGAGTGTCTGCTTGGTTGACTCGGAGAAGACCTTCGACAGCATATACGAGTAGTTACAGGGTATAGTATTCGAGCTAGCTTGATATACATACGTACATAAGTACACCATTCCTATTACATATGTTACATTCCTTTTGATATGCTTCCCAGTAGACAGTTCTATTCGATTCTATTCAAAATCTACACAAGCGATCTTGTGAACATAACATACTCGTAATTAATGTTGAGAATAAGCTAAAACATGACTCCAAATCCTTTTGGTCTTTTATTAACCAAAAAAGATGCTATAATGGGCTGCCTAAGCAAATGTTTTATAAAAATTCCCCGTCGAACTATTTGCACAGTTTTTTGAATTAGTTTTTTCTCCCTCAGTGATACCTACGACTACTTTTCCTAAATCATATTCAATGTTCTGGAGGTTCAGGATATTGAGTCTGCTATCTGCACTAATATTAAACAACTGTTTCAGTTCTATTGTATCTGCAAACCTTTACTTAAGATATTCAATTTATCGCTTGCATCGGATTTATTCCTCGATGATTGGAAGATCTCGTTTTTGGTGCCTATATTTAAATCTGGCTCCAAGAACGAAGTTGGTGTATGTAAACTTCCTGCTGTACCAAAGCATTTTGAATGCATCGTAAAAAATAAATTAGAATTTCACATTAAAGAGTATACCACTTTGATCAAAACGTTCCCGGAATTTATTTAGAAAATTAAAAATACAAGTTTATTCATCTAAATCTATACTGTCCCCTTCAAAGTAATCCAAAGTGCCAGCGCTTGATCCAATCCTCGAATCATTTTTTTTATATTCGGTTTTCGGTATGTTCATCAGTCCTTCCTGCGATTTTTCCATTACTTCCTCTCGGCTGCTGAAACGCGTTCCCCGTAGTGGTTTTTTAAACTCAACTAAACAGAAAGAAGTCACAGGGAGCCAAATCAGGTGAATTCGACGGCTGTTGGATGGTATTTGTTGCATTTTTCGTCAAAAAATTACGAATAATGATGGCACTGTGCGAAGGTTCGTTATCATGGTGCAAAATCCATGAGTTTTCTGCCCACAATTCTGGTCTCCTTCGGCGAATTGCTTCACGCAAACGTCTTATAACACCCAAATAATACTCTTTGTTTACTGTCTGGCCTTCTGGCAAAAATTCATGATGCACTACACCGTTGTAATCCATGAAAACCGAGAACATTGCCTTCTTTTTTGACTGAAAACGACGTGTTTTTTTTTGGTCTCGACTCATTTGGTGAACGCCATTCACTTGCCTGATGTCTGGATTGCGTGCCGTACTCATAAACCCATGTCTCGTCTCCAGTAATTATCCTTTTGATGAATGTGGGATCGGATTCAACCTCGCAAATCATCTCTTTTGCGACGTCAACACGGTCTCCTTTTTGCATGAAATTGAGGTCTTTTGGCACCAACTTTGCTGCTACACGACGGAAACCCAAATCATTGACAAAATATCTTGGACCAATAAACATTGACCAACATTTCTTTTACTCCATCAATGTTTTCGTCGGTTTTCGATGCCGATGGTCTGCCACTGCGTTCATCATCTTCGATTGACTCACGAACACTTTTGAACCGCTCGTTCCACTGGTAAACGACCGGTTTCTTTAGAGGATCGTTGCCGAAACACTTTTCAAACATTTCCAACGTTCGCGCACCATCAAATCCGTTTTTTACGCAAAATTTACTACGAATTCGTTGTTGCAAATTTAAATCCATTTATAAAATTGTAAAAAATCGCCAACACACACAGAGATAGATGTACTCTTGGCTACGTAACTTTTGCAAATATCAAGATGTGATGCTAAGATTTAGAGGGAATATCAACAACAGATTTACCAACTTAACAAAAAAAAAAACAGAACTCAAATCGGAACAACAGGAGCGCCACACGGTGGATATTCTTTTTGATCAAGGTGGTATCTCAGAATTTCAACACGGTTTTGTTCGCCATTCGACAACATCTGATACACGGGCTTTAGCAAGGATTTTGATTCTGCAAACCTTGTGTTGCTGATAAAAAAGCTGGAACAATTTGGTTTTCACTCAGCAGTGTTGAAGTGGATTTCATCATTTTTAATTGGTAGGTTCCAGAAAGTCATCTAGGACCGCTTCTTTTCATTATCTTTATTGATGATATTCTTCAACAGATCAAATTTTGCCACTGTTTAATGTATGCGGATGATCTCAAAATATTTTTAAAATTGTCTTAATGATTGCACAAAGGTCCAGATGGACCTTAACAATTTATCGAATTGGTGCGTTAATAATTGTTTAAATTTAAATGTTAGAAAATGCATGACTATCTCTTTCACAAGGTCTCAAATGCAACATATGTACGAGTATAATTATTGCATTGAACTCATGCCTTTAACAAAAGTTAACAAAATTAAAGATCTCGGTGTACTTATTGATACGAAACTAACGTTTGTGTCTCACGTCGAATACATACTCGTAGTTGCGAAGGCTAACTCAGTAGTAGGGTTTATCAAGAGAAACTCGAAAGATCTGACCCCACTCGGATCGTATTGAAAGAGTGCAGAGGCGCTTTATAAAATATGCCGTCTTTAAAATGCGTTGGGATTTTGAGTCTTCTTATAAAGCTAGATGTCAGCTATTAGGTGTGCTCAGTGCAAGAAGGCATGCACATGACATCATGTTTAACTTAATACAAATTAATACGGAAATGTCCTACACTTTTATCTATGTTGCTAATTTATGCTTCCAGTGTCTTCCAGAATGTAATTGCTGAATTCCAAGCCCTTCTCTGAGTGAACCCGGGCACTCTCCTGTAGTTGTATATGATGAAATGCGTGCATGCATGCCTTCTGGATGTTTAATTCTTCAGACGTAAGTGCTGCTTAGTTGCCTAAGACTGGTATTTGGATGGTTTCTGATATAATGTATAACGTCTTCGTAACTGTAAAGATCTTCTGCTAAAGCAAGATGTGAATCCCTCGGCGATTTCTGCCCGCGTTGTTGCTGTTTCTCTCAATCTTGAAACGTCACTTAGACATCTCAAATATCGTCTCAGATATTCCGATCTCGGTCGAAGCCAGCAGAGAATGCACAACGCCGCACTTTCGCTAATTGTGTGCTGGAAATGAGTGAACAATATCATGATTTTTTACGCAAAATTCTTCTGAGTGACGAGGCTCATTTCCATTTATCTGGGGATGCAAGCAAACAAAACTGTCGCATTTGGGGCTCGGAAAACCCAAGAGAAATATTGGAACAACCTCTCCATCGACAACGATTGACAGTTTGATGCGGTTTTTAGGCTGGCGGTGTCATTGAGCCATTTTTTTCGAAAATGATGGTGGTCCGACCGTTTCAATGGATGGATTGTGTTACCGGACGATATTGACTGACGTCTTATTACATGAAATTGATAATCTGGGCGTGGACGACTTTGCCACATAGAACTCAGCTGGTGAAATAATGCAGCTAATGGTGACAAATTTCCTGGACGTGTGATTTCTCGAAATGAAGATTTCAATTATCCGACGATATCATGCGATTTAACACCATTAGACTTTTTTCTTTAGGGCCTTGTTACAGATGTTACGACAATGCTCCAATGCTCAACGATTCATGCACTAAAAGAAAATATCAGAGCGACATGCAGCCACAGTTGCGCGAAAATGTAATGAAAATTTCATCAAAAGATTGACTATTTGTAGGCAGAGCCGTGGAAATATTTGGCAGATATTGTATTTCATTACTGACCTTAGAATTCATACTTTAGACTTAAATAAAAATGTCATCAATTTTCATAAAAATGTTGTGTTTCCTTTTGATTTAAAATGACAACTTTTGTTGGATTAATTAGATATTTTTAGAAAAAAAACATGAATTTAAAGCTTTTAGAAAAAGAGAAAATCACTTTTGATCTTCGGTAGCGTTTGCTTTGAAACAATTAAAGTACCTACTCATAATTACAAGTTCAACGATACCCCAGTTGTTACCATACTCACATAAATTTGAAAGATGTTATTTTCAATAGGAGTCAAAACAGGGCAATGTAAGGCTCAAGAAATGTATCAAGAAATCTGTCTAAAATTTTCCACACATTATCCAAAATAACCTGTTTGTACATATTTTAACAAACATTTATGTAGATGTTGCTCTGTTCAGAGCCAAAGGTAGTTCTGTCTTTGCAAACAGACTGTTTTATAGCAGACATCTCGATTCCTATATCCTACCAAGCCCTTATTGTGTCTATTGAAAAGGATTCTGATGATTGAGACCGCTTGGTCCAGGATGGATACGTTTTCAAAATCATGACAGATTTGGACAGTTTAGTATTTATTTGAAGGTAGCTTATAAATTGTACATATACAACGCTGTTTTTTCTAGAAAGTAATTTATATATATATAAATAAATAAGAGCTATTAAACTTCCTTTTTCAAACAATAACAACAGAAAATGAACTAGAATCCAATATTTTTTGCTTATTATGAATAATGGTTCATGACATTGTGTTCTAAATACGGCTTTAGACACATGGCTTCCTCGGCTGTTTTACCAAAGTAGATATGTATATCTTGTCGGTGCAAGTTTGGTCAATTTTTTCCAATATTTTGGGCTCTATCTCACCGATAACATGCTGCATATTGGTTTTCCGTTTATTAGAAAACAGCAAAGACTTTACATAGTCCTACAGGAATTAATAGAGTGGCGATCCCTTTCGCGATATAATTTTGCCAATGAATCTGATCCTCATGCGCAGAATGGCACGTACAATCATCTTGCTGAAATCGCATATTGTCCCAATCAATGACGTCCATTATTTCGAAGAAAGAATCATTGTCATGCATGTCATTACAACGCAAGAATCACCGTCACATCCACCGTCACCACACCAAACAGTACATTTTTGTGTGTGTATAAGTCTCATCTGGATTTGCCTCATTCCAGAAATGGCTCGAAATGGTTGGCTCAGTATGTTACTGTTGGTCTTGGCTGGTCGACTACTTTTAAAATTAAAAAAAAAACATTTTAGAATCGTGATCACCTCTCTAAAATTGCGTCAAATGTGATTTGAAAAGTAATTAGAAAATGATTCTCGAAGTTTTCAAGCACAATTAAATCATTTAAGTGTTCTCTTGTAACTCTAAGACAATAGTTTTGGTTATCACTTCCACCTTCAGCATTTTATTTAAATAGGGTAACAAATTCCTCACCTCAAAATGGCGTGAAAAATCATCGAGCCTTTATGCAATCTTAACCCTATCTACACCCCAACTCTTTAAAATAACCCAATTTGCGAAATTTTCCCAACCATTGCCAATCGATTTTCACACGTTTTCAAATAATCACAAAGCAACTGTCAACTTTTGCACCCATTCAAAGAATTTTAACTATTTTCCAATTGTCATACAATAGAAGAAACATTAAAACCGCCTTTCCTTGGTATTTCTTTTTCCACTGTGATCCCACTTTTTAAGAAATATGGGCGGACCAATAGCCAAAGACTCGACATCCTTTCCAAGTTGGTCTTGCAAAAATTCTAAAAAAAACATCATTTAGCACTTTACCACACAACTCTTTGCTGTAGATTTTATTTTATTACGTACCACCACAGGAAGCAAAAAAAACTCACAGCAAACAATAAACGTTAAAAGGAAAAATACATCTTTCGATAAAAGGTCATCTCTGCACCCAAAGATATCGATGAAAGGAAAGTTCGCCTATCACTGCCAACTGTTAACAGCCTTTCAGCCCTGATTGCACTAAATCGAAAAGTTAATGAAGTTACTAGATTCCATAGAGCATAACACGATTCATCGATGATATGATGTAGCCTTGTGTAACCCTTTTATACAAATCAACCCCCGTAGCCGCCCTACTGTGTGAATCGTACCGAATTTTGATGTTTTTTTTTTTTTTAAATTTTTAAATTTCAATTGTGACACATACCGAGCAGACGAACTCGAATTCGATTAAAAAATCGAGAAAAAGGGGTGGTTCCAGTGGTGTTATCACATTTGTCCATGGACCGACGCACGCACCCTTAAAAATGTCCTTGCTACTTGTGAACATTAATTTTGCAAAAATTGTCGTTACTATTGCGAAATTGGTAATTGGGAGCGATATTGGTTTAAAATGTGAGTTACGCCCCAGATTGAAAAAACGATTTAAATAATAAATTCAAACATCGAGATTTTTAAAATTCAAACGGGCCATGGCTCAATTGATTTTATTGCCAGTGTTGTCGGGTGGTGTGTCGTCATTAAACAGAAAAAGGGGTGAAGGGTTAGTGAGAGAAGACAACGCAAATGACTCAATTAGGCCCATATGAGTCAATCGGATACCATCACCATCATCTACCATCACCATCAGGAAGCAATAAATTTAATTTCGAATTTTGGAAAAGAAAGAACAAATTTGAATTTCTATCCCCTGAGCGATCGGTGCTGTAAATCTTGAAGCCTTTTTGCCAAGCAGGCAAATTCTTCGGGACAATGGAAAGTCGATTTTTTCTTTTTAGTGGCAGATTTCCAAAATGGGATTCGATGAATAAAATTTAATGACCGTTACGAAATGTATCGCAAATATGCCTGGTGAATGCTAAACATCTGCGATAGCGGTGTGCCAAATGGTAGAACGAATTTATTCACATATGATGGCAGGTTTTATGGAGTTTCGGGCTGAGTATGCATATATCACAGAAGGTCCGAAATAAAAACTTTGTAATGGTCATCGCAAAATAATTAGAATAAGTAAAATAACAAAAAATCCGATTTTCTATGTTTTGTCCCAAAGATTTAAAACATTAACACCCTGTACTTGGTTTTACCAATTAAAATGACACTGAATCATGTTGGCAGTAGTACTGAGCTGCAAGCAGCAATGCTTTAACATGAATCTTAGGCATTATGTCCGGTTTCCGCGATCGATTGCGCTCTCTTGAATTTTGATAGCGCTGAGGAAAAATGGTGGACATTAAAGTAAATTTAAGTGGCTTGAGTATGGCCAAATTATTAGCAAATACGATATAGTTTTCTAAAACCACGTCATATAATACTCGTGTTCATAAGTTTAAGTTTCTTTTTATACTCATTAAACGGAAATATTAAACAACATACAAAACCTAAATAGTCCGCACCTACCCGGACCGACACGATCGACGAAGATAGCCAAATTTCAGCCAAAGCAGCATTGAAGAAATTGATACCAACTCTGCTATCAAATTAATTTAATCACATAAGTTTTAGTAATATCAAGTATCTTCACGCCTTCAAGGTGGGATTTACTGTACATACATATAGATTTGAGGACCCTCAGCAATAGCTACCATGAGGAGCAGAGCATCAGACCATCAGAGCTCACAGTTTTCGTGCTTTTTCTTCAATATATTACTCAAAAATCGTTAACACTAGATTGTTTAATCCCTGTTTAATAAGTCATTTGTATTGATTAAAACTTCTAAAGACTAATTATATTTATTATCACAGATCGAATATAGATGTAAATTAATATTAGATTCTTTTCGTGCATTAAGTTCTTGTGAATGCAACTTAATCAATTTAATAAAAGTTAGAGAGCTTTTTTTCGGTTTCGTTTTTGTGCGCCCAACAACTGCTGAGGAAAACAATATCAATTTAAATTTGAATTAAAATTTGTATGATTAAGCTTTCTTTGAGTAATTTGATTCAAGTTAAATTAAGTCCTAAATATGAAAATATTAACTTCGATTTGTCAGTATTAATAAATTTGTTTAAATATGATAAAAAAGATGGTGTTGTTCTGATAGTATGATGAACTAGAGAGATGTGACGAGAACATATGTGGGTAGATTAAACTAAACGTAGGTTGAAGTAGGAGGAAAGATGTATAGAAATAGGGCGTTATTCCTAGGAAATCTGGATAAGTTAATGACCATGGTGAGGAGTTCTTTTACAAGATGCTGGAGGCACTATCCAAGGCAGTGGTAACATCTCATTCTGCCAATATTTAAATAGTGCGGCACTTTTTATTTATTTCTTTGTGTGGTCATGTGAGTGAAAGATCCCCCCCTAATCCGACGAGCTCTAGCTAGGCTTCGATCACGTGCCGAAACTCACTCCATCACAAGGGACTACAACTTCATGTCCCAGCCGTTACAAAGAAATTGGCGCCCAACGTATAAGCCCGATGTGAGATCTGCAAAGTAATTTGCACATTGTCGAGTGTATAACATCCAGTTCTCGATGAGAATCATTTTTCATAAGAAAAAGGGATCCATTAGTAGATTTGGAAAAAGTAGTTTTCACTACAGATTTAAGCGTGGCTAGTGATTTGAAATTGATAAGAGTACTGCAATTTGCAGAGTTCAATTAGTATCACTTTAGCCTACTTCTTCAAAAACACGACATTATTTATTTGTCTTCTCACCACACTAATATATCTCTTTAGCCTAAAATATTTTTTTGTCTGCCCACTACATGTTCAAGTTACGAGTATATTCATATATTTAGATTCCATATTTTTTTATTTCAATTAAATATTGCATTTCATTAAGAATGGATACTCGACAGGGAGCTATACCTAAACGTCGGAAAAATTTAAGATCGCAAAACCAAAATAAATCTGAGATAAGTTTTCATCTTAACGATTCAAATTTAAATCCACCAAGACCACAGGTTGTACATTCCCCTGTCGTCGGAAATTGTTCTAAATCTGATTCCCAAAATATATCACAATCTTTACCCAAATTTCAAAGAGAAGATAATCACATTATAATAGAATCAATTCGTGATTTTAATATTGAGTCTGATCCCAAAGACATTGATGATCTTCCCCTAGATATTGGTGAAGAATTTCAATTCGCTCAATTGCGTATAGCCCTCTTCATAGCCACATTCTTCAAAACGGTAATAACATTAATGATAAAGATCAAGTAGTTGATAAACATATTTACAACTATATTGGAGATAATTTGAATAGTTTTCAATTTTAATTTTAATTTTCGTGGGGGCTAACGCCCCCATTTATTATGCTTAATACAAGCTTAAAAACTAAGACTTAAACTAATACTAGGGCTTAAAGCTAAGGATGGTGAAGGAGATCGAATTTGAGGGAAAGTGTGCTGCGATTAAAATCGAAAACGGAGTTACCTTACGCAGCATACGGGAGATTGGTTCGTTAGAGCCATATGTGGTGCGGTGGATAGGTAGATAAAAGAGACGGGTGGAACGTAGATTACGAGGGTTAGAGTTAAAGAAAATGGAGTTGCAAAGAGGCATGCAATCGACGGAGCCTGAGAGGAGTCGGTGAATGAACAAAATATCTGCTGCGTCCCTTCGTTCCTCAAGGGTATTCAGGTTAATGAGTTTGAGACGGTCTCGATAGGGAGGTAAGATTAGAGGATCGTTCCAAGGTAGACCTCGAAGAGCAAAGCGAAGAAAACGACGCTGGATCCTCTCAATACGAGATACATGAACTCGTTGAAAGGGACACCACGCTTGGCTAGCGTACTCGAGAAGGGGGCGAACGTAAGTGATGTATAGTGATCTAGTCACGTACGGGTTGCAGAATTCTTTGGACCATCTTTTAACGAAGCCGAGTGATGAGTTTGCTTTAGAAATTATCTCATCAATATGCGAGCGGAAATTAAGCTGCCTGTCGCATAATATACCAAGGTCGCGGATAGATTCAACAAGGGGTATAGGTTGGCCGTCGAGATGGTAAATTCGTTGAGGAGACTTCTTGCACTTACGTGAGAAATTAACGATTGACATTTGGAGACATTGAGTTCTAAGCAGTTCTTGATGCACCAGGTGGAAAAACTATTTAGATCTATTTGAAGGAGGGTGGAGTCTTGTTGTGAGGAAATGGGTTTAAAAAATTTGGTATCGTCAGCATAGAGAGAAAGTGTTGAGTGTTGAATGAGCCTTTGAAGGTCGTTAATAGTTAGGATGAAGAGGAGTGGACCTAGGTGACTACCTTGAGGAACACCTGAAGTGGCCAAGAAAGGGGCCGATAGGACAGATCTGAAACGAACATTATAAAAACGATTATCCAGGTAAGAAGATATCCATTTAAGCAAAATGGGTTCAAAGCCCAGGACGGACAATTTGAACAGGATTAGTTTATGAGATATCTTGTCAAAAGCTTTACTGAAATCAGTTGTTATAACGTCAACTTCTTTACCATTTTCTAAGGCTGAGAGAACAGAGGACACGAATTCTACGAGGTTAGTGGTAGTTGATCTACCCTTCAGAAAGCCGTGTTGATTGGGGGAAATAAAAGATTTACACTGAAAGCTTAAGGCTTCATGCAAAATACTTTCGAGGAGTTTGGGTATATGGGAAAGTTTAGCTATAGGGCGGTAATTAGTGACTTCGCTCTTTAATCCCTTTTTGTGTATGGGTGTTATGAAAGAGGACTTCCATATCTGTGGAAATTCACCTTGAGAGAGCGATAATCGGAAGAGATTAGCAAGGGGGCGTGAAAGAGTTGAGGAACACTTTTTAAGAAATATGGATGGAAGGCCATCTGGGCCGGGTAAGTATTCATCATTAAGTTGCTGTAATTTGTTTTCTATTACTGTATGATCAAAGCTATGAGAAATAGTAGGGCCAATAGGGAAGTTAAGTAGGTATTTGAAATAAGAGGGATCCGGTACGAAGGAATTATCGGCAAAAGATTGCTTAAAAAAAGTAGCAAAAAAGTTAGCTATGGTATGCGAATCAGTTGATGATATATTTTCGTATGAGAGGGATGGAGGAAAACCGTCGGATTTTTTTTTGTAATTAACGAATTGATAGAAAGACTTAGGATCATTTATAAGCCTTGATTGCGCACTATCAAGGTATCGCTGATAGAGAAACTTATAGAGCTGGGCGAATTGAAGGTATGACCCGAGATAGTTTGAATAGTCAACAAAAGAGTTGGACCGGAGGAAAACTGTCCATAATTTGTTTCTTTTGTTACGTAAAGAGCGAAGTTTACGATTATACCACGGGATGCTCGTAGAAGGGGTTTCATTGCGCGAAAAGGGGACATGGAGAAAAATAGAATTGAATAATTCTCTGTAGAAGATAGAGGGAGCATCATTAAGGGACATATTGGACAAATTTCCATTGCTCAGCACTGAATGATTTACATATGTAACGAGTACCTAAACAGAAATTTCAACTGGGTGTCGCCACTCAAATTATTACGTTTACACTTGTTCGCTGCACTCCCACCAAAAAACTTCCTTCTTACGATCTGACCTCTCGAGGCGGTAAGATTTTCATCCTGACACATTTCTAAGGTACGTAAGATTCTTTTCCTTGTTCATTTTTTACACTTCAAACGAAGATGCTTAAGTCTTTAGATCAAGTATTGAAAGTAAATTTAAAGTAATCTCAAAAGCTCAAAGTAAATCGATAGGACATTTAAATACCAATCCAAAATCCAAAACCAGAAAAAATCAGAAAACTGTTTTAGATTCTAGCTTACCTCAATTACCATTAGATCAAACAGCGAACACATATATTTGCAAAGATTCTTTGTTTTTTTTTTATAATTTCCGCGCGCCTGAGGGGTTGATACCCTTTTACTGTTGCCCTGGCGCTGGCGGAAAGGTAGAAGGATGAGAAAGGAAAATTGGTTTTTTGTAGTGGTTTGAAACTCAGGTGTATTTGGTTTCGATATTCGCTCTCCGGGGGGTGGGAGTCCGAATAGGACGGAGAGTTTTTTCTTCACTCAGAATGATTCGAAGTTATAATTCGCACTACTTTTCTGTGCTTGAAACTCTACAACAGCCAAATCTACGTGTCAGTGTTATGCCTTCATTTTTTTAATTAATTTTTCTGTCTGAGTTCCAATTACACAAATGAGAAACTTGAAAAACTTGTCAATGGCTAGGATGCGAACCTTGACCCTCCGAGTGAGAAGCGATTGCCATGGCCCACAGGTCACTCGGTTCAAAAAGGATGAGACCTACGTTAAATAATTCTTCATGTAGGAATAGTGAAAGTCATTTCTTTTGATGTTCCGCATCAATCGCATAGATTTATATCAGAGGATGGTAGCGGTTTGATTTTTGCAGACACCTTACCATCTGCACAGAGTCAGCGAGTGCAAGCTCACCATGATTTAGGAAGTAAATTTGAACTTGACCGATGGGCATTAAGTTTGATGGTACATCTAAGACCATGACGGTTGAAGACTTCATCTTTCGGGTTGAAGTTCTCAAGGACAATTATAATATGTCCTGGTCTGAAGTCATCAAAAATTTGCGAATACAGCCAAGAACTAATTGGCTAGCTCTTCGAAACGCTTTGTTCAAGCAATTCAAAATTCATGAATCTGATTTCGAAATAATAAAACAAATCATGGAACGCAAACAATTTTCAAACGAAAGATTCTGTGATTTCTATGATGCAATTTTACATCCCGAAAACCAACTTCGCGACTCTATTCCTGAAGTAGATCTACTCAAAATCATAAAAGGCAACTTAAATGATAAATTGATGACCTTCATTTATCCTATGCAAATTTACTCATTGGAACATTTCCGTGAAGAGTGCCGATGTGCAGAAAAATTGATATTGTCTCGCGACATTTATCGGGGACGTCTAATAACTTCCCGGGAAGAAACATTAATGAAATCAAACATGACATAGAACCAGATAAATGGAATGAAATAGACGCCTTATCGCAAATTCAACGCGAACCAATTCAGTGCTTTAATTGTCACAAAATGGGACACTCTTACATAGCATGCCAGTCTCCTTCACGACGTTTGTTTTGTTACCGATGTGGCATGGGAAATGTAACAATACCAAATTGTCCTAAATGTAACCGACTATCGGGAAACAGCAAATCGAGCGCGAGGAAGACCGGCGAATCACGCTCGGCTCAGACTATTCCGGTGGAAATATGATCACAAACACAACTACACCTGAAGTTATGCTTACTAATAATAAAAATTACCAAGAAAGACTTAGAAAATATAAAGAGCTTCGCGCCCGTCTGTTTGCTTTAGAAGAGAAAAAAACTGAAAGAAAATTTCGCTGTTTAAGTAAATCACACCTCAGAAAAAGAAAACGGAAAATATATCGTACATTTATTGAGTCTTCTTCTTTGAACTCCAATGTAGACCTTAGACCTTATGTTACCGTATATGTTTAAAATCTTAAATTCACAGGCTTGCTAGAAAGTGGTGCTAGTATATTTTGTCTTGGGAAAAACTGTTTGTAGGCCATTAAAAACCTAGGCGTGCCAATGCTGCCATTTAATTCTGCAGTCAAGACAGCGGATGAAAAGGAACAACAAATTGTTGGCAGAATAGTTGTTAAAGGTTCCTACAAGAACATAACTAAGGATATTAATTTGAATATTATTCCATCTTTGTCCAAGCCACTATATCTTGACATTGACTTTTGGCTTGCATTCGGAACAGCACCAGATCTAGTAAAAGAAATTTATTCCACCGAGAACGTTGTACCTGATTCAAAAACACGTTCCCAAGAACTTTATATGTATCACCATTTGAATTAAAATTTGTATGATTAAGCTTTCTTTGAGTAATTTGATTCAAGTTAAATTAAGTCCTAAATATGAAAATAGTAACTTCGATTTGTCAGTATTAATAAATTTGTTTAAATATGATAAAAAAGATGGTGTTGTTCTGATAGTATGATGAACTAGAGAGATGTGACGAGAACATATGTGGGTAGATTAAACTAAACGTAGGTTGAAGTAGGAGGAAAGATGTATAGAAATAGGGCGTTATTCCTAGGAAATCTGGATAAGGGAATGACCATGGTGAGGAGCTCTTTTACAAGATGCTGGAGGGATTATCCAAGGCAGTGGTAACATCTCATTCTGCCAATATTTAAATAGTGCGGTAAGTAAGGCACTTTTTATTTATTTCTTTGTGTGGTCATGTGGAGGGAAAGATCCCTCCCTGATCCGACGAGCTCTAGCTAGGCTTCGATAACGTGCCGAAACTCACTCCATCACAAGGGACTACAATTTCTTGTCCCAGCCGTTGCAACTTTTAGGAAAACATCATGGCGAGCCGTAGTTTTGTACTACTAACTGAGAAGGGCACATTAAGCCGTTAGTCGTTGATGGCAGTCAGAGAGTGACATATCTGGAGTAGTTCAATGATTGTCATCCAGTTTATATATATATAGCTGGTATTATGTTCCCTAAACGTCAAATCTTTATGTATTGATGTGTGGGATCTTGTATTTTCTCATTAACAACAGCGACTCATTTGTATTCCATCTGCCATGAACAATTTTATTCTACTATTATACTTAGTTCGAGTAAAATCTGGATATTACATCCCTAATTTCCACCATTTGTGGGAATTTAATTTATTTTATCTATACCCGTAGGCTTCTTTTAATTTGATTTTGATTCAACGTCTGTAAATTAAAAAAAAAAATTAATACCATGATCTCTTCGTTTGTGTCCTAAGAATTCAGTTTATTTCTTTCCTTTTTTACTGTTGGACTCAACAGCCGAACACATAAGAATTGATACTTCTAAGGACTTGTAACCTGATGATTGCTGACAAGTGAATAATCTGACATTAGATTACAAATTATAACTAAAAGCTTTAGATGTTTATTCAAACTTTTTCTTTGTTTATAATGAGCGCACGCTCAAGGGGTTTTTGTACCCTTAAGGTAATTGTTCACAGCGCGGCAAAGGAAATTTAGGGAGGAAGAAAAGAGAGGTACCGATTTACGAGTACGTTGTTTTTAAATGTTTGCAAGTTATAACGACCAGAGATCGGCAGGGCATTCCATAAGCGAGTTGTACGGCTTAGGAACGAATCACGATATTTTAGGGTACGTCCAAAAATGGGCCTGAGGGAGTACTGATGAGCATTCATAGCGAGACGGGTGTTACGTTTGAAAGTTTGAATGGGCGGAATGCTACTGGCGAATTCAGTGGAGCACTGGTGGTGGAAATAGAGATACAACAAAGTGAGATAGGAGACATTACGTCGGTGTTCGAGCGTGTCAATTGATTGACTGGTATTAGTATCGTCAATAAGTTTTATCGCACGGTTTTGAATCCTATCTAGCAGGTGCAGAGGTGTTTTAGGAGCACCTGACCAGATGTGGGCATTGTGCTCCAATTTTGGGCGGATGAATGCCTTATATACTGAGGCCAGATCAGAAGGGGTAAAATATTTCTTACATCGCTTGAGGAAACCTAGACATTTCGCAGCATTTTTGGCGATATCAAATATGTGGTCATTCCAACGTAAATTGTCATTGACACACATACGGAGAATGGAAAGTTTTTCGGTTTCGAAGATGCAAGTGCCATTCATGGTTATTGGCTGGGTGTTTTAATTTCGCTTTAACGACAGCAGACACCATTGTGTTTTGTAAGCATTAAATTGCACTCTATTGATAGTTCCCCAATTGATTATGCTGTTGATATCGGAATTTAATGAGCTTGGCATACGCTGCCGTTCTCGTTCTACAGCTGAAGAGCAGGGCCGTGAGTCCGGGAACGAATATGAAAAGCAGAGAGCACTGTCATCTGCAAAGACATATATTGGATTAGAAGTAGCTGACAAGAGATCAGCTGTCGGAAACAGAACAGAGCCCTGGGGCACACCAGCATTTATTTTGTGAATATCAGACTTGAAACCGTTCAAAACAACTTGAATTGAACGTTCCGAAAAGTAATTTCTAATCCATTGAAGAAGAGAGTCGTCGATCCCAAATGCACGCATTTTCGACAAAAGAGCCTGATGCCAAACTCTGTCAATTGCCTTAGAAATATCAAGTGCAACTACCTTGCTTTCACCAGATTGATGTACGCTTTAGTTCCACTTTTCCGTGAGACATGCCACCAAATCACCAGTGGTCCTGTTGCTACGATAACTATACTGCCGGTCATTGAGAAGTTTTCTTGTTTCGAGATATTTCATGAGCTGACGGTTTATCAGCGTTTCCATGACCTTGGAAAGAAGGAAAGTAAGTGCAATGGGTCTGTAGGAGGAGAGAGAAGATTCGCCTTTTTTAGGGAAGGGCTGGACAAATGCTGTTTTCCATCTGCTCGGGAAGAATCCTAAGGAGTAGGATTGATAAAAATGCTTATGCAGTGGTTTTGCCAGCGAGGAAGAACACCACTTCAGAAGAAGGGGAGATATACCATCTGGCCCAGCGGATTTATGTATGTTGAGATCTTTAAGTAGTCTTGCTACTACACGAGTGTGAAAGTAGATTCGTCCCATTGAAGATTCGACGCACTCAAGTGTAGGCAGAGAGCACAATCTGGGAGTATTGAGCTTGCCGCAAAGTGTGCAGCAAACAGATTGGCCTTATCCAAATAGCTGACAGCTGGAATGTCATTGTAAATGAGCGTTGGGATGGAGGATGAGGCGGAATTTTGACGAACGACCAAACATTTTTACTGCCTTTGGGACATTGCAGTATTTTTTGCCTCAGTTTTTGGTCGTATTGGAATTTCACACGCTTAAGAAAGGCGTTGCAGTCATTTCTGGCTCGTTGGAACTTTTTTCGGTTTTTCTCTGTCGGGTTGGTCTTGAAGGACCGAAAAAACATTTCTCTAACCCTGACGGCCTCTTAACAGCTCGAGTCGTACCATGCCTTTTCTTTTGGTTTGATACTTTTCATCCGATGTGGGATAAAGGATCTCATTCCAAAGAGAATGGTGTCTGTAATCATATCAGCAGCGGCATTCACGTCGTTATCGAGGAAGCATAACGACCAGTTGAAATTCCTAAAGAAGCTGTTAAGACTGCTCCAGTTGGCTTTCTCGTATTACTATACGGTTCTTTTAGGAATTTTTTCTCTAACTGTGTGGTCGGTATACGAGAAATTAGCTGATATAACACAGTGGTCCGACAAGCCTAGAGGGGAGAGCACATCAACGGTGTACTTATCAGGGTGAGAAGTTAAATACAAGTCCACGGTGTTGAAGGTATGACTATCAACGTCTGGTATTCGCGTGGGCTCATTTACAAGCTGCGTTAAGTTATTTTCCGCAGCGAAGATCTCAACACACCGTCCCTCGGATGTTGTCTGTCCAGAATGTCGATGCAACAATTCTGTATATTGAAATCTCCCGTAATAATGATTTCAGTATGAGGATACAGGGATACAATTCTTTGAATGGAGCCAGGCAGCACATCAAACTCGTTAGAAGTTGAATTGCTGTCCAGTTTGGGGCTTCTATAAATAAAGCAGTGATGGATAATTTGCTTACGGAGATGGAATTTTAACCACAGTTGAATTCCGGATTGGAACATGGATGACATTGTGGTGGAGTTTGGTAAGCTACATCACTACGCATATAAATGGCGGGACCGCGGTGAGAGAAGAATAATGGCATTAGTTCGATCAGAATGATCTGAAAGGTGTGGGCGGGGATCTACCTGCGCCAAACAGCTGGTCTGTACTTACGGACGTGGACGTACGCAGAAAAGTGTTTAATTTTTAGCCCGCGTATATTGGCTACGTCTACCCTGAATTCCCTAGTCATAATCAAAGACAAACACAGAAAATAGAAACACCAACGATACTAAGCAAGGCTGCGAAGTGAACATTCTGACATTGATTTACCGGATCAAATTGTTATAGGTATTACAACAATATGGAACAGTGCACCAACAAAATTCACTCACAACCCGCTGTTACATACTGAGTGGATTCAGCGTCAGAGTATCCTACAGCGTTCTTATAGTTTTCTTTTATTCGAATTTGTAGATAATTGCAACTTGACTTGAACACCGATTTGCTAATTGAAACGATTACCCCTTCTGAGCCAAGTCGACTTGTAAAGTGAAGCATTACAGTATAAAATATAAAATATTGTTAATTTTCACATCCCGTTAAATTGATAAGGTTGTGCCAGTTTTCGGCCGTTACGATAACTATATATTCCAGGTGATCCATTATTTGCCATTGTATTCTTGAGGGACAGACATAAAGTTCTGGCTAATACTTTGTATCATGTGTTTCTCTGGAAATCATAAAAGCCCCTTTGGCACAATTGAGGTTGGTAAATAACATTTTTATGCTAACTGCAATGACACATTCTAGAAACGTAAGCCCACTTTCCTACATGTGCACATTCAACATTCATTGTTCAATCCAACATATTAAAAGTACAAATGTCATTCGAAAAATGCATGTTAACTACTTCAATAAAAAGAAGTAATTCTTATTAGTATTTGACCATACTTATGTAACTGCACAAAGAATTAGAAGTTTTCGAATTCAAGTTTTCGGTCGCTAAGCCACTGCCCTATACACAGCTGCCACCAAGTTAAACCAATTGGATCAAGTCGAGAAGGATCTCGTTAATATCCAAGAGAACATCAAAGCCGATCCCAAATTGCGTGAATATGTGTGAAGTCCTATTATCAACTACAGAGCTCTCGGTGTGGCTTTGAAGTATACCGCTGAATTGCGTATGGCTCCTGCTACCAGCAACTCGTTGGGTCTTATGGCTGATAATGGTCGCCTTAAGAAGCTCGACACTGTAATCAACGCCTTCAAGACCATCATGTTTGCTCATCGTGGTGATGTTGTCTGCGAGGTTATTACTGCTAAGCCATTGGAAGCTGGCGAAAGGAAGGAAATCCGAGGAGCTTTGAAGGCATTTCTCAAGTCAAACCAAAAACTCCAGATCACATCCCGTGTTGATGTTATCTCCGCATCTGCTTCGGAAGTAGAACGAATACACCAACACCACTTATGAAGAACTGTAATAAACTGTAAATAAAAATCACTGCTGCTCTTAGCAGATTTGTCCAGAAACTATCCCAATACTTCAGAAGAAACGTTAATGTCGTCAACTCATTCAACAAGATATTACTGGAAGATTTATACAATACAAATAGTTTTATTGCAAGCAGCTACGAATCGAATACCGATTGATCCCCATCTATGATAAATATTGGAACGATATCGAAAGACGGAGACTGCGATCTAATTCTAACTGACTTAACTTTTGGCTGTCCTACTACCTTAATTAAAAGGCCGCATAGTTAGGGAATGTACGATTGTACATATTGTACGATGCTTATACAACGTATTTTAAAAAATACTTTTATTTGAAAAATAATATGATCACTGCGACTGGCAATAACAAACCGTAAGCACTCTAATTTTGAGTGCTTTTTAGAGCATCTGGAAAAGTATATCAACATTATCTCGCCTTTTTTTGTCTTCCAAAGATTTTATCGTTCCGGATTTAACCACTTAAACAAGCGATTTCACGTATGGAGAATAATCGAGCAGCTTTTCGCAATATCTTGGTGGCCAACTTACAAGTCCCAATCTTTGTTTCAATGGTATTCAATGGTATTGGTAGTATGACCAAGCACATATCGTCCACATTGATGTCACATAAATTTAGAAACAAATCATACAGAAGTATCAGTCATCCTCATTTTTAAGGAAATAAATGACACCAGCGTACAAATCACCCAGTACAGTACATTTCTGTGGGTGAAATGGTGTCTGAAGAGTCACTTGCGGGTCATTCTCTCCCCAAATGTGCAGATTTCGAGTCCTGATAATGATACAATTGGTTTTGAGTTCATTGAGCGAATGTCCAAAGCATGCCACAATTCAACGGGTTCAATTATTACATCAATTGATTCCTGTAAGGGATTAGCTTTTGTAAAATTTTCTAAGCTGTGAACAAATAAAGTCCAAATTCCTATTCACGCTCGCGAACTGATAAATTTGAGTCTTGATTAACACTGATCTCAGGTGGGGTGATATTTTGCTCGCAATGCACTGATCTCATTCTCATTGTTGACCTAATGCCAATTAGTGTTAAATTTGTGCGAAATCTATCCACAGCCCTATAATTAGCAAGTTCCGATGTTTAAAATTGACGAAGTGCTTAATATGCTTTTGTAGCTAAACACTGGTTTCGGAAAAAAATATTCCACGATTTGGTAAGGCTGTTGCGATGTACTTAAAATTTAGCAGTCAAACAAAGTAAGCAAGGCTGGAGTTTTGCGAACATACAATTCAGTGGTTTTTATCACTGACTTCTGTACTTTGTGTTTGAGATCTATGCACGCAGAGATAACTTAAAGATGCTAAAATAATAAATTGGACATAACCACACAAATCAAAAGAATGCAATGAACTTCAATGAAATTCAATGTCAACAAAGATTTGCTACCCAAATAGCTACAGCCTACGAGTAGTTCACCAAATAAAACTCAGTAAAGCAAACTGGTCTGACACGAATTGAACCACAAGGTGTGGCAATTTTCGTCAGAGCAAAGTACTCGTATCTGCGTGTTATGGAAACAAAAACTGTTAAAGAGCTTATCGTTTTCTAACACTGTAAAGACGTTAGCGGCATGACGTAAAGATGAGCTGCAATCCAATATATGAGTGCAAATACGATAAGACCCGTCGGTTGTTTGGTCGAATAAGCTTTCAAGTATAACTTCTCATAATAAAACAAAAAACAATAATTTCACAGCTTCATAGGACTATTTTTGTGACACCAACCTATGTTCCAGATTCACTGCTAAATCCCAATTCCCTTGGTAATAAGGCTCCACTTTCCAAACTGTCTTCGAGTTCACCATACTAGAGTTTCAATGGGATGATCTTGCATATACTGACTACCGAATTTAGTCAGAGTCTCAGGCTGAACAGTAATATGGTCGAACCGTCCAAAAATGTTCCAAAATCGTCCAAAAATATATATAGACGTCTCCTAAAGGAAACATGAAACAATATTGTGCACGGATAGAAATCTTTAAACGTTTCCAAGCTTGTTCCAGAATATAATTTTTTTCAAAGACAGTCTACATATACGACTGAATTATCTGGATCTGATATGAACCGCTGGATCACTGGATTTGAAGGATGGGAGTACTTCTATCTCAGAACAACAAAAATCTGCAACACAGGCTTTATGGGAGACCTTTTTCTTGAACACGGGTGTCTATCGCTTTGTTTTCGGTTCAAAATACCAAAAATTGTTGCTGAAGTTCCACTGGTTTACATTGAAATTGTTGCTGTAACTCATCTTAACAATTCGACACAACCCCAATGCGACCAGTCTATCCCAAAGCCGAAGACGGAATGCTCATTTGTGTGTGTATCCGCCATCGATATCCTCTGGATTTTCTAACAGGAGCTGAGTTACCAGTATTAATTTTAACAAAGCGATATTGCTTTTTCGCTATTACTCGTATTTTCAGTTATTGTTGTTTTTAAAAACTGTTGCGAGCTTTAACTAATCGAAAAGACCTGTAGGTGCTACATATGTGGTACATACATACGTTTATTTGATTATCTTTTTTTATGTGGATGTTAAAATGTGTGGTATAGAAATCATTATATGTATATATTAACAAGTAAACACGACTGTTTTACAGAACCGATTTTCATAAGGTATATAACATTGGAACATTTTTAGAACAGGTAAATATAATTGGCTTGATATATATAATTGGGGTATGATGGTTAAAGAAGGAGGGGGGGCTAATATTTGCTCTGAGGGAGTATGATAGGTTCCTGTGAAGGGGCAGGAGATTAAGAGATAAGTAGGTGGTAGGCATTTTAAAAGGAATTTTGAATGCTAATGCAAAAAAAAAACTGGTATTGAAAAATACACGGTTGAAACAGTGAAGACTGATGCAATCTTCAAGTCGTACAAAAATGCAAATTAAATGAAGAATACTGTCGAGGTTTTAAGTCATGTAGTCGCTTAATAAAGCGTGTCAGTTTAACTTTAACTTTTTAACCTGATGCCTGATAAAACAGAAAAATATCAAGTACAATACACTATTCTACTGGTCAAAAGAATTGAGGAAGTATCTGTATGACGTTTGCTCATGCAAACGATATCAGTAATTGAACGTTTACACAGAAGTCTGCCTATGTGTATATATGTTTACTCACGTTGATGACAATGCTCTTATCCGTTTACTGTTGGGTCTTATTAAAACTTCGTATTGTAAACGTGTGACTCTCAACAGTATCTTGATATCATCCTGTGTTTTCTTACTTTAACAAAGTTCAAGTGTTAAAATCAATATGAGTGAGAGAAGGAAAAGTTGGGTGTGGCGGTTTTCAAAATTAAGTGAAGACAGGAAAGACATTGTGTGCAATATTTGTGATGCTGCAATTTCGTACAATTCACCATCCTCAATGAATAAGCACCTGTGACATTTCCACAAATATGATCCAGAGGCTGCACCAGTAGCATGTATGTGTGTATGTATGTATGTATATACGTACGTATTTATGTGTGTATGTGTGCCTGCATCCCCCTTCCATATCAATCTTAGCCCCAAGACCCCATCACTCCTTGTGAAAGTGCAGTCCCTCAATCTTGCTCAACTGATCATATTGGATCGAATCATCTGACCTGATTTTTTTTTATATACATAAATACATATGTATGTAGATTTTTTTGGTAAACTTTTAATATGGGTGACTGGTGTACATGATTCTTACATTTTATTTTATTATAGCAACAGCAGTAGTAGTGCAGCTGTAGTGCAGTAGTAGTGCAAAAAAAGACGTCGTGATAACGACAGTTTCATCAATTCTCAACGGCAAGAACAAATTTCGCAAGCAACCGCTTATATGAAATGTGCAAATGGACTGCCAATTTCATTTGTTGAAAGTGATGGGTTTAAGCATTTCATGTCTGTTGTCATATGAATTGCCTGCTGCTTCAACTATTTTATCCCGGTTGAAGCTATTATTTAGTCAGGTGCAGGAAACAATTAAAAATGCAATTTGTTCTGCATCCTTTGTAGCTTTGACTCTAGACGGTTGGTCGTCAAGATCTAAGGACTCCTTCATTTCTGTTATCCTGCATTATGTCAGTGATGACTGGGACCTAAAAAATAATACATTGGGTATTGAACACATGGAGGAGAGGCACACTGCGGAAAACTTAGCTCTGTTATTAGAAATGGTCATAGCAGAATGGGGCTTACACGGAAAAGTACATGCGAACATTATCTCCTCATTAAATTTTGTAGAAGAAATTAAAAACAGGTTTGGCTGCACTGCACAGACTTTACAAATTTTCGCTATTCGCAATTCGTGGAACCACACACAAATATATTGAAAAGAATAAGCGTTTTAGGAAGCCATTTTCATCACTCCAATGTTGCCTCTTCAGATTTAGGTAAGAAGCAGAGACAGCTTGGCTTACAAGAGCTCGTGTAGCTGTCCTACACGATGGAATTCATCATATTTAATATGCGAGAGGCTACTAGCAAATCGACCTGCTATTATTGCTTTTGGCAGACAGAAATGTAACATCTTCATCATTGGAAGCATTGGTGAAAGTTCTGAAGCCATTCCAAGTTGCAAGCACAATTCTTTGCAACGAAGATATTACAATTTCTATTCTACGGCCAGTTATATATGGCCTTATTAATAAACATTTGAACACAAATATTGGAGATGTCGAAAGTGTTATACAATTCGTAGGAATCCAAAAGAACTTACGGAGCAGGTTCAAAATGGCTAGACAGGAACCCGAAGAAGTTCTTACGGAACAGGTTTCCACTTTTTTGGATCCGAGACATAGAAACCTGGATACCGAGGTTGAGCAAGTAAGGGTAGTGATCAGAAAACATGTGATGAACTTGTTGGAAAGCTTGAAAAGCACAAATGGAGAATTTATTACTGAACGATGTACCGCCTTGGTTTTCTTGCTAGAAGCCAAATCAGATGGAGAAACAGTCAGTGAGTTCGATATGTACCTACGAGATCCACAATTAAGCCACATCTTTCCTGAGCCATTTGTGATTAATTTATTTATTTTGTCAGTTTTTTATTTGTTCATAGTATAGTGAAATGTACATACGTTTGTTTTTTCGAATAAAAATGCCATTGAGTTATGTTTTTTTTTTTTTTTTTTTTGTGATTTACATGTGCTGAAAAGTACTGAAGAGTACCGAGTACCCAAAGAATAGCGGGTACCCGTTCACTAACGTGTACCCAATCACTTACGGGTACCCAATATTATTGCTCTAGGGTAATACCCGAAAATGCGGGTACCCGGGTACTGGGGACATTTCGCGGGTACCCGGGTATCAAGAGCTCTAGTTTTTAATTCTCTATTTTCTTTGATTAGGAATGGCTTCTATCAGTTCAAAGGAGTATTCTAAATAATACCATACTAATGGCTGACAAATAATGTATTAAGATTGAGTGAAACGATAGAAATCAAATGTTTGATCACGTATCACCTTAATCAAGATCAGTTGTAAATGGTTTTTGGTGTGATTAGAGCGAAAGGAATATACGCACGGCCTAGCGGAATGCGTAGGCACTGTTTGCCTATACCTAGACAAAACGTTTCGATGCGATTTTTATAATTCTAAATGGTGAGAACATCAGCAGCAGTGAATTTTCATCGGATTAGTGTGCTTTTATTATATTATTACATAAAGTTTTACACTGTTTGGTGCAATAGATAAATTTAAATAAAAAAAACTTAACTTATGCAATCTATTATCTTTTACTCAAAAATCAAATGAGGTAGATGGCAACTCTATGGCAATTATCTTCAGAGGTTCCTGTCGACAAACATGCATATCATGGTATCCCTATGAGAGCTTTCAAGAGCGAAGTGCTTACATTGTGCAATTCATTGTAATCAGAATGAGCGGCAAATATCCCTATCTTCACAGTACTAAAAATGTTTGTTGAACAGTAATGTGCCCAGGATTTAGACAAACCAAATGAATAGTTTCCTATGATTCAGCAGCATTTCTATGGTACTATATCTCAATTGGAAGACTACAGAAAGCTTTCAAAAGCGAAAAAGGAAAACTGCAAGACAACTTAATATGCTGAACATATTCGTAAGTGAAAACAACTGCTACAGCTCTTGCATGAATGAGATCGGTACCGCGAAATTATTGCACTGCAGCCATCCGGCTTGCTTTCGCAGCAGAATGCAACTAATAATAGGCAGTGATACAGTGATTGATATAAGCTCCTCTTTATTCTGCAAAAGACTGAACATTTTCAAAATACGAGTAAGATTGCAATGAACTGCTGTATTTTTTTTAAGTACCCTTAAAATGTTTGCACACAGCGCGGGCGAAAGAAAATCAACTCCATAAGCGAGTTGTACGGCTTAGGAACGAATCACGATATTTTAGACTACGTCCGAAAGTGGGCTTGAGGGTATACTGATGAGCAGAGGCGATAGCGATACGGGTGTTACGGTTAAAAGTTTTAAGAGGCGGAATGCTACACGAGACATTACGTTGGTGTTCGAGGATGTCCATTGTTTGAGTGATATTGCTATCACCTATGAGTTTTATAGTGCGGTTTTGAATCACAGCAGTTAACTAGGAGCTGCAGAGGTGTGCAGTGTGCACCTGACCAGATGTGGGCATTTTTCTCCAATTTCGGGCGGATTAATGCCTATTGAGGCAAGATCAAAGGGGGTAAAGTATTTCTTACATCGCTTGAGAAAACCTAGCCATTTCGCAGCATTTTTGGTTATTGCAACGTAAGTTGACACTGACACACATACCGAGAATGGAAAGTTTATCGGTTTCGACAATGCAAGTGCCACTCATGGATAATGGCTGGGTGCTTAAATTTCGTTCTAACGACAGCAGACAGCATTGTGTTTTGGAAGCATTAAGTTCTACTTGTTAGTTGTTGGTATCAGAATTTAATGAGCTTAACATACGCTGCCATTCCCGTTCTATAGCCGAAGAGCAGGGACTGTCGTCAGCAATATATATATATTGGATTAGAAGTAGCAGAAAAGAGATCGTTGATGAAAATTAAAAAGAGTGCCCTGGGGCACACCAGCATATATTTTGTGAATATCATCTGAACCAGCGGATTTATGAATGTTAAGATCTTTAAGTACCCTTGATACTACAAGAGTGCGAACGTGGATTCGTCTCATTGAAGGTTCGACGCACTCAAGAATATGCGGACACTGAGCACAATCTGGGAGTGTTGAACTGGCCGCAAATTGTACAGCAAGCAGATTGGCCTTCTCTAAAGAGCTGACAGCTGGAATCATTGTAAATGAGCATTGGGATGAAGGATGGCAGAATTTCTAATATTTTTGACAACCGACCAACAACTGTTACTACCTTTGGGACATTGTATATATTTGTTGCCTCAGTTTTTGGCCGTATTGGAATTGTACACGCTTACGAAGGCGTTGCAGTCATTCCTTGCCCGTTTAAACTTTTTTCGGTTTTCCTTTGTTGGGTTGGTCTTGAAGGACCGAAAAAACATTGCTCTAACCCGGACAGCCTCTTTACAGCTCGAGTCGTACCATGCCTCTTCTTATGTTTGATTCTCTTCATGCGATGAGGGATAAAGCTTCTCGTTCCAAAGAGAATGATGTAGCGATCAGTTAAAATTCCTAAAGAACATGTTAAGACTGCTCCAGTTGGATTTATCGTATTAGCTGTGTGATCGGTATACGAGAATTAGGTGATATGATGCAATGGTCCGACGAGCCTAGAAGAGAGAGCACATCAACGGTGTACTTATCAGGGTGAGGAGTCAAAAACAAGTCCAGGGTGTTGGCGGTATGACTATCAAAGTCTGGTATTCGTGTGGGCTCATTTACAAGCTGGATTTGGTTATTTTCCGCAGCAAAGACCTCAACACACCGTCCCTCGGGTGTTGTCTGTCCAGAATGTCGATGCCACAATTGTGTATATTGAAATCGCCCGTAATGGCAATTTCAGTATGAGCATACAGGGATATAATTCATTGAATTGAGTCAGAGAGCGCATCAAACTCAATAAAGGTAGAGTTGCTGTCCAGTTTGGGACTTCTGTAAATAAAGCAGTAGTGGATAATTTGCTTACGGAGATGGAATTTTAACCACATGAAATTGAATTCCGGATAGGAACAGGGACTAGATTGTGGTGCAGTTTGGTAAGCTACATCACTAATGGCGAGACCACGGTGAGAGAAGAATAATGGTAATAGTTCGTAGCCAGGTAGCTTCAAAGACGTACGGAAAGGGATCTACCTGTGTTTCACTAAGTGCCGAAACAGCTGGTCTGCATTTACAGACGTTACTTTTTAGCCCGCGTATATTAGCAATATCCACTCTAAGTTCCTGAGTCATTATAATAAAAACAGACGTTGGTTTACCGAATCAAATTGTTGTAGGTGTTATGCCCTTACAAGAATAGGAAACAGCACAACCACAATCCATCGGTTGTTATATGTATTAAAATATTGTCTACACCAATACAACATCTTAACTACCTGTCGGATAATCACAGAGTTTCGTAGTGACTTATTTTAGGCATTAGAACCTGCTATATAAATATCTTAAAGTCGAACAAGCCAAATCGACCATGCGCTAATAGACGCCAGGCATGCGTCGAACATCATGGGCGTAAGTACATTCAGGGGGGTAAATATCGACTCTCACAACTTTTTAGGCATATCCCTTTTTAGAGCTCGACTGTCGAACGAAAAGAAACTACGACCCTCCCTGAAAAGCATAATTAATGTAGAGCGCCTTACAGTGTACGGTTCGGGGTTCAATACCAGCCGCGCCCGAAAGACATTCTTTTTTCTAGGCAACTAAATTCACGTGATTGCCTAGAATACAACAACAAATCAATGTACACTAATAATTTAGTCTCCCCAGTAAATGTTGGATGCCACCCATGGAGCGTAATAACCGCTCTGCCCAAAAATCTTTCTTTCTCTCTCTGTGCCATTTTCCCACAAACTTAACACGTGCTCAGGCATTTTAAGTGTATTAATATCCACTTGAGAGTTAAGTTCTTTTAAAAAACAAAAAAATCTCCACTATGTCTACGTCATCCACAAGTGCCAACGACCAGTGGACCCAGGGTCGTACTATCATGAAGGAAGTTGGCGAAACCACGATGCACACAACGGAAAATTAATACCAAAAAGCGTAGAAATAAGAGGGACCACGCAATCTCGCAGCTCTAGGATATGGCAGAGTCTCCCGACAGAAAAAACGTTTGTAAATTCTATAAGAAAGCCAAACAACTGGCAGTCGGCTTCAAAACCAATTTGCAGAGTATTGTAGATGTGTTTAAGGAGCATTTCCAGCAGCTCATAAATGGACCCCAAATAGAGAGAGTGATGGGGCAGGAAGAAAGCGCAATACCACTTTGGAGGTGGTCGACTTAGCTATTAAAAGGCAAAAAAATAACAAAGTTGTTGGCCCAATGGCTTGTCGCCTATTTAAATATTGATTTGGTAAATTTGGTAAGAAGCACGTACAAAATAATCAACAAAGTGGAGGTGGACTGAAGTATCAACTCTGTTTGCCCCATCTACAAAAAAGGCGATCCTACGTTTTGCAACAACTACCGAGGCATGTCCCTGCTTAATGTCCGGCAAATCGACGATAAACCAAATCTTTACACTAAAGCAAATCCTGGAGAAAACCAACGAATTCCAAATCGAGACACGTCACCTCTTTATCGACCTTAAGGCCGTAGGCTGGAGCTGTATAAGGCGATGGCTGAATTTGGGATCAAGAAAAAAATTATGCCGTGTAACTACTGAAAATAGGTGGTGTGCTGTGCATTGTGGTAACGCAGAACTGTTCAGGACATGCTCCAAAATGCATGTGATGCATTTTTATGCGATTTCTTTAACTTTGTTCTTGAACAGATAGTGCTTAGGGCTGGCGTTAACATTATAAGCACTATCTTCCACAAATCAGTTCAGCTATTGGGATACCCAGACGACATTGATATTATCGCTCATCGATTCATCGTGCAGGCATTTGCAGCAATCGATGAAAAGGCTAGAGAAATTGGTTTAACTTCTAAATGAGAACAAAACAAAACATATGAAACATCCATCCACCGTCTCGGACAAAACATCACAGTCGACAGTTATAATTTCGAAGTAGTTACGGAATTCATCTACCTCGGAGTGAACATCAACTCAACAAATGATACCTTAGTAGAGATCCGACGAAGAATGACCCTAGGAAACCGCTGCTTTTTCGGTTTATGAAAACAGCTGAGCCAAAACTCCTGACCAGAAGGACAAATGTTCTCCTGTACAAGACCTTGATCCTGCCATTAGCTTGGTCCCATCGAACGGATGGACACCAATGCTCCATATACGAGAAACTTTGAGTCACAGCCCTCAGGTTCGAAACAAGCAGGAAGACCAAACCTCCATTGTAAACATTAAGCAGTCGCAGATGCCAGAATGCTTGGTCTTACAAACTGGCAGCAGCGTGTCCGGGATAGAAGGCTGCGGTATCTCAGCAGATACTCACCACGCGTCGGGAACGCATCAATTAAAATAAAAAAGCAAGCAGAACTGAATAGTAAAACCTTATTATAGTATTTATGGGCAGCTATTATTCTGACGAAATAGAATCTGTAGCAGACACTGGTCTCATCGTCTTATCCCAAACAACTCAAAATTCATTGTTAACTTAGTAAACATCAGATTTATCGATGGTGTGTGTCTTATTTTTCTCTGCAACAATTGATTTCTTTTGAATAATGGAATTCCAATACAGTTTAAGTCTATTCCCAAGATACGAATAGATAAGTAAGCCTCTCTTATCTACGAATCAACTCATGTCTAAATACAAAATTTCGGTAGTTACTGTCAGTGCCAGTATGACATGCATTCATGCTCATGTTACTATGCCACAGTGCCTACCGTGTATTTACTCGTATAGCAAAGTTCTCCCTCTGTGCAACTTTATCACACAAAACTGAAAGTAATTGTTCATACGAGTAGTGTAGCGCGCCTTGAAATACTCAGTTGTGGCAAATGCAAAACTTTTGTTGCCGCTCCACAATGAAACATTCAAAAGCGAGAAAAGCTAGAAAACCTATAGAATTGATAAAAGCAAGTGAAAAGAATATGAAAAAATAAAAAAATAAATAGAATTCCAAAAACGTTAGTAGTGCATCACTCAACATTGCATAATGCGATGCATGCTGCATTCACGCGCCGTTTCAAACTTTTGAATTTTCTAACAATTATCGCATAGACATGTGCACCTACATACATATACCGGTATGTACTCTCAAATGTACCCGTGCACCGAATTGAGAACTCGTATAGTGCTCCCGATCCGCCCCCATGCACTTGCATGATTTTAATGCAGCGATTGTATCTGTCAGTTTAGAAAGGCTACCATTTCACTTTAGGTGTTGGTTGGAGCACGAAACGCGTATCAGCCGTACCGGGGCGTAATACGAATAGTGCGCTACGAGGGCGACGCTAGAAGAATATCACGTATTGTTTGCATCAATTGAGTGAAATGAATTGCAAGTCGTTCTCACACATTCGCCGGAGAGAGTGGTGGGTCCTCTCCGTGACTTGGATGAATTCGCCTGAATACGACTTTCTTCGGTCGTCGTAGATGTCGGAGTGGGTCGTTTGATAAAGAAAGGACCACCACAGCCGCCCTCCACTCATTCATATTTGTACGATCAAAATAAAAAAGAATTCAAAATTTTTTCTCAAAATGCCTTTCACTAAATACGAAGAGTATGCGAAATTCATCATCACCGTTTTGAGTTGTTTTTCTTTTATTTTGTTTCTTTTCTCTCCGCGCGCTTTTCATTAATGAATGACGAAGTGAAAGAAACAAGAATGAATCGCCTGAATGGATACTGAAAGTATCTACGTGCGGAGGTAATGTGTGGGATGATGGGCTTTGTTTGGAGCATTGTGCACCTGTATACATGTATAGTTAGATACACAGGGTGTGTGTTATGTGTACACTGATTAAAATGATGATGGTAATGAAAATAAAGGGATGGAGATGAAAGAAAATAGGCAGCCGTTTTTGTATTGGGAAATAATGCGCAGATAACAATTGAAATGGAATTGAATGGAATCTGAATGTGATTGTCCTCATTTTAGTGCGCGCGTTCATTCAGCTAAGTAACAATTAAAGGCTTCACTGTTTTCTGTTCTTTTTTTTGTTCCTCTTTAACTTTTATTCTACCTCCATTTGATGTATTCTTTTGGGAGAGTGCATGGAAGGCTTGATTATGAAATGACGCGCTATAATGAGTCCTGCATTATACGCCAGTAAATGAAACAAATGTACGGCAGTTCCATTCAATTTAAAAAAAACTGATAGTGTGAGATATAATAGTGAATACGACACGTAAAATAGAGGATACAGATAGAAAACAAAGGCCTTAGAGAGAGGAGTGTAATAGAATAGTTCATTAGACTGAGCAGTATTCCTAGGTATTCCTTCAATTTGACAATTTTTAATGGAGCTCAATGTGAAGAAGAGGCAGGTAGGTAAGAGTGGCTGTTGGAAACACCAACCCACTTAGACCTACGTGGATCTATGATCTTCTTACTAATGGAACGAGTTTGAGCTTACGATGAAGCGTAGGAGACTGTTTACGTCTATATTTATTAGATCGCTTAGATCATTGTAGAAGAAAGCTCCTAAGTGAAGTTTTCTTCTCTGGAAGAGAGCTGGACATATACAGAGTAGGTGAAAGATTGTCTCCTCTTCCTCCTCGTCCATGAAGCTTCTACAGAAATCGTTTGTAAAAGCGCCAAGCCTTCTTGCATGCTTGCCTATGAGACATTGTCCAGTGATGACACATACGATGACACTAATATGTTTTCTATTTAGAAGGATCAGACTCTTAGAGCGATTCAGATCTAGCTTTGGCCAGATCTGTTTAGTCTCTAGACATGTTGGTCCAACAGTCTACCTAAGTTCTGTTCTTTTATTGGCATCCCCGGTAGAATAGGTAAAGTGGATCCAATTTCGGCGAGTTCATCGGCCCAATAGTTCCCTGAAATGTCTCTGTGGCCCGGCACCCAGCAGAGATGAAGGTTGAACAGTTCGGCCATCTCCATAAGGGATGATCGGCATTTAAGGGTGGTTTTACAATTTAATGAGACTGATGCGGATACCCTTTGCAGATATCACGTTTTTCTTCAGCCAGGACAGAGCTTCTTTAATCGCCAACATGCTACAGTGAGTTTAGCTCATCTGAGAATACACCGCCACCAACCCCGCTATCGGTTTTATACCCATCTGTGTAGAAGTGGATTCACTTGTCCTCCATGAAAGCATCTTCCTTCCAGAAGGATCTAGGGGGAAGGCTTACATGGAAGTCTTTGTCAAACCAAAGTTCTGGTATGGTGTAATCGATGTCCTCTGTGAGGATTTCTAATGTATTAAGAATGTTAGCGTGGAGAAATGAATTATTTGTCCACAGTCGCAACTACTTGCCTGCTGAAAATAGATATAGGGGAGTAGACCGTAAGGCTCCGCTTTTGCATAGACATGCTATTCTTTGGACTCTGCTTAGTTTACTGAAGTTGACTGCATTGTCTAGGAAGAGATAGAAGCAAACAATTTTTGTATACAATAGTCGCTCTATATGCCAGTAAGAACTTGATAGTTAAATGCATACATAAACCATGACATTACTAAACCTGATGGCTCTGATGGCAGACACTGTGACCTATTGGTGTGCTGTGTCCTTGTTCCCCTCGTATTACTATCCTCTCCAGAATAAAATGCGGACAAAATCGAATCATCACCATTCTCGAAATATTCACTGGACAACTACGAGTATATTTTATTGCACCCAGCTGAGTGAAGCCATTACAGATCGTAAACTGCACTTGCTTTTCTGTGTAAATTTTGTGGGTATCGAAGGGTGTCTATAGATGTCTTAACAGCTTAATGACCTATTGACTTGTAATAAATAACTGTGTCTCAGAAGTCATAACACGTGGGCCCCGGAATCCACAATGAGGTGCAAGGTAACTAATAAATATCGGTAGTGATTCGCAAAACCTACGTTTACCAATGTCCTAAAACCTCTCCGAAAAAGATACTACGATAGATATATAGTAGCCTCGGACAATCCAGATTTCGCTATTTCCATGCCGGCAAAATATTTAAGTACTCGGAATATGAAAAAAGACAGTAAGCAGGCTATTTGCTCCGGAACAGGTAGCATAGATATTGGAAGCCTATAAGTCTACTATAACTGCTATACAATATGGTTTCGACTGAACAGGATAACAATCGAAATCAACGGAAACTACTACAGCGAATTCAAACACGTTCATTAGATATATAAAGGGTTTTCTAATAGGAACTTGACAACTTTGAATTTAATTTGTGAACGCACTCTTTTACTAATCATCAAACTGTCACTGTCAATTTATTCAGTAAACTCAACATTTTCATCATGGTAAAGTATACGAACAAGCAACGTCTGCTTAAGAGCGTTAACTCCAATTTTCGGTCGTAATTATCGCCCTAGTAGACAGGCAATAACAAGTTTAGTGCAAAAATTTGAGTCTACATATTCGTTGTGTGATGTTGCCGTGTCAGTGAGACAACGGGTTGGTCGAAGTGTCGAAAATATCGCTGCCGTTCAGGCGTCCGTAGCAAATGATCCAAATCAGTCAATTCCACGGCGTTCTCAAGAATTCTGCATCGCTCAGACCACATTATGGCGTAAAGAACGTGGTTTGCACCCATACAAGATCAAGCTGACTCAAGAATTGAAGCCGATGGACTATTTGAAGCGACGTACGTTCTCCTATTGGATTCTGGAGAAGATGCGCCAAGATGATGAATTTCATCGCAAAATCATCTTCAGTAACGAAGCTCATTTTTGGCTCAATAAGTTCGTCAATAAGCGAAATATGCGTCATTCTTCGGGTGAAAATCCACATGTGCTTCATGAATCACCACTTCATCCACAAAAAATAACTGTTTGGTGCGGTTTGCATGCCGGCGGCGTTATTGGGCCATATTTTTTCGTCGACGATAACGATCGTCACGTTACTGTGAATGGTCAGCGTTATCGCGCCATGATCATCGATTATTTTAGGCCCGAATTGGAAGATATGGACTTGGACGACATGTGATTTCAACAGCATGGTTCCACAAGCCACACAGCACACGCTACAATCGATTTATTGAAGAGTAAGTATGGTGAGCGTGTTATCTCAAGACATGGGAAAGTCGATTGACCGCCTCGTCCGTGCGATTTAACGCCGCTTGACTATTTTCTGAGGTGCTATTAAGTTTATGGTTATGGTTCATTGGTTTATGGCAACACGCCGACGATATTGGAAGAGCTCAGAGCCAACATTGAACGCGAAATAGCGGCCGTTTGGCCAAAATGTGTGGCCGAGTCCAACGAATCGACCGCTGCAAACGTGTCCGCGGTGGCCATATGAACGAAGTCGAGTTCCATTCATAAATGTTTTGATTGTACTTCAAGCCAATAATAAAGTTTTTGAAATATCTCAAATGGTTTGCGTTTTATTTAAAAAAAAAGTTGTCAAGTCCTTATTGGAAAACCCGATAGTATATAAAGATAAATATAAAGATAAAGATAGATAAAGTCGTGTGCTAAAGATATATTAACGACCGACTGGTAATAATCGGTATTAAAGCTAGATTTTGTAAAGCAACCAGTAACATGAAACACTTGCTTCGATAATAAGAGCTGTATCAGCGGCCACTTACGGTCAAGCAGGAGCACGATCGCGCTATGTAGGATGCGAAGACTAGGCTTAAAATGACGACTGATTTAACAGATTTGCTTTAAATTGTACGAAGGCCCCGAAAACTAGCACACGAGATCACACAAATTTACAGAAGCCGATGGCTTAGGGTAGCCTTATAAAAATTGCTTACAAGACACTAGTATTTAGTATTCTTTTTAGTATTTATATTAAATTTACACTTTAATACATAATTGTCTTATAAGTTAGTGAGGATTACAATATTCATTACAAATTTGAAACGATCTAGCAGATAAACGTATTCCAGTGAAACAAAATCAAATAAGTAATTAATTTAAACAATAAAAGATAGAATGAAAAGGGGGAAAGAAAGAGAAGCAAAATAAAATATAGAATTTACAGTCAAACTGAATCGTTCATCTCCATTATATTTCCGGTGAAATTTAATGCGTTAAACTTAGTTGCAGAGGAAAAAGGACTTAAGTTCGGTCCGAAATCACGCAGTACAGCCTGACCTTCGAACAAACCATGGCAAGGAATTCCATAAACGGATGGTGTTTATAAAAAACTGTCGCTATGTTGTAAGGCAAGAGAAACGGGGGTGTATAATTTGCAGCGATGTGTTAGAAATACTAAAATGCAGCTTGTAACTAGGCTGATTAGTTTGAATCACATTAGATAGCAGAACCAAAGATCTGTAACGAAGTATGTGGTCAAGTGTCATGTTGTAAATTGATCTTGTATAGTCGGAGATTCCCTCAAAGTGTTTTAGGTTGTAAACATAACGTGCAATATTGTCAAAAGCGACGTTAAGCTTTAGCTTTAGCTATTAGCATCACAGTTGCAGAAAATTTCAAATTTCACAATCATAACTAAGTACGGGAGTAATGAGTGTTTTAGCTAGCAGCATACGTGTTTTCAGGGGAGTATAATTTTGTGACATCTACAACTGACGTAACATACCATACACTTTGTCAACGGCTGCATTGATGTGGGTGTCCCATGTCAGTGTTCTGTTGAAAGTATTCCCAAATTTCTGGCAGTGTCGACATATTCGATTTTGGAGCCACGAAGCAAAACATCGGGAAAATAGGAAATGTTAAACGATTTTGTGCTAATAACGATACATTTGGTTTTAAGGGGATTTAAATAGAGTCGGTTTTTATCTGCCCAGGTTGATATACTGACCTAGATCAATATTGATCACATTTACAGAATTTTGATATGATCAACAGGGCAACTTCGATACACTTGGACATCGTCGGCATACATATGAATAGATGAAGATAAGGATACTATTGAGGAAATTTCATTAACACACAGTGAGAAAAGAAGGGTTCCTAAAATCAAACCCTGTGGAACTCCTCTAAAGTTATAGTGAAAGTCGAACGAATGGTGACCCACTGAGAGAGCTTGGTTTCTATGCTGAAGATATGACGACATTATAACATAAGATATGCTGAATTTGAGAAACCAAACAACAATGACAGTTCATTGCACAAATTAATATGATCCACAGTATCAAAGGCCTTCGAAAAATGACAAGAGCACTAAAAAGGTCACTTTATCCTCATCGAATGATTCCCTAATATCATCTACCACTTCAATCATCGCCGTAATACAACTGTGGTTTTTCCTAAACCTGGATTGCATTGCAGAGAGTAAGTTGTCCAAGTAAATGTGTGCAGGAATTTGTCTTTGCTACATTCTCTCAAAGACTTTAGATAAATAAGGAAGGATAGAGATCGGCCGATAATCTGTACTCTTGGAACTTTTGCGAATGGGCAAAATTTTAGCAGCCTTCCGTTGAGCGGAGTAGATACCAGTAGTTATGACATAATTAAAGACGTACACTAAGGTAAGGAAGAATGACTTCCAGAATTATTTTGACAAATTTGGGGTGTATTTCGTCAAGACCAGCAGCAAAAATTTCCATATTATGAACACAAGCGAACTCAAAAGTACTAATTAATGAACTGAGTTCATCAGAGATAGACGGATTTAAGGGTATGACATTAAGAACAGGAAACGGAAGCGTTACAAAATTGTTATTTAGGAGGTTTAAATCCAGATCATCCTCATAATTTTGATTGTTTTAGTCATTACCGATTCCGATTGCCCGGACATTTTTCCTTCATCAATGTATTTAATTTTTTATTGTAAAAATTTCTTTTAACTACTCTGATTTTGCTGACTACCTGATTACGCAAGGAGCGATAAAGTTGTAAATGTACATCTAACCTATAACGTTTCCACTCATTGCAGGGCCGATTGCGTTGTTCGATAAGAAGCTTGATTACAATGGTGAACCATGGACTTTGAACATGCGTAATACGTTTTACTTTGATGGGGACATGATTGTTAAAGAGAGCACAATTATTATGGTTTAAAAAGTCAATTTGATCACAGGGAAAACACACGATCCCATTCAGCACAATGGGCGTCTACCTCCCTCTGGCGGTAGTCAATGCCATTAAAATCTCTATATTCGCGGTACAAAACAGAACAATTTATTAAGAAGTCAAATGTTAAAAATAGAAGATCGTGTTTAGAGAAGGCGGATGCAGACAGTTGGTCATATAGAAGAATTCCGTCCGAATCGCTAACAAAGAAAACATCCAGAAGAGTACTAGAATCTGCGGTAAAATGTATAGCATTGCTCGTGTTGACCGGGAACAAATTAAGTGTCCTCATTCCCTCAATAATAGTTCTTTCTACCAGAAGATTGCTGTTTAAGTCACCAGCAACAATCCTGCCATGGCAAAATCAGTTTTTCATTGTATAATTGGAACTCAGACAAAAAAATTCTGCGTGTGAAGGCATAACACTGACACGTAGATTTGGCTGTTATAAGAGTTTCAAGCAATGAAAAAAAATACTGGGAATTATATCTCGAATCACTCTGAGTGAAGAAAAACTCTCCGTCCTATTCGGACTCCCACCCCTGGAGAACATAGAAACCAAACACACCTGAGTTTCAAACCACTACAAAAACAATTTTCCTTTCTCCTCCTTCTATCTTTCCGCCCGCGCCCTGGCAACAGTAAAAGGGTAGCAACCCCTTAGGCGCGCGTAAATTATAAAAAAAAAAAAAAAAAAAATGACTTTCGGATAATATACCGATATTGTTTCCAAGAGATTAAGAATTGGAGTGAAATCAATATGCCTAAGAGGTCTATGAGACAGAGCCAATAAGAAGACTTGGACTTGAGTTTCACAAACACATTGTCAATTTCATTACCAGCTGTAGATTTATATTTTGGATAGCATCTCAACCCTTTCTTCAAATACATTGCAGCTCCACCACCGACTCTTCCCATTCTATCACCACGAAAAAGGTTAAAACCATTCACTTTATACACTTCATCTTTTACCCCATCGATAAACCACGTTTCTTTGACACAAACAACATCAGCCATAGAACCTTCAAACAGGTCCTTAAGCTCATTAAGTTTAGGAAACAAGCTTTGAGCATTTATATGGCACACTCATAGACCAGGCTCTTGGTCACCAAAAACATGATCTGCAAAACTTGATTTGTAAATATCAGTACAGTCTTAGAACTGTTAGGTCCATCATCATCGTCCATCATAACAATCCTTGATATGAGTTGTATCAAGATTCGTAGAGACGAACTACTCGCATATAGATCCATATTTAGTTTTTGGTGGCTGTTAAGATCGCTATCAAAGTCAAGAAATCAGGACTGAATCTTTTGACGTTAAAAATGCGTGAGACAGCACGATGCAAGTACAATAGATGCAACTCAAAGATCAACATGGAGTCACAATATTTCAGAAATATGTACAACCTCTCACACATGCAGATACTAAAATTTAAATAACTGGAAGAAATAAGAACAAATTATATTTAGGTAATATAATAGTTTGCATGCCCTCAAAATTGATGGTTAGAGGCATCACTCCTACACATTACGGGCTGGATAAGGATTTGTTTCCAGGCGTGGCAATTTGTGCTTTAAACATACGAGGGTGGGTCAATAAGTCCCTGAAAATTGAAATAACGAAGACTCTTTTCGGCAAAAAAAAAAGTTTTATTTTTCAACACAATCTCCTTTCAGCTCGATACACTTCGTCCAACGTTAATCCTTTTTTATGCCCTCCAAATAATACGATTACTCGAGGTCTTAGAATAGGGGTTTGTTTAGTCGACGACTTTCTTCATTCGATCCAAATCTCTTACCGCCAAGCCATTTCTTCATGTTTGGAAACAGATAATAGTCATAGGGGCTAAATCAAGAGAATATTATGGATGAGGGAGCATTCATAACCTAATTCATGCAATTTTGCCATTCGTCTGCAGATTTGTGCGCCGGTGCGTTGTCCTGGTGGAAGAGAACTTTTTTTCATCACCAAATCGATCCAACAGCTCTGAATAATAGACGCCGGTGGATAAGATCGATGTGAATGCACCGCGCGCATCTCAAAAATCTATCGCCATGACCTTGTTGGCCGACAGACGTACCTTGGGCTTCTTCGGCTTCGATTCACCAGGAGCAGCCGACTGTCTCGACTGTTTCTTGATCTCTGGTGTGCTGTGATGAATCCATGTTTCGTCCATGGTTATGAAATGACGGAATAAATTGTTCGAATTGTAAATGAACATCGCCAAACACTCATTTGAAGTTGTCGGCACCCTTCCGGCGGATAGCTTTTTCAAATCTAAATATTTTTGCAAAACTGAAATCACTAATCCATGCGAAAAGCCAGTAGCCTTTTCAAATTGGCGCAATTTCTTTCACTCGCCGATCCAGAACGTTCGGCGTCTCTTGTGCTGGCATGACTGCAGCGAAATTGAGTAAACCAGTGGTGGATGATTCCAATCGAAGGAGTTCCCGTAATATTTTTCAAGCTTTTGTTTGGTTTGTGTGAAGATTTTTTTGTTTTTTTTTTGTGTTTAGTGAGCACATGAAATTCTCTCTTTTCCATTTTTACGGAAATTCTCACAGGCGTGTGTTTCAAATGGCTGTCACAAGAAAATAATTTGACAGATCTGTCTGAAAATTTGGGTGCTTTCTTTTGAAAGATGCTTCTTGAAAAGCAAAGTGTTGTATTTGGGGTGAGAGTGCCACCTGTTTTATTTTTCAGGGACTTATTGACCCGCCCTCGTATGCAGCCAAATATTTTATACTTCCGTTAAGGAATGACTTAAATCGAAAACTACAGGCCGGCGGGCATGAAAGTTTCATTATATTATACCTATTGCCTGTGCGTCTTCAGTAATGGATTTAAACATAAAGGCTTGAGTCTCTAGAATATATGTTACACGTGGAAGAAACCAAGAAACCCACATTGTATTCGTCATTATACCTAAAACTAAGATTCCATTTATGTAGGTAGTATTTCCCTAATATACGCTCACGCCTTAACAGAGGAGAAATATATTTGTAGTAACGCGCAATATTCAAGTATGACAACAATCTGTGTTTTAAATAAATACGACTGCGTAGGCGACCTAGCGGTTAACACATTTACAAAATTTAAAAGAGGATTTAGTGATCCCAAGTCAAGTCATCCCAAGTTGAGACAAGTCACTCAAATTGCAAAATACGAATTCTGATGATCAGATAGTTTTCCAATTGATCTACGGCGATTTCTGAAATTTTTAAATCTGCTCGCTATTGCGTTTGGATTGCAGAGTTCGCAATTTTAGAATTACGCATGTTATTCAAAAATATTTCTGCAGCTCTATTTTTCGCCAGGACCGAATGACTTATGATCTGGATATATATATAGAGCTGCTTAAAAGTTGAACAATACATATTTGGTATACTCGTATTCTAGTAAACCTGAAGAGCCAATTGAGCGCCATATTTGGAAATTGTTTTAGGTTATCAAAGTTGAAGATGAGTTCCTGGTTTAGAAGACAGAACAGCTACATAGCAGGTGGTACTTTGTTGTTTCCTCCTCTTATTTATCCTTAGAACTTCTGCAAAAAGCGTTGTGAGAGAAGCCGACACTGCTGGCGTGCCATTTGACTACGGATTCATCGATTGATTGAATATCTGGCTTCAGCCTGAGGTTGTAAGTCGATAACCACATTCATATGTCTTTGAAGATCGAATTGATGCTGGATGTGAATATTGAATTGGTTCTTCATCTTATAGAGCGTGACACTACCATTGACAATGACATCGGATATGGAAACCTGGAGCGCAAGCAATTTATTTTATATACTTTGGGAGTGGAAACAATCGGCAGCACCATGCAAACAAATATTACCAAACCAAATCACACAGTAAAGAATGTTTCGCAATCGGATATCAGTTGGTGTGGGAGAATGATCGAAGCACGTATTACTCAAAATACGGATTGCAGCAGTCTCAACAGTAAAGAGTTAGAAACTTGAAGTGAAATACCACGTGAAAACAAAGGAAAGTAGAGTAAAGCTTACGTAAAATGTAAGCATCTGGTGGCACTAGCTGCAAAAGCCGTAGTGATTGCAGCAGAAGTGATAGCAGGCCGTCTATAACTTTACCAGGGTAAAGACTCTATTTTAAGTTATCCGCGCCGGACCGTCTAGCAGCAGATTGTTAGTAACGGCACAAATTGTTCCACAAAAATCCTCATAGCTAAAATGATACGCAGTCATGAAATTCTTACGGTGTTATTTTAAGCCGGGCCATGCAGCAGATGCTACTCTATTCAATCATATGACTACGAATCTTTATTTTTTTTGGAACAGAGCACTCAGACAAAAAAATGGTCTTGCATGTTCCTTTTACTGAAATTTCTTCATCTTTGGTTTCAATGATAAAAGGACCTCCAGTACCAGCAACCACTATATCAGCGGCGATTACCTGAATCTGATGCGAACGTAGGCCGTACATTCTCAGTCACAGAGATAGTACTGGCGGTGTCTCTCAAAGCAAGTAGGATGTTGTGTCACTTTTATCCAACACACTCAGAAATCAAACTGTCAATTGAGAACATAGGCAGTCCTCCTGACTCCTTTCTGAGCCTTGCCTAGCAAATTCATCGACGATCTCATTTCCCGTGATTCAATTGCGACTTATGACCCAAACAAGACTCAGTGAATTCAGCCTTCCGACTGCGTTCAGATAAGTGGTAAGAAGACTCTGCTTGGCCGTCTCTGAGCAGATTTTTCCATTTCCAGTGATCTTCACCATATAGTTCACAAGCATCATGACTGCGTATATATCCCCTTGGAAAACAGACAGTCTTCCTAACGACCAGTGAAATCTAGCATTGTCGTCCTCCAAAAAGACACCACCAAACAACCACAGTATAGCATATAAATGATCTTATCATAGCCGTATAAATCCAAAAGTCCTAATATGTTCAGTGCGTACTCCTTCTTGTCGAGTGCAACATCAATTCGGCCCACCTGAAGCTCGTCCGATTTAGTAGGCATGTTTTGTACAAATGGAGCTTGGTCATTCTCTTCATGCTCTTCAACATGGAAGTCTAGTCATCTAATTTTCGGTATTAAAGCTACTAGGCTACTACTACTGTTCGCCGAAGCAGTAAAGATTTTCTTTTGACGAGCTAGCAATTAGTCCATGCCCTTTTGTAGCAGAACTGGACAACGAATGCTTTCCTGATGATTGGAGTACGGAAATAATTATCAGGCTTTCACAGAAAGGCAATTTTCAGAATGCAAGAACCGGAGATGATTTTACGTTTTTCGGTTGCAGTTATGTATTATGCAGCTTGTGAAGGTTATACGTGTCTTGTTATATACAGTGGTAATGTGTTAGAAGAGTGGGGAAGGCAGACTGTCACCACTTATACTTCTTGTTGTAAACAAAGATTTTTTATGTTCTGAACTGTACAATAAAAGCCAGAAGATTTGACGGAAAATAGCATCGTATCTAAAACATTTTTACTACGATCATGATATCAGTTTTTTAGACTGAGTAGGACAGAAGATACTCGTAAATAGGGTAAATTCAAAAGTCTTAAGACTTTTAAATTCCTCTACTAAAAGTTAAAGATGTTGAGAACTTCCCGTATTTAGTATGTTGCCGGCTGATGTCTGTGATATCAAACTTGATGTCGTTATGTTGTTAAAGAACTTGAAGACATGAAATCTACCAGCAACTGTTTCCGATAGAATGTGATGTCAGTGCCATTGTACGAGTGTAGTCGGCCAGAATTTACGGCACAAAACCGGTTTCTAGCCAGTGGCAAGCTTAGCGGAGAGAGGACACTTGGAAACATAGAATGGATAGGATTTGCATTTTTTTTTATAAATTAGCGCTTGCTGAAGGGATTATTTGTACCCTTAAATTGATTGCACATGCGATGGCGTTGTACCCTTATGCCTCCGAGTAATAACAGGACCTAAACAAAATAATTCAGAGCAGTGTCAAGAACAATAACGTGAATCTAAGTCTCTTCCCAAAGATTGGAAAAAGGAAATTGTTGTCAACCTCCCTAAGAAAGGAAGACTTGATAGAACTAAAGAGGGTTTCACATGCTTTCTGAAGTTGCACTTCTTGCGTTCAAAAGACCACCTTGAAAAGACTCCCGTTTGTGATTAGCGTGTTTCTTTGTGATAAGCGCCGCTTCATCAATGGAAATTAAAGAGTTTTGACCAGGGCAACTAACCTGAAAGCTGAAAGCGGTAGAAAGAAACGCCGTCTGGCGTTCCAAGACCTGCGAGATAATGGGATTCTCTTTCCCAGAGCGGGTTTATATCGACCAAATAGGAAAAAAACATTCGTGGGGGAGTCATGGCAGTTCAAGAAAATTTAGTGAAATTTGCAGCCCCAAGTAAAAACAATAAACTACGCCCAATTAAAGAATACGGACGCACAACTGGCTCAAGTTCCAAAACATAAGTCTAATATGTGCATACGCCCCTACCGACGAGGCTGAAGAACCCATCAAGGAGGAGTCTGTCCGGAGTATAATGTCAAAGTTGTACTAGGGGACTTCAATGCTAAAGTCGGAAAAGAAAACATCTTTGGCGGGTTAGTTGTTAAGCACAGAATCCACGAACCGACCACAGACAACGGCTACCGACTAATCGACTTTGCAGCAGTTCATTATACGGTGATGAGTAGAACTAGATTTCCAAGGTTAACTATCCACACAGCAACTTGGCTCTCTCCAGGCGGTCGAACCGCCAACCAAATCGACCACGTGCTAATTGATGCGAGGCACGCATCCAACATCCTCGACGTGCGCACATTCCGAGGGGCAAATGCGAACCGCCCAAAAAAAGAAATTCAACGTTGGACGCCTTAGCACACCTGGAGTAGCCAGAGACTACAGAGAGCGCCTGAGTGAGAAACTCTCCACTGTGCACTCATTTACCACAGACGCCAACTATCAGTGGTGCCAGTATCGCGACATCATCAAGGAGGTAGCCGAAACCACCCAACCACCCCATCCCAACCACCCCAGAGAAAGAGCCCGTGGTATGATGATGAATGCGTTTACAGGAAAAAGGTGACAGAAGATGCACACAAAAAAATGCTGCAGCGCAAAACAAGGGCAGCAAGGGATGAGTATCAAACCAGGAGGAGGAGAAGAAGATCCTGCGTAGAAAAAAGAGGGCCTACGCAGCATCCCAGCTCAGGGGATCGAAGAGTCTCGTGATCGAAACAACATCCGGAGGTTTTATAAGAAAGCCAAGCAACTAGCTACTGGCTTCAAAACCGGAACACAAGCTCTTCGAAACACCGAAGGAAACCTAGTCACCGAAGCACAGGGAATAGTAGATGTGTTTAAGTAGCATTTCCAGCAGCTGCTAAATGGGCATCATGTAGAGAGGGTGATAGGGCAAGAAGAGAACCCACGTCCAGTCAATGAAGAACTAGTTCCACCACCCAGTATAGAAGAAGTTAGCTTAGCTATAAAAAAGATTAAGAACAACAAGGCTGCAGGCTCTGATGGTTTGCCAGCCGAGCTCTTCAAATACGATGGCGATGTTTTGGTAGGGCGCATGCACCAAATCATCATCCAAGTATGGGTGGAAGAAAGCATGCCCAACGACTGGACTATCAGCTCCATATGCCCCATCTACAAAAAGGCGATCCTATGTCTTGCAAGAACTATCGAGGCATATCCCTGCTTAATGTCGCATATGAGATCCTATCCAACGTACTGTGTGAACGTCTGAAACCGTGCTGCAACACACTAATCGGCACGTAGCAGTGTGGCTTACGGCCTGGCAGATCGACTATAGACCAAATTTCCACACAAAGACAAATCTTGGAAAAGATCAACGAATTTCAAGTCGAGACTCACCACCTTTTCATCGACTTCAAGGCCGCATATGATAGCATTAATCGTCAGGAGTTTTATATGTTGATAGCCGAATTCGGGATCCCGGCAAAACTGATCCAGTTGTGTCGCGTCACACTGGAAAACACGCACTACAACGTGCAGTTTGGAAGTAGCTCCTCCGAACTATTTCAAACATGCACCGGATGCGCTATCATGTGATTTCTTCAATCTCGCCCTAGAGCAGATAGTGCGCAGGGCAGATGTCAACATGGAAGGCACTATCTTCAACAAGTCCGTTAAGCTTCTGGGATATGCGTACGATATTGATATCATCGGGCACTCGCAGCGTTCCGAGATAGAGGTTTTCACGGCGATTGAAGAACAGGCGAAATTCGTTGGCCTGGAAGTAAACGAGGACAAGACCAAGTACATGCTATCAACAAACAAAGAATCATCTGTCCAGCGCCTAGGACAAAACGTCACTATTGGTAGCAACAATTTCGAGGTAGTTAAGGAATTCATCTACCTCGGGGTAAACATGAACTCCACGAATGACACCCTAGTGGAGATCCGACGAAGAACTACCATACGAAACCACTGCTACCTCGGTTTGGCAAAGCAGTTGGGTTCAAAACTCCCTACCCGAAGGACGAAATGTACGCTTTACAAAACCCTTATTCTGCCAGTTCTACTGTATGGCGCCGAGTGCTGGACGATAAGCAGGAAGGGAGAGCTAATTCTGGGCTCCTTCGAAAGAAAAATTCTTCGACGGATTTTTGGTCCTGTGGGCGAGGAGGGCGAATGGAGGAGAAGATACAACCGCGAACTCTATGAGCTGTACCAAGATGTGGATGTAGTCCAAAAATCCAAAATTCGTTGACTACATTGGCTCAGCCACATCGAGCGAATGGACAACAATGCTCCAAGAGAATCTTCGAATCTCAGCCCTCAGGTTCGAGACGAAAAGGAAGACCGAACCTACATTTCAAAGACCAAGCTATCGCAGATGCTAGGGCGCTTGTTCTGGATAACTGAAAGCAGCGTGCCCGGGATCGTAGAGGATGGAAGGCTGAAGTGTCTTAGGCAGAGACTCTCCACGGGTCGGGAGCCCGTTAAGTGTAAATAAGTGATGCACATCTGGCTACTGGACATGAATAAGTAAAATACACCACAATTAGAGCTCATTGAGTTTATCTTTTCATAGACACTCTCCTTTTGACAGTAGGTTACATATCCATCCCCAATTTCTAATACTATATAGCCTTTCAAACATCAGTGGGTAATCTGTTTGCTATGCGAAGCATTACAATTGAACAATTGTAAATGCTACTCGTAGGTTCATTTAATAAGACAGTACTACCAGCCTATCTTCAACACACTTAACGTACAATAGTCTATCAACACCAACCCTTTTAACATGCATTCTTTCCTAATAAATCTTTCATGAAGGATTTTTTTTGGGGATTACTTCAACTTAACTGGCTCATTACAAATCATCATTCAACAGTAATAAGAATAAATCATCCCTGGGGATAGAAAAATCGACACCACATGAAAGGATTGTACAGACTCTTTCTAAAGGGCTTAGCATCTGCTCGAAGGTCCGGCAAACTCACTAATAAGGGATGATGGTAATCCTTTTCCAAAATAAAGTTACTCGTTCAATGTTCCAGATTGTTGGTTTGCCTTCGAATTTCAGCAAATAAAGAGAAGCCCACAAAGTCCACTACTACTCACGTGGTGGTCCTTGGCAACACTCTCACTAGTTAGATACAGTCCTTAGAGTTAATTAGTTTCGCTTGCGATAGTTCCTAACTGCCAATCCTTATGCAACCGACAAAAAGGGTGTTGTTAATTAAATTCTACAAAACAGAAAAGAAAAGGTTTTACCATGTTCCAAAGAAAAGACCTTCGACACCTCCGGTTCTGAATAGGACTTCAAGTTTGCTTTGCAACCGAAGCAAATACGCGACCGTAGACACTCCAACAGTGAATTTTCGCTCAATGATGATTTTAATTGAAAACCACGATTGTTCCGGTGTTAAATGGTAACCATGGTGTTGGGTAATAGAATTTAACTAAGGAAACAAGACGGGTTATGCATGTGCCGTAGGGAACAAGCCCTAAGGGTTTGGGGATGAGAAGCCCTGTCGTGATTAACAAACCGAAATTTTCACGCTAACGCCGCACTCATTGTTAACAAAAGCAAATCAAAGAACAGTCAGCCACTTCATCATTTTACCTGATTCCATGAACAGTGTAGAACACATGTAGAATTGCATATACGCTTTCTGTGATGGGTTCTATGTCCTGGAATAACCATACTGAATTATATTGTAGAACTCATACACAAATTTAGGTACCGGTGTGTATCCAGGCGTTTTTTGCAATTGAAGGCACAAAGGTAGCTTTGAGATTGAATTCGCGATTTAAAGGCAAGTGTGTGATGGAGTGTCAAAGGTTGTTTGTGCTGGTGCCTAGCTAACTCTTGAAAGGCTTTACTGGTCTTTTACGGGTAAAAGTGAAACCGCATATAGGAATATTAGAAAACAACTGGTCTGAAGCTACTGAAACTTTTCATAGACAATTAGCACCGATATTCTACGCGTAGAATTGACTTCCTATTTCTGAATCAATTTACTCAAGGTGTGATATCAGATTGACACTTCTGTTGAGAAAACTCTTGATTTCTTTCTTTTTTACTAGAGAATTCCGAACGATGAAAAGCTTTAAAAATTAAAAAAAGGTTCGTATTGGGAGAAGCCGCTGTTCTCTTTGAATAATAGGCTATCGTAGCTGGCACACATTTTTTACTCATCAACTCCATAAGCGATTCATGGCATAGTTTCTTTATCCTGGATGTCCGGATGCTACCAGGAACTGTCAAAACCTTTTTCCTGTATATCTGGAACAGTTTTATGCTTACTTGTCAACTGCAGAATACTAGTAGCAGAATTGCATTAAGCCAATAGACAAGCAAAATTTAATGTGTCAGGTTTCACATAACTATCAGAATAAAATCCTTTGTTTAAGAAGGAATTACAACAAGTGCATGAAACCAAACAGGAGGAGTCTAAAGGAAGGATGCAGAAAAGGACTACAGCCGCTAGATGAACTCTACAATAAAATGAAGCGGAAAGAGTAAATGCTTATCCCGGAGAATATTTAAGTGCTATAGAATAGAGATAATTAGAGGGTATTGGCTCACTGCCAAGTCATATATAGAAGGAAATATTTGGTAAGTTGCACACACAAATTTACCAGCAAAACATTGTTGGAAGACAGCGTTCAAAGTGAATAAAATTTTAGAATCCTTTGTGTAAAGCAGACCCTCTAAACCAACTAAGGAATCTCCTATACCCTGTAACGCTTCTTCGCTAATCTCATAGGTATTTATCGATATAGTTAGTTTCAAGCCTGTAGTCAAGACTGGTCAAAATCGTCCAACGGAACAAATCATCCACACAAAAGGTTACTTTCTGTGTTCACTATTGTCATGCATTCGGATCAATTTTCTGTTTAACGCTCTCAACAGTTCTACCATCTATGCGCAGACAGATGCATATGATACAGCTGAACAATGCTTCTGATCATGACAACCGACTGTTTGCTCTAAAATGTAGGTAGCCGTACATTGAATCGGCGATTTGTGCAGTAGAAATGAGGTTTCAGTCCATTCACGATTACAGGGAAGCCGACTGATCTGACTAATCTTGTAATAAAAGGCGTCAGCATCCGTTTATCCAAAGAAGCTAAGTATTACAGTGTCATCTTGGACAACGAACGCATTTAAAACATACAAAAATCTGGAAGGCACTGTTGGCTTTCTGGCAGTTTAAGGAAGCTTTCAGCAAGACATCTGCCTTGCCCCAATGATTGGGACATACACGGTTATGATAAGACTGGTTCTTTTCTATGCGTCAGATGGATGGATACTAACGAGTCCCTCTCTTTTTTCAAATTTATATTATGGACCCTAAAACCCATCCTTTTTGATTCTGATCTTGTCTGATGCAATGTTGCCAGCTGCAGTTTTACCTGTATTCTAAACTGACTTAGACTAGAATCCGATTGCAGTCAGGTTTTTATGGGTGGTTTGAAAATTTGGGACGAGATTCAGACGTGTTCTTGAACTACAATTTTAGACTTCATTGTTTGTTAGATGTCTTAGCGGAGACATATGTGGGTGGCCGTGATTCAAGTGGTAGTGTATTGGCTTCCTAATCGGATAGTTCGGGGTTAAAAACTTGCTGTGCCCTCCCAATACTTCCATTCTCAAACAAATGTGGAAAATAAGAATGCCAGAGAATGCAGAGGAGAAATTCTCAGGACCTAAACCCATATAAGAATTACATGTGCTCGGTGAGGGCTTCTATTGAGAATTGGGCTTCTGATGAGAACAATCAGGCTTCACTGCAGGTTAAAAGCAAAGTAGACACCAGAACGAAGTATCTCCGTAAATGAGTGGCTTATGCTCGCATTAGGCTGAAGGTACTTGGCGTCGATGTGGTGGGTGATGGTAACGTAATCACTTTATAAATGTAACGATATCTCATCTTTCTACGAAATACTGTGATATTTCTACGAATGACTGAGATATTCCATTAAAAGGAACATGATCTGTTCCCACCTAGAAAGCTCTGATTAGTCCGGCCAAATATAACAGCCGTGTTATGTAGAGAAATATCTAGTTTTTAGATCTCTGTCAGGAAGAAATCCTTAAATCGCTGGTCTGATAGTTACACCGTTTTAACCTTTATGGTCAAGGAAAATTTCGATGATATGGCGCGTTATCTTGTGATCCTTCTGATATCATGCTTAAGAGGATTGTGTAAAAGTTCAATATTAGCTGCTAAATATTTTTAAGGGCTCCAAAAAGTCGATTGTATCGACGAAATCAGCGGGCCATCGCCTCCTTTAGTACGGGCTAAAATGATGATAAACTGATTCTGAATCAACTTACCACCTTGATCAAAAAGAATAACCGTGTGGCGATCCCATTGTTCCGATTTGAGTTCTGTTTTTTTTTTGTTAAGTTGGTAAATCTGTTGTTAACATTCCCTCTAAATCTTAGCGTCATAGCTTGACATTTGCAAAAGTTACGTAGCCAAGAGTACATCTATCTCTATGTGTGTTGGCGATTTTTTACAATTTTAGAAATGGATGCAACAACGAACTTGCATTAAATTTTGCGTAAAAAAGGGATTTAATGATGCGCGAACGTTGGAAATGTTTGAAAAGTGTTTCGGTAAAGATTCTCTAAAGAAAACGGTCGTTTACCAGTGGCACGAGCTGTTCAAAAGTGGTCGTGAGTCAATCGAAGATGATGAACGCAGTGGCAGACCATCGACATCGAAAACCGACGAAAACATTGATGGAGCAAAAGAAATGTTCATCAATAACCGCAAATTAACCATCAGAGAGATAGCGGAGGACTTGAACATTGCCTATGGATCCGTCCAAGACATTTTGGTTAATGATTTGGGTTTCCGTCGTGTAGCAGCAAAGTTGGTGCCAAATGACCTCAATTTCATGCAAAAATAGACCATATTGACGTCGCAAAAGAGATGATTTGCGAGGCTGAATCCGATCCCACATTCATCAAAAGGATCATTACTGGAGACGAAACGTGGGTTTATGAGTAAGACACGCAATCTAGACATCAGGCAAAACCACCGAGTATGGATTCAACTGTTTTATTTTTGCCTAAATAAAGACGACACTCACATTCGGGAGAAATGTTTGGATTAACAATATCTAAGACTATGGTGTCCGAAGTAAGTTTCATGACATTCCTAAACTCTGAATGCCTGCTATGACGCAGAGATACGATAAAATTACTACTCTGATATACGAGTATGTATAGGTTAAATTACGTAAGAGTGGTTGTGGAAGTGGAACAACCAACCCACATAGGCTTATTGGCCCATTATGATGCCACGTGGATCTGTGATCCTCCTACTCTTGGAAACCATTTTGGCCCTCTCACGACCGAAGGAGACTGTTAACTTCTACAAATGTTAACTTCGCTTAAGTTATTGTAGAAGAAAGGATCTGAGTGGAGTTCTCTTCTGGAGAGGTCAATGTTGAACTGATCTGTCATCTCGCTGAAAGATGATCGGCAGTCAAAGGCGGTTTTAGAATTTTTTGAGACTAAGTTCAGCGGCCTGACTATCCGAAAAGATGCGGATATTCCTTGAAGATATTAAGTTATTCTACAGCCATGGATTGATTCAGAAATGGATTGACTTCTCGTCCATGAATGCATCTTCCTCCCAGAATGATCTAGAGGGGATGCTAACATGAAAGTCTTTATCAAACCAATGTTGGGACATAGTGTAATCGAGGTTCAATGGAAGAATTCCCAATGTATTAAGAATATTAGCGTGGTCAAATAATTTATTTGTCCCCTGTGTAGTCGCAAAAAATCGACGGGTGTCAAGAATATTCAGTTCGGCGGGGGGATTAGTACGTCAGACAACGACATATCCAAGGGTCTTGTACTTAAAATTATTGGGTTCATTGAATACGTAATCTATGGCCACAAGCCATAATAAAGACGAATTATACAGCGCCCTGTGGACATTCTTTTGTCGCAAATGCTATCATTTCCTTAGAAATCTCTTAAGATATGTTGTATTTGGCAGACCAAATGATTTGGGTGCTTCGCTGAACCCTCATTTGCGGTATGCATGTTGATCTTAACGCAGTGGTATCGATTTGTAGCAATTTTTCCATTAATCGGACAATAGAATTTACAAAGCTCGCTGGGTTTGTTAACCAGCTTAAGGATGGAAACTACACTACAGTTTATATCTTGACTTAAAAAGTTAAAATGAGAAGATTGGTTACTAAGCTCTGTATGTACTGAGATTTTATTCGTTCGAGGAACTATTATAACCTCTACGAGTACGACAAATGTTATAGTTTGTATAAAGCTGCTAAGTTGGGCAAGGATGGAAAGCCTCTAGGGTTTCCTTACGGCTCATTTTGAAATTAGGCTGAGTCCATGGGACTGTTCTTTGAATAGAACTCCATGAAAATGGTCTGCGATTGGCAGAGAATTAATATTCTCCATTTTTTTTGAAGACAGTATTTAAAACTTCCTGATAAAGTAGTAAACTTATAGTAATCTCCAATAGTTCTTGATATCACATATCCAATTAGAATTTAATGCCAATCAATCCGAAAATGCTCAAAACGCAGGTTAAGCCTGAAAGGTTTTGGCAAAGCTACGAAAAAAAAGTATGGCAAGTTGATTTATCTCCCTTTTCCGACAACAGGAATGTGTTGACGTTACAGGACTTCAGCCAAAAGCTATAACTCTCTTCCAACTGATTGGATACGCTTCCTAAAACCCTTCCAAACAGTTTTAATCAATGAAGTGAAATACATTAAATACTGACTAATTTTTGAAAAAAATTGAAAAAAGACGCATTAAAAAAAAGATCGTTTTAATATGTTTTCATCCCCCTCTTTTTCAGAGAGGAGTGCTCCCCCTGCCATGCAATTTCTAATTTTTGTCACACCAAAACCTATCACCCATAAGAGTTTGACCGATCAGATATGAGACTCCCTGTATTAACGTAATCGTAGCTAGTACTGCATTGTTAGTTCTAAAATGTTTGCTATTCCTTGAGTAACTCAGATGATTCTTTTAAAATTTTCGTTAAATGTGTGCTATGTTAATAGATTTCGATTAGTACTGCAAAAATATCGAAGTGATCCTCTATTTTTTACAAAAAGCTCATATTTGTGAGGAGGGACCCTAAAAATCAGCGTTACATAAGCAGGCGAGCAGATCAGGGAGCTTGAAATGCTTGATCATGGAAAAAGGTGCTCAATTCATCAATCCATGACGAACAGTATTGAGAGTTTAAGAGACCTCTATGAAATATTGGCGATCCATCTGCGGGACGAGAAAGCCAAGGAGGTAATCAGAAAGAAAAACCTCTCCCTAGGTTCCAAAAAAGAAAAAAGGAACAAAACCGGCGAAAACCGTGAGATCAAGCGAACCCAAAATAATAATAACGCGGAAGTCCCGAAAGGCAGTCGTGAGACCAAGCGAACTCGAAAGGACCTGCCAATGGAAAAGAACTTCCAAAAAATACCATCAGAAGAAAGCTGGACAAAAGTCGTCATAAGCAAGGTCCAAAAAAATCGGCATAGCGTAAGGAGACTCAAAGCCAAACCTGATGCTATTACAATTGAGGCCAAAGGAGATCTCTCGCATGCAGAGATACAGCGCAAAGTAGAAGCGGATCCCACATTGGAAGATGTTGGAGAAGCGTTATCAAGGATCAGAGGGACTCAGAAAAGTACTCTCTTGTTTCAGCTCAGACGGGCATAAAAGCAGCCGGGTTTAAAGATGCTATAAGCCAACCACTAGTGTCGCAAGCGAATGTAAACACTCTGACCCACCGTGTTACTGTCGAACTAAAAGCTTTCGATGAAGTAACCACCAAACATGATATAAGCGCAGCAATTAAGTCGCAATTTGGACTGGAAGGAGTATCGCCATAAGACGTACTATCTTTGCCTAAGGCGTTTGGGGCACCCAATCGGCGGTAATAAGTCTCCCCACAGAAGATGCAAAAAAGTTGCTAGATGCCGGACGAATAAAAATTGGCTCAGTCATATGCCGAATCAGTGAAAAGATATTGCTAAAAATGTGTTTCAAATACCTGGAATTTGGTCATGTAGCAAATCAATGCAAAATCAAGGAAGACCGCTCTAAATTATGCAAAAGATGTGGCGATATTGATAGACATAGAGGAGAGAAAAAAACAAAAGAAAACATCCCAAACTTACAGGTCGTAAACGGAAGGACACACTATTTGATAAGAGTACGTTTGAAGAAATAATTAATAGTTGCAATATGATCGAAACAGCAACAGAGAACTTAGCGAGTCAACTTACGCATATTGTTATAGCGTGCGATACATCAATGCCCAAAAGAATCGCCAGCGACAAAAGAGAGCCATGCTTTTGGTGGAATGATGAAATTAAGGCACTCAGGGCAATGTGTTTATATGCTTGTTGGAGAATGCAGCAATCTAGAAGAAGGCCAGATTTTCAAGAAAACCTTTAACTCTTTTAGACGGGCAAGACGCCACTTAAGAACTGCGATTATAGAAAGTAAAGCGACATGTTTCAGGCTGATCTAACTCCTAACTACTACATATAGGATGGTAATGGCTAGTAAATGGCCAGTAAAGGACTAAGTAAAAGGCTATAAGGCTCTACAAATAACATGCCCATTCTGCTAACATCTATTTCATAGCCGATTTTCCCACAGAGACCTCTTACGCATTATATCGAGGAAGTGATATATCGGCCAATACGTCTTCAAGATACCCTGGGCCAGGCAAAAGTGGTAGTGTATTGGCTACCAAATTAGAAGGTTCGGTGTTCGAATCCCAGCCTCGCCCGAAAGACATTTTCAACTTAATTTACGTAAGACGAATGGTTGCCTATAATACAACAACCAGTCCAATTACACTAATAATTTCGACTCCCCATTAAATGTTGGATGCCACCCATGGAGCGAAATAACCACTGAGCCCAAAAATCTTTCTTTCCCTCTCTGTCCCGTTTTCCTAAAAAAAACTTAACACGTGTTCAGGCATTTTCAATGTAATAATACCCACTTGAGTGTTAAGTTCTTTAAAAAAAAAGAAGGTATCATTACTCGTAACTAAAGACTATTGTCAGTAGCTGAGGAAAACGGAGCTTTATCAAATCGCCAATTCGGATTTAGAAAATCGCGATCTACCATAGATGCCATAAAAGCGGTAGTAGACATTGCGACTAAAGCGATAGAAGGGAAAACACTTGATGTTAGCTGGCTATAACACCACATTGTACTTACAATTTACACTACGCTTTATACCTAAAATAGTAAAAAGCTATCTCAACAATAGGCAGCTTCAATATCAAAAAGAAGATAATATATAATATTACAGTGTATCTGCAGGAGTACCACAGGGAATAGTGTCTGATTTTTAACGTAAACCACCTGTCATGTAGACATATGTTTACGGGATGCCCATACATCCATGGGGCAAGCATACGCCTTGCCATCGCTCTGCCCCCTGCCTGAGATACCAAATCGGAACTGTGTTGCCGGCACAAGTTCCACCCTTGGTATGAGTCGAGGCCGACCTAAAACCTCTTACTGCTCTTAGGGTCGCAGTACCCAGTACATTGGGTCAACCAAAGGAAGACTCTTCCCGCGACTTTGGGTTTAAACCACAGCCAACATGAAGCTCCCACAGGGGGCCTACCTCTTCAAGTCAGGCCCGGACCGTGATCGGGGGGCTCCTGACTCCCATGGTACAGTGATTTAAGTCTTGGTAGGGACTACCGGTGGTCCGGCCGCCAACAAGACCTATGACCAGCAACTTGTGACTGATAAAATCATAGCATCCTTCGGTAGCGTCATCTGAAGATGTTTACGATAAGACCAGTACTTTGCTCTGCCGCCGTTTATTATTAGACAACGTCATTGATGGGCGAAGCCTTGATAATTGGGCAGGGGCCGAGTACCACAGGGAATAGTACTAGGACCATTATCGTGGAATATTATGTACGACGAAGTACTGCGACTCGCGTTGCCACGAGGAGTTCATACAATATGTTTCGCTAATGACATTGCTATTGTTACGGCCGCCAAACACATTTACGAAGTATAATCTGCTACAAATGCTGCTATTGCGCAGATAAAAGTTTAGCTATGTTCAGCTGCACTAGAATTTGCTGACCACAAAACTGAGGCGATTTTAATAACCAGTGATAAGGCCGTAGAATACGCAACCTTGCAAGCTTGCAAGCTAAACAATTCAGTCTAAAAGATAATAGACTGCAGTTTGCACCACATGTCTTCTATGCCAGCGAGAAGGAATCTTTACTACAAACGGCATTACCACGAATTCTACCAAATATCGGTGGACCTGGTTACACTAGAAGGGTGTTAATTTCAAAAGAAATCAGCTTGGTTCTGCTTTACTCTGCCCGGTTTGGGCCATGGCACTAGTCAGACAGGATGCCATAAAAAACTATCTTCGGCATACAGACTATGTGCATTAAGGACGATATGTAGCTTTCGAACGATATCGGATGAAGCAGCATATGTTATACCTGGAATGGTACCCATCGATATACTCGCGGATGAGATGTTTAGGGTATACAACAAACCACCGAGTAGGAAGGCCTGAAATAAAAAGGATTAAAGATGAGAAAAGGATGACCTCAATAACTAAGTAGCAAAATAGATGCCACAACAATACAAAAGGCCGATGGACCTACAAGTTGTTTACGTCTATAGAAGTGTGGGAAACCGGACACATGGGAATTGCAACTATAACCTCATGCAGTTCCTGTCCGGTTACGGGGGGTACCGTAAATATCTGTACCGCTTTGGACTCGATAACTTTTCCTTGTGTACTCGTACAAGTTGTCCAAATGACGACGAAGATGCGAAGCATGAAATATTCTATTGCAGTCGTTTCGCAGAAAGAAGAAGAAACGTACCGAGTTGACTGACCAGCCCAGCGAAGTAATACCTCAAGGGAGTACCACGGTGAGAGTGGTTGAAGTGTGCAGGGCGTGGTTTAGTACGTAGCCATTCTCCTGACTTTTGAACATTTAGCCACTAGTATCACTAGCAGCCATAAAAAAAAAAAAACACTCTCTTATCCACACATTTTGGTAAAAACTGTCCGCAAATACTATATCAACATGAAGATATCACCAAATTTTCATATTCGATTTTCGGGGAGAATATCATAATAACAAGATAAACAACACAGTGTAGACCGAAATCATTGGAGCTCGCAGTTAGAATAGATATTAGTTGCACCTGCAGGAACTCATCGGAAAATTATCCAATGAATAGAAATTTATGAGTATCCGCTCGAACTACGAACTAAGCCACAAGAAAATGTCAATCAATGACATATTCTGAAGCGCCTGATCAGCGAACTGATTTAAAACTGTCAACGGATTGAAAATGTCTGATTGAACCCGAAGAAAATTCAGGAGTTTCAGTTCGATTGTAGATTTAGTTTTCCAGTTCTATCTAGTTTTCCTAGATAACTTCTGACGAACGCAAGATAGTTGCACTTGATATTTCTAAGGCATTTGACAGAGTTTGGCATCAGTCTTTGCGTGCATTTGGAATCGGCTACTTAACTGTCAAAACGTTGGACGGTTTCAAGTCTGATATTCACTGGTGTGACCCAGGGCTCCGTTCTCTCTGCGACACTATTTTTAATTTTCATCAACGAACTCTTGTCTGCTACTTCGAATCCAATACATTCCTTTGCTGACGATAGTACTCTCTGCTTTTCGTGTTCGTTCCCAGACTCACGTCCCTTCTCTTTGGCTGTAAACTGGAATGGCGGCGTATGTTAAGCTCTTGAAATTCCGATATTAACAGCATAACCAACTGCTATCCATGAATGACACTTGCATCGTCGAAACCAAAAAACTTTCAATCCCCGGTATGTGTGTCAATGACAGTGACAGCGACAATGACGAGACGAATAGCATGAACAAAAAATTGCCGATCCGCAACTTGATATGCAGTACGCGGTACAATTAAACTAAACGAACGATTAGATTGCGAGGAACTTAGCTTGTCGTATAGATATTGAGGCTGGTTGCTGGTTATTATCTTTATTAAGTATTTAAAGTATATAAATAATTGTGCACTAGTGCAAATATATTATATATGAAGTGTACATCCATGGATATGATGTACGCCGACACATGAGCGTATCGTTTCAGGCCCTATACGCAGCGTTCAATATTATTAAAAGCAACATTAAGCCTGCATTTAATAAGAGTACCAGTAAAACAAAAAATCTCGCAGCCGTGCGTTATCAAGGGAATTATTAAGGTCTTCACCACCAGTGCCTTCGTTTTAACTAGTGTGAAGCTCATGACTGAACGGAACGGAAAGTCTCAATTTAACGAGATTTTTAGCTTTGCTTACAAATTCTATTGGTGCATGTCCAAGCTGGACAAGAGGGAGACTAACTGGGATAATACCATTTCTATTTATTAATAAGCATTTCGTTTTTGTCGGATTGAGTTGTAAGTAGTTATCCTCTGCCCAGCATTGAATTCGCTTAAAGTCATGATTAAGTTGTAAAGTGGAGTGATCAATAAGGTCATGTTTAAAGCTTAAATAAAGCTGAATGTCGTCGGCAAAAATGTGAAAGTTGCAGCTCTTAATAACATTAGAGAGATCGTTTATGAAAATTGAAAAAGCCAGGGTCCTAGTATTGATCCCTGTGGATCAAATGCTGAAATTTTGACAAATTTCGATCTAAGATTGTTCGCGAAAACCGGCTGACTAGGAAAAGTTATATAAGCTTGTTAGCTTGAATCTCGATTGATAAGCACTAAGAAGTCGTTTCTTGTTTGTTTTTTTTTTCGAATACTTTCGACAAGTATGCAAAAATAGCAATAGGTCTGTATTCCATTGATGACGTGGGTACCTTTTACTATTTGGGATTGGTATAATTTTTGCCTGCTTTTTGGATGAATGTTGTCGATACCTGCAGCTTTAGATTTGATTTTCAGTGTGGTTCCAACAACATCGGTTTGTTCTACTCTGAGGAATTCAAATGAGCCAGCCAGTGAAATTTGTATTGTAGACGAGTTCCCAAATTCGTTTCAACCTTAGCGAATTCTGTATTTAATTCATCAGAATCGACCTGATCAACTTCGGGTCTTAGGTTAGGTTCTACACCTAACTCTTTCAAGTTTGTCCATAGGGTTTTAGTCGGAAGCTTGTAATCGAAATGTTTAGCGTAATAACTACACTTGGCTTCTCTTACTTTTGCATTTACTTTATTCCGTAACAATCGAAAACTAACAAAGAACTCAGGAAGTCTAAATCGATCCCATTCCGTTTGTAAGCAGCATCACGTTTATTTTTAAGCTCAGCTACTTCTGGTGTAAACCACCTAATATTATGATATTTTACAGATTTCGTTTTAATGGGAACATGTTTATCAAAAAGTGTAAAACCGTGTTGTGAAAATATTTAACTTGGACGTCAACTGATTTTTCGTGAAATATTGGCTGCCAACTACATAACACCTATAAGATCTTGCTCAAGTTGATCCGTATTTAAGTATCTAAAGTTTCTAAACGTACATCAAGGGTTTTCTAGTAGTAGTTAAGTTAAAAGTGGCAAAGATAAGATCATGTCTTAAAAAAACATGAGCAGAAACCTGGGTAGAAAATATAGAGTTTTCCAATAAGGACTTGACAACTTTTTTTTTAAATAAAACGCAAACCATTTGAGATATTTCAAAAACTTTATTATTGGCTTGAAGTACAATCAAAACGTTTATGAATGGAACTCGTCTTCGGTTATATGGCCACCTCGGACACGTTTGCAGCGGTCGATTCGTTGGACCCAATTTTCAACGACTCGGCCACACATTTCGGCGGAAACGGCCGCTATTTCGCGTTCAATGTTGGCTCTGAACTCTTCCAACGTCGTCGGCGTGTTGGCATGAGCCAATGACTTAACGTAGCCCCACAGAAAATAGTCGAGCGGCGTTGAATCGCACGAACGAGGTGGCCCATTTCTTGGGATAACACGCTCACCATACTTACTCTTCAATAAATCGATTGTAGCGTGTACTGTGTGGCTTGTGGCATCATCCTGTTGAAACCACATCTCGTCCAAGTCTATATCTTTCAATTCGGGCCAAAACTAATCGGTGATCATGGCGCAATAACGCTGACCATTCACAGTAACTTGACGATCGTTGTCGTCGACGAAGAAATATGGCCCAATAACGCCGCCGGCATGCTAACCGCACCAAACAGTTATTTTTGTGGATGAAGTGGCGATTCATGAAGCACATGTGGATTTTCACCCGACCAATAACGCATATTTTGCTTATTGACGAACCTATTGAGCCAAAAATGAGCTTCGTCACTGAATATGATTTTGCGATGAAATTCATCATCTTGGCGCATCTTCTCCAGAACTCAATCCGAGAACGTAAGCCGCTTCAAATGGTCCATCGGCTTCAATTCTTGAGTCAGCTTGATCTTGTATGGGTGTAAACCAAGATCTATGCCAAAATACGCCATAATGTGGTCTGAGCGATGCCCAATTCTTGAGAACGCCGTGGAATTGACTGATTTGGATCGTTTGCTACGGACGCGTGAACGGCAGCGATATTTTCGACACTTCGACCAACCCGTTGTCGCTTGTTGTTGCCTGTCTACTAGGGCGAAAATTACGACCGAAAATTGGAGTTAACGCTCTTAAAGTTGCAGTCACCGACTCCGAATTTCGGTAGAAAATTTTTATAATTTGCGGACGTTGCTCGCTCGTGTACTTTACCATGATGAAAATGTTGAGTTTACTGAATAAATTGACAGCGACAGTTTGATGATTAGTGAAAGAGTGCGTTCACAAATTAAATTCAAAGTTGTCAAGTCTCTACTGGAAAACCTTTTACATCTTGGCAATCATTGGTGATGAAAATGTCCAAAAGATTAAAGTCACCACAGACAATAGAACGTGGGTAGAACGATGAATTTCTAATACGTCAAAGGGAGGCTGATCGATCTGCATAATCAATATATTTATACAGATCGATACAAAAATGAATGTGTAAAGTCCGTTATCAACAGCACGTGGTATATCGAGTTCCCAATACTTACTGCGCCCAACAGTGTTTGATTTCGGTGATCTATGGCCTGTACACAACACCAAGGAGACATTTCTTTCTTTCAACTTCCACAGACTTGTACTCAAAAGAGCTATCGGGAGGTGACTCAAGCAGTGGATTCACAGTTAGATTACCACGAACATAAATAGCAACACCACTACCAATTCTATTTTTCCTGTCAGCTCTGAAAATGTTATAACTATGCAATTATAAAATGTTATATCCCTAACCCTCGGGTCAAACCATGTTTAGGACCCACACACAACATCAACACTGGAATCAATAAATGGATATCTAAATTCATCAATTTTCTCCAATATACTTTGTGCATTAATATGACACACCCTTAGACCTTCTCGCTGATCACAAATAATATCAAGAAGAAAGCCCAAGTTATCATTCAAGCCATTACCTCCGAAAACAGATCCACCGGTATCACCGATTGATGGTACCAACGAGAAATTTCCCTCTCATTAAGACGCTTAAGCAGCAAATAGCATAGTGAACTCTTAATTGACTGGCGGATAGAAAGAGATGCAGGAATAATAAATATTAACTGAGCACTCTAAATGTAGCTTACAAACAATGTTGAGATTCCACATATTAAGACTTGTTATTGAGTGCAGCAAGAGGATCCAAATTGTGCATAGAACCGATCAAAAAAGCTTCTTCGTTGAGTTTTGCTCGTACATACACACGCCCACCTCGGGTAAACACACAACTCAGCTGCTTTTGGTGTTCCAATTGAAAAGCTTTCCGATAAATCGCATGATTGAATGTCTCGTGTCTCACTTTGCTCTACCGCTATTTCCAACAGCAATGCTCCATATAAATCGTCAGTAGCATTCCGCCGCTTCAAGATTTCAACCGTAACACCCGTCTCGCTATGAATGATGATCAGTATACACCGTCAAGTCCACTTTCGGACACACTCTGCAATATCGAGATTCGTTCCAAACACGTACAATTCTCTTATGGAATGCCCTGCTGAGCTCTCTATTTGCTAGTAGTTATAACCTTCAAACATTTAAAACCAACATAAATCGGTACCTTTCTTTCTTTCCTCCCTAATTTTCCTTAGCCCGCGCTGTGTGCAAACATTGCAAGGGTATAAAAAAGCCATTACTGAGACCTTTAATACCACAAAAGATTTGAAGAAACCCAACTCATTGTCATACAGCTTTTACGGCCTGATACTGGCGAAATTGGTGTGAAAATCTAAAGCCAATAGAAGAGACACTAATGAGTATTCTAGAAAGATCACATTGGTGACAATATAGTAACTAGTGTAACTTCAGAGTGCAAACGAGGTCGAATCACAATACAAAAGAGGGGGAAAGAAAGCGGAATTTGGGGTGGATTGTTTCATTTATTGAGATTCTGCGATCAACCTTGGCAATGATTTTGGGAAGATTATCATACAATCGGCAGTCACACTTGCTTCGGCAGTGCATAAATGGTGAATACTTAAGTTGTGGGCGAGTCCAACCACCGGAGACAATCAACCAAGGACCGTGCTAATAGTACCAGCCCTTTCTCAACTCAAACATAAAAATGTAATATGGGAAAGCAGCTTTTTTCGTTAATATGTAACAACGACGTCTAGGTGCTTTCAGTATAATCAAAAGAATCCACGGATTCCCTCATGGATTGGACCCCAATAACTTATTTCCGGTGATCCTTATTTGTTCATAGTAAAAACTCCACCGCAACATTGAAAAAGCAGAAGAAACGTGAAATCCCCAGAAAATCAATCACCATTCACAAAAGGTGTGTTACATTCGGGGCTAAAACCGAATTTCAAAAGACAGACATCAAATAAATAGAGATTATCTAACTTCTGCAATCTCCAAACATCTGAAGAACAATTCAGTACTACCAGAAGCCACTATCATCTTAGAACACGTCCAAATGAGGTACGAAAATATTTATACACTTAGCCAGCACGACGACAGATACTTGTAAATATTTACCCGTACTTGTATAGAACCATTCGATAACTCATAGTGCATCGACAAAAGTAGAAAACAGAAAGAAACGAAAACAAAACTCCAACAGCTCTTGGCCATTGTCTCGATAGAATTCCGAAAGTTTTCGCACGCCTTTAGTTCGACTGTTACTGCTGCCATTGCCATTCAAGAAACTTATTTTTCGCAGCTTTTCTCCATTTCTTTTACTTTCTTCCTATTTGATACTCTCTGTTCCCTATTCTCGGTTCAGTTGTGCATTTGAATACACTTCACTTTCAGCTTTCCATGTTCTTCATTCTTCGTTCTTCCTTCTCTACACCGTGGCTATCGTTGGCATTTGCTTTTGTATCCAATTAGAATTTTTCTTTTGGAATACCATCCCACTCTTAAAGATTCGACATACAGAATTGACATTTACGCACATGCCATACAGTTTCCCCTTAGAGAACTGTCAGTTTCCCCTGTTTTGGTAAGGGGATGCAGTCGACCCTTGGTATATGACAAAAACTTCCATTTATAGAAAGGGTGGATGCGAGTGCCAAGGTTCGTGCTTAGAGCATTCGCCTTCGGATACAACATATCCAATTGGAAACGCCTCCCGTTAGGGCAGATACCAACCACCTGCTGTGCACTTGTGCGCTCTGAAAACTGGTTATGCTAGGACCGGTCTCTAACAATCACTACATGGGATAGTCCGAACAATTCGGATTCCATGTGTTGGTGGCTGGTTCTCCCCCTAAAAAAAAATAAAAAACCCAAACACAAACACCAATACACTTCGAAACTAACACTCCTAAAGACCATCGTGGTGTTTGGTGCACGTGAGTGGAATGTATCTGTCAGATTCATGACTATTTGGCGCGTTCCATTCCATGTGGGGAGCAGCTACACACTCCTTGTCCATTTCCACTTACTCTGGAATATTGTGTACTGTGTGGCGTTGTGTATACGAGTAGTGTATCTATTTCTCTGGCTATGGCTCTTTGGGCTTTGACTGTGGTGCCCATTTATTCGTGGTGTTAAGGAATTTTCTAGCTTCGCCCTAAGACAATACCAATCACGAATCGAATACTCTGAACCAATCAGACAACAATGACGAGATTATGGCACAAGGAAGCTGAAACCGTTTTGTGGCATTCAACTGCAGCCAGCAGCAATCGCATTTGTTCGGAATTCGGATGCGTTTAACGCCGGATTGTAGATATTTCGCTGTGATGCTCTCCGTAGTGTGTTTGGGGGTATCTATCTACGAGTGCCTGTATCGCGTACGCGCGGATAGTGTGGTTAGTGTTGGTGTGAAAATTGAAAAGTGCTTTGAAGTTGCTATAATTTTATAGATCGACCCTACCCGGTTGTATCTATTATCGAGTGGGTATTTGTACCTAAGTGTGATTTCGTGTACTCTCGAGGATTAGGTGCATGACACTTGATTTTCTTTTTTTTTTCTATTTATCGCCCGTGTTGTTTGGTGGTGTTGTTTACTCTTTTTTTTATTGTTTGTATGAACGCAAAGTGATTGATAAACAGTTCTTTTTTTGGATGGCAACAATTGAATGGTAAATATGTGCTCGGAGACGGTAGGGTGATAGTGGAGCATTTTTCGTTATTTTGTACCAATTTTGGTTTGTGTTTAATTTTTTTTTTCCTTTAAAGAGGTACAATCGCTATTCATTTCAGGAGCCCGAACTGAAATATTCTATGCTTAAGAGCAGTCTCGCCGAGTCTGGCGTATATTCAGGCAGTCTATGATAGAATGTGAAGACTAGCTACACCACAATTTGGTTGTCACCGTTAATTTCATCAACATAAATGTTCTTTGCAAACAACCGGATGGAATCTGCAATGGTTCTCATTTTTTTTGACACGTGTCATATAATTTTTTTTCTTTAAAAAAAACCAGCAACCAATTTCCCAAACCCTACTTTTCAATTTTAGGATTTTAATATAAATAAAAACATACTATAAAAATCTTCAACTTAAACTTCGAGAGAATGTTGTAGCGCTGTTTCCTCCTGCAAAGTTCATGTTTCTTCAGTTAAGTTTGATGCACGATCTAGATCGTTTAAAGTATCGCTGAATGATTGTGCCCCTTTTAATCCTAAAAATAATACCTATTGAAATGTAAAGTTAAGGATTCTCAATTTTTTTTATTATGTATCCCACCAATATGTCACAACATCTACTAGCGGTCCTTGGCTTGAGGGAACTCAATTCTCCAAGTTGTTTCTTGTTTCCTTCCACTAGTTGGAGGTTTTCAAATCGATTTTAGTGAGGTGTTTATTTTCCATTCCATTGAGAAGATCAGGAATCTATTTTATTAGGTCTCTGTGGAACACGGATACTGAGATCATTAAGACCGCCTTGCGTCAGACAATTTTTTGTTTTATTACTTTCACAGCATAAACGAACAGCGAACTGCACTTAGTTAAAATAATAACTTACTAAAAGTTGTCTATTACAGTCTACTGGGGTACATTCTTGGTTCTACGTAGGTACCCGATTCATTTGCTAGTGTAATTTCTATCGACGACAACAAGCGCTCACAATAAAGCTGATGGCTGGGGACTGGACATCTGCCTAGACAGTGCAAAATCTCTTCCCTCTCTTCCATGTTGCACAAGCTACAAAGTATCGGTAGTTCATTCATGTGTGGTATATTATTCAATTGCAAGAGTTCTCCACATAGCTCTCAGCACCGTCGCTATTTCAACAATACTATGTTCATCACGGAAATAATTATTTTGCCGCAAACTGTGGTATAGTCGGCTGTAAATCATTCAACTCGCTCTCCACAAACCCTTCTCTGGCCTGTTCATTCACATCTACGATGAACTAGTATAGCTAGTTTGGGCTTCCAGTCCATAGTATTTCCGAGATTTGTTCTATTCCACATCCAGTAGCTGGCTCTATCCATACCTTGTACCATCCCGTTTTGTGCCGTATTATGTGCAGAGCTACTTTTTTTGGTAGTCGATAATGTACGAGTAGCATGTTTAGAACTTTGAGCACGTAATCAACCTACAGTTTTAAGGTAAAAACCTTAAAAATTTGTAATAGTCCTGTTTCCAATATGAGTATACAATTTGGCATGTTCGCTGGTAGATAAAATGTTCTGTTTAAGTAGTACCGAATTAGTTTCTCCAGTATTTCAAAACTTGTGCCGCGTATAAAAGAAGATTCCGACACAGCTTCAAACACTTTACGCTTGCTTCTATGATAGAAAGCACTTAACACATAAGAGCACTAACATTTCTGGTAAGGATCCCCGAGTTTCTAAATCGGGTAAACGATGTTCAAATTTTGTTTGGGCTTACTTTCCATATGAGCTTGTCAATTTATATCGGAATCAATTATCAATTGTCTATGTTTATCAGCCTGCAGAGATTCTTTCATATCGCCCTCTAGTTTGCTGACATAAACGTTATTAGACTCCGTATTATTGTATTGTATATTATTATTAGGATAATCGTTGCATCCCGACATTTCGATTGACATTCGATTGACCAAAAGCCCTTTAAGTATACACAGATGAGAAAGTCTTATGCTGACTGTGGTTACATTGTACACTGACATTTTAGTTCGTACGTTATATCACAACTTCAAAAGTCAAACCAAATGTGTCTATTTTACCGTGTTTTAAACTAATATATAGCAGCGATTCATATACACGGCTAGACCGTAGTTAAATGTATTCTTTGACCCCATCCACTGATGCAACTGCTCTATGGCAATATACCAGCTTCATTAGGTTGATCCGTTCAGCTTCCTATTAATACCATGTATATGGGTATTGCTTGCAGACGGATTGTCATTTAATTTTTTAGGAAAGGGAGCCTCCAGCAGAAGGCTAAACTTTACTTTAAGTTTATCACAGTGAAAAACCGATCAGACTTTCCTAGTAAGTCCGATTTGATTGATTTGCGCGGTTTTAGGATTTTAACCAACCTACTGGTTACGCTACGTAGTTGGACCTCTTCACAGAAAGACCTATTGTTTCTACTTTCGATTTCCGAACAAACCTCTCAGTTTTTTTTTCGCATCAATACGTCTCTAAACAGAATTGGTGTTTTTTTTTTTGGAATGGGGCACATCAATACAAAACATATGATAAAAGCCCTGCTCAAGCCTTCAACAAACCCATCTGCCTTTACTCGGTTCCAAGTTTCTTTATAATTGTTAAATTAGTTAGTTCTTTTGGGACTCATCCTGAAATTATGAGTTCAGCAAAAGTATCTTTCCGTACATTTCATTTAGTAGCCTGTCGTAAACAGTATGCTAAGCATTTTCTTTAAATTCATAGAACTTGGCAAGCTAAATAATTTCCTGCAAACCGCTTCGATAATAGCCTATGAACTCATGACGTGCTCATGTGCTCACTAGAACACATAGGCACATAAAATCGTTAGAATCTTTACTTTCAAAAAAAAGGAAAAAATCATTGTATAGTGCTATTCAAAACAGTTGACCAGTGTTCTCATAAAAATTTTAATTAAAAAAAAAAAACAAATTTATGAACAGGTACATAAATTTGTTTTTGAAAATTGATCTGAACGCTAACCCACCATGGCAATTCTCTGATGAAATTCCTCCTTTTAAGAAGCGCAGGCTTGATTCCAAGTAGGCCACTTAGAACTTAGATCCATTTGCTACTAGAAAGATTGAGAACGATACGTCAATTTGTTGTGAGCCTGAGCCTAGGTAAATAGCTTTCTTCAGTTAAAAAGATCTTGCCTCTAGTTGGACACACCAGGTTGCTTGAGTTCCCTTTCTATATAAGAACATGCATAAGTCAGCTAAGACAAAATCTTTTTTTACCACGGTGTCTTTCTTTCGGTGACTTTCTGGACCAAGACATTGGTGTTCGTCCTCTCAACCTAAGTATACATCATAGCTTTTGAACTCTTACCTCTCTAACAAGGTCAATCTGTATAGTTGGTGCAGACCTTGTTAGATTTCTCTAATTGTATCCTGTACAGAGGCTGATGAGTTTGGTAGAAATAAAATTAATAATCATGCTTCTGTATGCTCTCATGAGTGTCTCTAAAATCGTCGAAGTGTAGTTTGGTATCGCGCTGGAATACTTCAAAGATCTGCCGTAAGTTTTATGTCTGACCAATGGTGTATTTATACACTAATAAGGATCTTTCAGATTGATGAAAACACGGTAAGAAGTATGAGTACCTGAAACGTTTCTTATACAGACTGATCCCTCTCTGGTTAGCGCAGTTCAAAGTATTTTCTTCCTTCCAGATTGGACAGACGATAGTGAGATTCTATACTCCGTTCAAAATTAGTTAAATAATAATTAAAATAAAGACCACGTGTTTCGGCGACAGCAGTTTTTTTAGTTTTTAGTTTGATCACAGCTCGTATCAAGACGGAAATATTGTGGATCGTGGTCCATGTTGAATAGTTTATTCTGCCTAACTGAGAAATACTGGTCGTCATTGCCATTTAACAGTTCAGATTTTTTCTACTACATTTCCATCCATATTTTTGCATGCTTTTGACTCCGCTGCAGTAGCATGGTTTGGATCCAGCGTCTCTTTAGCTCTTCGAAAAATAAAGCCAATATTTTCTTTGCCCATAGATTTCATGAGCAGCTGCCATCCTTCCCAGCAGTGTGGCCTGGTGTGCCCCCTATTCCTAGGGGTCTCGTTTTTTATGGTCGCGTTAATTCCAGCACATTAGATACAGCGACTTTGGTCTTCTGCGCTTGATGCTGTCGCCATAGAACATCTCAAAGTATTTTGTAGTACTTAATCAAGAAACTCACTGGAGTCTCTTGCGACTCACAGTATTCTTATGAGCTCCAAATTTGTCCGAATAGGGAAATCTTATACCAAACTCATGTTTCTTTTTAGGAATAGTGAATGTACCAAAAATGCAGTTCTATATCCAGAAAATGTTGTATAATAGATACCTTGCACCTGATTCCTTAGACCTTAGTTTGTGATTGAAAATACAAATTTGTAATACCAAAAATATCTTAATCAAAAGACCTAGTGGATTTATACTGATAAAGTAATGCTAACAGAACGTAGCTTATACCACTGAGAATGACTTAGCAGATTCTAAACAGAAAAGAAATCACTTAAAAATTGCTCAAGTAAAGGCTTTACTCCTTCTGTTTTGCTTTTTTGAATAGCAAATTCTGAAACTTTAGTTTGCGGCTTTTGAAGTGAAGTTATACCAAGGTTATTCGAAGAAAATTCGATTTCCATAATTAACATTCGTATTGTATGATTGAAAGTTCAGCTTGAAATTCATATTGCCGGTCTTCCAATATTTGAGGACCTTCCAATCAAGAGTCAGATATGACAGTGAATAAATATCAATGACTCCACTAACACGTAACCTTGAGGGTCGTATTTTTATTTATGGAAAATATTTTTATTGTTTATTGAAAGGAAAGAAAATGAAAGATAACATTCGCCGGGGATATCCAGCGAGTGACATGATAAGTAGTACAACTGGTAATTCCGACAGACTTAATGATATTACTTACTTGCAGGTTATTTATGGCCTAATAACCAAGTGTCGGTTGACAATGTTTGGTTAAGAAAAAAAGGTAAAAGTTCCTCTCCCTATTTCTTTCAACTGACAATTTCGGTCATCCTCGCAATGAGACTCAAAATCGATTAAAAGCCAAAAGCAAACACCTTACTTACTGTCCACCATATCAACATACTTGTTCATCCTTTATTTTGGTTAAAATATGTACTCAGGCTCTAGCTCACAAATCCAATTGTCAATTAATCGATTAAAAATAACCCATAACCCGATTGATGTGAATAACCCCCAAAAAGAAAGAAGAAACATCTAACCGTTACCCCCATAAAACATGGCAATAGAACCAATCTTCGCATCCTACATGTTTAACTCTCACCCGTATGTCATTTCATAGCCGAAATTCAATCTCAATACTGTTGAAAACTTTTTGTTGAACCACAACGAATGGCTGGTCAAAACGAATCCAAAACAACTCCACCCTCCCACCATAAAAACAAAAAAATTCTATCTTTACATCAGTAAGGTATTCGCATTAGTGTGCTGATACAAATACTCCTACAACAGTTATTCCTACTTGTATGCGTTTAAACTTTGGGGGTACATCCCCCACACAAACGTGAGCTCCGGAAAAATCCTTCTCCAAGGCAAAAGAGTTGCCTTCCACGTGCACGGATACGCATACAAACACATTGACGAAAGCCCGGCTGCCAAGCATCTGTTAAGTCAGATTGGTTTTTAGCTGCCCTCCCTAGGCTGGTTGGTTAGTTCCATAACGACATACTCCACTGTCGGTAGTGGTATCCAAAAAAAAAAAAACACAAAAACCAAATAAACGACTAAAATCCCTCGAAACGGGTTTAGAAAGGAGAAACACCCATACATCCACCTCTATAGTTACACATGGAATAGTACTCGGAAAAAGGCCAAAACAAAAAAAAAACAACCTCACCCGTCAGCACTACCAGCAATAACAACAACAGCAATAACAGCAACAAATAATATTCGGGAGAGTGTATCTATAGGTGGAAAAAAAGTAATAATTCCTTAATGTGAATTGAAGAAACAAATAGAAATGTCAGTTTAGTTGAAGGTTTTTGCAAGTTTAGTTGTGGAAAAAATTCCACACAACAACGCGGCTATTATTAGCAAGTATCCATCACTGAGATTTCGAATTGTCACACTATATAAAAACACTGGATAACCTACAAGTACGGGGATACAATGACGAATTTGTAATTTTTTGGCAATTCTCCCCACGTTTACTTGGTGAGTTTTCTGTCTCTAGAATGTCGCAGATACTTTTTTTCTCCAATCAGCCGATGCCGACGGCTAAAACCGATTTGTGTGACACTCGGTACTACTAACTTGTAAAAAAAATTGACGAAAAAATTAATTAATTAAGATACGAGTACGGATGCGAATACGAGTATTTTGTGATACATTTTTTGTCTTTTGTGTGTGTGTTGTATGTTTTTTATTTTGTTGATGTAATCCAAACGTATTCGAATTGTGATCGCATCTAGATGTGAAAAGATCGTAAATTAACGAAGCTTACGGATACTTTTGCGTTATAGTGTACAGTGTTATATGAGTAGTGTTGAAGTATCTGGTTTTTGTGTTTCTTGTTAATACCTTGTATCTGTCGATCGACAAGAAAGAGAAAGAAGAACAACAAAAAAGAAAGAAAGAAAACAAACAGAAAACAACCGAAAATTGAACCCAATAATCACCGATTAATCGAATAACCGAGATCAGGAAATGACACAACGGTCAAGGTGAGTTTCGTCAATAGTCGTAAATCGTAAATCTGATTTAAACGAAACGGTTATTGTGTTTATAGTTTGAAGTTTGAAGTTTGAAGTTGAAGTCGATGATGGAGCTTTTCATTATTTTCTTTCTTTGGGGAAGATATATACAAACTGGAACTAAGGTTATGCCAGTCAATAAGAAAAAGTCGAGAATTGGAAATCTGATCTTTTCGACAGTACAATGGACGTGATAATACGCTTCGAATTTGTTTTATTTGTTTTTTGTATGTTATATCATTGGGTGTCTTCAGATACCCGTACGTACATACAAGTGTAGCATTTCTTTTTATTGGTGGATTACCAATAGACGAATGATGAGCCTTTGGACGTTTTGTTACCTTGGCAGTTGTTTGGTTTTGTCGGTTCGGTTGAGAGAAGATCTTAAGTAGGTTTGTTTACACTTGTTGAAATGTAAACAGGTGTGCTTATGCTAATGCTTATGATTAGGGGAATCTAAGGGCACAGTTAGAATGGGAAAAATCTGTGGAGATTAACAGAGAATGGAGTCTTAACTTCATTCTATGGTTTAAGAAGCTATCCAAATAAATGTCTCAATAAATAGATTTTTTCAATCATAAACGAAGAATGTGGTGAATGACTTTAAATCTCGTATTCATACAAAATTAATAAAATTCAAAACTTGAATAAAATATCTAACTTAGTTTCAAGATTTGATTTCTTATTTCTGTATCCAAATTCAAGATTAGTCCTTGGTTACAATTTCCGAGTAGCGCCTCCACAATTTTAGCAGCTACGTGAAATGAAACTTGTTCTGAAAGGCTAGTTTTATTTACCGAAGATCGTGTACATATTGGGAAAATTTACAGATATACATGTGTAGTGTACCATATATCTTTCCCCGTGGTCGTGGAATTTCGTAAGTAGAATCCGACAGGTTTTATTAAATATTTTTGTTAAGGCCTTTTCTGAGACGCTTCTGCAAACATTTTTTAAATTTTTAAATCTTTGTTATTATATAACAATTATAAAAAAAAATATTTAGTAACACAAAGGACTCCATTTAGAACTTCTCTTATTGATTTAAGAACCTTTCTTCGGTATTGCTGTGAAAGAAAGGAGACTGTTAAACCAGAATAATCTAGATATCTCGTCAGATGGCTTCCTATTAAAAGTGCTTCTAATGAATTAAATTTGGCTCAAATGTAAAATCGCATCGGTACCTACTCCAAGCTAGCATATAAATAAAAAATGAAGTGAAGAAATTTTTTGAGGATGACATGGCAATTTAATTCAGATGAAAATGAAAATATTTTCATGCTGTCTATACTATTTTGCCATCAAAATTAGGTTTCCTTTTCTTCTGTTGCTTTAATGTGTCGCCATTTTAAATGTAGGTACCTAAGTAATATGTACATAATTATTCCTCATTATGATCTGCCAGATAACAATAGAATTCGGGAGTTATATTGTACTTAAATCAATTTCGACAGATTTTGAAGACTATCTCCCCATGCAATTGGTGCGGAATGAAAATATTCATTATTTCCTGTAGAACTAAATTTTTTAGGTATGTCCTCTAAGGGCTACCCCGGTACCATCGACTAATAGAACAACTGCACTAATTCGTTGCAAAACACTTACTCCAGTACATTTTCTCTTCACCAACTTGATCTTTTATCCCAACTAACTCCTTTTAATTAACAAAACGCATGATTTGTGTTCGGAAGCGTTTTCATGATGGCTGAATGCCTTCTGCCTCTAGTTACAATCGTCGCTGTTTTAGTTTTCAAAATAGTTTACTATGTATACAAGATATGCGACCAGTAATATCAAATCGCTAATATCAGTTTTGCCGCCAAGATTATTGCTGTTGGACTGCGGCTGCGCCAGATTGTGGCATAGCTCCATCTGTGAAGGATAGAGTATTCGTATATTTGAAGACATGCAAGATCAATATAACTGCTACGTGGAAGTGATTTGTTCGCTGTCTGAAAAATCATTTTGAAAGAAAATTATATATTTTTGCACTTTTTTCTATAATTTTACGCTGGTGTTCATTATTGTCCAACGATATTTGTCTATATTTTGCATTCAGGCATTTTTTACCGACACTCGAAACTTCTATTATAATTATTAAACAGTGTTATCAAGCAGTTACTAGACAAAAAGTGATATCGAAAGAGTAAGTTCATTCATTAAAAATATATTTGTATTTGAAAATTAGTTCAAAATGCACTATCCATTAATTAAAACAGTTTGCGAGCTCATCCACTGTGTTGGAAAAAAGTTCCCGCTTTTGGTGTACCAATTGGAAAATTTTAATATTCGTTTTGCAGAGATTAGAATAGGCGGTAAACCGATGCTCCAATATCAGGGGAATGAATTTTCCCAACTCAACTTACGAGCAGAAATTTCTGAGCGATTTTGCGCTGTCGTCATGAAAAGGTACATCCTTTCTTTTAGCTAAACATGAACGTTTGCCCAGAATTTCTCAATCACCTCTAATAATCAAGCGGTACAAATACGTCTCGCCTTTCTGCCGCACGAGGTTTGGGGAATTTATAGCACATTCGGACCAATTGTTTTGACATAAATCCAAGCCTTTTGATCCGGTGAAATGCAGTCGTCTGATCTTGAAGGCCACGCCTACAGAAGTTAGTGTAGGATTTGTCCGGATCATATTGTCTTCCCGATCGTCTTCCTGATATAAACAAAGATGTGCTCTGTAATTTAAGATACTTCCGTGATCGTGGTCTTATTCTACATATTCATTGTTGGGATTGGCAAACCAAGACAGCACTAAGACTAATTTTTTCAATTCAAATTCAAGGGAAATCAACGGAAGATGCACTTTTACAATTCTGTTCCCAAATTATGTCACACCTTGATGCTAAAAAATTTCCCGCAGGATTATTTATTGACATCACCAAAGCTTTTGACATGGTCGATCACAACAACCTTTTGTTGAAAAAGTTAGAGAATGCTGGTTTTCGTGGATTTATCCTGGATTGGTTTGAGTCCTATATTAAAAATAGGTCACAACGGGTTAAGATCGACGGTATTAGAAGTGGAAAGATGTTTTTTAATATCGGTGTTCCTCAAGGTTCTGCCTTAGGTCCCATTCTGTTCTTAGTCTTTATAAACTCATTATTTTCGCTTAATTTCAGAGGCTTGCCGACTGCATTTGCAGATGACATTGGCTTTTCTTATGGCTCGAAAAGTGCTCTAGATATGGTCTCTGATATAAACTGGGATCTTGATTTATTAAGGCATTGGTTTTCTGCTCATAATTTAGTTTTGAGCTCCAAGACTAAATTAATGTATTTCCTCGAATTATAATTGCGAAACTGATATTTACTTTCACTCACAGGAGTGTAGAAGATGCAGTTCGCAAACTTGCTCGTTTTCGTCTGATTTATCATGTTGCTCGTATAATAGTAATATAAAATGTAGTATTAATTGTTTCCTTGTAGAGAATGTTGTTGAGTTCAAATATCTGGGATTTACCCTTGATTCTATAATGAGCTTTATTAACCATATAAATATTTTAAGAAATTACTTCCGATACACCCTTCGTCATTTCTATTATATGCGTAACGTTTGTTCAATCAGTCTTTTAAAAACTATATACTATGGTATCTTCCAATCTAGACTTCAGTACGGACTTGCCTGTTGGGCGGGGGGTGTATCTAAGTAATATTCAATCATTGTTGATATTACAAAAATATAAGTTATAAAAATAATTTGTCGTAAACCGGCTAGACATTCTAGTTTTCCGTTATTCTGTTACCTGAAAATCCTTCCTATTCGTCATTTGTTCTGTTTTAAGGTATTGAAAATGTTCTATATGAAGTCCGGTAACCGTAATTTTCGTTTAATTTCTAGTCATAATCTCCGTGGAAACTTGTCTTGCATTCATTCCATTCCTTATTTTCGAACCTCTGCATTTTGTAATTTTTATACAATACTATTGTATCTACTCGTTTGTTTAATAAACTTCCTGCTTTCACTAGAACGATATCATTTAATGCTACCTTTCTAAAGAGAGTAAAATGTTGGCTCTTTACATTCGATCTTAATCAAATTGAATCTCTTACTTTCGACGTTTTGGTTTAAATATATTTTTGTTCCATCAGTTTTTGTTTTTTGATTTTAAACCTTTTGCATTTTGAAATAATATTAGTTCTATAAAAAAAGGTCACCCCACCCATAAATAATTTTTAACTTCTATTTTACTGACGTAATGGATGGCATTCAATTCTATTTTAATTTAAAATTTTGAATGCTAATCTAATTTTTTATTATTAAAAAGTTATTTGAATTTGTAAATAATTATATGAAATATTAATTATAAGAAATAAGAAATAAATAATACTAATATCAGTCAATTCAACTATGCACATGTTTTTATATATAATTTGTTAACAATTTAAAAATATTAACAGCATTGGGAATACTAATTTATATTACACCATTTTTTGTATATCGAAAAAGCTGTGTTGAAATTTGCTAAATTACTCATAATCAGTTAAGTTGCTGATGCATGAAGGTAGGCTAATGAAAGATTGAAGGCCCACATATGTACATTATTCTGACTTGTGCTTGCGATGTTCTTGTTCGCAGAATGTTAAAGTCTTTATCGTTGCGTAGATCGTACGCCTCAATCCTTCTCTCAGGAACGCTGGTTGTTATATATTGCGAGCATATTCCATATTTGATTTTATATACATAAATCATTGTCATCATAAAAAGTCGTTGGTTAGTATTTAGTCAATTCAGTCTATTTAACATGTTTGCAGTTGAGGTGTATCGGTCACATTCTAATATGTACACTGTACAGTTCTCATTGCTTTCTTTTGCAAATTTTAGAGTCTGGTTTTCTGTGTAAGGTTATACAAATATAGAAGGCTTGCACAGTATTCAAAATGGGGTTTGACGGTCACATTATATACATTTATTGCACCTGATGTTCTTATATCTTTACGGACTTTTCTGAGACACCTAGTGTTTTTTGGATACTTTCTTGATGTTGTTATATCTTTACGGACTTTTCTGAGATAGCTAGTTTTTTGGATACCTTCTTACACATGTTGACGATATAGTCATTGAACTTTAATTTGTTGTTGAGTATTACTCTAAGGTATTTTATTGACGATATTTCATAGAAATTATTATTGTCTATAGCTGTGTTTGTGTATGCCTGATTGGGCTGACAATATAGTAACAAGTACATATTTCGTTTTGTCTATATTAAGTATTAATTTGTTCACTATAAGTCATTTATTTTGTCTAAGTTTGTTTGGACGTTTTCTCGGGATATGTAGAGTAGCGAATCATGAGCGAAAATCACTTATTTTAATTAACGATCTAGACCATTTTAGATCAACATTTTTCAGTTCATATACAGGGTGTCCCAGTTTAGGTTTTCGTCCTGATGGCTGAAGATTCCTGAAGGTATGGCGAACAAAAAATTGTATTGCAGGGGGTGGTCTATTTTCACTCCCTCCAAGTTATAGGCCGATAAAGTGAGGAACCTCTGATTTTGAGGTAAAACTTCTTAAAAGGCCGTAGCTTTCTTACAGATTCAGCTTAAGAAACTGTTGTACACATTTTTGAAAGAAAATATCAGTTTGCCTAAAATACTAAAATTTCGTCGAGTTCGATTAACGCCAGCCAAAATTATGGCATTTTAAAACTAACATTTCGAAACACCGTTGGACCAATTTCATCAGAAAAATGCGTTTATCTCGAAGTTTTCAACTTTTGGGTTAACTTTTATCGTCGGCTCAGCATATGGGCTAAGAAGACAAAGATTGTCTAACATAACAGCAGCAGAAGGAGAAGAAAGAATTTTAAATGCTATAAGAATGCAGCCATCTGTTAGCACCAGAAGGCTTACAGCACAGTTGCAAACTCCAAGAACTGTAATCCATAGAGTTCTTCAAGCCAACCGCGTTTACCCTTTCATTATACGCTCGTACAGGAACTTGTGTTAGGGGACTTCCAAAAAAGGATTGAATTTTGCCAATGGCTGCTGCATCAACAAGATTCAAAAAAATTTATAGACTTACGAAGCCCAGTTTACGAGAATGGGCATTACCAACCAACGAAATTCCCATTATTGGGCAGTGTCTAATCCTCACTTAACACGAACAACATCTTCTCAAAGGCAAAGATTCAGTTGAAATGCAGATGTTTTTATTGTATACCATTATACAGAAGCTTTAGCGTGAATGTCTGGGCCGGAATACTGGGTAGTACTTTAATAGGGCCATTCATACTTCCACATGTCCTAAAATCAACATTCCATTTAGAATTTTTGAGAGACCAGTTGCCGGAACTCCTGGAAAATGTTCCTCTTGCTCAGAGGCAAAGAATGGTTTTCCAACACGATGGAGCTCCTTACTATTGTAGCAATAATGTAACTTTGCTTTTAAATCAAAAACTTAATGGACGGTGGATTCGCCGATTTGGTCATTTTCTTTGGCCACCTAGATCTCCTGACCTAACGCCAATGGATTTTTTTTTTCTGGGGAGCCATAAAAGAAATTTTTATTTGACTGAGATTTCAAGTCGGGAAGAGCTCCTAGAGAGAATAAATACAGTGGCAGAGGAGCTAAGAGGCATTTTACGAAATATTAATTTGCAGTCTGAAATCATCAAACGGGCTAGAACATACATGCAAAGGGACGGGCAACATTTCAAAAATGTACCATAAATGCATTTTGAAATCTTAAATTGTAACGGTCCTTTTTAGGACCACACAAACTATTTAAAGGGATATTAAATCTATTTTGTGACCCATTTGCTTGAATAAAATAGTGGTTTGCAATAACTTCCGTTGTTCGTATGTGGAAAAGTAGTACATAAAAATCGTAGATAATGAAGAGGAGACAAAAGTCTTGATAAAAAAAGTTAACCTAAAAGTTGAAAATTTCGCGATAAATGCCTGAAATTAGTCCAACGGTGTTTCGAAATGTTAGTTTTAAAATGCCATAATTTTGGCTGTCGTTCATCGAAATCGACGAAATTTTAGTATTTTATGCACACTGAAATTCTCTTTGAAAAATGTGCACAATAGTTTCTTAAGCTGAATCCGTTAGAAAGCTACGGTCTTTTAAGAAGTTTTACCTCGAAATCAGAGGTTCCTCAATTTAACGGCCTATAACTTCGAGGGGGGTGAAAATAGACCACCTTCTGTAGCACAATTTTTTTTTCCATGATTTCAATAATCTTCAGCTATCATTACGAAAACCTAAACGGGGACGCTCTTTATATGTAGCTAGTTTTGTCATAAGTTTTGCATGGGGGTCAGAGCACAGACCTCTTGTGCAAAGTGCAAATTTTGCAAAAATTGAGATAAGTGCGTAAATAACCACATTAATGACATTATTTCTTTGGTCCACAAAGGAAACAAGTGTATGCTTGATTGGTAGTGAGATCTATCAGGAAACAGGATACCAACTCATCATTTAGTAGTTTTTGTTTGAAGTGGACCAAGGATTTCTCAAAACTGTACTACTTTTAGTTAGACGTAGACCTCTTATGCTCTGACCCCCTTAAATGTAATATCGATGAAATAATCGACAATCGATTTTTTCCCCCATTACGTAAAATTTCAACTTTGTTACTATTTTTAAAAATTTAAACAGCAAATTATATTGCACTCAAGGAAAGTAAAAGTAAATTTATTAATACTGTTTAGTTTAGTGTATAAAAAATTAATTATAATATTAATATCATACATATACGAGTATATGATATTAAGGGTAATTTTTTTGCTGTTTGGTTTATCAGTGTTCTATTCGTGACATGTGTCAAAGTGAAACATGCACACTTAGCATTAATCTCATACACCCGAACAACGCTTACAGATTATTGAATTTATGCAAAATGTTTTTCGTGCACTTCGACACATTTTACAGTCCTCGTAATCGACCTACAAGCAATTCAAGCCATAGTGACCAAATTTGACATCAATTTCACGTTATTGGACATCAAGCCACCTACCGGTATGCCTACAGAGGAAAATATTGCTGCTGTGCCAGCGTTAATGAAGACCGTGACTTGTCCATTCGTCGCCGTTCGCAGCAATTGAGATTGTGTTACTCGACTACGTGAAAGATTTTACGCAAGCATCTTGGTCTAAAACCTTGCAAAATGCAGCTCGTGCAAGAACTAAAGCCGAACGACCTGCCACAGAGTCGAATTTTCGGTGAGGGGGCCTTAGACAAACTGGAGGAAGATCCGCTTTTTTATCGAAAAATTGCCAATGCATCTGGAAAATTCTATTTATGGTATGGTGGAATCAATGGCCTGTATTTTTTTAATGTTCAATGATTTCGAACTTTTTTTTCCAAATTGCACGAGCTATTCCTGGTCGCAACAGGTGACTTGGCAAGCTAGATCGTACGATTTGATGACGTCTTTAGACTATTTTTTATGTGGACACATCAAATCACTCGTGTACGCCGATGCTCGAAAAAGCGACTCAAAATTGGACTCTCCGTATGGACCACTTAAAACGTAGTCGCGGTCAACATGTATATGAAATAATCTTTAGAAAGTAAATGGCAAGCATTGATTTATCAACTCAAATTAAAATACATATATCTCGCTATATTTATTATTGATTAGAGTTTGTTTTCTTTATTAATCACATCTCTATTAGGTTTTTTACGATCCTCGTTTTGTAGATTAATTAGCAAATGTTTTAACCTTAAGATTAATTTATATAATCATACATGTGATGCCCCAACAATGACCTTGAGGGAAGATTATATTCAATTTGTACAAAAATCGCAAACTGGTATTATACGAAGTTTCTTTCGCACCACTTCGCTATACGATTGCCTTGTCAAATACAGATTTTAGATCTTTGTAGTAGGCAGAAGCGAGTGACTTGAGGATTCTCAAGTTTAATTTGTGCCAAATTTCGTCAAAATCTTCCCTTGTTTATTGATTCCGGAAAATCGAATTAAAAAAGAAATCTGCTCATAATCCAAAATATGAGCGGAAAAGCTTCTCCTTGTATGACATAGGTTGTACCACTTCAAATGTAGAGTCGGTAAGCCACATCTTAGATTGAGGAAGAATTCTGATATTAGCTATACTCCTTAAAAGTAAGATTTTTCCATTGCTTACAGTTTTGCCGACGAGAAAAAATAATTCGCCCTCTAAAACTTTCAATCTCTCTGGCACACATATTATTGGGATATTTTGTTTTCGTTCTTGAACTTAACCTTTTAATTCTCTGCTTCTGGTTGTTTGTATTTGTCAAATAAACACGACAGATCTGTTCACAGCTAACAACACTTTCAGTAAAAATATTTGGCTGTGCATTGCTTGTATTTTCTTTATAGTACTTTCACATAGTAATCTGTTGTATTTACCTTTTTTATACACTTGCGGTTTCCAGTTAATTATAAATGTACTAACACGACCTTTGCAAATTAAATCATTTTTAATTTCACAATGCCATCGAAATATATCATCTTGTTGCTTTTATAAAATATAAATAAATCCGCCGATTACTAACCTTTTTCCCCTTTATTTGATTTCACAAAGCTAATATCCATCTTCTTCTGACTGCTCTTCAATTCTATTCAATAATTCGATCAATAGCAATATACAAAGGTAGCAAATAAGTTCATACTACCGTTTGCCTTTTTTTTTTTAGGTAGACGTCAATAACATAGTAAATTATGTTAACAGGAACGCAGACGTTTAAAATCGGCATTTTTTATTTCGACACATTTTTAGTCAATATTTTATGTTGGCGATATTCTGCTTAGTTGACATTTTTTAAGTCGGTCTTTTGTTAACCGATTTATTGGAGTCGGCATTTTAAAATCCGGTTAATCGCAGCCAACCCAATCCGGATTGATTAACACTTAGTATATTATCGATTAGTTCTTGGAGTTGCGACATTAGGATGTTTCCCATGATACCTATGATTTTATAAACTATTTGCTCTATATTCTAAATTAATAATATAAAAGTTAGTTCATCAATAAAACATGTGTCATTGAAACTAATATGAGTAATTAATTGCAAAACTGATTGGTTTAGTTATACGACCAATTTTAGTTGAGTCACAAGTCTGACCTTAGGAAACTGGTGATTTGTGTATGCAACACCTTAGGTTCATGTAGTATACAATTCTGCATGACAAATGGGAGATTATTTATTTTTATTTGATGTATGTACATCTGTAATATTATTTAATTTATCTATTAATATAAAAATTAAATATTTCAGCATCTTGATCTAAATATAAATGCTTTCTTTAAACTATTTTTGGTGAATATTCATTAAGTAATGTTTAACTGGAGTCTGTGTAAATTCCTGAATAATACAATACATCATAATAATAGATTTTTCATAATTATTTTGCCTTATTTGGACAATGCTGTACGTCCACACAGTAAATAATTGCAACTTAAATTCTTAAACTCTTTAATGTGTTGTTCATATGTTTCTGACAGGGTTGACGTTTTCCCATTTTTTGTCCAAAACCGTCCGCTTTTCTGAAATTTTCGTTTCCATCAAATACAAAATATTGAGTTTTTAACGCCTTCTATTGATAAAAAAAATTATACCAGTCTTATTGTGTGTTAATTATGACTATGCCGGCTTTAATGGCAGTTCACATAGTCCTCGTTACAAGGTCAGCAATGCCATCAACAGCACCTTTTAAATGACCAGTAGGGAAGAACGACCGAGTTAAACACACGCCAAGACCTTCCATTGATGAACACAGATTAAAAAGTTTAAAGCGATTCTTAAATTGTGCAGCACATCCATCTGAAAAAATGTGTACAGTTTTAAGTGTTCCGATCTTTTTCTTTAAGTCATTCATTATCAATCTTAAAAACACAAAAACACAGGTTTTGCTGCGACTTAAATCGTCACTTATGATAGCGTACGAGTGTAAAGTGATATTGTCCTTGTTTCTTTGCCAAACACATGCTGTAAGCACACTGGCCTGTAGATGCTTGCAATGGGTGCTCTGTACCTCATCTTGTGATGAGGGATACTAAAGTTCCCTGCGAAATCTATTTGGCCACAATTTCGTTTTCAGAAATCTGCTCCTTTAGAACTTTGAAATACTGCGTTTGGAATTTTTCACGAAGCAGTGTATCTTCATTCTCTAAGTCGATCGCAGGCCCACTTAGCGAAGCGAAAACGCATTAGATGGTCAGTTGGCTTCAACTCCTGAACCAATTGGACTTTGTATGGCGTCATAACAAGGTCTTTATGCAAAATTCGTCTCAATGATGTCTCCGAAATGTTCAATTGTTGAGAACGACGGTGAATTGATGTTGATGGCGCTTCACGCACACTTTCTGCCACAGCAGCAATATTCTCGGGTGTACGCACTGTTTTTGGCTTTTCACGCTTTGGTTTATCGATGAGGATGCCAGTTTCTTTCACTTTTTTCACAAGATAACGAACATACGGAGCTGACGGTGCTTCTCTTCTTCCAAAATCCGTACGCAATTTTCGCACACACTCTGCAACATTACCATGATTTTCAAAGTAATGTCGCAATATTTCCCAGCGTTGTTTAAGCGTATACAGAACCATATTCGTTCAGCGGAAGGATAAAACTAATTATCTGTCAAATCAGACATGAGCTAAGTGTTACCATTCACGAAATAAGTACTAGTTGAAAAAAAAAAGTTAAATGGCGGACCCGATATAAGTTAACAACAAAAATATTCAGAAGCTCCTAACAACAGCTCCAATTCTCAACCTGAGCACTCCCACGGTATTTGCTGGAAATTGCAACTGAAGAACAGTACAAAAACGACATTCCATAATGTCCGTTCCAGCATTAGAACAAATATGCGAGAAACATGACGACCAATGATTTTACTTGTTTCAGCAGATAATTACTATTTAAGCTATGAATTTTATTAAGATCTAGTTCAGTCTACATTCGAAGGCAGAATCGCTGCCAATTTGTTATTTGAATGAAATAAAGTAACAAAAAATTATTTTTTTTTTATATCAATCCAATAATGTTTGATTAATTTATACGTACACAGATAAAGAAATTCAGTGATACTTCCCTGCTGTTGATGGACTTGTAAACGCCTATCAGCATCTGACCACTGCTACCATAATACAGTTGCTTTTTCATCATACTTTGCCGGTATAAGATCCGTAATTATAAAACAAGCTTGGCAAACATTAGTCATGCAGCCTTCAGTCTCGGTAGGAAGGAAGCAGGTTTCTTGCAGCTTCAATGAGAAAATGAATATAGTCTGGGTGGAAGTTATAAAATTTTGATTTTCCTATTTTTGCATATGGCTTCTCTTCTTCAAACTGAATATAACACCCCCAATACTCATAATCAGGTGTCTCTTCTGAATTTTTTCACGTTGACGGCCTTCAGTATTTTGTACTGATTTGAAATCGTTCATTCCAGGTTCTTGTCTGCTAATAACATCTCTACGAGGGTTGTCTGCAAAGTTTCCGACCGAACAATGATACAAGACATTTTTTCTCAAATTTTTTTTTATTTTTCTACATAGTCTCCTTGTAACTCTACACACTTCTCCCAGCGATGCTCCCATCTCTCTAACTCGTCCAAATAGTACTTGGCGTTTTTCTCTGCAAAGTAATTGTTCACTAAGGTGATTGCCTCCTCATTTGACGAAAATCTCTGTCCTCCGAGCGCAGTTTTTAGATGAGGGGAAAAAAAGAAGTCGCTTGTCAAGGTCAAGCAGTTCAACCCGCAATTTCTTCCTTCAGCTTGGCAAGTAATGATGCGTAGTATGCTCCTGTAATGGTATTTTCTTTTTGAAGATAATCAATTAAGATAACTCCTTTACTACCCCCAAAAAAACAGTCGCCATCCCTTTCCCAGCCGAAAAAAACAGTTTTTGCTTTTTTTGAAGCCGCGTCGAACTTTGCAGTCCACTTTTTTGACCGAATTTTTGTTTCGGTCGTATAATGGTGTATCCAAGTTTCATCTACAGTAATTATTCGGCACCAAAACTCGGATTTATTGCGCCTAAACTGCGCCAACAGAGCGTTGGAAATGTTCATTCGAACACGTTTTTGGTCTAACGTAAGCAAACGCGGTACCCAACTCGTGGACAGCTTTCTCATGCCTAAAACTTGGTTTAATATGTAACAAACATGTTCTTTGGACATTTTCATAACCTCTACTATCTATCTCACTTTAATTCGGCGGTCGTCTAACACCATTTGGTGAACTTTAGCAATGTTATCCTTAGTGGTTGCAGTTTTTGGACGTCCCGAACGTTCGTCATCTCCCAAGCTTTTACGGCCACGTTTAATTTCAGGAAAATTTTACTGTGGTAAATAATGGTGCAGTATCCCCATACACAGAGTCCAACTAATCTTTGATTTGCGTAGGCGTATTGCCTTTCGAAAACAAGAATTTAATAACAGCTCGATACTCAATTTTTTCCATTTTCACAAAAAACACTCACATCGACTCACTCAAACGACTGTCAACTAAAAACTGCGAGTCCAAAATGACTGAAACTTCGGTAAGTAACTGTCAAAAGATGCACAACTAGCATTCACTACCTTTTATTAACGAGCGGCTCTATCTTTACGTTACTGTAGGAAGCTTTTCAGACAACCCTCGTATTATAAAATTGTTTCTGTTGAAATGTGTTTACCGCAAGGATTTCTAAATGTTGGAGAAAAATTCCCTGACACATTGATGGGCACGACTTGATTAATAACTTATTTTAACACTTCACCTTTCTTAGAAGTCCTTTTAGGTAAGGGTCGGACAACTTTATTCACATCTTTTTAAAAGATCTTCTTGATTTGAATCCTGGTGGTGATAAAGGACCTAAGAACTGGTTCATTTTTTGTCATGGACAATCGATGTGCATCTCTTCTTCGAGCATCTCGTTCTTTTTCTTTTTGTAGATGGATTTTTTAATTTTCTTCGTTTCCTTTAAGATTTTCTCAAAATTCCATATCAAACAACAAAATTTAAAGTATTCTAATACAAACTTGTTACGGGTCTGACACCACTTAAAGGCTATAAGTCAGAATAGTCAGAATAATTTTCAAATGAAATAATGTCTGACGGTAGATCACAATATTCTTATTACTTCCTCAAATTGTCTCATTTTTACAAATTCCGATTTTGCAGTAACAAAACTTTTAAATTATTTGTTACGGGTGTGACATTTCTTACTACAATACTTTACAATCAACTGCGCATAAATTTAATTTGCACCTGCTACTGATTAGCCAAATTACACCAAAATATGCTCTGAGCTCATATAACATTGAGTAGATAACGGTTCTCAAACCAACAGACACTAAACTGATAAAAACAGGGTTGTCAATGTTTGCTAAAAATAAATAACTTATGGATAAATAAACTACCATGCACTTCACACTGCGTAATAAGTACGAACATATAAAATTAATGATATTTTCGCTTTCGTTATAGAGCTCAAACACGAGTTTTTTTTTATTGATAGTTTACGATAAATTTTTATAAATTTAATTTAATTTTATACAGTCATATTTTCTTTGGTGAGTTAAGGGCCGGTTTATATGGAAACACCCATTATTACTTTTTCGATTATTTTTTCATATACTCAATAACTCAATGGAATTATTTTACGAGCCATACCTATTACAATGCGGCCCATTTAAGTATTGCTATCTTCTCAAGTTTTTTTAAGTGCCTACATATGTACATGTAGATATAACTTGAATAGTATTTCATTAAAATAAGATTTATTGTTATTCAAAAAAATCAATAAAATCGTTAAAACAAATCTTAAAACCTTTCACAAGTTCCAGTATTCTCGCTATCAATATTAGTGTTTTTTCTGTAGACATGTTTTTCAGGTATTTATAAGCTCACGCCGTAAGAGTGGCCGGTAAGACTTTAATCTTTTTTCAAAATAACCGAAGATTATTCAGAACATATAACTTACTCAAAAGCACTACTTATTGAAGCAACTGTTTCCCACGACGATGACTATTCATCTTATCTCAATAAAGTTATATCCCTGCTAAGTGATTTTCTTCTGAACGTCCACTGCTACTTCGGATATGTTTAGATCAATAATTTTGTTTCGTATTTTAAAACATTATCTCTACCATCTTATTTTGTTTTATTTACTTAAGTCGATTCTTACTTGAGTTGCCGAGGTTCTCATACCTTCAACATAAATTCGAATTTCTATGGAAACCGATCCTCGTCTCTTTCGACATTGCTGTATTGATACAGAATTGGCACTCCGCAGGCAATAGCTGGATGCACTTTGTTTGTGAAGTCTCATCAAAATCTGCTGTATTGGTCCTCAATTGCATTGTCCATCACATCGGCTCCTTCGAAGACGGTTATATCTTCTAATGTCGCATTTTGAACAAATCTCCTCAAGGCTAGCGGCTGAACGTCTAAGGTTTTTCAAGTTGGTATCACACGATCAGGTGATCGGCGATGAAATTCGCGCTTTACCAAAACCATTGACCGGTTGTTTGTCTATAACATTAACACAACTTTCCGCGTTCTTAAAGAATAAAGCAATCAATGAGTTATTTACGTCTACTCAGCTTCTATTTACTTCACAAAAGTCAAAGCCACCATGACATATGATGCCAACCGGGAAATGACTGCATTCTCGAAAGGGAGATCATTTTTGAATCCAGTGTGTTGATCCTACACTTATGAACGGTGTTGTCAAAGTTTGGTTGAGATGTTAAGCGCTACTTACGAGTAACTTCTAATTTTACATCAAATTCGTGTGATTTTTATGATTTTAAGTGAGTTCAATGGATGCAGAGGAGTTTAGGTGATCTTATTGACTTCAACACTTTGATTGCTGAACACAGTTGCCTCAATCATGACCTTAAAATTAATTGTGATTTATCTTAACTCATTTGAACACTTGATATGATATAACTCAAGCATTTTCAGTGCCATCATTGGTATGAATTCAGGAATTGTGTTCTCCAAAGTTTTCATTCTTCGGCCTCACTTTTATTTTACTCATCAATCATCGTAGCATCGGTGCTAGAGGATGCGTCAAGCACTGGGAAATATTGTAGTTCAGGATCCAAAAATGTGTGTTCACTGAATAAAAAAATATAGAGTTGCAATTTCTCGCAGCTGTGCAGAATTGTGTACTTGGAAAGGGTTATATTGTCAACTTTCTTTAAAAAGAGAAGCTAGTTAAATACACTTAAATATAAAAATAAAAACAGAAAATACAGAAAACAGAATTCGGATCATTAATTTACTGAAAACTATGATGTCTGATTTATACGGCGAGGAGCTACATTTTCGTTAACTGCGATACATGGAGTAGATGCCAAATGGATGTTTGCATTTAAATTAATCTAAGAATAATGGGTTGAATTGCTTGCACTTTTGTTCAACCCGCATACCTGTGGTCAAAGACAAATCTGTAAATTCAGAACTACTTCACGACTTCGTTTGTAGTAGAGTGCTATTCAAAACAGTTGCCCAACGGCCACATGCGCAGAGATAGTAAGAGAATGAAAATGCATTCTCCGCCAGACTTGTAAACAGTTATTTCTAAGTGCTTTTATTTCGCTGTCGACTAGCTCGGTGATATTCACCATTTCCTCGAACATGTCCTTGTCGAAGAGTTTATCTTTCCATTTTGTTTCGCTCTACCATTGTTTGCTATGCTTACATCCAAGTATGCAGATGTTTCTAGTAAGATACGTCCTCTGGCATTAGTCAGCCTGCTACCCCACTCAGTAGAAGTAGAACCCGTTTATTTTTACACGAATGTACCCATCCGCCTGATGGCTGGCATCTTGGAAGGCATGTTATCCACATGTGCAAATTGCCGCATTCCTTGACTTATCGCAAATCCAGATGCTGCTGTCGAGAGTTTTATAGGGTTATCTTCATGGTTGTTTGCAGGATATGTCTCTCCTAAAAGCCGGGCATTTGTTACTACCGGCAAAGAAACAAATCGGGTCTTTGTTGTAGTCCTTGGCTATATGGCCTTCTTCCCCACATCTTCTACATTGCTTGGAGCGGTCCATCTCATTTTTGCATTGGCGTGTAGTGTTGTGGATTCGAGACATCTGAAACATGTTTTTCGTTCCCGGACGCGACAGTTTAGCCATCCAATTTTGATTCTGCCTGACTTTAGCATTTTGTGTGCACTTCTTAAAGACACGCTTATCAACGAAATTTGGGTATGTCCATAGGCGTTTCTCGGGCTAATTATGTCTGCATTGTCTATGTCATTCAGCTGATATTGTTGTCTCCTCCTTCATGGTGGCTTCGTCGACGTTCCTACTTCCAGCGTAATGCGGTGCATTCCGGGCTCTGGGACCTCCACATTGTTGCCAAGGGTTTCACTAATTATCTATTTAAATTACGAGTCTGTTTTTTCCCTTGTCCCCTTCAGTTGTATCAACAGATCTTCTTTCTGAGCTCGTCTGATATTCGTAACCAATTCAGAACGCTGAGTTTTGGGTCCGCCTTAACTTTCCGGAATATTTCTGTATAGAAAACTTCCCCCTTAGCTGTCATCACAATTCCGTCGGGTTGAGTTTTCTTCTTGGTGGGCCTTTGTTTTGTCGGTATTTGTTCGGTCGGTTTTATGACCTCTCGCAATTTTGTCCTCTCTGGGTGTGCCCGCGTTGTTGGGTGGCTTTTTATTCCCATCAGCTGGCGGCGGTTTTAGCTTCCAGTCTGGGATATTCTCGTTCGGTTCCTGTCTTTATTTAGGGTCCGCTACCGTTTTAGCCATGGTGAAGTTCGTAATGCATTACTTTGTCGAATGACTTCCTTGGCTCTGTCATCTTAATCATCTCAATCGTCGACAATTCATAAAGTGTTGTGATCGATTCGATGGCATCTCTCATCGGTTGGTGGATAGAACGCCTCTTACCATCCTCCAAAATGTCTACAAGTGTTTTCATCTGTTCTCCAAGTTTGTGGAAGACAGATGACTATTGTTGCGTCAATCCTCAAATCTGAAAGTCCGAATCGTTATTCCCACTATGGTATAATTACGACCTTACTGGGCTCGATCGTAATACCTAGGTGGCCGTGATTTTCTTTTGTTCTCCATTCAATCTCTGGAGGTTAACACGCGAGGGGTATATGTGTGTATGCATCAATTTTTTTTTTACCCACGATAACTCGCGGACGAATAATGCTATCGATTTGCGTTTCATACGAATCGCGGCCATTAAATGTTGACCAAAATCCACCAATGACTTTATAAGTTATTAAAAGAAACACATACAACATACAATTATTATTTTCTTCAAAATAGAGGACTCCATAGAAATGTTTGCAGTAGTAATATGCGTAATATGCGTAGCACACATGTAAAGAAAATTAAAAAAAATCGTACCACAATCATATGAGTTATGCAAGAAATATTAGGATTTTAGAACTGCGAGTGCAGTACAACAACAACTACAATTTCGTTAAAACAAAGTAACCCAGCCTAAAACCACGGTTAGCAAGACTAATTAAAAATCTTATAATATCACAAACGAGTACTTTTCTTTAATCAAAAACTGAAAGAAGCTACCGGACACAAACAAAGGGTTGATGTTCCAAAACAAACTTAAGTCCGTACACCGATTACGAATTAAAAGAAATATATTAGCTAAGATCATTAATTAAAGTGTTTGGGTAAAGTCCTGTAACTTTTTTCCAATTCACTTCAAGTTTGTATTCAATTCTATCTTGCGCGGCGGAGAGGAGAAATAAACCCACCTGCCACACTGTTTTTTCTTAGGTTTTCCAAAACCCTTCAAGCTTAACTGGCCGGTCTTAACCAGTTTTTTTTAGCATTTTCGGATTAACTTGTCCTAAATTCTAATAGGACGTGAAATATCAAAAACCATTGCAGAAGACTACGAGTTTTCTTTATCAGGAAGCTCTCATTTCGGCTGGTATTGTACTATTGTATTTCACTGCTATAAAAAATCCAACAATAATAACAATGTCCAATTCGAAATGTTAATTAAACGTGCAAATATTAGGTTTTTTACACTTTTTAACTGTTCACCCACAATGTTCAAATTATTCAAAATGCATGTAAATTGCTACTAATAACTTTATTATTGCTTAATACTCGTACAAACTGTCACTAACTAATTTTTTTCACCTTGTTAATTCCCATACGGAATGAGAATGACAGAAAAATTCAAACTAATGAAATTTCAGTCTCAACTAATAGATCTCGCAGTTAGCGGGGTGCTTTGCAGTCATACACTGTAAATTAGTTAATTTTAAGATACGTAGATATCTATTATATGTTGGAATGGAAAAATCTCCAGGCTAGCGTATTGTGAATATGTCTACATAGGCAGTCTACAATTGCGCACTTTAAAATGATTGAGTTCCTCTTCCACTTGTGTGAGTTACCTGAGACGACATCTTTCTCGAAGTGTGTTGTCTCTTCGAGTAGAAATCACAGACTCTTCGGCATGGAAGGTAAATATTCATTACCGCCATGTCCTAGCTTTCTCAGCTGACTGAATCCCACGTTTTTGACCAGGTCAATATCGTTCTACAGCCCGTAAAATTCGTTATCACACCTTTTTTTCTAAAGACCGTCCACGCAACGCGCATCAAAAATCACGGGAAAGTTCTCGAGTTTGAAAAGACCAGGGATATCTTCGATCGTCTTCACTAATGTCTATGCTTCTGTGCCGTAGAGGATGACTGGGGTCATTAGAGTCTTAGGCTAAAGAAACGGCGATTAACAACTGTTAGCTCTTTTCGCTGAACTTTTCGTTTGATTTCTGATATGTTGCCTTCTCATAGTAAATAGCGTAGCGGAGTTAGCTACCTCAAAGTAACTGTCTGTGGTAATGGTCTGTCCGGTGGGTATATGTTTTGCTTCGCTCCTTAAATATAGATATAATTGGTTTTACCTTTATTTACAGTATTGCTTCTGTTTCAAAACTTGCAAATACAATAGTGACAGGCCTTTGCGTCCTGTTGTACTCGTATATCAATGCCATCAGGTATGCTCGTAGGCGCACAGACTTTTTGAAAATAATGCCTCTGGTGTTAGTGTGTTAGTCTTGTACATTATTCTCAAGTATGGCGTTATAGAAGTCGTATGACAGTTAAATGACCTTATTTAAATCACTTTTTGACATCAAAGTTCTTGGTGAGATTACCGGCGGCCTTGACGGTTTATGAAGCAGCGATTATTCTTCAATCACATATAGTCTAAGCATCGAACAGAAGCTATACATCCTAGCTTCTATTTTTATCTACGTCGATGTCGTTGTGTAGTTCGTCCAGTTGCTCTTCAGTTGAAAAATCGGGCTCTTTGCGACCAAGGATATTGTCATCCGATAGTCATAAATACGAGTACATGTGACATTAATGTTATGAAGGGTGACCGACTGATATTTATGCAAGAAAGGAGTCAACAATTTAGGGAAAGTGTATCAGACAATTCTTTTGGAAGAAGAAATGTTCTCAACAGGTCGTGGACATACCTACAAGATCCTACTCTAGCACACAAGGCGGAAACCACATAGCAACACTAGCAGCTCAAAAAAGGGTCCGCACTGCGGACTACCGGATAATACCACATTGATCAAAAAAGAATAACCACCGTGTGGCGCTCCCATTGTTCCGATTTGAGTTTTGTTTTTTTTGTTAAGTTGGTAAATCTGTTGTTGACATTCCCTCTTCGCGTCATAGCTTGACATTTGCAAAAGTTACGTAGCCTATCTATCTCAGTGTGGGTTGGCGATTTTTTAAAATTTTAGAAATGGATTTAAATTTGCAACAACGAACTTGTATTAAATTTTGCGTAAACAACGGATTTAATGGTGCGCGAACGTTAGAAATGTTGGAAAAGTGTTTCGGTAACGATTCTCTAAAGAAAATGGTCATTTACCAGTGGCACGAGAGGTTCAAAAGTGGTCGTGAGTCAACCGAAGATGATGAACGCAGTGGCAGATCATCGACATCGAAAAGCGACGAAAACATTGATGGAGTAAAAGAAATGTTGGTCAATAACCGCGAATTAACCATCAGAGAAATAGCGGAGGACTTGAACATTGCCTATGGGTCCGTCCAATGCATTTTGGTTAATGATTTGGGTTTCCGTCGTGTAGCAGCAAAGTTGGTGCCAAAAGACCTCAATTTCATGCAAAAGATATGAATTCCGAGGTTGAATCCGATCCCACATTCATCAAAAGGATCATTGCTGGAGACGAAACGTGAGTTTATGAGTACGACACGCAATCCAGACATCAGGCAAGTGAATGGCGTTCACCAAATGAGCCGAAACCAAAAAAACCACGTCCTTTTCAGTCAAAAAAGAAGGCAATGCTCACGGTTTTCATGGATTACAACATCATGAATTTTTGCCAGAAGGCCTGACAGTAAACAAAGAGTATTATTGGGCGTTATGAGACATTTGGGTGAAGCAATTCGCCGAAAGAGACCAGAATTGTGGCCAGAAAACTCGTGGATTTTGCACCATGATAATGCACCGTCGCACAGTGTCATCATTATTCGTAATTTTTTGATGAAAAATGCAACAAATACCATCCAACAGCCTCCGAATTCACCTGATTTGGCTCCCTGTGACTTCATTCTGTTCAATCGAGTTAAAAAACCACTATAGGGAACGCGTTTCAGCAGCCGAGAGGAAGTAATGGAAAAATCGCAAGAAGAACGATGGACATACCGAAAACCGAATATAAGAAATGTTTCGAGGATTCGATCAAGCGCTGGCTTTGATTACTTTGAAGGGGACAATATAGATTTGGATGAATAAACTTGTATTTTTAATTTTTTGAATTGATCAAAGTGGTATACTAGTTGGTCCATTTCAGATGGTCTGACATGGTAGAGATACTCAACACAGAAATATTGAGCGTTTAAGTGTGAACTTACACGCTTTAAGGTTTGAAGCATGTGATGACAGTTACTCCGATTGCAGCTCATCAGTTAAAAAAATGTTAATAATTTTGTTGTACATTTAAATCTGCATTCTTGGTTGCATCAAAGTAGTGGTGCGAGACAATTTGAGCTGCTCGAAGGCCCAGTATTCAAAATACTTGAGAATTGGTAGCTCAACCACAATGTAGTACATTTTGTTGAACTTTTATTCCTCCAGAGTTTGTCCTGTCGATGTGTGAATTGTAAGATGAGTTTATAATGTTCATTCTAGCTTCCGAACGTGCTGTCACATTGGCATTGCTCACGGGATATTCTACCAAAAACGTTGTTTTTCCAATTTTGGCTCCAAATTCCTCAAAATAAATTGAATATCATGTAAGGACACTGCGTCTACATTTGGTCGCAAAGTCCAAAGAAGCTTGGATTGGAAATGCTGACTTTTTACAATTTGCCAGTACATACATATATATGGGATGAAGAATCTATATTCAGAAAGCTTGTCGTTAAGTGAGAAGTTTCCACTTCATAAATACAACAGACATCATCCCTTCACCACTGAAATTTAACTCGTAAATGGTTGATGTTTTTCTATCTCTTACACAAAATACCTAGATATCACTATTAAGAAATGAAGAACTACGTGTTCTGAGCACTTTCTCAAGTAAATTAGAAACTTCACAACTATTTGATAGTGAATCTTCATTCAATATTTGAAGTAAAATATTCATACAATGATGACTAAATGAAAATATTCCCGTGAAATAAGTACTAATTTAGATTGCATGCTCTAATTTCAGACACAATGCACGTCATCATTTTGTTTGAATTAAATTTCCACTCCAAAGGGTTCATGTGATCAAATTAGAAAATAACCATTGGTTTGTCCATTGAAATAGACATGTCCTAACTGCCAAAAAGATACTTTATCGTCTACAAAACGTCATTGTGAGTGATTCCATTTTATAGCCGTTAACATCTAACGAATGAATTTATTAAAAATTAATTGAAGCAGTGCGAATGGCTCATAAATGTCGCATGAATCAATTTATGGAAAGCCCACGTTACTAGTAGACGTCGTGTATAATACCTCTGCCACCTTATTAGCAACCAAACATATGTTTACGAATAAGCTCCATTTATAGCTCTAACCTCAAACTGAAATATTTACATTTCAAATTTGTTCGCTTACTTCAAAGATACGATTTCGAGATACTTAAAGATACACGTTGTCTATTAAATCTTGTTTAAGACTTTGCATACACTTCACGAATAAAGTGTTAAATTAATGAACACTTTTATGACCGCCGACTTTTTTGAATATTGTTTCGCAATTCACTGACTTAAGATTTTCCGGGAAATTACATTTCGATTCGGCAGTTAAATTAGGAAAAATGTCCGCTCAAACTTACCATAGATGCAAATATAACACAGGCAACGCCATTTAAATTATTTCACAAAAAAGTATGTGAGATTGTGGACTTTTGTGAATACCAGTGACGTACGAGTATAATACGCGTAAAGTTTCAGGTGCATCTGGTATGCGGGAGTGCATCCATTTTGACAATTTTATAGCGCGCATCGTAACCACTGAATCGACCGTTTCAAATGAGAATACATATATATTTTCGGACCCACAGGCGTATCTGTCTGTATTCGTGTGCCGCCTAACTGCCGCATTATTGTGGAATTTAATTAAAAAATTCAAATTTCCTCTCATCATTTGTGGCTATGAATTAATTATCATCATTTTGTTGGATACGGTTTTCCTTTCATCCATTTTGAATATGGGGGAGTCCTTTGTTCTGGGGAAGAGTAGCTGAACGGATGCACCTTCCGCGATAGAAAGGACATACATCGGAAGAGACACTAGACAATGCGCAGGTGTTGATATTAAAATTCGCCTACTTTTACTTGGGTTGTGCTGTCTTTTTTCTATTTTTATGTCTTCTTTTCGTTGGAGATACAAATACAATATGTTAGAAAACAAAGGAGATCCGTTTTTTGTCTGGTAAGAGGACTGAAAAAAAAAGAAGAAGTGAAACACTTGTAGGTAGAATTGGTAAATGGAAAACGATGTGCGTAGTCAGAGCAACCCTTAAATTGCAATCAGCAGGAAACCAACAAAACATGGCCGCGGTTTAAACGGAATGAAATTTGTTATCGAAAAAACGGACTAGGGTATCTTCCATTGTCGTATCGTATTGGTGTTGTTGTGAAGAGGTAGACTGGAGGTGTCTCTTTTGGTTAGGTTTGGTTAGGACTTGCCGCATGTCTGGATGTTATATTATCATCTAGGGGTTGTGCTCATTATGCATTCACTTGTTTACGGTTGAGTTGCACCAATTATAATGGCTGGTGGCTAATACAAGTGATTGGTCTGAAGGTGGCTGAGAGCTATTGAGTTTCTCAATCACACCAAGGGTACCAAAAACCATTGCTTAGAATTAGAATTTGGTTTTTATAGGTGTTTTTGTTGTGTTTATTTACGAAAACCTTGTCTCAAGTACAAGTGAATTTGAATAAACTGACATTCAAAAACTTACCTGATTTCAATCTCAGTGTGGCGATAATTTAAAAATTGAATCTACTGTCAAAATCTACTGATCAGCGACTTCGATTCTTATCTTTGACCTTTACTAGTAAAATGAGAACTTTGGGAAATATTTTAAAAATTAGTTCAGAATTTTGAGAAAGAAGTGTACGGGTTGCTCCCATAACTCACCAAGTTACATGCAGTCAGCAAACCAACGACCGTATAGCGACTGAGTTTTATTAAATTGGCAGTCAGAATTTTCAAACCAGATTTCAAAGAAGCTTTCCTCATGGATAAGGCCATTGAGCGTATCCTACATTGAACGTATCCTACAAAACTTTCAACTTTCCATCGGTCCAGCCAACGCCTTGCAGTTGTTTGCCAAGTTACAAACTTATTGTGCTCTTTATACAACTTCATGAGTAAGTATTGGAGATTATAGAAATTGTTAAGTGTTATTGTAATTCTAGAACGTATTCTAGAACGCAAGCAAGAACCCGATAAAAAAAAACTGATCAAGTCTAGCAAACACGCCTGGACTATTGCCGAAATGTTGAACTCAAGTGCGCGTTTCATCGCCTATTGAAATCATAGAAACTGTCACACAGAACGCGTTTTCAGCGTAGCGGGGAATTATATTACTATTAATTGAATTTGTGCGCAGATACCCATGTTTATATGATCAGAGTGGTAGAAACTACAAGAACATTGTTTTAAAGTCCGAAATATGGGAAACTATTGGGAAAATTTCTAATGAAAATGAATGAAATAACATTTTGACAGGTAATGCAAGGCTACTGAAACAAAATATTGTACAGTGATGACTGCTCTTTGTTTGACGTCTTCTAATGCGGCGGTTATGACGCGATGTTAAAAACGCGTTCTGTTCGAATGAGCCTTAAGAGCGCCTACAGCTATTCTATTGCTGAAAGGAAAAGCGAACCCAAACGATCCTTCGTATTATCGTTTTGTTTGTTTGACACGGCCGGAAAAACCTTTAGACAGATCATTTACAATAGACTCTTGACAGTAATTGAAACAACACGAAGTCTATCGGTACACCAATATGTTGTTCGTATGTCACAGTCAACTGTGGACGCAATCAACACAGTAATAACTACAGATCGAGACGCTATATAGAAAAGCGGCACCAAGAAATACTGCGCCATTCTAACCCTGGATGTAAAGAACGAGTTCGATGCGGTGAATTTCTGAACGAAATATCATATTTATCGGACTGAAAAATCGGACTACTCGTATCTGCGTAAAATAGTATTTCTCGAATAAAAACCTTTTCTACGACGACTCGGAGCTAAAACGTAAGAAGTTACTTACGGCCTGCCACGAGGCTCTGTCTTAGAACCTTTACTGTTCACATTATGTATGATGAAGTTTCATGCCCACAGATTTCATGTGAAGCAATGAAGGTTGTAGCAAAAACGATGGAAAAAGCTCAACTCAAGCCGCCAAACATAATGTTGAAACGGAGCTTATTACGAGTAGCCAAATTCGCAAGACGATAATGGTTAGGAAGGCATACTTTTCTTAAGTATTAAAGAGTTATTATTGACAGTCGTCTGAGTTTTAGCCATCACCTATAGCAGATATGTAGATATGCGAGAAATCATCAAAAACTGTTAGTCCACTTACAATGCTGATGAAAAATATCCAAAGCCCAAAACAGAATAAGAGACTCATTCTTGCTGGAGCTGCGCAAATAGGTCAAGTGTCGCAAAGGTTGAGTCTTATGTGCGGGGAGTCAAATCCGACTACCTCCTTAACCATCAGTACGTTATGAATTGTTTCGCGTTATTATTTACTCATTGTGTCTTCAATACTAATTGCCGATATACTTGCTGAAGATATGATTGGACTCAAAACCGAACGAGTCCAAAATGGCGAGGAATACGACGAAACAAACAAGGCAACAGAATGAATGGACAAAATACCAGTAACCAATATATGGATTAAATGGTATCACGGCGAAATAAACCTCTACCTGAATTTCTTCTTAACGGGACGTGGCTGTTTCAGAGAGTATCTGTTTAAACGCAAATACGTAAACATTGTGAAACTGTCGCGGAAAACCCGGAATTGTTTTTTTTTGTCCACGAAAAAAACCGAGTTTATAATCCTACGGATCCATTTTTAAAATTTGGAGAGTGGCCTACTCTCGTTGCGTACATACTTCAAAACATGGGAAACAGGACTATTGTTATTAATATAAAATAGCTAAATCTTTAAGAAAATAATCTGGTAAGAATCTGGCACTCATGCAAGGTTTTCACTTTTCAGCGCAAAAGAAACTCAAAAAAAAAGAACAGAGAAAATATAATAGATTCCGCATCTGCATAATAGGGATTTTGACAAAAATACGCTGGTATTGGTTTTTTGACGGTCGGATTTTTTGTCATGAACCAGACCTTTTCTTGCGGTATCTGAGAATCTGAATTGAAAACTACTTCATCGCTGACCCACTTGGCTACTTTACCCCGAGCTGATTAGATATTAATAGTGTTGCCGCCATCTATACAATGTATAATGTAAATGTATAAATTGATCGTTGTAACTAGTAGCATTTGTTTGATCTAAAAACTGATTCTGCAACTAAAAGTGGTCACGTTCAGCAGTTATTGCTCCTGATTTTGTATAAAAATGAATTGGGAAAAAGTAAACGAGCAACAGTTATACCAATCTTATACCAATAAAAACATCATCATATAAATGAAAAAAAAAACGAGTTACGAGTATTACTAATGACGAAATAGGAAAAGCTGATCTTTTCCAATGAGTAGGTACAAGTTTAATTTTAAGGGCTCTGTGGAATTTCGAACAGTGCCAAAGCCAAAGGGCGAACGACTGACTATTCCGTTCAGTTAGAGCACAATAAAGTGGATCTAATATATGGTAATGGTCTGGGGACATGTTCCCAGTGACGGAGTCGTCCCACTTCATTATTATTCCCGGAATAATGAATCGTTTTATTCACATTGGGACATTCTCCAAACTCTGTAATGGTTTTATATTCTGGGGAGAATGTAGCATTGCATCTTTCAATACTATTTGTTATATTTGTGAAAGGCTGGTTTGAAGACAACCATATTGCTGTTGTGAAATGGACAACACAATCGCCTGATTTCAATGTCGTAGTAAATTTTCTAAAAATTGTACTCGTATATCAGGGAATCGATCGCAAGAAATGCTATGACCTACATATATCAAAGGCCTTACTCAAATTACTCTTACAGCAAAATACACGAGTTAGAAAAAATGCTCGCAAAGTCAATAATGCAAGACAAAACTTGAGGAACGACAAATTTAATTTGAATTCACTGAAAAAGTCCAGGTATTTAAGATTCAAGATGTTACATTGACATTTTATAACTATGATGTTGTTGCTAACAAAAGTCTAAAAAACAAGTCTAGAAAAACTGCCGAAGAAAAGCTGTTTATAGGGTCCCACAAGGCAAAATACCCGGTCCGCTTCTATTTAAAATTTATATTGACAATCTCCTTTCAATGCTAAAAAAAGGACGAAATAAGCATATGTTGATGATACCGCTATATGATTAGATCACATAAATATTGAGGACATGGAGATGCCATCCTGTAATGATAATGCGTAAAAGGCATATTCCATGGTCTAATGCTGCTAAACACCCAATAGACAAATTAGGTTTGCGAGATGACACCACGTATCAACTTTATAGCTATTCAACACTAAAAGAAGAAAACCCTGTAGGAAAATTTATACATAGCCAAAAAGATGCAAACATACGTTATTGACATTGTTTTAGAATTAAGAACTGCCAAAAAGATATTACAAAAACATCACACAAGGACAAGTCTTATGTCGTCAGATTGCAACTCTCTTGTAGTGTTTTTATTTCGTAAAGCAACATGAATCTTCTAACTTGTAAGCAGAATTTATCTAGTTATCGGAATTACCTTAGCTTTATCCTGTTCTGCCTAAAGAAACGATCGTTTCTTTAGGTCTCTATACCGCATTAATCGATCCTCAGCGTCTTTTTGAGTTTACTTTTTTAGATAGCGAAAAGTGTGGAAGTAAAGAAATCTACTAAACTTCATGACTCTAAATTTGCAAAGTTCTAGATAGAATTAATCAAAATATCTAGTCCAATCTTCTCATAAGCCTCTCTTTTTAATGAAAGTGATGATAAACGCCCTAACTTATCAAAACCAAATAGACTAGCAGACCGTTGAGGCTGTGGCTCAATTGGTATTTCCCAATCAGAAGGTTCAGGGTTCAATACCAGCCGTGACTGAAAGACGTGAGATAAATGGTTGCCTAAATACAACATCAAGTCAATTTACACAAATAATTTAGTCTCCCCATTAAATGTTGGATGCCACCCATGGAGCGAAAAGCCACACTGAGCCCAAACATCTTTCTTTCTCTTTTCCATTTTCCGAAAAACTTAACACATGCTTTGGCGTCATAAATGCCAAACAATAAAAATGATCAGACAATAAATATGATCAGGCGATAGAAGTAAAACTTCATGAAGCTCGATAAATAGTTAAAATGAGTATGCTCACCCCAGATTTAAAAAAAAAGTCATTTTCCATTATTGAGGAATTTTTTGGGGAGTATTTCTCACTTCTTTACGACCTCAATAACTTCGACACACTATTCCTATTATATATAAACTCGATAAATAACGTGCTGCACGGATCGAGAACATAGCTATTCCAATGCAAGTTCTCTTGAGGCTCGCCATACCCATACGAAGCCAGTCATGACTCTATGTGCGTATATTCGGGTTTATAGTACGGCGAGTTATGTTTTTTTCCAGCCCTTAGAAATAAATCACAACTTATTTGAATAATGTCTTTTTAATTCAAGGTCTTTCACACGACTGACCTGTTATCTTAAACTAACTTAGCATACGAGCAATACCTTAAATAATACAACAAAATATATCCTACAATGAAGAGTTGGTAGTTAACAGTTAACAAACATGATGTTTTGCTTGCATTGCTAATGGCGCTATTCCCAAACTAAATCAAACGATGTCGCTGGAGTAATTCTGTTGCTGACCTGTTCTATGCTGCTTACCTTCTTGGTGTTGACAAACAAAAGCCAAGCCAATCCGAGCCAAATTCTGTTGTTAAGTTAAAGTTTTCCGTTAAGTGCTGATGATGCTTTTGATGTTGTTACCAAGTAATGTCTAGGTAGGTACTTTGACGATGGCAGCAATGATGATGACGATGCTGATGTTGCTGCTATGGACATAACTAATGCATTCTGCTATCACCCACGATGCCCCCTTTACCGCCGCTTATGACTTATTCCGACCGAGTTAGTGCACCAAGCGCGTTATCCTTCTCTTTTTGTTCCCTACTTCGAGTCTGTCGCCTTTTCGTTCCTCTCCCATACCTCATTCTGTGTTGATGAGAATTTAATTAATAGTATTAATTATTGGCTATGTAAGACCACTTCTGGTGGAAATAGTGATATAACATCGTAAAGCAACTAATACCTCATCCCTGTTGGATAATATATATTAGTGTCACTTACAAGTATTATCGCACGGTTTTGAATGCCATGTAGTGGGTGCAAAAGGGAATAAGGATTCGTTTCATCGGAGTTCGGAATCACTTAATTTTTTCGTTTCGTTTGATCGGAGTTCGGAATCACTTCCTGTCGCTTTTTCGTTTCATCGGAGTTCGGAATTACTGCCCAATGAACGATAAAAAGTTTCACTTGAAAAAACTAAGCATTTCGGTCGAGACATTTTCAATTGTTTATAATTCCAAAACCTTATCTGAAAATGATTCATAAAACTCTTTGCAAGAAGGTGATCCTGACATACGGTTAGGTACATTTGTTAAGAATACCCGTAGAATAATCTTCTTCACACGTCTGGAGAATATTAGCGGGAAAAAATAAAGGCGAAAATCTAACTTTTGACTGTTTATGCTTTAAAGCAAAACATGTATATTTTATGTAGCAAAAGAAGTAAAATTTTACAGGTCCGATGGCGTTTCACAGTGTTGAAGTGATCCAAATTTTTATGAATATTTTTCGTAATATACATATTATTAACCGCTGAAATATGTAAGGCCTACAAGTATGGTACATCATATAACATGTATTATAGTGGGAGACTACTTACAATCTGCTTGGTTTGGCTCAATTCACGTACCTCAACACCATTATTCGGATCGATAGGACCAGTAAGGAATGGAATTTGTCATGCTTAGCTTAAAACTTGTCCACTATTGGTTTGTTAGTTAAACCACGACTTGATAAAACATCTGAATATTTGACTTGCTAGAGTCTGACGAACTATAATACTTTCATGTAGGGTGACTTTCAATTGCAAAATAATGCGGAGTACTTTAGCTACCTGACGCTCACTCGATTTGCGATATCATCGAAATTTCTCCAATCAATGGCTACGACTGATTCGCAATTGTACGCACTTCGTTTCATGTTAAAGGCTGTTTCAAGCGCTGTTACGACGTTTATTATGACGGAACTGTTTTTGGGAATTTATATTCATTTTTTCATTATTCTTAGATTAACAAAATCAATTACTGAAACTATAAATAACAGAGTTAACTATAAACATATAAATTAAAAAAAAATAGTGGCAGTGTTACTTCCAAAATTATTATTTACATTATTATGAGGGGTGAAGACTGCTTCATATCACAAACGGATTTAATATTGTAATTTTAAATAAAATAACACTGGTCAACAAAAAAAATATTTATTTTTTACTCGGAGATAAAATTATGTGATTCATAATTCGTAATCGTTGGAGTTTATAGAATCAGGAAAACTATATAAAATAGCCAGGTCACATCGGGATTTTGTGAGAAAACGCTTTTTTTTAATTTAAGAATTTAACTAAAAATAGTACCGAAAAATGTAATTTCTTGTAAAATTTTGTTGTTTTTTTGGAAGCATCTGCATTCCGTTTATAACAACACACCTCGGAGTCTCTCTTATAAGCGACCAGCAGTAATCTGTCAACATTGATGGCTCCCATTTTCCTTGGTACCGTTGCTCTACTGCAGCAATGTTTTGGTGGAATCTCTCGCCGTGCTCATCGTTTACATCACCCATATTTTCAGGAAAGAGATTGAGATGAGAATGCAAAAATGAAGTTTTAGCGACAATGGGATGCAACACCATTTTATGATAAGCATCCAGCATTTTCTTTACATCATCTGCATAACCTGGAGTTTTATTGTTACCTAGGAAGTTTTCTGCTACTTTCACAAATGAACACCACGCCTGTTTTTCTAATGAATCCAGAGTAGGAATGAAAGCTGGATCTTTTATAAGCTTTCTAATGTCTGGACCCACAAAAATACCTTCTTTAATTTTTGCTTCGCTTAGTGATGGGAACTTTTGTTTCAAAAAAATTTAAACCAGGTTGGTCTTTCTTCATCGCCTTTACAAAGGTTTTTATAAGACCCAATTTGATATATAATGGTGGTAGAATAACACGCTGTGGTTCGATCAATGAAGGATTCCTTATATTTTTTTCTCCGCAAATAAAGTTTGTTCTTATAGGCCAATTTACTCTCACAAAGTGCTCCGATCGTGCTCTACTACTATCCCACTCACATAAAAAACAACAAAATTTTGTGTAACCTACTTGTAGTCCAAGAAGTAGAGCAATAAATTTTAAATCCGAACATATCAACCAGTTATATTTTTTTATATTAAATTTTTTCCAATATAAATTTCATAACATCGTAGGTTTCTTTTAAATTCACACCATGCGCTAGAGGTATTGAAGGAAACTTATTACCATTATGAAGCAATACAGCTTTCAAACTAGGCTTTGATGCGTTGATGAAAAGCCGCCAGCCATTCTTTGGTTTTGTGCTCATAACCTAGTGACAGCATTAAGCCATTAATATCATTACCATACACTAAGTTATCGGCTTTCGAAAAATAAGGAACAAATTCACTTTGTCGCGTACGGACTCTGTAATTTTTACCTCAGGCTTGAGCAAGTTCCACTGCTTTAACATTGAGCTCAATATTTCAGACTTTTGTTTTGACAAATCCAGGTCTCTGACCTCGTCAGCTCAATCTGACTGATGAGATGTGGTGCATCAGAAGATGTAGGGAGCTCAAATTCGGGATCATCCATGATTTCTTCTGAACAATATGACGAACTTATTTCTGTGTCCGAAAGTCGTCCGGAAGGTGGCTTTGGAACTGGCAGAATTTCTGTATGAGGTGCTGGTCTTATTACAGAAAAGACATCTGCATATTTTATGGAATGCTTTGATCTTCGAGAAAATTCTTCACATTGGTGCAACAAAAGTAACAATCTGTGTGACTCTGGGGCTCTCTCCATATCATAGGCATTTCAAAAGGCATTGGAGAAAATGACACGTTAAACCAACCAGTTAGCTGTCGGTGACGCCTAAGGCAGTAATTGTGTGGTGCCTAGAGTTTATCCTGATGGTTTATTTTAAATTTAACATAAGAAAAGTAACACTTTTCAATAAATGGTGTTATTTTCTTTTTTCGGAAACTTGGTGTAAATTCTCCACAGCAGAATAAATCTGGACAACTAACACAAGATCGTGGCATTTTATCACTTTAATGTACTTATAATATTGTTCTTACGCAAATTAGTTTATTTTGTTAAATTACGAGTACTAATAGAAAAACCGATTTAAACGATGTGCGATTCTATTAGATCTGACCTCGTTCGATAAAGATGTAAAAGTGTGTGCCGTTAGGATGCTGTACGTGACCTGAGCAAAATATTATTTTTCCCGTTATCTACAGGTCGAGTACTATAAGAAACACTATTCAGTATGTCCGAGTATTTTTCATTGTTGCCCAGTGTAATTAACACAAATATTAAAATACAATTAAGCAAGGTAGGACTACAAAACTTCAGCTTGTTTGTGGTCGTTATCATGAAGCCAATCTTTTACTTGTTTTTAAAAATACGGACACATTTATTTTTTAGACGCTGAATATTTTCAGAAAAGTCATTAAATATCTTGCAGGAAACAATTGTGTGGAAATAAGGGATCTTAATCAATATCCGGTCATTGCTACTCAAATTACGTGTACTAGATGTTGGACTCTGTAAATAACAACTTTTTATACAGAAAACTGTAGAAACTTTAAAATCGGATAAATGTCTAAAGTGAAGAATCATCAACCTTTTAAATAAAGATATAGACCTGACTATGCGACTTGCACCACATATTTTTCTGAAGGCGCACTTTTGTAATATAATATATGGCTGTAGCTTGGATGACAATTATAAATATAAAGTCCGTGGTATGCTGATATCGTTATCTATATTAGCAACTAGATCCTAAGTGCAATGCCTAAATCATTCGCAGATGCCGTGATTTTTCCTTTAAATAATTGGAAAAATATAGACGCAATGCATAAGAGAAATAGTATGGGACCTAGTACTGCTCCTTGGGGCACTCATAAGTTTAGGAGTTTCGTGTAACTAAGGCGCTGTTCAATGTTAACTATTTGCACCTCTATCCTTAAGGTACATATGAAGAAAACCAGTCAATTATAAAACCACCAAAGCCTGCTCAGTGCAATTTGTTTAAAAGAATGGCGCGATCTACCATATCGAACGCTTTTGTAATGTCGAGAAATTGACATAGCTGCAACGTTCCCCTGATGTACTAAAATTTAAATTTCAAATCCTTCGAGTATTCCATTGTAAGTTTTAATTTAACATCGACATCACCATATATAGCAGCGGCGTGATGTTTCACAATCATTATCTGTTGGGTTTGGATTGCAAACACTTGTTGCTTCATATTATTTAGCATGCATATTACCGTTTCAGAAAAGAGTTAGTGTAATAGTGTTTTCAGAATATCTTTAACTATAATCATAAAGGACAGAGACCTTTCACTATATTTCCTTTAGAGTTTGATAGACATATTTTTAGATGTAGATCAACATAATCGTGCATAAGTTAAGTTAGGTTAGGTAAGAGTGGTTGTTGGAAATACCAACACACTTAGGCCTATTGGCCCATTGTGATGCCACGTGGATCTATGATCCTCTTACTAATGGAACCAGTTTGAGCTTATAATGAAGCGTAGGAGACTGTTAACGTCTATGTTTTCTAGGTCGTTTAGGTCGTTGTAGAAGAAAGCTCCTTCTCTGGGAGAGAGCTGGACATGTACAGAGTAGGTGGAGGATTGTCTCCTCCTCTTCCTCGTCCATGCAGCTTCTACAGAAATCATTTGTTAAAGCGCCAAGCCTTCTTGCATGCTTGCCTATGAGGCAGTGTCCAGTGATGACACCTATTATGGCGCTGAGATGTTTCCTATTTAAAAGGATCAGACACTTAGAGCGGTTCAGATCCAGCTTTGGCCAGATCTGTTTGGTAGCTAGACATATTTGCCCAGCAGTCCACCTAAGGTCGGTTATTTTATTGTCATCCAGCTTTAATGTTAGTTTGCACATAGCGATTGGTATACCTATACTACGCTTTTCCGATAGAATAGGTAGAGTGGTTCCAATTTTAGCGAATTCATCCGCTCTGCAGTTCCCTGGAATATCAAAGGTGAATGTTGAACTGCTCTGCCATCTCCATACAAGATGATGGATGGTTTTAGAATGTAATGAGACCGAGTCCAGGGACTTGACGGTGGCCTGACTATCCGAAAAGATGCAGATATCACATTTTTCTTCAGCCAGGCCAGAGCTTCGTTAATCGCCAAAATTCCCGCCTGGAACACGCTACAGTGATTTGGAAGACGAAAAGAGAGGCTTAGATTTAGCTTATCTGAGAAAAAACCGCCACCAACCCCGCTATGGGTTTTAGATCCATCTATGTAGAGATGGATTGATTTGTCCTCCATGAAAGCATCTTCCTCCCAGAATGATCTAGAGGGGAAGCTTACATGGAAGTTTTTGTCAAACCAAAGTTCAGGTATGGTGTCATCGATGTTCTCTGTGAGGATTCCTAATGTATTAAGAATGTTGGCGTGGCCAAATGAATTATTTGTCCACTGTTTAGTCGCTTTAAGGCGAATATCTGCGGTCGCAACTACTTGCCTGCTAAAAATTTCGAGGGGTGTCAAGTGAAGCAAAATATCTACTGCCGCAGAGGGGGTAGACCGCAAGGCTCCGCTTGTGCATAGACATGCTGTTCCTTGAACTCTCTTGGTTTAATGCAGTTGACTGCATTTTCCAAAGCCGTCCACCAGACAACCACCCCGTAAGTAAGTATCGGTTTTATGATCGAGATGTATAGCCAGTGGGTTATGCGAGGTTGAAGGCCCCATTTATTCCCAATGGCTTTTTTGCAAGAGAATAAAGCTATTGTTGCTTTATTGACTCTTTCTTGAATGTTAGGTTTCCAGTTTAGTTTCCTGTCAAAAATGAGACCCAGATATTTTGCTGTATCGGAAAAAACTAAACTAGGTGGGACAACCTATTTATTGAAGGAGGGTCTATAATTAGAATTTTGTATTTCCTGGAAAAGAGGGCAAGATCAGTTTTATGGGGATCTATTCCCAATCCACAGCGATCTGCCCAGCGGGTGAATCTATTGAGATTAACTTGAAGGAGTTCTTTAATGGTATTAAGATGCTTTCCTGAGACGGCTATGGTAACGTCATCCGCATAGGTAATCACTCTGCTACCACCCGCTTCCAGGTATATCAGCAGTTTGTTAACTACTAAGTTCCAGAGAAGGGGAGAGAAGATACCGCCTTGCGGCGTACCTCTGTTGACACATCTTTTAGCACAAGTCTTACTCAGTTTGGAGTTGATTATCCTGCTTGAGACTGATCAGCTCCCCTAGTGAGTCGTCTACCTGCAGAGTTGACAGCGCAGTCGTGATTGCAGATGTGTTGACGTTGTTGACGTTTCCAGCGACTTTCCTTTACAATAGGCATGTTGAGCCGTTGACAGAAGTCTTGGATCAACTTTAGCCCGAATATGGATCAATCAATTATACCGTATTAATCCGTATTATACCGTCCGGACCAGCAGACTTGTATGGTTTGAAGCTATGCAGCGCTCAGAGCAGTTTGTCTCTCGTAATCAGACCATGAATTTTGGTCCCGGTTGCAGTAGGCTCGTTTGAGCTGATACTGGCCGCGAGTTAGGTTTTTTTCAAACAGCTAGGCATCATAGGATTTGTAGAGAGGATTTGCATCTGTATTTTATGAAATGTGTCTGATAGAATCCAACCTGGAATTGGTCTTTTAAGATCAATACTTATGTGGACCGAATTTTCAGCTGAAAACGGACATTTTGTGGATCAGACTAAAAACACTTAGCCTGTAGCCGACGGCTATTCTTAATTTGGTGTGCTTTTCTCGTAGGAGATCTTTATACCTACAGTCAACTGGAAAACCCATCATAACTGGATTGAACTTTCAATCAATCAATTCAATTCGAATTCAATCAATCCGAATTTTGGAGATTGAAGATGGATTATTATCAAGTGATAGTTAATGTCTAAAATGTACTTTATAATGGATACCACGGTGGTTTCGAATTATTGACTGCATCCTAAAGGTACTTTGTCTTAGTGCAAAGTGCACAATATCTCCTTTCAGTGATTTAAATGACATATACGTATCTTTGAACTCGTTCATGTTTCACTAAAGCTTTTAACAGAACACGTACTCGTACTCCGTACTCCATATGCCTTTCACGAATCCAAAATTGGAATAATTCGTTTGTCTTGACACGTGCCTTAATGTAACTCAATCCCTATTGTTGTCCACAGTTCAGTTGGCAGTTTTGCATTGGCTTACGAATTTGTGATTTTTTCATTTTTATTTTTCTGTCGTTTAAGTTTGCTCATGCAAAGCAAAGTCCTTCCGGCGGTGGTAATACGGTTATACGAGTAACAGCCGTGCACACAAGTTCCACTCCATCAATTAATTATTCGCCACTTATGACGACAAAGTTGATTGTATGGATTGTGTGTGCCTTTTATCCGGCATTGCGGCCACTTATCCAGGGAATTTCACCTAATTAAAAATAAATTATCCGATTTTGATTTTTGGAGCGTTGCGTTGCCTCGTTATTCTGGTTCGTTGGGTGGCATTTGTGACTCTGGTGATTGTCACTCGACAAAATTAGTAACAGCAAGTTGTGCCCCGTTTTAAAGTCTCATAAATTGGTTCTGGATCTAAAGGAACGCAGTTGGTTTTATTGGACTTGTGGAGATACGACTATGTACGTGCATACATACATGTGTCTGTATATTGGTGATGACCACTCTGTTGGTGTCCAAAAAGTGTCTAAAACCCTTTTCTGCAATTGAAAAGTATTTAACCCACGACAGTGTTCATACACACGTCAAGGATTTCTACCCTCGTCATTTTTGTGAGTAAAGTATGAGTACATCCAATGGCCTTCTATAGAAGTCCTACTCGTATAAGGGGTAGGACGTGAAAACGTATGTTTTCGTCATGAAGAATATTGTCCTGCAGAGGGACCGCATTAAAATAAACATTTCAAGTGCTTTCCGGATAATGAATTCTCTCTGTCTCATCCCCATTTCAATTTTGGTCGCTTGGGTTTGTTCCAGGAATTATAACACCCCATCATCATCGTCATCATCACTGCGGCTATTAACTGGGACATCCAGGACATCAGACAGAGCTGGGGTTAAAACAGGGACGGGACCCTTAGTGACGGAAACTTTTTATCATGGGTGCTGCATTGTATTTTTGAATTTCTCTTTTAACTTCGTTTTTCAGTTTTGCTGTATTTATGTGTCCCCCTTTTCGTTGGTGGTTTTGTTTTATGATGGCCTTTGTTATGCCTTTGGACGGTCGATTTTAGACTCAAGGAATTCTGGAGAATACGAGGACGAGGACGAGGACGAGGACGAACCAGAACAAGGACAGTTTGGGACAACTTTTTCTTTCTTTTTGTTTTGAAGAACATTCTCAATCAATTAGTTAATTGGCATTTGAGAACCCATTCGGGGGTGAGAGGGTTAAATCTGGCTTTGGCTGCTTCACAAAATGCGTTTACTACTTAACGCCCAATTTTGTCGAGGCGGAACGATGAGAGTACTTAATTATAAAAGGATTGCCAAAGGATTATTTATTGGTGGCTTTGGAACTGGTTAAATTGTTTTTGTTTGAGTTAAATATTTAAATCAGATGAGAAGGGCTTAAGTCGGATAGTCCAGAGATACTTCTGAACTTTTTAAGTGGATAACAAATTTTCGGGATTTAGAGAATTTGTATGTAATTAGTGAACGATCAAATTGTCAACAGAATTTAGAAGAGTTTAAAACGGCATAGAGTTGGAAACTAGAGTGGAAAGATGGAACAGTTGATTTCAATTTTGAGAAATGCAACTAAATTGTTCTTTATAGAATTACGTATATATTAGAGATATGATTATAATTAGCTTTGTAGGGGAATTTAAACGAAGAGACTTTAGCGTGCGCTAAAAGGATGGCTGAGTCGAGTCCGATAAGTTCAATAGGCGCGATTGGGCGATTGAGGCCAACTAATCGGCCTAAGAAAATTGTTGGTTTAACTACAGAGAGCATAACAAAGTAAAGGTTAGCGAAATATAAAAGAGTATTCTTTATTTCTTTGTTAAGCATAGACCAGTGTCAACGGAAGTGCCTATCAGAAACGCTAAAACAGCTGATGCTAAGGATTTCCGACGGCAATCTCCACGAATCTCCTTTTACGACGAAGTATGCCAACTTACCAACAAATAAAAACAATATGGATATAAAGCGTCGCTGGAAAAAGTACAAGAGCTGCTCGAAAGATGTTTGCACAATAATGACGAGAAGAATACCTATAGGCTTTTCCAAAAAAAAACAGGAATACGTGATCAAGTTACTGGGGGAAAAGTATCCAAAAGAATATGCTGTGTGAACATCTTAATCTCGAACACCGAAAAGTTTACTGGTTAGAGAAGAGAAGAAATAATATACCCAATTGGCTATTGGGGGAAAAGATCAGTGATCATAGATCTCTTGTGGCATCGCCTTAATTTATTATAGTCTATCAGGTCTATTTCAGTATCTTTGACACAGAGTTGACTTATCCATTGCTCTGAGATCGTATTTCAGTACACAGTTTCAATTCTGGTAGATAGACAGGACAATAGAAAATTATTTCCAAAAACTTAATGTGGTGGGAAACCTATACAAGTGTCATATATCATACCGGGAGTTCCAAACCAGTTTAGACTCTTTAAGACTCGAAGTCAAAAGACCTAAGATCTTCGGAGATTCTTCCTGATACTCGTAAATCGTTGGTTTTAAGGAAAATTTCGGCTCCTATATTTGATATTTTCTAGCCATCCGTGTACCAGTTGGATTGAGGTCCTGTTTGAGAGATTTGAGAATGAACCTAATAATTGTCGTTCCAAAAGACAACGTTAAAGCAGTGTTGTTCCAGCATGGAGTTCGAGATTCACACTGCTAGTGAGGATAGGATTGAGTTTTTTCCAAGAATCTTTTTGTGTCGAATTGATTGTACTTGGAGCTGCAGTCTTTGTAATATTTTTATGCAAGGCGGTTTATTAGTATTTCCAATGCAGCTGTTGAACAGGCGCGAAGAGGGGCAGCAATCTAGGCTTTTGCCGCCCTGCTTATGGCTCTGTGTAGATGTGATCTGCAGTTTGGTTTAGGTCTAAAGTTAACCCACGTAAATTAAACTTTCTCTGAGAAATCGATTTGTACACTACTTAGTTATGATGTTTTGTGAATTTAAGTCTCCTTTCCTAGTAAAGGGGATAATGACTTCATAGCCTGCATAGACTTGAGTGAAAAATCCAGAGTAAGACAAGTTAGTAGTAAGGATGGGGCGTTATGGGCTAACGTTGGTAGTTTCTGCTATCTGTGGACTGTTGTCCAAACCTGGCAGTGGTATCCCTTTAATATTATGTAGACTAAAATCTTTGGGTGGATTGTCAAAGGCGCCGTATATGCTAAGAAGGGTAGAGGTACACATTTCTTTCGTTGACATGGTCTGATTGACTGTGCTAGAGAGATGATCGTCGATTTAATTAATATATAATATGGTAGTTGATGTGCATACTGACATATGTTCAAGGACGTTTGATTAAGCCAGTATTTCGAATATGGAGATCGATAATTTTTCCATTCCAACAAACACCATGACGATACTCTTTGGAAGCGGATTCTTTGTGGAATAATTGAAGTATTTGGTTACGTTCGCGTTGAATATTGTGAATAAAATTCAACACCGAGCTTTATGAGCTGTACTGCACCAATTTCGATCAAGTGAAGAAGTCGCACATGCCGACGGCACATGTGGGATGGCATTAGGCCACTTTGAACGCTGTTGAAGTCTTGTCAGGTATTCGCGTTTCCACTTGTTCCAGAAGAGTTGTTGTAGTTTAATTTAGTGGGGGCTAACGCCCCCATTTATTTCGCTTAATACAAGCTTAAAGTAACTTAAAAACTAACAAGAGGTTAGGAAGTAAGGGAATGGTTGAGGAGATCAAATTTAAGACGAGAAGTGTTCAGGTTAAAATCAAAAAGGAGGAGGTTTGAGTTGACCTTACGGAGCATGCGGGAGATTGGTTCCTTAGAGCCATAAGAGGTGCGGTGGGCTGGGATATAGAAGAGACGAGGACAGCGTAAATTACTAGGGTTAGTGTTGAAGGAAATAGAATTGTAAAGGGAAGTGCAGTCCACAGAACCGGAGAGTAGTCGATAAATGAAGAGAATGTCAGCTACGTCTCTGCGTTTTTCGAGGCTATTCAGGTTAAGAAGTTTGAGGCGGTCGCGATAGGGAGGTAAGTTAAATGGGTCACTCCAGGGTAGTCCACGAAGAGGTAGGGTAGAATCGAAGAAATCGACGTTGAATGTTCTCGATTCGGGATATATAAATTCGCTGAAACGGGCACCATACTTGGCTGGCATATGCCATGTGATGAGTTGGCTTTAAGGATTATTTTATCAATATGCGAACGGAAGTTTAACTCTCTATCGTATTGTATTTCAAGGTCGCAAAGGGATTGAACCTGGGGTACAGGTTGGTCATGCAGAAAATAAGGTCAAGAGGGTGATTGATTGGACTTACGAGACAAAGTCATAGATTAGCATTTGGAGACATTAAGCTCAAAACAATTTTTTAGACACCTAGTAGAAAACCTATCGAGGTCTTCTTGAAGGAGAACAGAGTCTTGGGGTGACGAAATAGTTTTGGAGAACTTAGTGTCATCGGCGTAAATGGATACGGAGCCATGTTTGATAATTTTCTCAAGATCGTTTATAGTTAAAATAAAAAAGAGGGGACCTAGATGGCTGCCTTGTGGGACACCAGAAGTGGCTAAAAACGGGGTTGAGAAAGCTGACTTAAAGCGAACACTATAGTAACGGTTCTCCAGATAAGAAGATATCCATTTTAACAGTATGGGGTCAAAACTGAGGGAAGACAATTTAAAAAGGATCTGTTGATGTGATATTCCATCGAAGGCCTTAGCGAAATCTGTAGCAATAACGTCAATTTCGTTGCCATTTTCTAGGGCTGAGAGCGAAGGATACGAATTCAACTAAGTTTGTAGTAGTTGATCTACCTTTTAGAAATCCGTGCTGACTGGGTGATATAAGTGACTTGCACTGAAAGCTTAGAACTTTCGAACATTTTAGGTATGTGAGAAAGCTTAGGAATGGGCCGGTAGCTTTTTGAGAAATATTGCTGGGAGCCCATCTGGACCGGATACAAATTCATCATTGAGATTTTGTAACTTTTCTTCGATAAGGGTGGGATCAAAAGGTTGAGATAGAGAGGGGCCAATGCAGAAATTGGGAAGGTACTTGAAATAGATGGAGTCGGGTACAAAGAGGTTGTCTGCAAATGACTGTTTAAAAAAGTTTGCAAAATAGTTCGCAGTAATATATGGATCGGTCGATTATATATTATCGAACGAGAGAGAGGGGGGATAACCTGATTTTCTTTTGTAGTTGACGAATTGATAAAATGTCTTAGGATCGTTGATAAGGTTGGTCTGCGCTGTTTCGAGAAAGCGCTGATAGAGGCAGTTATAGAGCTGGGTGAATTGCAGGTAAGTTCCAAGATAGTTAGAGTAGTCATAATAAGAATTGGTGCTTGATGTCCAATAAGTGAGGCTAAAGGATGGTGGATATTGCTCGGCCAATGAGAAAGTGTCCAGGAGTAAGGGCTACAAAGTCATGTGGATTATCGGTCAGTGGACATAGAGGCCTCGAATTTATGTCTCTACACCGATGATCCTTTTAAGGTGGTATATAATTGGTTTCACTCCAGCTGCCAAAAAGCCCGCTGAAGTGAGGGGAAACAGGAGGAATAAAATGCCACTGTATACCGCCTTTGGAGATTGTCCTTCGTCCTTCCACTTGAACTTGGCTTCTTCGAATGATTTCTTTAACTCGTTGTTGGCTGAAAATATGTGGGCATAGTCCTCTTTTGGCCGTAAATCTGCGTAAAGCTGCTATAAAGCCTTGCGTGGTTAAGTTGCTTAACAACTCTATGTGTATGTCCTTGGTAGCCAGACATACACAAATGGCGGAATACGCTTTGTAGGTTTTTCCACCTCGACCCTTCCACGCCTTAATGTCAATTAGCCCGGCGTAGTCTACACCAGTTTTCATGACCATGAACTGGTGCGACGATTTTGCTCTGTACCGAAAGCAGATGGTACAGTTATGAATGACACCATTGACGCAACTTTTGAACTTCAGGATCCAGTAGTTTCGTAGATATGCTGTGATCAGTTGTAGCCGTCCGTGTAACATTTTCAGATGATCGGCGACTATCAACAGTTTTGTGAAGTGGTGGTTTCCTTTTAAGATGATCGGATGTCGTTGCTCAAATGAAAGCTCCGAGTGTTGCAACCTACCTCCGACTCGCATGATATCATAGGAGTCATTCAAAAGACAGAGTGAGGTTGGAGCTTAGACTTTTGCATCTGGAACAAACATCTCTGCTTGCGCGAGCTGCACTAAAAGAGAGTGGCAGAATGTAGTTCCGCTGGAGAAAGTAAATCAAAATTTGGAGAACTAGGTAAATTTCTTGATATGAATCTTCGACAATATGCGATTACTCTGAGGAGCTTAGCCAACCTAGACTGATCAGGTATTAAAGGTTGGATATCATTTTTAACCAGAATGTTAGCGTGGGCTGGGCTTTAAGTGAATGTGTTTCCTCTTCTGCACTTAGATTCGTCGGCTGTTGTGGATATTGGATCTCTCAAGTTTCGCGGAGAAAGTCTGGACGATTCCAAAAGAGGCTATTTGAATGCAAAGCAGAAGGCCCTACTCCCCTCGATGCTAAATCTGCAGGATTCAACTCACTGGGAATGGGTTTCCAGCTGTCTGGTTTGACCAGTCGCTGTATATTTACTACCCGGTTGTTGACGAAGGTAACCCACTTGATTGGAGGAGCAGCGATCCATGATAGAGCTATTGTTAGGTCGGTCCATACGTACTGCTTCACGTTTCACAATCTTAAAACCCTTGATGTGTAGTCCAGATTTCAGCAGATTTCAAGACGTGGAAGCGTTTGGGTTTTCACTGGAGCAACCCTGGTCTTGGACACAAGCAAATTAACATGAATGTGGTTGTTGGAATCGAGAACTCGAAGATAAATCGCACCATACACCTTCTCGGACGCATCATTGAACCCGTGTAACTTCAGATCCTTGTGTGTGTAAAGGCATTAGCTCTTGTAGAATATGAGTAGAGCATGAACATCTTTTTTTTTTTTTTTTTTTTTTTTTTTTCATTTCACTTTATTTCATTTATTCAATACAATATATTTACAAGTTTTCTTAATTTCTAAAAAAATGAAATAGTTATGTACAATCTATTGTTCAAATGACAAGAGTTGATCGTACAAAGAATTCTATATTTTATAAAGACAATATTGACATAGTTGAAGGGGAGATTGCATGTGGAGGCAAGGAAAGAAAAAAAAACAAAACAAAACAAATTATGAGTTGTCAATTTTCAAACAAATTTTAGATACTCAAAAAACATTCAAAGAACAAAATTCATTGATAAATAATCTATTTATGGTCGAATAATCAAAAAACAAAAGCCATTTTTTAATTTCATTAAGAAATGTATTTTCTACTCTTTCGCATCTTATAATGTCTGGCAGTAAGTTAAACAGGCGGGGTGCCGTTGAAAGGTAAAATCTTCCAAAGTGAACTTTGTGAACAACAGGAACTGCTACTGGGTTTCTCGCATTTCCTCGCAAATTGTAGCTGTCTATATACCTAACTGAGTAAAACCCGGCATTTTGAAAAAATATTTTTAGAACTTTGTAGCAGTAGAGATGCCTCAAAGGAAGAGTTTTCAGTGTTCTGAACAAATTAAGACTTGGAGTTCTGCGATTTACTCTGAACAAGATTCTTATTGCATGTTTTTGTTTTATTAGAAGTGGTTCAGTCTTGGTAAAAAATGCACCACCCCAACAAGAGATATCATATTCCAATTTAGATTTTAATAAACCATTGTACACAAGTTTTAAAACTGATTGCGGACAATAGAGACTTAAGTGATATAGTTGTCTTGCCACTTTGTTACGATATTGTTTAAGATAATGAGTATGATTAGACCAACTAAGCTTACGAATGCCTTAACTTTGCCTTTGAAAGGTTGGATGAATAGGGAGTTTACGTAGATCAAGAATAGGATAGGACCTAGTACTGAGCCTTGTGGGACACCAGTTACTATATTTTTCGGAGAACTGTAAATATTCTTGATCTTCACCAATTGCCTACGATTATTTAGATAAGAAGCAAACCAACTATATGTACATCCTCTAAAACCCAACTGGAAAAGTTTATCTAATAGTATTTCATGATCTACCATATCGAAAGCTTTAGAAATGTCAATAAACAGAGAAGCAGGAATCTCAAAAGAGTTAATACTGTGATATAGCTCTCCTGTCACTTTCAACAGTGCAGTTTCAGTAGACATTCCGCTTCTAAAACCAAATTGACAATTACTGAAAAAATTTGTTCTTTCTAGAAACGACAGCATTCTAGATTTAATACTCGTACATCTTTCAAATATTTTTGAAAAGACCGACAACAACGAAATAGGACGATAATTGTTCAAAATGGTATTGTCACCCTTTTTGTGAAATGGCATAACTATAGCCGTTTTCAAAGATTGAGGAAAAATACCTTGTCGTATGCTGTTATTGAAAATAAAGCACAAAACATCCGGGATTTGAAATGAAATTTTTTTCTACATACGACTAGAGATCATGTCAGCGGAGGTAGAATTAGATGGTTTAAGAGTGCAAATTATTTTATGTATCTCTAGAGCAGTGAATGGTTCACAGAAAAAACTCTCAGTTTGACTTCCAATCTCAACTAGGTCATTGTTGATCCTATTATTGTAGTTGTGGTTGGATAAGTTCTGAAAAGATCTAACATTACAAAAGAAATCATTAAATGAATTAGCAATTTCCAAAGGGTCAGATATAGTTGAGTTATTGACGTTCAGAATTATATCTATTTCTGAAGTTTTTCTATTAAGAATTTCATCAATAACACGCCATTCTTTTTTAGAATTACCAAAACCTGCTAATAATTTTCTACGAAAATAATTATCTCTGTAAAAAGGGATATCAATTTTAAGCTCATTATATAGTTTTTTGTAGTGTTGTTTGAGTCTGAGATTATTTGGATGCCTTCTTACTTGAAGGTAAAGTTTATGTTTCAATCGAATTTTTTCTAGAAGTGAAACCGTCATCCATGGTTTTAAACACTTGTTTTTGTTGTTTGGGCGACTTATAACCTGTTTACTACTCGCAATATGCAATTGAAGCTTCATAAGAAAAGTATCGAAGGCTATCGTTGGATCAGTTGCGCAAGTAACTTCTTCCCAAAATTCGAAATTTAAACAGTTTCTAAGTCTGGTATAGTCAATTTTATCGAATGCTTTATGCACAGATGATTCAGTTCTCAGAATACAACTATCCATTTGAAAACTTATTAAACAATGATCAGTTAGATTCAGGTCAAGTATCATAGTTTTAAACTTGGTTTTGTTGTTTCGATGGACTCTTGTAAATATATGGCCCAAACACGAATTTTAACGGGTAGGCTGATCTAACAAAGAATCAAAACCAAATAAAGACAGGGTTGAGGCTGAATATGAGGTAGCTTATCGGCATCCAGTTCATCCTCTTTGTAAACCCTTAGGTTTATTGACTGGAAACCGAACGGAATCATGTTTTTGCAGGTTAAGGGATTCCTTATTGATCACTATTAGCGCGGATCAATAACGACCCCTTAGTTCCTCCAGTTTCGCGACCTTCCAGTCATAAGTCGGAAAGTTCGGGTAACTGAGCGAGATGATTTCAGAACGTCTTCTGGGTAGGAGGATTCGGCTGGGATCCAGGTGCACCCGGGCTACCTAATCTAAGATCAAGATATCTTTTTTCGGCACAAACGATAAGCTTGACGCGGCTTTGGTAGCATCGCTTATGATAGGAGCTGTTGGCGGGTTTTCCCGCATGATGACCAAGAAGTTGCCGAAAGCTCTAGATTGACCAACTGCCACTGTTCAAGTGCTAATGATTTCATCGGCACCGTTTTTATCGATCACTGCGATCATTATTACGTTTTTTAGAACTTCGCTAAAAGACCTTAGGGATGTCATATTGGAAGGCCCATGGAGAGTTTTGACGTTTTGAACTGTTGGCCTTTTGTGAACCAGGACGATTTCCTCCAACGATACCTTGGAGGATACTTGGAGGAGTCTTTTAGCATTTTATGAGCAATGGGTAATCCATCTTTAAGGATATTTTGCTCTTCATGTCCGTAGTTCTCACAATCTCGGGAATGAATCCGTGGGTTTTGATTATGCTTACAGCATTTCGGCGTCTGGATTAAAGCAGATTGGAGGGGGCTAGCTGACGCGGCTGAGCCGAGTTTTTTTTTTTTGTAGCAGCAGGAAGACCGTGGTCTGCCACAAAAGATGAGATTATCTTCTAGTATAGAATTATACCACGACCTGCAATGATTTACTAAGATGCTGATGTGGAGCCTTTTTTTATAAAGAAGACTCGTTTTATCTATAGATCCAGCTCAGGCCAGATTTGTTTAGTTACCTGATCACCTTTTATTGCTTTTGTCAACCACATCTAGCTAACATGCAGCGAGAGACGTTGATATGTCCTTAGAGATTAAGTGGATGCCTAATGTGACCTAGCAGGTCGTATTTTTCTGTGCTGTTCCTTATGTAATGTTCCTAGTATGTAATGTTAAGGAGTTCTCATCTTTTTATGTCCAACTTTTGTGAAGACTGTCATTTATCTAACAAGGGAGTGTTGCAGAAAATCGTGGTATAAAGAAAAGTGCGGTAGGTATTTTTTATCCCTCCCACTTGCCAAATTTGCCACCATTATCAAACAAATTGAATCAAATCTTCTCTACAGAAAGCTTGTTGCCTTTTATGGAAGAATTAAAACAATCTTAATATTTGCACCTCTATTATGGTTCCAGCTTCTGTCGTTGAAAGTGCCACGTGCACCGATTTTCATTCATTTCATTCCAGAGTTTAAACCATAAATTCATTGACTAGTTTCGCCTATTCAAATTTAAATTTTTACACCACAGAGTTAAATACTTCATCCCACATGTGGATCCAAAAACATAACCAAAGGTTCCGAAATGTCTGGTCTGTTCTGGTCTTCTACTACTGCTAACCACTGTCACAATATACGAGAACAAGAACGTGTCCCTTCAAATGGCCAAGTGACAAATTTAATGCCGGTCCATCGATATGTGGGCTGCATCAGCCGAGAAAATAAAAATAAAAATAAAAAAAGAAGAAAAACGAAATTCAATTCATTAAAAGGGATTAAAGAACCTCGTTATTATTCTTGTCCCGTACCGTTCAGTGTTGTTTTTTTTTGATTAGTCCCAGTCAAACATACAACCGAAATTCCATAAAGACAGATCGTAAAATTATGATCACCTACACCACCTGCTGCGTGCATCACCATCGGTCTGGCTATTGATCCCGATTTCAAGAACCATCCGATCTTCCAATGGACATGTGTGTCGGTATGTGTGTGCTAATATCTATGACCACTTTGCGTGAATACTAACTAAACTGTGAACAGCCGGGCAAATACCCCCCGGTGGTCATAATTAAATACTTTCACACTCGAGAACAATCGTCCGAGCACGACTTCCTTCAGGAGTATTTATTTTTTTAATTAAAAATAAAATCCACCACCACTGCCACTACTACTGGCACCCACTGAATTGTGAATTGGGGGCTCCCAGTGGCTAATGCCGCTGTTGCTGCTACCTCCAGCAGTTCCCAACTCCTCGAACCAGGCCACAAGACTCCCAGACTACTTGTGTGTACGAGTATAACAAATCTTTCTGTTCTCAGACCACGTAAGCAACAACTGAAAAAACCAGCAGCGAATCGGGATGGACAACTTTGGACAACAGTTGTGTGTGCGGTGCGCGAACAATGATGTTCGCGTTTCCAGAAGCCTACACAAGAATACGATTCTGTTCGCAGCAGCAGCAGGAGGAGGATCATCACTCGATGGATTGTGTACATAACGAATGGTCCATCCAAAAGATGCAAAAAACAACAAACCAACAACAACAACAAAAAAAACACATCCAAACAACACTAACCGTGAGGAGCAAACAGGTTGAGTTAGTAAATTCTGCAACACAATGATAAATTTATTGCGAGAGGAATGGGACATAACCACTCTGGTTGTTGGGATTTTATGTCCAGTGAAAAGCCAGTTGTCGTGAAGACTTATCTAAGTTTTAAAATTTGGAATTTATAGAATTCTCACTTGGATCCTATTATGGTCATCGATTGACTTGTTGTGATTCTACTAGTTTCCGCTGATAGCTTCATCTGGTGGTTCACTAAAGAACTCGTAGTAATGGTTGGAATGCACATTGGGTAAAAGATACTCGATAGTTGCTTGTAGTTTAACTTATTTTCAGCGTTGGCTTGTTATCTAATGAGTAGCTCTTGAGGCATTAGTTATCCAACATCAGGTGACCGATTGCCTTCGAAGGTGATGGCCGCTCGTAAATCAGATGGTGATTGACATTGACCGTGAAAATCTTTGCTTTGGTGTTGGGTTTACATAATCTTTATTTTCCTGCAACTGCAATACTACATATTTGTTTATATCATCCAAGTGGTCCTCTTAATTAGTGCGACTGGTTATGAATGTGCCCTCGATTGTCAAGCGACCATCCTCGCATGATGGGAGAAGAGCACGATGGTGCATTGTAAATGGGTCATCGGGCACATTTAGCATTTAGCCTACAGTTTTCTTCTTTACGACTTCGCGTTCGGTGGTAATTTTGTTTTTATATTGTGTACCATTGCTTTGTGTGCTATGTAATCATTTTTTATGTGTTCTCCGTATTTATAGTGGTGATTACGAATATTGTAGGCTTTAATTGAAGTCTTTTATCATAATTAAATCGTCAGTACAATGTGCAAACACCATTGCATCGAGGCGACATGTGTTATGTTCCGCGGTCCGCCATCGCATTACCTGCACAATTCAATGCGATTCTCGGGATTGTAACTTTTGTCGGGGAACCAACAATGTTCAAGGGAACTCTCTGACTGAGATCTTAATAATAGCAGGGGTATCCAAAATTAATACATTCAAATAAAGATAATGGTCGCTTTTCTTCAGAAACATTCAGATTTCCATTGGGAACAATCCTATTAAAACGTGCATAAAACTTCATATTTGCTGAACCTTGCCAGGAGAGGACTCATTATATGTTCTCTTAGAAACATCCTTTTTGGAGAGATAAATGAAAATAGACTAGATACCAGAGTATGCAAGTATCCAACAAAAATATTAAGTGACTTCTTCTACGCGGACCTACGTGGTCATTGATCGGGAAACTGTTGAGTGTCTTACTTGCATTGGTCCAGCAGCGCAAAAATCAAGTTCGTAGTGAAGTAGCGGTAACCTCATGAGTAAGCCCTTACTCATGTAGGCTAAAATGTTAAGAGCATGCCCGGCCAGTAGCAATATACTGACCTACGCCGTCATAGGGCGTATACGGAAGAGATTAAAATATGTGACGAACCAACTAATGGCCTCGGATAAAAATGGACTAGCTTTTGACGATCCTAGCAAACGTATAAAGGACAACGACCTTCGGATTTGTGAGTGGAATGTCCGGGCCCTTAACAGGCCACGTGCAGCCGAACAATTGGCAGAGGCCTTTCATTGCCATCACGCACAGAAATGATGCGATGGGATGGGCCGGATATAAGGAGGATGAAAAACTGTGATGTATAACATGGTGATTGCTATAGATAAAAGAAACAGCGCTTATTTGGATGCGGATTTGCCATATGCGACAGAATTAGGCGAGAAAACTTGAGTTTCCGACAATCAAGCGTCTTATGACAATCCGCATCAAGGCTAACGGTTTCCTCATCTCAATATACACACGGGGACGTGGCGGTCTCCAAATCCTCAAATACTACATCAAATTAATCATTTTGCATTTGATGTAAGGCATGCCTCCAATATTCTGGATGTCTGAACGTTCCTAGTAGCAAACATTGAATTTTGTAATCATCACGTCGCCCTGGCAACAGTAAAAGGGTATCTAACCCCTTAGGCGCGCGTAAATTATAAAAAAAAGCTCCACAAAAAAGAAGAACTACTGTGAGACGATATAGCTGCAATCGCAACAGACTGCTATAAACTTCGCCGAACGCATGTCCCGAAATCTCTCAACAACAAGCGAGGACCAGTGGCTCAGAGACGCCGCAACTAATGTGCTGAGTTTCACCCGACCACCACCAAGAAATCCCTGGTTTGATGAAGAATGCCTGTAAGCACATGCAGGTAAACAAGAAGCCTACAATGCGGCAGCAACGAAGGACGAGAGCTGCACGTGAACGCTATGAACAGAAGAGACGGGAAGAACATTGAGAAGATATTGAGAGGTTGTCCACCAGAAATAACGTACGAGTTTTAAGTTTTACCAACAGACAAAAAGAACGTGTCAAGGAAAGACCCGAATAGAAACCTGTAGAAATGAAGAAGGAACCTTGTAGTAGAGTTTCAGTCCGTGCTGGGAATACGGAACAACTTTTTCTGTAGTCTGTATAACAGAATAGGCCACTCAACTTAGATGATGGTAGCCAAAACTTCCGTCCACCTGACAAGAACGAAGTAAGGACAGCAATATCTAACTATAGTAAAATCCAATAAATCAGCTGGACCAGACAGCTGGGGTATTCAAAGCTGCTGAAAATGACTTTTTGCAGAGCATGCACCAACTCCTGTCTCAGATTTGGTTCGAAGAGTGTATGCCAGGATGAATGGAATCTTAACACCGTACGCCCGATCCACAAAAAGGAGATCCCCCAGCTGCGCTGATGTATACGTATGAGTCTTCTCAACATCGGATAGAAGATCTTGTCTGCAATATTATGTTATCGTCTGAAATCCTATCAGGTTTCAGACCAGGAAAGTTTACACTCCACCAAATCTTCAGACTCTATCAGGTCTTAGAAAAACCTCAAGAAGTAGAAAGCGATACCCATCATCTTTTCATCCATTTTAAGGCCGCATATGCCGCACTGCCCTAACTATGAGTAGGATGTTTACGCATACATGCAAATATGATGGTTGGCAGAACGATAGGTTACAGAACGAATTTGAGCGGATAATACTCAAAATGTTTTAACAAAAGGTTTCATCAAATGCGGAGGACACATAACCCAATGAAGTCGCTTTGTAGGACTACTTGTAGTTTTAAAAAAAAAATACGCCTCAAACAAATAATTTTACTGAATTTTACCCGCACATAACTCGCAATTTAGCAGTTTTATCAGAAAAGGAATTACAAAGATCATTATTTTTTCGTGATAAGCAAACAATTTCTTGGATTGCTCTACCCATAACAAGTTCCAGAACACAATCTTATTCCTTTGGTTGAAAAACTCACTTTAGCTATTCTTTAATTTTCATAGTCCTAACTACGCCAAACTGAACAACCTCCTCCTTACGTTAAACTTACGGTTAGCTTTATACCGAAATTTTAAAATGTCTCTCCCAATCTGTGCCTATTTTACCCAAAAGGAATCCCTCATCGTCACCACCCTGGTATAATAAAGATCTGCGATCTCTTCGTAACAAGAGAAATAAGCTCTGGTATACTTACTTAAAATCGCGTTCCGACACCGATTTCTTCTACTACCAGTCTGCCCAAATAAATTTCTCTGTACTTTGCCAAATTCTCTATGACAACTTCTTAAACCGAATGGACCACACACTCATTTCCGACCCCAAAAGATTCTTTCAGTTCATCAAAACTAAAAGCAAATCGGATAACTATCCATCATCTCTAAATTTTCTTGATAGGTCCTCGGGCGATCCCCAAATTATTGCAAATCTCTTCGCAATTTTTTTTTGCCAAGCGTTCGCCATCCATTCCCCAGAGCTAGACCACTCTCACTTTTCCTAACTTTTTCTACTTAAACAGCTGCCCACAAACAACTTTGGAATCGGTGTCTATAACTTTAGAGCAAGTTAGAGATAAAATAATAAAACTATATATATAAACCTATATTTTTAAAGAAATGTCAAATGCACCTAGCTCAACCTCTTACAGACCAATTGCTAAGTTGTCCTGCATACCTAAGCTTTTTGAGAGCAGTATCTATGACATAATGCTTTTCCATTGTAAATCTATTGTTCCCTATACCCGCACGGATTTTTCAAAAGCAGATCTACGACCACCAATATAATCCTTCTAAAATTAAAAGCTCTTGCTTTCCAAATAAACTTTGTAACTTGGGTTCAATCCGATTTAAATAAACGACTTTACTATGTTCTGTTTAGGTTTCTGACCCAATTAAAGCCTCCTCTGGTGTCCCTCAAGACAGCCACTTTGGTACCTTATTATTTATTCTGACCATTAATGATATTGCTTGTATCATTAAAAATTCATACATATCTGTTTACGCAGATGATATGAAATATATCATCTTCCTCAGGCAGCCTACTAGACAGATTTTGTACTTGGTGTCAGAAGAATTTTCTTGAGCTTAACGTCAATAAGTGTCAGCCAAGTTTGGTCACCCTACGACAGAACTCACATCCTCCGGATAGAAGCTGTTCAACGCAGGTTTTTATGGTTTGCTTTACGTGGTCTTCCCTGGGATGATAACCACCAAAACTTACCACCTTATACTGACCGGCTGAAACTTATAAATTTACAACCCTTTTCTATACGCCGAAAAGTTGCCGACATTCTCTTTATTCATCAAATTTTGGTAGGTAATATCGATTGTCCTTCCTTACTTCAACTTATTTCTTTTAACACCAATCCCCGCAATCTTAGGTCTGTGTCACTTTTCCGGCTCAATCTTCACAGAATGAATTACGGACACCTGGAGCCAATGTCTAGGATGCTTCGCGAAGTTAACGATATTCTGCCTCTCTTCGAGTATCATCTCAGCAAACTCTCCCTCAAGAATATTCTTATTTCCATCTATGCCTCACGTCCTAACTTTCTTTAACCGCTCCCGCTCTTTAGTTTTTAAGTGAAAATGTTAGTTTTAAGTATGTATGTGCTTGCAATAAGCTTAATAAATCTGTCCGGGGTTGACCCGGGCCGCAAAACATGTCTTATTAACTGTAAGCACCTTTGATCATCCATATAATGTTGTAATGAAGTCATGCTATAAATTGCCTTTATATCTAGAACTTTAAAGTTGACGTTATTACGTTTAACCAGTTTAATTACACGATGTTGTAAGTTCAGTATCTTGTCTAGATGTGTTTTTGAGGCATTACCCCATGCCAGGATCCCATATCGGATTCGTGCTTCTGCTAACGAGTAGTATACGAGGGTTGTCTGAAAAGTTTCCTACCGAACAATGATACAAGACATTTTTTCTTATTTTTCTACATAGTCTCCTTGTAACTCTACACACTTCTCCCAGCGATGCTCCCATCTCTCTAACCCGTCCAAATAGTACTTGGCGTTTTTCTCTGCAAAATAATCTGGTGAATAAGGCGGATGGTCAAGCAGTTCAAACCGTAATTCATGGATTTTCGCCATGGCAACCGCTGAGACGTGAGACGGCGCGTTGTCTTGGTGCAACAGGGTTTTCTTTTTCTGCAAATGTGGCTGTTTTTCCGCAATTTCTGCCTTCAGCTTGGCAAGTAATGATGCGTAGTATGCTCCTGTAATGGATTTTACTTTTTGAAGATAATCGATTAAGATAACTCCTTTACTATCCCAAAAAACAGTCGCCATCACTTTCCCAGCCGAAAAAACTGTTTTTGCTTTTTTTGGAGCCAGCTCGCCCTTTGCAGTCCACTATTTTGAATGCATTTTTGTTTCGGCAGTATAATGGCGTATCCAAGTTCATCTATAGTAATTAGCCGGAGCGTTGGAAATGTTCATTCAAAAACGTTCTTGGTCTAACGTAAGCAAACGCGGCAGACAACGCGCGGATAGCTTTCTCATGCCTAAAACTTGATGTAATATGTAACAAACCCATTCTTTGGACATTTTCATAACCTCTACTATCTCTCTCACTTTAATTCGGCGGTTGTGTAACACCATTTGTTGAACTTTAGCAATGTTATCATCAGTGGTTGCAGTTTTTGGACGTCCCGAACGTTCATCATCTCCCATGCTCTTACGGCCACCTTTAAATTCACTGTGGTAAAGGATGGTGCAGAGTCCCGTATTGCCTTTCAAAAACAAGAATTTAATAACAGCTCGATACTCAATTTTTTCAATTTTCACAAAAAACACTCACATCGACTCACTCAAACGATTGTCAACTAAAAACTGCGCGTCCAAAATGACTGAAACTTCGGTAAGTAACTGTCAAAAGATGCACAACTAGCATTCACTAGCTTTTATTGACGAGTGCCGCTATATATTTACCTTGCTGTCGGAAACATTTCAGACAACCCTCGTATATAAAATTAACAAATTGGGGGCCAAGTTTGCAACCTTGTGGAACACCATATACACTAGATTTTTCCTGACTCAAATCAGTTAAGTAGTTTTTGTGCCAGTTTGACAAGTATCCTCTTACACCAATTCTATTTCATGTTTCTAAAAGCTTTTCCTGAGTGTCGAAGGATTTACGGAAGTCGATTAATAGCACAAGAACGTGATGGTTCCGATTAAGGCCTGCATTAACTGTATTTGTGAATTCTCCTAGAAGTTTTTCTGTAATTTTACCTTTTTGGAATCCGTATTGATTTGGATGTAAAATTTGGTGTTTGCTAATAAATGTATCAAGGCGTTTGACGACTATTTCTTCCAAACACTTTTCTACGACTGAAGACTTTGAACGACTTTAAAGTTACTCTCTATTTCGTTTCAACGGAAATGTTGTGAGAATTAATATCGTAGCCAAAGAACAAAAACTCTTTTTTTTTTGAAAAAAAAAAGGATTTAACACTCAAATTGGTATGATGATGCCAAAGCATGTGTTATATTTTTCGGGAAATGGGACAGAAAAATATAACACATGCTTTGGCATCATCAACCGCTCATTGGCTGAAAAAACGAATATCTTTCGGAGCGGTCTGAATTTGCTGTATTGAATTCAGACGCCTCGTTGACCTCTCAACTCACTGTCAGCGCTTCAAAAGGGATACCAACGAACGTGTTACTAACGTGACGTTGCGTTCTTCAGAATTTGTCAGTACATATCGTCGGCAAATGCGAATAATTGAACAGAGTTTGCCTCTGGTGTTGACGTGTGAGTTTTGCGCATTTCTTTTGAGAACGATGTTAAGAAAATCGAATGACAGCGCTCCTTCCTCCTTTCTTAAGGTTTACGTTAGATTAGGTTAATGGGTTGAACGGGCTTAGATCAATGCAGATTCTGATGTATTATACTATACTTTGGAATTTTACCCCATACTATAGTAACAATAAACAAGTATTTAAACAAGATTTTGGCCATGTCAAGGTATGTAGTCGCCTGTGGCTGAAGTATTCGGTGCTCAGCCGTGGAAGAAATGTCTTCCAAATATTTTAATTCTAATACCACAAAGTGTTGGGTAGTGACAAAGAAGGTGCGGAGTATACTCTGCACGTTCCATTTGTGCTAAGTTTTAATTTGTTTGCATAATGCCTCAGCATGTAATGATCAGTAGTACCATAGGAGAAGACGACCACCTTCATTTGCAAGATTCTCTCAGTTTTTTGTTTGTTGTAGAGTTCTTATATTTTGAGTCCAGCACACTCCATCTCTTGTTTTCGGCTGCTGGTATTTTGTTGCCAGTGTCTAAAATCTTAACAGGGTGGAATCTTTATTACAGTGTCTGCTTAGTGTGGTTCAAGAGATGAATAATAAGTTCATTAGCTTTTCCATTTCCTGACATACCTTTTAACTAGGTAACCCAGCATAGCCTTACGTTCTGCTTCGCACCAAAAACCTTTAGCCCAAGAAGTCTTGATTGTATTTCAAAGGGAGAAATTGTTCTGAAAGCGGTAATGATATCACAACAACCTTTTTAGGAGCTGTTATTCTTGCCAGGACGCCGACAGCCCTAGCGTGATCGGGAAGTCTGATTGAACTGTATAGTTTGATAATTCCAGATTAGAATTTGTTTACAAACTTGTGACCCATAGTCTTCTCAGAGTCGCCTTAGTCTCAGTTTAACCCCACCTTGTGTTTTCTTTATAAAATTTCGAACACTTTAAAAATATAATTCGCGCCTCAACTCACTAGACACTAAAACCCATCTGCTACAGAATATGACTCAAAACGCATCCTCCCAGATGTCATGGTAATAGTATCCAAACAAGTATCACAACCTGTAGTGCTATTCGTTTGTGAAATTTCGTTAGATCCATTCGACTTGCAAGGGGTTGAGAGTCTGATGAACATCGTCATCAGACTAAAGGCTACTCGCACTCATCCCACGGCCTCTCATGGTTAATATCCGAAACTCATGCTTACGTAGACTAACCACTGGGTTAATCCTCCCTGAATAGAGTTTCCACTTTTATAGAAAGGATAATAAAAATTGGCAATTTTCCCATTTGTTCGTTTGTCACAGTCTCTCTGAGCCACGAAGTTTACTGGGCGACAACAGCGTTCATCGTGACGACCAGTTACCAACAACCAATAACCAGTAACCAGCAAGCAAGCAACAGACCACTGAAAGTACTACATGGTTTGGGCTTCACTACAACACGATGTAGTGCGCGCCCGGTTGCGACCATAGCTCGAAGAAGTGTCCTGCTGTTCCTGAATTGGTCGCGTGATAATATTTCTTTTCAACTTTTTGTTGCCTTGGCGTAGCTTCTCTCTGCACGGATGTTTTGTCATTCTTCTTCCAGCGAACAATAGAAACAGTATACAGAGACGAAATAAAAGAAAATACTTCCATTATTTTCTGTCCGTCTGTCCGCTGCTGGTTGCGGTCGGGGGCTGATGTCCAAGGTAGACCTGGGAGTTGGATTCAACTTTGGATTCGGATTCACTGTGTCAAATGGCCATTTTTTTTTAGAAGGAGAGTTGTGTTGCTTTCGTGTGTGTTTTTTTTTTAGTTGGTTCTGCTGTGTCTTCTTGAAAATTTCAATTTTTATGATTAAGGCGATGGAATTCAGGAGTGGATTAAGTAAATTTATTACACAATCAGCGGTAGTCGAGCAAATGGCGATGGTGCAGGAGTTGGATACTCGTAGTAGTGCTGGAGGTAGTGCTGGTGGCATATCGATTGGGATCAGTATCAGGTGAAGGCGTATAGCAAGCTGTGGGGCTGGTGGATGCATGAACATACATATATAACCAGGGATAATTAATACCGGGTAATACGTGGAATCGGGCAACTGACTTGGATTTAATATTCTTTTGGATTTGTTTTCTTCGCATCTGGTAATCTGTGACATAGTTTTTGATTGAAATAAATGGTCAGAGAGGTTTTTTGGAAAAGTTCGGAAAGAACAACAACTTGTTGAAAACGAGTTTTGGTGATGTGATTTTTGAGTTTGGAATACTTACGTAGTTAATGCAATTGCCTATAGGAGAACTGTTTACTGCCTACGGAAGTTCGTCTGTCAATATCTAAACACATTTCAGTCGATTCGGAAGGGCAAGCTTCCAATTTATAAAAAAATAGGATGCGTCACATTTTCGAAATCTGATATCTATCAAAAGCTGAGCTAGATTTACAAAGAGGACGTGCTCGCAAATTGTTTGCTTATATAGTCAGCATCCTGAACAAGCTTCTTCTACATATTCATAGCTTTAGTCAGAAATGATTTTAAGTTGTTTGTTATGATTTACTTTTAAATTACCAAAAGCAGCTCTTACATCCTCAAACATTTACTTTATGACTCTGAAATGGATTTAAATTAGACAGATATTTTGTTGTTGCCTTTGTTTTCGAACATGGACTACAATTGGATTCTTGAACCTTAAGGCCCTCTTCGACTTGAGAGAAAAATAACATGGGAAGCTGCTGAGAAAATTCCGTCAACCTGGAGCACTAGCCCACTCTACTTTAGAATCTGCATCTAGCAGATGCATTCGAGAGTGCGGTCAGTGCTAGCCAGTGGCCGAACATTGAGGATCTGATTCCAAAGTATAGTAGGGAAGCTCTCTACTGTATAATGTCTTTAATGGCCAATAAGAGTCCACAACGTAAAGCCTTACGGTGACATCTTGATTGTAATATGAGATTTAAATGTTGAGATAAGAAGCGACCTGCTATGCGCTTAACATACGACAGACATAAAAAAAAATTGTCCATTCCTGCAATGCTACTGGCTTTGATGAAATACATCCACGTTTCATCAAAATGATCCTACCTCACATTCTTCCTGTGCTAACACATGTTTTTAATACTGTAATAACAACGTCTTCTTTTCCATCTCTTTGGAAAGTGGCTAAAGTTATACCAGTCTTAAAAAAACCAGCCACTCGCTTATCTCAAGAAGAGTTTAGACCAATCTCAATTTTGTCATTTCTGTCAAAGATTCTGGAAAAAATTTTACACAATCAAATTTCAACCTTTTTAAAGACATTCAAACTCTTAAGTGAAAACCAATCCGGTTTTAGACCAAACCACAGTTGTATATCCGCTACTCTTAAGATTTCAGATGATATGAGAAATGAGACTTGGTTTCATTTTTAGTTCTCTTAGATTTCTCGAAGGCATTCGACAAAATCAATCATCAAAGACTTATTAAAAAACTAATAGAACAGTTTCGGTTTTCATACACAGCTGCAAAACTGATTTTATCATACATTAGTGGAAGAAGCCAAGCTGTTGTTATTGGTAATAAAACGTCCCATCCTTTAAATCTTTTCTGTGGGGTTCCTCAGGGATCCATACTTGGTCCACTCTTATTTACGATCTTTATTAATGATCTTCCACTCCAATCTGAATACTCTTCAATCGATTTGTATGCTGACAATGCTCAAGTTCGTATAAGCTGCAAGTTAGGCATGATTGAAGATGGTGTTGTGAAATTGAACTCTGATTTAAAAAGAATACTTTGCTGGTCCAATACAAATAGTCTTCATCTCAATCCACAAAAGTCCAAATGCTTAATAATTTACAAAAATAAACTTGATAACAGCTACTTTCCTGCAGTTTATCTCGGAAACGAACAAATTGAATATGTCGATAAAGCTATGAACTTAGGCATTCTATTTAATTCTACCCTTACCTGGGATGACCATATTCAAACTGTTGTTGGAAAAATATATGGATCCTTACGGTGTCTTTCACTTTCGAAGCAATTTACTCCTCAACACGTTCGGCTTAGGTTGGCAAAAACTTTGATCCTTCCTATGATAACATATGGGTGCCAATTGTTTACTAGCCATAACTCAGAAACGAAAAGAAATCTAACTGTGGCGTTCAATAATATAACTCGATATGTATACAATCTCCGACGATATGATCATATTTCAAACTACACAAGTAACATACTAGGCTGTAATCTTTACATGTATTTCAAGTATTTTTCCCTTAAAACATTGAACAAAATCATTTTAAACAAGGAACCTTCATATCTAATTCAAAAAATACAGTTTACTAACTCATCTCGTTCTTTTATGATACTGCAACCAAGGTTCACTTGCAGAAACTCGGAGCGTCAGTTTTTCGTTTATGTCATAAAGCAGTGGAATAGCTTACCCTCTTTCATTAGAAGACTTCGCGGCACCACACAATTTGAGACGGTTTTATGCAGATACTTAGTAAATAATTAAATTTAATATTTAGTGTAATAAAGAATTTTGTTTTGTCATTATGAATATGAATTTAGTTTGTCATTTTAAATCAATAATTACTGAATGTATAAATAATAATTAAAATTGATTATAACTATACTTTTTACAACTTTTACTGTTAATTATAGGCTTTTAAGCCCAATGTAAAAGATTCTTTGAAATATATAAATAAATAAATAAATAAAATAAAAAATAAAATGCCAGCTCCTACTCACTGGTGATACACCATTTGAACACCGGATCTGAACACTAGATCATTTGAGTCTCATCTTATTGGGAGCGAACATCGTTAGATAGAACACTTTGCGATTAACCGATCATAAGCGGTTTAACCGACATCAGGTTGTAGTCCTAACTTAATTCTCCCTTATATAGTGTTGACATAGTTAGATATCTTGCTGTGAGTCAACTATTTAGAGACCACATCAACCTTAAAGCAGGAACAATTAGCGAATTTGAGTACACAATTGTGGTGGAAAATATTTCCATAATCGAAAGCACTTAGTGACAAAAATACAGCACATGACTATCAGTAGACACCTGTAAGCAGGTCGAAGGGCGTTCTATAAAGTAAAAGTAGCAGAAGCAGAGAAATATAAACGTCAATTCCAATACTGTAAAAAAAATACAAGAATGGCTTAGAGGAACAGAGTGAAGATGCAATAAATGGGTGCGACAGCGGAACTTTCTTTGTTACTTCCAAGGAGCGGTGCACACAGCTCCAAACAATACTAAACGATTTGAGGAAGCCAACGGACGATGGCGTTTTGCTTACAAACCGACGCAAACAGAGCAGCTCTACAAATAAATGCTTTCAATACCAAGCCGTTTAGCATTTCAAAATCTTTTACAGAATTAGGTCTAGGCATTAACAGTTTCGTATATACACTTGATACACACGGCTGTTGAAACAAGACTAACTTTATTTGAGATAATGAATGCTCTTAACAAATTAGCTAATAACTTAACTAGCTTAATCATACAGTAGGGTGTAAAAGAATTCATACATCACACTTCCGCCGACTTAATAGAAAGCTAATGCCATCAACTTATCTTAGACTTAAAACTACCCAACACCAATAACAACTATGAAATTAGGAAAAATGCAAAAACAATATACTTCAAATATTACTTCTTTTCAAATTTATTTCGATTTCATTACTTATAGAGCGGAATATTTTTCCCTAATTGTATTTGTTTTGAACTCCTTATTGGAGCCTGGTTCTTCATATGTAAGCCTTGACCCTTTCTTAAAACTAAGTTTTAATCCTCTGCAACTATATTAGATTGTCGACAGGTTCGTATTGGAGAAAATCTTACTACTTTAATAGTAGATCTTCTAAGTTGGTTCTGATGTGCTTTTCTCTGAATTCCATTCAAACTGATTCTAACAGTTGCATGTGACCAACTGACATTTGTTTTGCTTTCTGCTCTATGTAAAACATTTTCTCCTTCCTCAAAATTTACAATTTACAATCTTGCTTTGATATAATACTCTCCCCCTTTTTAGGAAATTCTGGGCATGCTATTCCGTTTTGTTTAAAATATCCATATGGTTTCATTAAATCCATTAATATTTTTGGGGGACTTTTAAATATCAAATTGAAAGGAGTCTCATTTGTAACTCATTGAGTGGAACGATATTTAAGTAAGCAATTTTCAATTTTAACTTTAATAAGTACGTACTGAACTCTTATGCGAATCTAAAAACAGTTTTCTTAAGCTTAGTTAGTTAGTTATTACTTTATTGTAGCTTAAATTGTACATTATTGGTTTTACAGATTTTATTGTACATTTTACAGAGATATGGTATTTCACTACCTTACTACTGACAATTTAAAAAATTAGTGAACAATTATTAATGTAAATACAGGCTTAAGAAGGAAAACTACTAAAAAAAACCTTCATTAAATCATTCATAGTGGTAGATAGAAGAGGGGGCAGTAGAAACAACAATTTGGTTTCTTTACAATTAATAGCATTATATGTATAATGAAGGAACAAAGAAACAGAAACAAAGTTAATAAATAAATAAACAATTAAATAAATTAATTAAACAAACATATAAATAAGTAAATAATAAATAAATAAATTGTTTAATAAATAAATTAGTAATAATTAATTAATAATTAGTTGTTGAGAGCTGAAACCAATTTATTGCTAGACATATTACATAATACTTTTGTACTTTTCATTCAGTTTGGCAATGCGGTCTTTAATTTTTTCGATATTAGTTCTAATGTGCAGCTCGTTAGTAGAGAAGTCCCAAGGCAGTTTCCAAATCAGTTTTAATAATTTATTTTGTGCTCTTTGAAGTTTGAGGAGGTGACTTTTGGCACAGTTCCCCCAGACAGGAGACCCGAAACAAAGAATTGACTGGAAAATGGTTTTGAAAATGATCATCTTATTCAAATCTCTGCTCAAAATCTGATTTCCGATTTATAAATGGATAGAGAACTCTTGTTATTATATTGGTCTTATTTATGGTTTCTTTAATTGCATCGGCTGCCACTGTAACCACTACACCTGCGTCAACTACCACATTAGCTGGAGGTCCTTTCACCTTTTGCCCCGGTCGCGTCAACATCAGCAACGTTGTTCGGAACACCAATCACTACTTCAACATCAATCTTTGGATCAGCAGCTACCGCAACAACTCCTGCAGTTTCATCAACTACTGGCAATATATTCGGAGGCATTCCCAAGCCTGATCAATCCGTCTTTGGACAAACTGAAAGCAACGCTTTCGGGGCACCGAATACTGATAAATCAATTTCTGGTGGTAATTTCTTTGGCGGACAAGGTACCGCCTTTGGAGGTCAATCCGCTACCAATACCACTGGATCTATATTTGGAGGATCTTCTCCGGGCACTGCACAAATATCAAGTCCATTTGCAGCAAATTCTAACAGTGGAACAAATATATTTGGTACTTCCGGCGCTGGCGCAAATGTATTTGCGTCGCCTACTCAATCTGCTGCATCTGGTGGGTCGATCTTTGATCAATCTGCCGGTACTGTACAATCGGGTGGATCTATTTTTGGAGGCGGCGCAACTCAACCATCCTTTGGTACTTCGAATAGTCCATTTGCAGGCAACGCTGCATCTGGTGAATCATCCACATCACCAAAACCTTCAGTCTTTGGTTCCCCCACGGCAGCGCCATCAGTTTTTGGATCTACCGGCACAAGTGGATTTGGATTGTTCTCACAAACCCTAGCGTTTGGATCGCCAACACAGCCAGTTGCTAATACTGGTGGATCATTTGCTCAAGGCGGCTCTTCCATTACTCAACAAGGTTTTGACTCACCAGGTGCCACGGCTTTTAATAAACCAGTTTTCGGTGGTGAACCGACATTCGGTTCGGCGCCAACTTTTGGCTCACCACCAAGCTTTGGATCTGCACCCTCATTTGGTAGTCCTAAAGGATTTGGATCGTTTGCAGCACCAGCTGCAAGTGGTGGTGCGTTTACTTCTCCCACACAGAAAAATAATTTATTCGAGGCCTTGGGATCGTCCGATACCGGATTGTCATTTGGAAATCTAGCTCAGAACACGAATACAAATCAGCAAAAGCCAGCTTTTGGCGGATCATCTTTCATGAGTTACAGGTCTTAAAATTAATGTGTACACTTTTATATGCATATAAATGTTTGTCTTTTGTCGTTGGTGTTTCAGACATATTGTGCAAAATAAATACATAACTAGTGTACATCCAATGTATATCCAATAAGAAATTTAATTGTTTGTCCAGGTGTATCCCAAGATATTTGACATTAGGTTTCCACTCAGTAAAAACATTATTTATAGAAAGGTTGTTGCTTGGCAAGAAACAGGCTTATCTTTTACGGGTAAAAAAGATAGCCTGGATCTTTGAAACATTAATTTTAATCTTCCAATTGTTTAAATAGGTTAGTAGTGTATTTATAGCAGATTGTAAATTGGTTTCAATATTGAAACCAATTTCATCTGAACAGAAAATGCAAGTATCATCCGCGAATAATGCGATTTCACAGTTAGCGAGTATTGGCAGGTCCGACAAATATATATTAAATAAAAGTGGACCCAAGACGGAGCCTTGGGGAACACCTGCTCCTAGATCTTGGACATCTGAAAGTGTACCATAAACAGTAACTTTGTATTTTCGAGAAGATAAAAAGGATTGAATTATTTTTATTAGATAAAGCGGAAAGTTGAGCATAAACATTTTATGTACGAGTAGCAGGCCATTGTGCCAAACTGTGTCAAAGGCTTTCTCAATATCAAAAATTACCAAGCCTGTACTTTTTTTCAGCAAGAATTGACTTCTGACATGTTTTACAATGCGGTGAACTTGGTGCACGGAGCTGTGATGTTGCCTGAATCCGAATTGTTCAGGAGGTAACAAATCAATGAGGTTAATGTGCGAGAGTAATTTTGTTTTAATTAACCGCTCAAGGCATTCACCTAAGGTGCTTTCCCAGGTTTTAAAATTGGAACTACTTTAGCTGTTTTCCACTTGTCAGGAAAATATCCCAGTTTTAGACATCTATTAAAAAGTTGCTGAGTTTATGAATTTAATGCCCATTACAGGCAAGTTCTTCAAAAATATATTTTTAACGCAATCAAAACCTGGCGATTTGTTATTTTTTAAAGTGGATAATACATCAACAACATCGTAGAGACTAATGATATCCGTATTTAATCCAACATTATTTGCACTAATGTTATTTATTGACCGTTCAACTAACGATTCTGTATAAGGAACACTTGAACCATTTAAATTTGTGGAGCTGTTAACAAATACATTTGAGAGAGCATTCGCCTTTTCAGAAAAGGAGATCAAAACAGAGCTCCTAACTTTAAGCGCAGGCAATGCACAGTTTTTTTTTTAAATTATCTTTTTTATGTTCCAAAAGGGTTTACTTCCTTTATCTAATTTTTGAAGCTTTTGGTTAAAAACTTTATTTCTGTAGGAAGAGATAATGTATTTTGAAACGGCATTAAGGTACTTCATATCGTGAAGATGTTGAATGTTTCCAGTTCTAGTCCACTTGGATCTGCAACCATTCCTTACCTTTATAACATTTAATATATAAGATGGGAGGTTGTTGCCAGACTCACGAGATCTGGCTTTTTTTGGTACAGCTTGATCCACTGCTTCCAAAACGAATTCAGTGAACTTTTTAACAGCCTCATTAATGTGAGTTGTGCTGTCAGAAAAAGGTGTAGAAGCAGCCAAATTGTTCAGCTTCCGACTGAGATTTCTTTTAAAACAGGACCAATTCGCGTTCTCGTAATCAAAAACCAAGTTCGGATTCTGTACTGGAGAGGAAGGAATATGTAGATTTACTGGAAGATGATCAGAGCAGAGTTCATTGTAAGCCATTGTAAGCTAGTCAAACAGATTGTTCGAATTTGTTAAAAATTAGTCCAACATTGAAGGGTTAGATTGAGCTTTTGAAGGAAAGTAAGTAGAATGGGGAGGGTACAAAATGTCGAAAGAATGTCTTTGATTATAGTCTAGCAATATGTTACCATAGGTTCTATGTCTGCAATTTAAGTCCCCACCAACTAAAAAAGTTCCATTAATATGTTATATTCAAACAAGTATGCATTATTTTTCTTGATATAAGAACTTAATAGCTAATTGTGCAATGGTATTAAACTGCTCTTTTCTGGAGTTGCATTTACCTAAGAGCGAAATCATCTCAAACGTGAGAGCGTTTAGTTTTTCCATCCAGAGCTGCATATTACTCCTTGAATTGGTTCCACTGTTACTGGTGTTCCAAACATTCGGAGTTGTGTTGTAAGTTTTTAAATCTGGCACAATTGATGTCTTGTATGGTGTACGTAGTGGGGGAAAGTCTGTAGTACTCAGAGTAAAAATCTGCTTACTCATTCGTACTTGATGAGGTTTGTTTCGAAGAGCAAACCGCTCACGAATTTCAAAAAACTTTTGTCTACTCACGCATGACGAGTCGTCTGACTTGTGTGAATCACTGCGGTTAGCGCATTTGATGTTCTTTGAGTTGCATAAGTTTGTTCGATGGTTCTCAGAGCAAATAGCACAGTGAGTCCGTACTCCGTACATGACAATTTTTTTCTCCATGTCCATACATTTGGCAATTGTAACACTGAGTGATTTTATTTTTCACTCTGCGCGCAAAGTCCCACTTGATTTGAGTTCTGAACACAGAACGAAAATTGCGTTTTAAATCTATTAACTTTATAGAAGTAGATTCTAAGTATATTAAATAAAAAACGTCAACAAACTTGTCTTGTTTTTTCTTAATTATTTTAATGTTTTGACACTTAAGGCCGAGTGAAATTAATTTCTGTTTAAGAGTGTCCACATTCATTTCATCAAGACCATAAAACATGACTTTTAACGCCCTTGAAGCTGGAACGTCGTGGGTGAAAAATTGAATTTTTTTCGATGTTAAATCCGCACAAATAATGCTATGTGTTTCAGGTTTGTCACAAATAATTTTAATACCGATGGATACTTTCTTCACACAATAGTCTTCGATTTTCAACTCGCGAAGTAGAGAATGAATCTGGTCACAAGTTTTATGCAGAACGCAGGTGGAAGGAGTTTTTATTTCTTTATTTCTTTCGTTATAATTGGAGAAATGATCTCGTCACACTCGATTTCATTGTCCGAATCGGGTAAACATTGCAAAGGTGCCAAATAATTACTCCTAGAGTTATTAGCTCTGGAGTTCATTTTACGACTTGTTGATGTTGAGGAAAAATTGTCTCCAACACACGGGGACCTTACTCTCTTACTAACTTTTAAATAAAGTTAGATACCGCACAGAAGAAATCAATAACTTGACGCTAGATGTGATCGACTTGAAACGACAATTCGAACTGATTTTCTTAAGCTTGACTTAATGGTTTGCACCCCTCTTTCGGCTAGCCCATTAGATTGAAGATGGTAAGGGGGACTCTTCATACAATTTATGCCATTATCTTGAGAAAAGTTCAAAAATACTGCTGACCCAAATGTCGACCCATTATCTAATACTATGGTATCAGGTAATCCAAAATATGAGAAAATCGTTCTTAAAACATTAATTATTGACCCAGTGGTGGTTGTTCTCAACAGTTTTACGTCCATCCAGCGGCTAAAACTGTCCATTAAAATCAAGAATATATTTCTATTAAAACAAAAGAAATCTATATGAATTCTACCGAAAAACCTTTCAGAATTAGGCCAGCTAATTGTTTCGTTTGTACAAGCCTTCTTTGAAGTAAGTTCACAACTGCGGCATTGCTTTACATATTGCTCAATGTCATCGCCCATTCCCAACCACCATACATACGATCGTGCTAGGGCCTTCATTCGTACAACCCCTACGTGAGTATCATGTAATATTTTTAAAGTTTGTGTTCTCAATTTGGGAGGTATAAGTACTCGATGACCGTACAAAATGCAATCGTTTTGAATAGATAAATTTGCCTGTTTACGTTAGTATATCTCCAATCCAGGTGGAATTGATCTAGGACATCGCGTTTTCAAAAATCTATGTAGTTTTCTCAAATCTTTTTCTTCTTGGGTTTGGACTCTAATTTCCTTAAACGTGAGAGGAACACTGTCACTAATACTCAATAAACAAATGTTGACATCATCAATTCCTGTAGTATTTTCGAGTGGAAAGCGCGACAATCCATCTGCATGATGCATTTTGGTGACTGATCTATGCACAAGAGTATAGTCATACATACTAAGAAAAATTGCGCAACGATGGATTCGGGCAGCTGCTACCGGAGGAGTACCTTTCTTTGGGTTTAAAATCTCCCTCAAGGGAAGACTATCACTATGGATAGTGATTTTTTCCCCATACACATATTTGTGGAATCTTTTCACCGCAAAGACTACTGCAAGTGCCTCACGGTGAAGCTGAGAATAATTCTGTTTCACTTGACTTAATAAAACCGGTCGCTTTTCCCCATTTACAATGTGAGATAGAATACCTGAAACCCCATAAGGACTCGCATCGCAACTAACAATTATCTCCTTTTCTGGGTTATAGTGGACTAGAATCGAGATGTTCATAAGCAGAGTTTTGCTTTTTTGAAAAGCCTTCTCATATTATTGCGACCATTCAAATCTAACATCCTGTTTTGTCAAATTATAAAGAGGCTTAAACTCTGCCGAAAAATTCCTAACAAAACGCGAATAGTAATTTATTAATCCTAAGTATGACTTAAGCCGCTGTAGGTTGCGAGGAGTTGGAGCTCTTTTTACTGCTTCCAGTTTTTCATAATTTGGTTTAATACCTTCTCCAGATATGCAATGACCCAAATACCTTACTTTACGACAAAAAAAATTATATTCGGATATATTAGCTTTTACGTTATGCATCTTTAGCCTTTCCAATACCACCAAGAGAATTGTTTCACATTCTTGTTCATCCTTTCCACCTATAAAAATATCATCTATAAAGAACTTAACTTTATACCCACTAAAATTTGATCCATCGTGCTTTGAAAAATGGCAGGAGCACATTTAACCCCATATACAAGGCGTCTATACCTGTACAATCCTCTGAGAGTATTAATGGTAAGATACGGCTGTGAGTTTTCTGTAACTTCTAGTTGAGCATACGCTCCCTCCAAATCTATAGTACAGAATACATTACATCCTATCAAGCTAGCAAAAATTGCATCAACTCTAGGAAGGGGATAGTATTTTGTGTCGACGTACTTATTAATCAACGCTCAGTCAAACTGCTCCATTTCCCTTATCTACCACAACCATCGGAGATGCCCAGGTACTGCACCTAACCGGGAATATTATATTTTCTGCACAAAGTCTGTCTAACTCCTTTTCCACAGTCTCCCGTAAGCCAAAAGGTACGTCGTTAGGTTTACAGAAGATAGGAACACAACCTTAATTCATTACTATTTCTGCCCTGTAGTTTTGATAGGATCATTATTTGTCTTGGAAAAAATCGTGGGAAATTTTTGAATTATAGACACAACATGTGGGTCAGCTGCGAATTGATTAACCTTGAACGTCCCCCGCCAATCTTTAAACAAAATATCCATCCAACTACGACCTGAAAGAGGAGTGGATTGTCTACTAGTTTCCACCAAATACAGCTTAAGATTACAATTTTCACTATTTCTGACCGACACTACAACGTCCGCAACCCCAACTATCTTTACTTGATCTCCCGATATGACATGTACATTTTTATCACAGCTCTGAATTTTCGTTTCTGGAAAAATGTCCTTAAACATGTTATATTGAATAAGGGAAATGCATGCACCCGAATCTACTTCCATGTTAAACATTTTATTATTACAACATACCTACATATTTTGTTCACACAGCTTATATTGCTAAAATCTACACAATTCAAATAATTTAATTCACTGCTGTCGCTGCTTCCCTGATTCGATGTTGTCTCCCTCAGTTCGTATATGTTCCCTTGCCGCTTCATTTGCCTTGTGCTTGTGGTGTAGCAGTTTTTTGATATGTGGCCCCACTTATGACATCTAAAGCATTGAATGTTCTGCTTATAGGCTGTTCTCCCCTTGTGACTGTGATTGTTTTTATTTAGCGGAGATGGAGAACGGTAGTTCCTTTGTTGCCACGATCAATGGTCTCGAACCAATGTTTGTGGCTCAGAGTGCGCATATAAATTTGGGCGTCTACTAGGACTTACTTGACTTGGATTATCGTAATCGCAGCGAAAATGAGCTTTGACGTAATTGACACTAGACGACTTTGAATGAATTATTTCCATTTCATTTTGTGTAAGTTCTATAGACAATGCGCTCTCTAAAATCTTTTCCCAAGTCAAAGTCACTGCGTCTTCATCTATAAGCCTAGCTTGCACTTTTTGGTTGCTAACACCCATCACAAACTTGTCTTTTAAAGCCGTTTCTAAAAATGTATCAAATTTACAACTATCTGCTAAAGTTTTTATAGCCACTTCATATTCAGATATTGATTCACTGTCTGTTTGGGAACGGACCAAAATTTAAAATGTTCTGCAGTAATGTTCTTTTTAGGCTCAAAATGTTTTAAAATTTTTTCTATATTTCAGGGTAAGTAAATGTTTCAGGTTTCTTTGGGACAACTTAGGTTTTACAGTTCTATTGCACCAAAGCCTATTAGAAATGACACTTTATCTTTCTCATCCGTTATTCTATTTAACCATAACAAATGGTCCATGCGCTCACTATACGAAGCGAAATCATCTCCAATATTATAATATTCAATATTACCGACAAAATTTGTAGGCATTTTCGATTTTTCACTATCTAGTTCTTTCACTTGCACAATTTCTTTCTTAATTTCCTTGTTAGAATTTGATTCACTTTCAACATCCGACATGAAGTGAATTTAATGATATGCACATACATACACACATGCATCCCGAGCACTAACACTTCCCATGCAAAGTATGCTATCCCATCCTCGTCGCCAATTTCGTATATACACGGCTATTGTAATAAGACTAACTTTATTTGAGATAATGGATGCAAATTAGCTGATAACTTAACTATAGTTTATCCAAGAATAAATGTCAGTACAGTGAAGATAGGACATTTGCCTCTTAGTCTGGTTGCAATAACATGCATAAACGTGTCCCTCTTTAAAGCTCCCATAGGGTTGCCATGGTGTATATGGTGAATCACCACATTTCTCCCCATTTAAAATAAACAAATAAAAATATTGCTGAACGATAAAAATTTCATTTATCTTTTTCCTCGCCATCCAGCGTCCCATATAATTTCCATTTTGCTAGAAAATTCGATTCTACTCTCCAGTCATCAATGGTTGAGACTTTACTATTCAAGTATCGAAATCTTCTGCTCTGTAAATCTAGATGTCGCTGCTCACATTTAAGTGGTTATCACAATATGATCACTAATGTCACAGTCAATGAATTCTAGTTTCGAAACACCGCGAAAATAATCATTTTTTTCTTAAACACAACATTAACACCGACACAACAGAGTAATTTGAACCACTATTATTTAACATACGAGTAATATCACTAAAACGCACATAGTCCAACAATAATATGATCACTTATTGCACTGCTTTGGTGCAATGCATTAAAATAGCGCGCGAATAAAATTTAAAATACAAAGTCGAAAAAAATGGTTTGACTACATTTTAACGGTTTCTCAAAGAGGAGAAAAAAACGCAAATGAAAACACCACCACACATATTATTACACGCAAATTCATTTTTGTGTTCTCAAAAGCTGTAATCTCTGTAACAATAACACTGAAAAATCAGTAACGATGTGCTAACATTTGAAAATGGTAACACTGCTTTGATGAGATTATTTTCAATGCACAGCCAGCAGTAATGGCGAATGGTGATTTTATGATCATTCTGCCCACGGTTATCTGGCAAGCAAGTCATGGGGTGGCTGTGGTTAAATCTGAAAATAATTACAACAACAATTGTACACAAAGTTCAGTGGCTTCCTTTGTGTTTCAGTGGTAATGTGCCATTGAGTCCACCTACAGGCACCACTGTTAGAAAAAAAGCTTTCCCATATGGCCTGTACTGATATGTTTTGTTGGATAAGGTATAGCGGAATCATACAGTAGGATGTAAACGAATTCATACATCACAAAGAGTTTCCATTATCAACAATCATCGCTTTAGCCGAATCGTTTTCCACTACCGTGTGCTCTACATCGTCATTCTGCCTGATTTGTCGAGTTTTGCAGAAATGAAATTAGTTGTAGTGTGAACACGATTATTTGACCTAATGTGACTTTACTAGGTATAGTAAATTGTGCTCTCTACCAAATCATTTCCCATGACATTAGATAGTTCGGCCGATTCAATAGATCCATCGAACCAGATGGAGGTCTTGGCTTTCATCATTAATGAAATTATAATCTGAATACATTGTTCCTGGAGTAACATCGTTCAATTGAGACTGATATTGATATTGCTATCAAGCGCTGCTGATTTGATTCTCAAATCTTTAGAGCTCTACCGAATATCCACGGAATTCAAAAGTTCATGAATCATTTTCTTAACAGGCTAAGAAGGCTATTATTAGCACCACCGCTTGCAACTTACGCGCCAGTACCAACGTTTTAACGTTATTTGCAAAACAGGTGAAATGAGTTGGTTACATATATAACGGGATATCAGTCTCTCGCTTAGGACGAAATGTCATTGTCAACAACAATAGGTTTGAAGTGCATTAGGAGTACTTAAGAGTACGCATCTACAAATGAAACCCTATTGATGAATCTGCTAGGATTTTCCCTATCTTCGGCAAAAGATACAGACAAACGTGGTTTACGTAGTATTGATCATCCGGTTTCAGTCCTTGCTCCAAAGCGGATGATTCCAATTTTGCTTAAACGGCAAACTAAAACCGAATCCCAGAGGGTTTATATAACTGAAACAGAGTTTCGGGAATAAAATTGTTTCTGCCTATTGGGGACTCGGACAAAGAACCAGTACATGGAGCATTTTGTATCCCGTTACGTTATTTTTACTTGAATTCCTCAGTCCTTCGTAGAAAGATGAAAAATCACTTCAATGATAGAATACCTAAAGTGCAAGTCAGTATACACCTTATCAATGCCAAAAATCTATAGCCTGATGATAGCGTTAGCTGAGCATTCACAGTATTCGGCGATGTCGTCTTCATACTTAAATTCGGTCTAAAGCCTTTATCAAATATTAAGGAATATAGGAATGCCGCTGAAATTTAGGAAAACCCTTTTTTTTGTGCCTGCGACCTTAGTTACAGTTATTCTAAAGAGAAGATCAACGGCAACCCCTAAATGAGAACGCAGGCAGTTCCTCGTAACCACACAAGACAAATGAAAACAGCCTTTGGACTGTATTTAGAGAGGCCTTGCGTTTTCAAAATATTTTGGAAGTGGTGAGAAGGTTGACGGTCGTTTATGTTGCCGATACTTCGCCCCTCCACCTGTTATTTATAATACAATTCATTGCGTACCATTAGAGTTGCATATATTTGCTCTTGAACGTAAGTTCATGTAATGAAGAGTGAAGTCTTAGATAGTTGGTCTTCACGAAGACATCAACCCCACACCCTAGATCGGTTTGAAGCCATCTGTCAGGATCAGATTACATTCCATTGTTGGCTAAACTTCTGGCCGAGGTCAGTCCTGAGTACAGAGAAAATCCCAGTTTGCATAAACATACGTCAAATGACAATCGACGTCATTTTTTGTAACAAAAACCAATTCTTTTTAAACGGAAGATGGCTTTGAGAATGTGAGATCAATATCAAGGGAAGGGAGATCCATCAGTGCGTCTAAACAAGTGAGGCGTAGGATTGAATTGGTCTGAAGATCTTCTTGGTGACAAATTCGATGCCTTGTCAAATACCTGCTAGTAAGCCAATACCACTTAGTAAGTCTTTGACATAGCATGTGAAGTATCACATAAAGAAGTTTACTATAAAAACCTAATATTTGACTTGGCGATCAACGTGGACCACAACCTGGATGAATCATTAAATCGTTCATTACCATTTGACCCTAAAAGATGCAGAAAAGATATTTTACAGGTGTTTCCTCAGTCATAAGTAACTTTCTAGTTGCATTTCTCAACTTTATGAATGAAATTTGTAATTTCCCATTCACAAAATGGAAAAAAAAAAATTATCATCCTAACTTTGGAGTACCTAACCCTTCCTAATTCAAACAGCAGGTACATCTGTCATAGTTATTCTACTATACTTCCACTTCGAAATCCATAACCTCATGAGGTATCCACTTGTTGTAGTCGATTTTTCAGAAATTTGATTCATGTCAGAGATCACAATGGAGCACTACAACCGCCAACATCGTTCAGAATGAATTAATTATTCGTATCCCGTGCACCGGAACCCAATACCGTAGAACAAATCCTCTACTTAATCACGTCTTACGACTACAAATCGACTCGCAAGTGTTTACGATAATTTATTACAATTAATGCCCAATGGCCGATGAATGAATACTCTCGACGAGATATCTGTCCGCCATTGATCATCACCCAATTAGTTGAATATGGGCGTCGGTGGCGGCGGTAGGGTAAAAGGACGCGCATCACTTGGTCAACTCTGATTTCTGACACAAAGTCGTCTTAGCTTTCGCTCTCAAGTTGAAGTCGTCGATTGTTAGTCTCATCTCTTGGAGTAGTACGAGTATTAGCTCTGTGGTCGAGGGGGCATTGATTATGATTTATTGACAGCTGAAGAAGTCATTCGTGTAAATACAGTTCGACGAGGTCTTAGGCACTTCTAATCGGCGGTATTAAATTGTGAATGTGGTAAGCGGGCATTTGTTTTTGGATTTGTTTAAACGTGCTCACCTGGAGAGTTGATATTTTTGAAAGAAATTGTGCAATTGGAAAGTAAAACGGTTTGGAGCCCCATCTTGGTGGCCCGATTTGTCTTTCTGTCACGGTTTATTGATAATCTAGGGTTAGAGCTGACAATAAAGAACGTGTGACGGTAAGTATTGGCAATGCAGTGCATATGTCAAAAAGATTTTATTTTGATAATTATTGTTTGCTGAAGAAGCGATTTTCGAAAGTAGATTTAACATATATATAAGTTTCTGTTTGCTGACGAACTTAACTCATATATAGTATACATAGAACTCATTATTAGATCATGTTAAATACCTGGCCATCACAGGGTAGTTGCAGTTCTTGATAAGATCTATTGGTCCGCCTTCCCATAGTTGATTTGACAGCAAACAAAAGCGAAACATAACTCATTACTAGTGATGCTGATGACTTTTGAATTTATTGTGATAAATTAGCATTTAACAAGGTTTTGATACACTGGGTAGGTAAAATTAAACTCAAATGAAACCCTTCAATGAGGACACCTTTACAGCAGTAGATTAGTTTTGCTTTGCATTTATATAATAATATAGTTCCTTTCATTGATCGCAATATGATGCAGTTCTGATATACTCCTGCACCATGTCCCCTGAAGAGATGTTAATTACATAACCTTGGCGGATTCGTGGGAAATTGGGTGGGTGGTGTCGCGCAAGAGTTCATTTTTAGGGAGCTCATTAACTAAATGACTCTCCAGTTAGCACAGTATTTGGTTAATTTCCTCCACTTGCGTATTCTAAGTTGGTGGAGGTCTCATTCAACTATTGTGCACCATCTGAATCGAAGTTTTGCTCTACAGTGTTGTCCTTTGTATAAATAGAAAACTATTGGAGCTGGGGTATTAATATCTACTCGACGTACATGCCCTTGCCATCTCAGGCGACTGATATTAAGCAGATGGATGTCACTATATGCAATAGTTTGTAAAATCACTCGAAGAATTTTGCAATCAAAACGACCTAGGATATCTTCATCCGAACAAACGTTCTTCTGCGCCATAGAGCAAAACTCCTTAGACCAGTTTCGCAAGTTAAATCGGTAGCTTCTACCTGCCTGCACCACCTGTGCCGTGGAATCTCTATTGCGATGTCCCTCGGGTGCGGATTCGAAAATTTTTCAAACCGGAGCATTGGTGTCCATCCTTCACTCTTCTGGCAAGTCGATGTCGCTGTACAGCCCGTACAGTTCGTCGTTGTATCTCCCCTGCACTAACCGTCTATGCAGACGGGACCGAAAATCACCCGAAGAATTTTCCTCTCAAAGCAAGAGTACTCTCGTCCGCTTTTGTTAAAGTTCATGTCTTTGCGGCATAGAGCCGGTCTGCGATTACTAAGGTCTTATATAGGGTCAATTTTGCTAGTAAATTGCCTTCTTAGAGTAGCGATTGGCAGAGTTATTCTTCGTTTAATTTCAACACTGGTGTCTTTGGCCGAATTGATAGCAGAGCTTAGGTGGACGAAGTTTTTCTTGCGTCTTAATATTATCAACGTATGCGAGTAATTGGAAGGACCTTTGAAAAAATGTGCCTCTTGTGTTGGCGCGTGAGTTTTGCACTATTCTTTCAAGAATGATGTTAAATAAACCGCATGGCAGCGCATCGCCTTGTCTAAATAGATTTATCATCATACGTCTTGGTGATGATCTTGTTGCAGCGGCATGCACTCTCCATAGACATTGCTCAATGTGGTTTGTTGTGATGTGTATCGACTTAGAGCTTATGGTTTTTTTTCTCCAAGATCTGCGTTAGTGTAAATATTTGATCGATGGACTTTCCAAGCCTAAAGCCAGGGGTTGCTGACGAACGGCTTCCGACGTTCACACAATACGGCAGAGAGGATCTTATAGGCGATGTTAAGAAGACTGTTGCCTCTGGAGTTGGCGGAGTTCAGAGGGTTTCCTTTCCTGATGATCGAACAAATAATGCTGAGGATCCATTCAACGGTCGCACTTTCGTCCAACCATATTTTACAGATGAGTTCGTTTAAGCTCCTTACCAAGCCATCGCCTGCCGCTTTGAAGAGCTCGGCAGTCAGGCCCTTCACTCCAGCGAGTTTGCTGGACTTAGCTTAGATATAGCTGTCTTCACTTCATCCAGGTCGGGTGGACGGAATTGTTGATCTACAATACATCGTCGAGGTTAAAAGGGTCATACTGCCTGACAGCGGTATTTGGTTCGTCAAAGCTGTTATACAATCTATAGAAATGCTCTTTCCAAATGCTCAGTATCGACTGCGACTCTACTACTATATTCCATTGTTCGTCTCTACAGGCTTCGGATGGGGGTTTGTGTCCGTGGTAGTTTTTTTTTTTTGGTAAAACATCCGAATCTCATACCTGGGGTTGCATCACTCAATTTGCTCGACCACGCGCTTCTCACGCTCTTTCTCTTTCCTCCTGAGAAGCCGGTGTTCGTATTCGTTTCGCCTCTTCTGCTCGTAGAGCTCGTGAGCAGCTCTAGTCCATCTATACAGCGCTGCCTTGTATGATGCCACAGATCTTCAATACTTAATGCTGGCGGCATAGGACCTCTTCAGAGATTATTGGGGACTTAATCGGAAAAGGATTTTTCGATCTCATGCGATTGTAGCTACCCGGCGTAAAACTTCCTCACAGTATTAGGTCGCTTTTGCTATGTTCGAGATCTCTGAAACCGTCTCTTGGCTACAACAAGGTAATAGTCCGAGTTGATATTGACCCCTCTGAAAGTTCAAACATCGATGATACTGGAGGGGTGCCTCGTCTATCGTTATGAGGTCAATCTGATTGACGGTTGATTTATCACGAGTTACCCAAGTCTCCTTATAGATATCGAGATACGAAAACCGCTTGTTAGCTACAACAAAGTTGATTAGCCTTTATTTACTCACCATTGACAATTCCCTGCATTCTGTCAATGATATCAATGTCACAGCATATGCAACTAGGTGTAAAAACGTTTGAAGACTTGTTTCTCTTCGGGTTATCTACAATTTTTGTATACCCTGCACCATGTCCTTTTCTGGTGACTTAGATATCTCTTCAAATAGAATGAAACTATCTCAACACCAACTTCCGATGGTCGAAAATTTTGATGGGCTTGAACTACAACTAATTTTTCTTACTACATCTCGACTTCCTATCGTTGTTCATTTGTGAATATTGAAGTGAGGAAACCATGTGCTAGCTATGGTGACAAACCTTACCGCCCCTATCAAGACGGAGCGTTGTGTAGGCTTTGCCTTGCGACTCTACTTAAGATGTTTTTCTTTTTTATTTTAACGATAAATACACCAAAAACAGTTTAACGTAATTTTTGGGAATTTGCTTGTAAGTTTTGTCGAAGAGCTCGTACAAGCATTGGTAGCATCGTACATTTTTCAATGGAGGAGTTATCAGCTGATGTTAGCAAATTAAAGCCTTGATGCGGATTGCTACAAAGAGCTCGCTTGCAGGCCGAAACCTCAAGATTTCTTGCCATAAAAGCCTCCGCTGGTTGTTCGGTTGCTTGATGTGTGCTTATGGTGTCCACTTCCTTATCTTCTAGAAAGGTGGTCCTCTGTTTGGTAAGAACTAACTCTATTATACTCCTGCTTAATGTTGTAGGTTGTAGCTAACCGATGTATTATGTGAACGGCTCAAGTCCCCAGAATCCAGGCTAAATTTATTTTTTTCCAAAAGTGTACCCTATTTCGACAAGAATATGCGCTGTCATGATATTTCTTTAATATACTACTGGAGCAGATAGTTCAAATAGAGCTGATAGTGCAGTCATCTGTCATGCTTTCAGCCACCCACACCTGGTCGGTGATTTGACACACGCACCCTCCGTATTTGAAAAGCAAGTAGACCGTAGGTAGGCTGGGAGCCGGCGGCCTATTTGTTGTTGTTTCACTTTTTGATAGCTAAGCCAACCTTTTCTATACTGTACTTGAAGAGGGCCTGGCTGCTTGCAAGTGCTGCTTAAATACATCTACTATTAATTGCGTTTCGTGAATAGGCTTCCTTCATTGGGTCGATGAGCCTGCATTCTGAGCTTGAGGATAGCATCCAATTATTGGTGCTGTTGACAGTTGTTAATTAACGTGAAAGTTCTTATTCTTCCCCTGACCTCTTTGGAAATTGTAGAAATCGCAGGATGTTCCATGCCAATCTTGCCCTATATCTACTCAGTTGGGCCGAATAAAAACACTTGGCGCTTTCTTTAAGCGCATTTCAAACGAGGCACACGTTATAAATTATAGCTGATGGGTTAATTCGTTATTATCTTACATATTTGAGAAGAAATGGAAGTATCAAGCCCTTGTGTTGACTCATATTTCGACATCAGCTGTGTTTCGTTTCTCATTCATTCACTTAGACGTAGATATTTAGATATGATGTTCATGGTATTGCGTGATACGCAGGTTATTGTAATCTATTTGTATAAGCAAGAATTACAAAAGACTGTATTTGAATGGGTAACACATAAACCTCATGTTAATTGAAATAAATAAATTAAAACTCATCCTCTTTCCTATTGTTCCGTTAAATTGCATTTACTAAAAACCTACATCTCTTTTCAGCAATTGCAACTTAACAAAATGATGGACCGAATACCATCTTTGTCTCTATCGGGCATATCACTTGCCCATCCGCTGTCAATATCAACGGGTCAATCGTTACAAAATCACCTCTCAACAGGACCCACATCATCGTCATCGTCATCAACTGGTCAATTGTCACACCATCACAACAGTTCGCATCACAATCACCAACTGGCATTGAATTCTCTAAGCCTACACGCATCGGCGGCAGCAGCTGCTGCTGCCTGCTCATCAGCATCGTCATCAGTGACACCTTCCTCATCGGTAGCATCACTGTCCATATCGCCCCCAACCAGTTCTTCATCATCGCTACACCATCACACCACGGCTCATCATCATACACTTCATCATCAGGGATCTGCTTCTGCTGCAACCGCATCCCATCAAGTCAACCATTCACATCATCATCCGCACTCCAATCATCATCCTCATCATCATCCGCACGCCACTGCTGCGTCACATCACAATTCGCAATCTTCGCCGATGACAAATTTGCACCAGAACATGGGGAGCCTAATGAATTCCGGAAGTAGCGCCAGGTAATTATCGACTCTTGCTAGTTTGTCACATTGTCGCGGGTATCGCATTGATTTTACTTCCGCCATTTTGTGTATTGCTTTTGTATTGCCTTTGCCCATGCTTTTGCCTTTGCTTTTGAGTTCAAGTTAGAGTTGGAGTTTCAATTAGAATTCTTTAAATTCTTGTCTATCCCTTGCTTGCTTTATAGTGTTTGGTATAATTTTTTTATTTTTTTTAATTTGCATTCTACTGCTTTGTACTAGCCCATGGGAATAGATATTCGTAACTTTGACAAGTACAATCAAAAGCAAACCAACCAAAACCAAACTGTTTTGTTCTAGTGACGTATTTTTTAGTTTGATGATCCAAAACACAACGAAGCGCCAAGCGGAGGAGCACATAAAGCGTCCCATGAACGCTTTCATGGTGTGGTCACGTTTGCAGAGACGTAAAATCGCCCAGGACAATCCCAAGATGCATAATTCGGAAATATCCAAGAGATTAGGTGAGTTACTTATTTATCAGATTCACTTTAATCCGACTAGACACTCAGATATTCGTACCTACATTTAAATTGGTAAAAAAAAAAAACACAAAAACAAACATATGTCAAGCAATTAAGTTGGACCGCACTCCCCTGTTTAATTTCGTCCATCGGCCTACAGTACCGGGCATTGTTTGTCGAACAATCGAGCGTGCAAACATGCACTTGATGTTATTCCAAAAATTACATTCCATTCGTTTCGTATTTAGGGCTTCCCAGACCTGGTCCAGGGATAGCACAGATTAAATATTTGACCTTAGAGGGTGGGCTCGGTGAATTGAATTGAATTGAAATGCCAGGAATTATTGGGGTTGCATTTTGTTTCGGTGGGCGTTGGGATTGTTAGGTTTTTCGCCCGGATTATCTGATGATTGAGGGTGCAGTCGTTGGTAGATATGTCAGATATGTTGTAATGGGTGGTAATTGATGTTTGTCGGGTAAACAAGTGATGAGAACGAGTTTCAGTTTTATTTTGAGAGAAAAACAAGGGTTTTCGTTGGATTTTATTTTTTTCTAGTGCAGTACGATTAAAATCTCATGACAGTGCGTCCATTCTTTTAAAATGAATCATTTGGACTTAGTTCCTTTGGATTTAGTTCATTTGAATTCCCGCAGGGTAAGGCACAACAATATCTAAGCCATTTGACTTCGCTCAACAAAAACACAGATATGATTAGACAATGTTTATATTTGCAGTCAAATGATATATTATAAAATTATAAATGGCCTTGAATCACAACTTTTTTTTTATAATTAGTGCACGCTCACGTGTACACCATTCAAATATTTGCACAAAAGAGTTGGCGAAATAGAATATGGGGGAAAGAAATGTAAGTTGGTTTTGAATGTTTGGTGGTTATAATGACTAGGAAATGAAGAGCTTGGCAGCGTATTCCATTGGCATTTGAGTTTCCATTCTACAGTCGAAAAGCACAGACCTGAGTCTTGGTATCTATGTCAGAAGCAGACAGTAATGCCGTCAATAATGGAATACTTTGGAATCTAAGACAAGAGATCATTATTTATAATCAAAAATAGTGGTGATATCAGAATTAAAACCATCAAAAACAACTTGATTTTGAGCGTTCCAAAATCTTACTTGCTTACTTACTTAGATGGCGCTACAGTCCGTGGTGGAACAGGGAATTAGCTAATACACCTCTCCAGCTGACTGAATTTTTTGCCTGCTGCCTATAGTTGCGCACAGGAAGTTGGCTGAGGTGACCTTTCACTTGTATACGCCACCTAAGACGGGGTCATATCACATACCTTTGGGTTGAAGTTAACAACTTTACGTTCTGGGGCCTTGTGTCCATGCGTTAGAGGTGGTCTAGTCATCTAAGGAGGACGGCATCCACAGCCCGTAGAGTTCATCTGCTTTCGTCAGTGTCCATGCTTCTGTGCCGTAAAGCAGGAGCGGGATCGTCAGTGTCTTGTATGTTGTGTTGTTGGTTCCTTGAGAATTGGCAAGTGTGAATCTTATTTTCGTCAACTCAGAGATGGTTTGATGTATACTTCGTATCCAATCGTCATCTGTTGCATTAAACAGCTCTGCTGTTGAACCATCGACATCGAGTTCACCAACTTTGTGAGATCTAAACTTGGAAGTTGCTGTCCCGAAAGGGAAACGAATTCTAATATGAAAATCAGTGAGTACTCTTACCAGCAGAGGAATGCACTGGATTAGAAGTGGTGGACAAGAGATCACTAATGAATATTACAAAGAAAATTAAACGGTTCCTGGTGCACGCCAGTGTTTATTTTTCCGACATCAAATTTGAAGCCGTCCAAGACAAATTCAATTGATCGTGTCGAAACGTAATTTTTAATCTATTGAAGAAAATGGTCGTCGATCACAAATGCATGCATTTTCTTCAAAAAAGCCTGATGCCAAACTCTATCAAATTCCGTTGAAATATAGGGTTTTCCAATAAGGACTTGACAATTTTTTTTTTTAAATAAAACGCAAACCATTTGAGATATTTCAAAAACTTTATTATTGGCTTGAAGTACAATCAAAACATTTATGAATGGAACTCGACTTCGTTTATATGGCCACCGCGGGCACGTTTGCAGCGGTCAATTCATTGGACCCAATTTCCAACGACTCGGCCACACATTTCGGCCGAAACGGCCGCTATTTCGAGTTCAATGTTGGCTCTGTGCTCTTCCAACTTCGTCGGCGTGTTGGCATAAACCAATGACGCCACAGAAAATAGTCAAGCGGTGTTAAATCGCACGAACGAGGCGGCCAATCGACTGGCTCAATTGTTGAGATAATACGCTCACGCACGCGGTGATCATGGCGCGATAATGCTAACCATTCACAGTAACGTGACAATCGTTATCGTCGACGAAAAAATATGGCCCAATAACGCCGCCGGCATGCAAACCGCACCAAACAGTTATTTTTTGTGGATGAAGTGGTGATTCATGAAGCACATGTAGATTTTCACCCGACCAATAACGCATATTTTGCTTACTGACGAACCCATTGGGCCAAAAATGAGCTTCGTCACTGAAGATGATTTTGCGATGAAATTCATCATCTTGGCGCATCTTCTCCAGAACTCAATCCGAGAACGTAAGCCGCTTTAAATTGTCCATCGGCTTCAATTCTTGAGTCAGCTTGATCTTGTATGGGTGTAAACCAAAATCCTTACGCAAAATACGCCATAATGCGGTCTGAGCGATGCCCAATTCTTGAGAACGCTGTAGAATTGACTGATTTGGATCGTTTGCTACGGACGCCTGAACCACAGCGATATTTTAGACACTTTGACCAACCCGTTGTCCCACTGACACGGCAACATCATACAACGAATGTGTAGACTCAAATTTTTGCACTAAACTTGTTATTGTCTGTCTACTAGGGCGAGAATTACGACCGAAAATTGGAGTTAACGCTCTTAAAGTTGCAGTCACCGACTCCGAGTTTCGGCAGAAAATTTTTATAATTTGCAGACGCTGCTCGTTCGTGTACTTTACCATGATGAAAATGTTGAGTTTACTGAATAAATTCACAGTGACAGTTTGATGATTAGTGAAAGAGTGCGTTCACAAATTAAATTCAAAGTTGTCAAGTCCCTATTGGAAAACCTTTTATAAAACTTTGTTACTTTCGTCAGATTGGTGTAAACTTTGGTTCCTTTGGTGACACACTGGTGACACAAGTGGAAAATGTGTGGTCTACAGATATTTCATGAGCTGGCGGTTTATGTACGTTTTTATGACCTTGAGAAAACGGACATACACAATTTATTTAAAAAGTTTTGCGACTGATTTTTTATCAAATGTATAAGGTGCTCCACTAAGCTTTGCCGATTTAACTATGTCGTTTCGGCCTTTCCTGCAAAAATGTTAATGCTATTAGTTGATTATGTATTCAACGATACGCTTTTGAATTGAGTGTGTTTTCTTTCCGTATAACTCTTTTTACAATATGACAAAGAGCTGCCATTAGGTTTTAAGCTGAATAAAACTCCCACAAAAACCTGTTAAATGTTGAAACTACGTATAGTGAAGAGTGTTTGATCCGAAGCAAGGTTTTAGAGTGGTATTCACTGTTTAAAAACGGTCGCCAGTCATTTTGGGACAATTTTAGGGAGGGGCGGACTCATATAAAGAATCCCTCAAATTATACAAAAAAGAACTGAGGAAGGCAAAGCGACAATCCTGGAGGTCATTCTGTGACAAAATTACAGAAACCTCTGAGGCTTCGCGGCTAAGAAAAATCCTCTCCACAAATCCTATGATGCCCAGCTGTTTGAAAAAAACCGATGGCTCTTGGACAACCTCAAGTGATGAATCACTCAACCTGCTTCTGGACACCCACTTTCCAGGTAGCTCCCAACTCGCGGCCAGTAGCAGCCCAAACAAGCCTACTGCAACCGTGACCAAAATTCATAGTCTGATTACGAGAGACAAACTGCTCTGGGCGCTACATAGCTTCAAACCATACAAGTCTGCTGGTCCGGACGGTATTATACCTGCCGAGCTACAGAGATCCTCAGATATTATTCTACCAGTGTTGGAAAATATTATGAGGAGCTGTGTAGAACTTATCCACATTCCACTGTTATGGAGAGAAGTCAATGTAGTATTCATTCCCAAAGCTGGAAAATGTTCTCATGTGGTCCCAAAGGACCTCAGACCCATAAGTCTATCGTCATTCCTTCTGAAAACTTTAGAACGACTGATTGATATCCATATTCGAGCTAAAGTTGATCCAAGACTTCTGTCTACGGCTCAACATGCCTACTGTAAAGGAAAGTCGGTGGAAACGGCTTTGCACTCTCTGACTAGCCACATCGAACGATCCCTACAATATAAGGAGTACACAATGGTTGCTTTCCTGGACATAGAGGGCGCCTTTAACAACGTCAACACATCCGCAATCACGACTGCGTTGTCAACTCTGCAGGTAGACGACTCACTTGGGGAGCTGATTAATCTAATGCTAACAAGCAGGATAATCAACTCCAAACTGGGTGAGACTTCTGCTAAAAGATATGTCAGCAGGGGTACGCCGCAAGGCGGTGTCCTCTCCCCCCTTCTTTGGAACTTAGTGGTTAACGAACTACTGATATACCTGGAAGCAGGTGGTAGCAGAGTGATTGCCTATGCGGATGACGTTGCCATAGCCGTCTCAGGAAAACATTTAAATACCATTAAAGAACTCCTCCAAGTAAATCTTAACAGATTAACCTGCTGGGCAGATCGCTGTGGATTGGGAATAAACCCCCATAAAACTGATCTTGTCCTCTTTTCTAGGAAATATAAAATTCCAATCATAGACCCTCCTTCAATAAACGGTACCAGTTTAGCTTTCTCCGATACAGCAAAATATCTGGGTCTGATTTTTGACAGGAAACTAAACTGGAAACCTAACATTCAAGAAAGAGTCAATAAAGCTACAATAGCTTTATTCTCTTGCAAGAAAGCCATTGGGAACAAATGGGGCCTTCAACCTCGCATAACCCACTGGCTATACATCTCGGTCATAAGACCGATACTTACTTACGGGGTGGTTGTCTGGTGGACGGCCTTGGAAAATGCAGTCAACCGCATTAAATTAAGCAGAGTCCAAAGAACAGCATGTCTATGCATAAGCGGAGCTTTGCGGTCTACCCCCTCTGCGGCATTAGATATTCTGCTTCACTTGACACCCCTCGACATTTTTAGCAAGCAAGTAGCTGCGACTGCAGCTATTCGCCTTAAAGCGACTAAACAGTGGACAAATAATTCATTTGGCCACGCCAACATTCTTAATACATTAGGAATCCTCACAGAGAACACCGATTACACCATACCTGAACTTTGGTTTGACAAAAACTTCCATGTAAGCTTCCCCTCTAGATCATTCTGGGAGGAGGATGCTTTCATGGAGGACAAGTCAATCCATCTCTACACAGATGGATCTAAAACCGACAGCGGAGTTGGTGGCGGTGTTTTCTCAGATAAGCTTAACCTAAGCCTCTCTTTCCGCCTTCCAAATCACTGTAGCGTGTTCCAGGCGGAAATTTTGGCGATTAAAGAAGCTCTGTCCTGGCTGAAGAAAAACGTGATATCTGCAAAGGATATCCGCATATTTTCGGATAGTCAGGCCGCCATCAAGTCCCTGGACTCGGTCTCATTGTGTTCTAAAACTGCCCTTGAATGCCGATCATCTCTCATGGAGATGGCAGAGCAGTTCAACATTCACCTCTGTTGGGTGCCGGGCCACAGAGACATTCCAGGGAACTGCAGAGCCGATGAACTCGCCAAAATTGGAACCACTCTACCTATCCTACCAGACAAAGGTAGTATAGGTATACCAATCGCTACGTGCAAACTAACACTAAAGCTAGATGCCAATAAAAGAACGGACCTTAGGTGGACTGCTGGACAAACATGTCTAGCGACAAAACAGATCTGGCCAAAGCTGGATCTGAGTCGATCTAAGTGTCTGATCCTCTTAGAAAGGAAACATCTCAGCGACATAATAGGTGTCATTACCGGACACTGCCTCATAGGCAAGCACGCAAGAAGGCTTGGCGCTTTTACTAACGATTTTTGTAGAAGCTGCATGGACGAGGAAGAGGAGGAGACAATCCCCCACCTTCTCTGCACATGCCCAGCTCTCTCTCAGAGAAGGAAGCTTCACCTAGGAGCTTTCTTCTACAACGACCTAAACGATCTAGAAAAAATAGACGTTAACAGTCTCCTACGCTTTATTAAAAGCTCAATCTGGTTCCAGTAGTAAGAAGATCATAGATCCACGTGGCATCACAATGGGCCAATAGGCCTGAGTGGGTTGGTATTTCCAACAGCCACTCTTACCTAACCTAACCTAACCTAGGGAGGGGCGGCGCTCCACATCCATTACGGACGGGAATGTTGAACGCGTGTGGCTCGCTTTGTCTTCTAATCTCTGAGCTACAGTTAAAATGTTCTCATACGAGTAGCAACTGAAAACGATCACAACGTTTCATACGATAATTTTGGCAAGAAATATATTTGTGCGAAGTTTATATCATACACGCTAATAGGATCAGGAACAATGTTAAAATTTCATTGAATGAGCCAATCAAGGCGAATATTTTATAAATTAAATTATTACCGGCGGTCCGTTATAGTTCGCACCTCAAAGTCAAAAGCGAATACGATCTGATTTATTTTTTTCAAATCCTGCGAAACCGTCCATTCTGTTAAGCAGTCGACATAGTATTTTATAAATATGGTTTTTAAACTGATACGGCGTGTGCGCCCGGAATTGTACCGCATAGGCGAATGGCGAAATGCTCCTGTGCATTTCTCGTGATTGCTATCCCAGTTTTTGGTAAAAACAATTGACTCCTTAAACTGAATACTGCCATAAAAGGAGAGCGCTTTCATGGCTTGTAGGCTATTCAATGAAATGTAAAGAGCATACTGCGAAACATTCCGAAAGAAGATTTCTCAACGACCTTGCAGAGGCTCTACAACCGGTCAAAAATTTGTATAGAAAGGAGGGGGTATTTGACTATAATTGTATACCAAGTTTTATTCTAACTCGTTTTATCTTCTTTTTTTTTGTAAAAAAAACATGGAACATGAAACATTTTGAATAAATTATGTAAGTGATCTGTAGGGGGCGATAGAACAAGATTCGCCTTTTATAGGAATGGACTGGACAAATGCCGCTTTCCATCTACACGGAAAGAACCATTAAGAGAAGGAGTGTATGAAAAAGCTATGCAGTTGTTTCGACAGGTTGGATGAACACCATTTAAAATGAGGGTTGAGGCATAATTTTTAATATTTTTTTCCCTGAACTTCTGGTCGAATTACAAAAGAATTGCACAAGCTTAAAGAGGGCGTTCCATTCAGTTATGGCTTGTTTGAAATTTTTTCGTTTTTTCTCTGCCGGATTAGCTTTGTAAAACTGAAAAAAAACAGTTCTCTAACCATGACAACCTCTTAGCAGATCGAACTGTACCACTCATGTTCTTTTGGTTTGATACCCTTCATCAGGATTTCATTGCAAAAAGAATAGTGCTTCTGATCACATCATCAGCGGCATCAACTACGCTACTGTTACGCACTTTTTGCAAGACCAAGATGGGATATTATGTTACATAGAGACTGAATATGAATTAAGATTTCCGTTTTCTATGCCACTAAAACAACCAAAACCTCATATGAAAGGAATAAAATGACAAATATGCAAAGTGTTCTTACACCTTTTTTAAGAAATGGAATAAGTTTGGTAGGCATTATATACGCAGCCTCTCTGTATGACAAGTCTGTGAACATCCGTTCAACTGATTGAAGTTTTAAAGACTATTAACCAACTGACAGCTATACATCGTTGAAAAGTAAAATTGGTAGATGGTGAATTAGGTTTACACACAGCATATTCGTCATTTCGTACAAAATCTTATTTTTTTGACTGCGTTGAATATAAAAGAAAAATACCTTTTCCTGGTGTGGTTAACCAGCGCAAAGTTTCTTTGTAATCTGAGTTGTAGTTTGTTCCAATCTAGCTCTTACTGGCGCAAATATTAACAATTTTCTGGACATGTTTACCTATGCAATCATTCTTAACATCCAGTAAGCTTACCAGCAATGCAAAATTCTTTCTCTTCCCTATCCTAATTTATGTGAAAAAAAATTTGCTAGCTCACTGACTGTCACTTAATCACAGAATCCTTACGATTGACATGTTTACCAACTCCGGCAAGTTGTGTCACAGACTCAAATCACTTTAAGTCGTTAGCACACACTTATTGCCCTGTTGCCTAACACCAAACACAACAACAACAATGAACATTTCCAAACTAATCTGCTATTCGTTTAACTTCAGAAGCCAACAATGAAATTATTTGCAAGGGTTGTCATTGTTCGTTAGATCGTCTAAGCTCCTATGCAATGCGTCCCATCTCCAGTTTGATATGTTGTGACGGGCACAATGTGCCTGCATGCATATCTAGTTGGGTGGAAAACTTGCCTACTCATCTTCCTATTCCCAGTGTGACTACATCACTCCGACTAAACCACGTTCTGACTGAAAACTGACAAAGACGTGTGTCTTCACTCAATCCCAATCACATTTAGATGCCACGTGCCACAAATCATATTCATCCTTTCGTTACATTACGCGCGCCCCATAGTCGTCTATCATGCCAAGCGACCACTATTCGTATCTCACCCATAGAAGATTCTCTAATAAACTCCTCGAAACACCATAACTGACTTTGTCCTGAGAAAACACTGCAATTCAAGATTTAAGTCTGATTCGGGGGTGAGTCTACAATTCTGACATTTTGGCTGTCACAATAAAGATAGTTTCAGTTGAATCTTCCACCAGAAAGAGTGCACACCAACACAGATAGAGGTATTTCCAAAATCAAATCAAGGAACACCCTCTATTGTTACCCCACCTTAACTAACTCAAAAATAGGAATAGATGTGGCTTGTAACGGCAGATTAAAATTATTTAATTTCCTAATCAGAAGGTAAGGAGAATTGAAAATGATAAGTGTAAGGCAATGGAAGCCGTACAAGTTGCACAACTTCGATATCCACCCCCAGGACTTGTGGCCGCCCAACCGCCCGCCATTCATCAGAATTCAATTTAAAGTTTAGATATTCTCTCATTCTATTGTTGTCGTGGTGCAAGGACTTTTTTTTCCTACATTTTCGTGTGTCTTCATTCGCAGCAATAGATGTTTTGCTCTGTATGACGACGGTACAATATTCGATTTTTTTGTACTAAAAAAAAATTGTTCTATTCGTGTTCGTGTGTAATGTCCTTTTTTCTGGACGAGCATGGATGAATACAAAAGGACTTGAGGATTGACATTTCTTTTTGCTGAATGAAAATTTAAAAAAAAAAAAAACAGAAAAATAGGAAAAGAAAAGAGAAAACAGGAATAAAAGTTTGAATGGAGAAAATCCATTATGGGAATTGACAGGATAATATTTGCTGTCAGTTTCAGTTTGTTATTATACAATGCTTGCGAACGAGAGAGAATGGCGGCAAAGAAAGGATATCTATAGCGTTTTGTTATTATTTTCAAATTTCCCATCGTGAAAAAAGGTAATTTTCTAAGATATCAGCTGGAGGGGTGTGTATATTAAGGAGCGGGTTAAAATGTTTAAAGTTGGTAGAGCTTATATAAATGTCACTTTGAGGAGATTGATGTTCGCCTTGCTTATCGTTTGCTTATTTAGTTGTATGTCTCCGAGTTAATATAAAGCAATGTTGGAATGCCACACCATTTTCGGACTTGACAATCTTCGTAATGGATTCGTGTCTATTCCTAAACTATGATACTTGTGTCCTGTAAACTACAATATTTTGTATGTCAGAGTAATCACTACGCATACTCCACTTCCTATGCAGACTCTGATAAAATATTTAACTTACAGCGAGAAGACTTAGGAGGATTTGTCAGAATCGAAATAGACATACTTTATAGCACTATTTATATCGGGTGGCCAGATAGCAATGATAGTTTTTCCAATTGTTATCTTTCAGCAGCTGTCAAAGTTACCAATGACATCCAGCTGTCAAAATATCCAGTACGGTTTGCCAGTTCCTCATGCATCGTTTTTCGCTTGCCGAACTTGCGGAAATTATTTAAAAAAATTATCGAAAATTCCGGCTCAGCTGTAAATATGCAGCGTGAATTTCGTTGTGAGGTCGGTGGAGTCATCATGGCCTCAATTTGTGAGCAATTCACCATGGAAAAGTTTGAGCGCGAGTACACTATTTTGGATCCTAAGCCACCAACCAGAAAGAGATTGATGCGAAATGAAGAAAACATAGCCGCCGTAGCGGCCAGTATCGTAGAAGATCCAGAAATGTCGATTCGGCGCCGATTAGCTGAATTGGGCATCACCAGAGAGTCAACCCGGCTTATTTTGCAGTTGGATTTGGGCCTACATCCATATAAGATTGTGCTGACTCAAGAATTGAAGCCGGATGACCATAGACATCTCCGTGAGTTTGCTGATTGGGCTCTGGAAATGTTGGACAGAGCTCCAGATTTTGGCTAAAAAATCATCTTCTTCAACAAGCAAAATTTCTATTATTGAAGCGAATATAATCCACAGGTGTTCAGCCAAGCATCAATGCATCCACAAAGATTGACTATTTGGTGTGGTTTATGGCATGGCGGCATCATCTTATTATTTCTTTCGAAATGAGGAAGGGGTCTCCGTTACCGTCAATGGTCTCAGGTATAGAGCGATGTTAACCGGCTTTCTGTAGTCAGATCTCGACAACATTGATATATTCGATCTGTGAAGGAGAAATTTTGGCGACTCTCTCACGGCGTTCATCAATTGGCCGCCGCGATCATGCGATTTGACACCACTCGATTATTTTTTCTGGGACTACGTCAAGTCCTTAGTCTACTCTAGTAAGCCAATATTGGACAGAGTTATCAAAAATTGGACCGACCGCTTGAAGCACTGCCAGCGGAGTCGAGTCGGCCATTTGATTGATGTGCTATTCCACACAAAATAGCATGAACGTGGCTGTTTCAAAATAAAGCCAGAATCAATTTTATATTTCACACCGTTGTTATTTCATTGAAATTTTTTCCCTATCGTTCTCATCTGGTCACCCTTTCTATCTCTCTTTAACAAAGTCAAATCAGTTATGGTTAGTAATGAAGTAATTTTGATAAAAACAAGAAGGAGATATGGCTATTGGAATTTGTTCATTTGAGGATCTCCATAACTTACCTTGATTCAGTAATCCTCAACCTACAAGAGTTGCGAAAGGACGTGACAGGTAACGCTATTTACAAATCACGCTTCCTGGAGATCTCAACTGACTTAAAATGTAAAGGCTGGAACTTCTTGTATACAGATGGATCAAAAACCAGAGACAAACACAGCTTTTGCAGTTGTAAATCAAGAAGGGTCTATAATGGTAGAGGGAATCCTACTAAACATTGCCTCCATCTATACCACCGAAGCACTAGCCATACTTGAAACCACAAGGAGAAGCTCTTTAACAGCAGGAAAATGGGTAATCTGCTCTGACAGTGTCACACTGTCAGTACTACAAAGCATCGTAAACGCACGTAACGACACAATCAATGATTGAGCAAAAATTCGTGATCTCCTAATTAAACCAAGATATAAGATAAAGCTTATGTGGACACCAGGTCACGCAGGAATTAAGGACAATGAGTATGCAGACGCTGCTGCAAACTCTGTTCTAAAGGCCCCAGCTCTCACCTATAACACCTTCTCTCGTCTTGAATTGTTTCTAGTATTTTTCTGTCGTCTGTGTTTTGCAACTAAATATGGTATTATGTAACTTACTTGAAGATATATGCATATTTTTCTCACTCTCCTTTGAAAATATGAAAAACAAAGTGTTTATCATTCTAATGAATTCAAAAATAATTTCTTCATTATATGGTATACCAAAACGTAAGAGGCCTAGGTACAAATTTTGATGTTTGGCTCACGTCGAATCATTTTTTAACAAGCCCGCCTTTATTTTTCTCTCAGAAATATGGATCTACGAAAATGAAATCCTAAGTGTAACAATACTTATGCATCGGGTGGTGCTGCGGTTTTTATCATTGACACTTTGTTTGATAAATGGGAGTTTTATAGCTCTGAGTTAAAGAGTTCTTATATGGTTAAAGTCTATTACACGCTTAATGAACAAAAATGTGTTGCTATAAACTTCATGTTGAAAGCAATACTGTTTCCCTTTAAGAAGTATCTTTTCTCAATAGGGAGGACCGAACGAAAAACTTATTTATTCTTGGGAACAAAGAACTTAAGCATTTCAGAACAATCTACAATACCAGAAAAATACTTATCATTAATATTTACCAATGCATTAAAGAGTTGTATAAACGTATCTAGGATTTTTAGCTCTTCTCAAACTTGTATCGATCATATTTTGCCAGAGTGGATCGCATTCCCAATTTTGGTTTGATTAGCACGATATCAGATTATAATAACTGATCACTGCATAACATGTCTCTTTTTCAATCTTAGACAAGTGGACATTTTTACGGATTCTAACACTTATGTATACAGGGTGTCCCCTAATTCGTGGACGATAATTTTGAAAATGATTTCTGGGAATATTCTAAGAAAAAAATCGTTCTACAGGAAGCTGACATCACTCATCGAGGATTTAAAGAAAGGCTTACTCGTACTTTGGTATACCCGGACGCATGTTAACGGAAATTGCTCAGTTAATACTAATGGCAGAAACTTCGTTGCTGACTTTGTTCTTAGAAGAAATACTACCATTTGTAACTGCATTTAAATAAAGTTGATATCTTGTTAGGGTCTTCAGATATCCAAATTCTAAGCTGTTCCATTTTTCTTGCTCATGCTAATTTTTGAATTTGTGGTCACTGTCCTCCAGAAAATACCTAATTAAGATACCGTTTTACTATTTTTTTTTCTTACGGACGTAACAATAAAAAAAAATCACAAATTAGTTCGTAGAAAAATCCAGAGATTTTATTATAAAGGGTTTTCCAATAGGGACTTGACAGCTTTGAATTTAATTTGTGGACGCACTCTTTCACTAATCATCAAACTGTCACTCTCAATTTATTCAGTAAATTCAACATTTTCATCATGGTAAAGTACACGAACGAGCAACGTCCGCAAATTATAAAAATTTTCTACCGAAACTCGGAGTCGGTGATTGCAACTTTAAGAGCGTTAACTCCAATTTTCGGTCGTAATTCTTGCCCTAGTAGACAGGCAATAACAAGTTTAGTGCAAAAATTTGAGTCTACACATTCGTTGTATGATGTTGCCGTGTCAGTGGGACAACGGGTTGGTCGAAGTGTCGAAAATATCGCTGAGGTTCAGGTGTCCGTAGCAAATGATCCAAATCAGTCAATTCCACAGCGTTCTCAAGAATTGTTCATCGCTCAGACCGCATTATGGCGTATTTTGCGTAAGGATTTTGGTTTACACCCATACAAGATCAGGCTGACTCATGATTTGAAGCCAATGGACCACTTGAAGCGACGTACGTTCTCCGATTGAGTTCTGGAGAAGATGCGCCAAGATGATGAATTTCATCGCAAAATCATCTTCAGTGGCGAAACTCATTTTTGGCTCAATGGATTCGTCAATATGCATTATTTGTCGGGTGAAAACCCATATGGGTTTCATGAATCACCACTTCATCCATAAAAAATAACTGTTTGGTGCGGTTTGCATGCCGGCGGCGTTATCGTGTTATCTCAAGAAATTTGCCAGTCGATTGACTGCCTCGTTCGTGCGATTTAACACCGCTTGACTATTTTCTGTGGGGCTACGTTAAGTCATTGGTTTATGCCAACACGCCGACGAAGTTGGAAGAGCACAGAGCCAACATTGAACGCGAAATAGCGGCCGTTTCTGCCGAAATGTATGGCCGAGTCGTTGAAAATTGGGTCCAACGAATTGACCGCTGCAAACGTGCCCGCGGTGGCCATATGAACGAAGTCGATTTCCATTTATAAATTTTTTGACTGTCAAGCCGATAATAAAGATTTTTGAAATACTCGTATCTCAAATGGTTCGCGTTTTATTTAAAAAAAAGTTGTCAAGTCCTTATTGGAAAACCCTATACTTGGAAAAACCTGCAGCATGTAAAATTTATAAAAAAGGGTTGTTTTGCTTTAAGCTCCAAGGGCTATGAATAAAAAATGATTTTGTTTGGTTTTATATAATTTTTATTTTACGTGTGTACGAGTACTATAAAATAAAATAATTATAACAGATGCCCAAAGTGTACTTCTTGCTTTTGTATACATGCTAGAGCCCGTTTTTGGATTTTACTACGAAAGTTTATTGATGCTAACTGCTGCCTCACTTTTGATGACGCTTCGAGAATACGCTCTTTCAATTCAATTAAAGTTGCTATTTCGGTTGAATAAACAAGTTCTTTCATTCTTCCGCATACAAAAAAATCCAATACGGTAAGGTCAGGAGATCTTGCAGGCCAGTGGTCTGGTCCATTTCTTCCTACTCTTCATCCAGCCAATTTTTAACAACAAGACCGGAGCCCCATCCTATTAGAAATATGATGAAGCTAGTTGAATTAGTGGAACTTCCTCCAGCAGTTCTGGTAAATCATTGCTGAAAAACCATAGTTTGTAGAATTCAGCCTAGATGGTAGTTTGAAGTGGCCGATTAACTTGTTTCCAAGTACGCCTGCCCACATGTTGACGCTGAATTTGTGTTGAAATGATTTACGTCTCCTTGTGTGTAAACTCGTTGTCATTCAAGCTCCGCTCCAGCAACCAGCTAGAAAACTCAAATCTCTTTTCCAAATCAGTTCTCAACTGTTTCTCAGAACCAGTTCTTGTACAGGTGTATGGTGGTATGGATAAAGATTTTCTCCATGCAGCACATTCGAAATTTTATGTCTGGAAACATTGAATTGCAAAGCTAAGCATCTGAAGCTAATTGACGGACCAGTTGTAAAAGCTTAAAGTATTCTTTAGGTTAGGTTAGGTTAGGTAAGAGTGGCTGTTGGAAATACCAACACACTTGGCCCATTGTGATGCCACGTGGATCTATGATCCTCTTACTAATGGAACCAGTTTGAGCTTATAACAAAGCGTAGGAGACTGTTAACGTCTATTTTTTCTAGATCGTTTAGGTCGTTGTAGAAGAAAGCTCCTAGATGAAGCTTCCTTCTCTGGGAGAGAGCTGGGCATGTGCAGAGTAGATGGGGATTGTCTCCTCCTCTTCCTCGTCCATGCAGCTTCTACAGAAATCATTTGTAAAAGCGCCAAACCTTCTTGCGTGCTTGCTTATGAGGCAGTGTCCAGTGATGACACCTATTATGGCGTTGAGATGTTTCCTATTTAAAAGGATCAGACACTTAGAGCGATTCAGATCCAGCTTTGGCCAGATCTGTTTGGTCGCTAGACATGTTTGCCCAGCAGTCCACCTAAGGTCTGTTATTTTATTGGCATCCAGCTTTAGTGTTAGTTTGCACGTGACGAATTGTATACCTATGCTACCCTTTACCGGTAGAATAGGTAGAGTGGCTCCAATTTTTTCGACTTCATCGGCCCTATAGTCCCTGCAATGTCTCTATGGCCCGACACCCAACAAAGGTGAATGTTGAACTGCTCTGCCATCTCCATGAGAGATGATCGGCGTTCAAGGGCCGTTTTAGAATATAATGAGACCAAGTCCAGGGACTTGATGGCGGCCTGACTATCGGAAAAGATGTGGATATCCTTTGCAGATATTACGTTTTTCTTCAGCCAGGACAGGGCTTCTTTAATCGCCAAAATGCAGTCGCAGCTACTTGCCTGCTAAATATGTCAACAGGTGTCAAGTGAAAGAGAATATCTAATGCCGCAGAAGGGGTAGACCGCAAGGCTCCGCTTGTGCATAGACATGCTGTTCTTTGGACTCTGCTTAGTTTAATGCAGTTGACTGCATTTTCCAAGGCCGTCCACCAGACAAACACCCCTTAGGTAAGTATCGGTCTTATGACCGAGATGTATAGCCAGTGGGTTATGCCCCATTTGTTCCCAATGGCTTTTTTACAAGAGAATAAAGCTATTATAGCTTTATTGACCCTTTCTTGAATGTTAGATTTCTAGTTTAGTTTCCTGTTGAAAATGAGACCCAGATATTTTGCTGTATCGGAGAACACTAAACTGGTACCATTTATTGAAGGAGGGTCTATGATTGGAATTTTATATTTCCTGGAAAAGAGGACAAGATCAGTTTTACGGGGGTTTATTCCCAATCCACAGCGGTCTGCCCAGCGAGGAGTTCTTTAATGGTATTGAGATGCTTTCCTGAGACGGCTATGGCAACGTCATCCGTATAGGCAATCAGTCCGCTACCACCCGCTTCCAGGTATATCAGTACTTCGTTAACTACTAAGTTCCAGAAAAGGGGAAGGAGGACACCGCCTTCAGGCGTACCTCTGCTGACACATCTTTTAGCAGAAGTCTCACCCAGTTTGGAATTGATTATCCTGCTTTTTAGCATTAGACCCATCAACTCCCCAAATGAGTCATCTACCTGCAGAGTTGACAGCGCAGTCGTGATTGCGGATGCATTGACGTTGTTAAAGGCGCCCGCAACCATTGTGTACTCTTTATATTATAGGGATCATTCGATGTGGCTAGTCAGAGAGTGCAAAACCGTTTCCACCGACTTTGCTTTACAGTAGGCATGTTGAGCCGTTGACTGAAGTCTTGGATCAACTTTAGCTCGAATATGGATATCAATCAGTCGTTCTAAAGTTTTCAGAAGGAATGATGATAGACTTATAGGTCTGAGGTCCTTTGGGACTACATGAGAACATTTTCCAGCTTTGGGAATGAATACTACATTGACTTCTCTCCATAACAGTGGAATGTGGATAAGTTCCACACAGCTCCTCATAATATTTTCTAATACAGGCAGAATAATATTTGAGGACCTTTGTAGCTCGGCAGGTATTACACCGTCCGGACCAGCAGACTTGTATGGTTTGAAGCTATGCAGCGCCCAGAGCAGTTTGTCTCTCGTAATCATACCATGAATTTTGGTCCCGGTTGCAGTAGGCCTGTTTGAGCTGCTACTGGCCGCGAGTTAGGAGCTATCTGGAAAGTGGGTGTCCAGAAGCAGGTTGAGTGATTCATCACTTGAGATTGTCCAAGAGCCATCGGTTTTTTTCAAACAGCTAGGCATCATAGGATTTGTAGAAACGATTTTTCTTAGCCGCGATGCCTCAGAGATTTTGTCACAGAATGACCTCCAGGATTGTCGTTTTGCCTTCCTCAATTCTTTTTTGTATAATTTGAGGGATTTTTTGTATGAGTCTCAGTCAGGTACTTTTCTTGTGATTTTTGCTACGTTAAAGTTTTCTACAAGAGTTTCTGAGCAGTCCCTCTAGTATTCTTGAGTCAGCCGAAATTCTTCTTTCTTGTGGAGCTCTGTTACCGTCGTTTCGTCCTCCGCGGTATCAGGAACAAAGGTTGCCGACTGCTCGATGGAGTAGTAGTCGTGGGTATTTATTATAAGGGCGCGATTATCCTTTGTCCCCAAAAGCTCTACGGCGTCGAATCGCGACTCAGCCAGTAAAACTCGCTATCCCCTTTCCTAGGTCTGAAACAAAACGAGAGCAAAACAAAAGCGAGACCACCAAAACATCCCAAACAACCAATCGCCACACTGAGGAAACGGAAGAAACCCCCCCCACTCCGCTTACAGCTTAAGGGCGCAAGAAAAACAAAAACTATTCATCTTAACTTATTATATTCTTTAATAAAAAACAAAAAATAAAAAAAATATACAATATATATAAAAATAAAAAAAAAGGAAGAAAATAAAAATATTATACCAATATTGTAAAAATGTAACCAAAAAAACAAAATTAAAAGAAAAAAAAATAATAGAAAAAAGAATGCCTACGACCGCCGCCACCCAGATTTGAACCTAGACGAGAAAGCTCGGATCCGATCCCTATCGTTTACGATATGGCGCTTTAACCAACTAGGCTAATTGAAGGTACTATTTAGAATTCACAAATCTTCCAACATGATCTACATACGTCTGTTTATGATCTATTGACTAATTGACTAAATTAAAAAAAAAAAATAAGTTAGTACAATAAATACTTATGCTAGGTTTAATACTCCGTCCTGCAAATCCTCGCTGGAAACGCCTCCGACAACCTCGTGACGTATTGGTGGATGGGAAATCCAGGTGGTACGTGTAGGTTATCTAATACACCCCCGTGCCTCAGCCTATTTCTTCAAAGTTTTTATTTTTGTATTTTTTTTTTGTCTTCGGTCACTCGCGTACGAATTCCCTTAGGGTTTCCAAAATAACCCTCACGGTTTAATCGAACCGATCACGTTTTTTTTATTTTTTTTTTGTTGCACGCACCGTTTTCTTGGCGCGAACACTCGTCTTTCCTGTCTTTCCTTTCTCGACTTTATTTATCTTTCTTTTTTTTCGATTGATTGGAAACCGCAGAAAAAAGGACACTTTTAACGTCAATGCACACAATGCACTTGCACAAGTTTTCTAGACGATTTAGAGGAAATTTCTTTCTAAAATCGATCTAGCAGAGTAATTCGGTAATTTGTTAAAAAAAAAAACTGTTTTTATGCCAAAAAAAAAATACGGAAAACGTGTCGAGGAAGGGAACGACGACCGAGCCACCCATGAACCGCAATCTCCTCGTTTTCAGATTTTTCTCCTTTCTCCCGATCTTAGATTTTTTTTTTTCGACCAACTTGTTTCCTAGCACTCAACTGACTGCCCATTTATATCCCACTTGCTAGAGCTCTTCCTATCTTCTCTGGTTCGGTGGTCAGTTATTTCATCACCTCATCCATGATCAAAACAAATGACCCCAAGCGAACTAAACTACCGACCGCTAACTATCCTTTTCACGCTTAGTCTCATGCCCTAGCTTGATGGGAAAACTAAAAAAAGGAGAACAAAGTGATTCGTTAGTTAGTCCTTGGGCTCGAACTAAGAACCCCTCGCTTACTAGCCAGTGTCCTAACCAATTGCACTACTCTGGGCTGTTGGGGCTGCTGGATTAAATTAGGGTGACGTCACTTCGGTCATGCGAAAACCTTGCCAATGCCATTGTATTAAAACCATAACATTCCCCCCTCTTCTTTCACAAGGTTTTCGCATGCTACTTATCCTACAAGAGTTCTTTGAGGTTACTGAAGAGTTTGAGGTCCTTTGCGTGCCATACACCTCCGGCTTTTCCATCCTTTCCTATCAGCTCATAGGTCCATGGTGACACCCTCATTGAAGTACTTCGCTGCATCCGACAATACAAAATTTCTCAGTAGCACCAATTCCCTCGGGAAAAATTCGACTGCCCTTCTTCTCAGGTTGTACTGTCGCGAACTCTTCTTCCCTGCTTCCAAAATCTTCGCACGTACGTCGCTTATGACCTCTTCTAAGGCTCTGGTCCTATTCCGCAATACGAACTCACCTGGGCGCTCTACGTCAAACCCTTAGGGAGGGACTGTATCGCTAGTGCCCTTAAAAGGCATCTCTCGTCCAAAGAGCACAAAGAAAGGCGTGGATTTTAGCACCTCGTGGGTGGACGCCCTTATCGCACAGCTCACCTTGGGCAGGATGGAGTCCCACTCACGGTGGTTGTCGGAAATGTAAGCCCTGTTAGGTCGTGTATTTGAAATTGATCCCGTTTCCCGAAGCCTTCGATACGTATTTTCAAACACTCCTTCACTAGGAAATAGTCGGTTAGGATAAAGTTCATGGTATCTTCGTCGCGCTCTAGTTGAACTTCCTATGTTCAGCCCATAAACGTCAATAAAGTCTGCGTATTCTTGTTTTCTAAGTGCAGGCATTTCAAATATCGTTTCTAGGCAACTTTAACCTTGGCGTAAAAAATTAAACTGATGAATTAATTTATTTTTTCTAATTTTTGTTTGGTAAATTTTCCGAATAGGCCTTCTGAGAACTTTTGAGGAACATGGTAAGGAAATGAAGGTTTTGACAGGTAGTCAAATAGACGAGCACGCTTTAAAACTTTTTAATAGATATGGAATTTTAAAAAAAATTATTGGTAAATTAATAATTCTTGGAAAACCACTGTTGTTAGAAACGTAGGTAAAAAGCCATAAATTAATTTTTTTCCTGCTGTAGGTTTCCTCAAATATCATAAAATCTATGGGTTTTTTGCAAAACTTGCTGATGATTTTTTTTTATTACTGTTACGTTCATAAGGAAAAACAGGTAAACGTTATGTTTGTTACGCATTTTCTGGAGAAAAGCGACCTCAAAGTCAAAAATTAGCATGGGCAAGAAAAATGGAGCAGCTTAGAAATTGGATATCTGAAGACGCTAACAAGATATCAACCTTATTTAAATGCAGTTACAAATGGTAGTATTTCTTCTAAGAACAAAGTCAGCAACGAAGTTTCTGCCATTAGTATTAACTGAGCAATTTCCGTTAACATGCGTCCGGGTATACAAAAGTAAGCCTTTCCTTAAATCCTCGATAAGTGATGTCAGCATTGGAGATAGACCCTTGCTGTAGAACGATTTTTTTCTTAGAATATACCCAGAAATCATTTTCAAAATTATCGTCGACGAATTAGAGGACACCCTGTATAGCAATTTGAAAGTCTTAAAGAACGTTTGATGCGACAAAACTATTGTAGTCAGGTGTGTAGAATGAGAATGATGCCTCTATAATGTTCGATATGTTCTGTAAGTGGTTAAATGATCACGTTGAGATGTGTTCTGTAGTATCAGATACGAGAAGGAGAAATACAAGAAAGTCCAAACCTTGGATGTCTGATTTCCTGCTGGAAAAATACATATAACATGTAAGAAACATCTCAATAGTATTCAATTCCGCAAAGGATATGAGAAAATAGCTCAAGAAATGTTCATGAGGTCGCTATTTGTCGTCGAAATATCGCTGTCGTGTCGAAAATGAGTTGGTCAGTAAAAATGTCCTAGCTGATGTACCAACGTACAAGAATAAGGAGATTAATACTTTTAAAGACTTGGCTAACGTCTTTAATAAATTTTTTACTAGTGCTGCCTCTAATTCCCTGGCTAATGATGACTTCGGTACATTACCTATTAATGCATGCCCAGAGGAATGTTTCAATAAGGAAAAAGAACAAAGTAATAGCGTTTGGTTTCTACCTATGTATATCTTGGTCCTGTTACTTGATAATGCCAGACCCCATGCCTCACGCGTAACTGTACAAAACCTGATAAAGTCGAGATTTGAAATTCTTCCCTACCCCACCGCACTCTCCTGATGTTTACCTTTTTCTAAAACCGAGCGAAGCTCATAAAAGCTTTTTGAGAATTTTAATGCGTCAAAAGGCCAAGCCATGCAGCACTAATTTTTTTTAAATTGTCGTGCGTTCGATCTGACTAAGTGTCGGGTATACTAAAATGTTTTCAAATAAGTTGTAGTACTTAACAATAAGATGCACTTTTCTTTGGGTTCTTAAATAAAAAGAAATATGGAGATCTTCCTGCAACTATATCATTTGCAGTGCAGGCTGCAACAAGGCTTAACAATATGTTTCTAGCTCTTCTGATCTTTGTACTTCAACTTGCTTAGAAAACGTTTCTAGGTATCTGCTTTAAATTCGAAATAACTCTTCATTATTAACAAATAATAATTACAAATAAAAAGGCTTACGAGTGGACTCGTACAATCATACTTGCATGTATGCACAATACTTGTCGTACACATGTATCCATTGAAACCCAAGAATTATACAAGTATTCGTACTTATCGCATTCTACTTCAGTGCACTCTATTGTAAACTCTGAATCTAAAGCTAGAAAACCCAACGTAACTGGTGTTCCTCGAATGCCCCAATGAAGATGATAGCTTCCTTCATTAACGACGTCGGCAGCTTAAAAAAAAATCAGATTCCCTTGAACATAGCTTCGTAGCGACTGTCGAGCCAGAGGTTAACAATGCGTCCATTTAGCACAAAGCAAAAATTCCTGAAGCTATTCCTCTTTTATTTCGACAAATGGAATGAATACTTAGTTAAATAATTGAAAAGTCAAAAGGGCAGGAGGGACAACCGAAGGATCGTTGTCGTTCTTGTTGTCGCAACCATGATAAGTTCACGGAAAAAAAGGAAATTCTAGAGCACAAGCTTCAACGTCGGATAAATACTCGCTCTTTGAGTTCAATTTCAGGATTCAGACTCCCTCTTTTCTATTTCTGACTGACTGAAAGTTTTTGCCTTTTGTTTTACCCTATTGTTGGTTGGTTCTGTTCATTATTGAAGAAAGAGTACACCCAAGTAACAAGGGGTTGAAAGAGCTTAGCGTGTTGGTGTCAAGGGGTTAAACCTAGACGATGACAACAACGACCAAACAAAAACGACAAGTACGATTGTATTAATGGCTTTTAATTACGGAAAGTAATGTTATTATAATTAATAACGAATGAATTATTTGTTTAGCAATTAAAAATTGAAAAAAAAACAAAGAAAATGGGATTTAGGGATTTCAATGCTAATGACAATCGGAATAAAAAAACTGAATAATACTAGAGTATATGACATTCGGATTCTAAAATCGGCACTGTTCGTCAGGATAGTATGTAGAAAACGACAAAATATAATATGGCTCGTACCTTGTTTGTAAGATTCTATGATACTTCGAACCAAGAAAGTAATTACATTTCAAAACTTGATTATTAAAGGATTCGAAGTTTATCAAATATACGAGTAGTACCTGAATAGTTTAAGGTTATTCAGCATATACCAGAGACTTAACGTACCCCAACAAAAAGTAATCGACTAATTTTAAACCCCACAATCTCGGTGACCAATTCACTGGTTCATTATACTAAATGGTGTTGTCGTTGATTTCAATTCTCAGTAAGTCAATGGTTTCATAGTTTAGAGCCTCAAATCGTCCATATTTTCATAGACCATCCTGATCATTGTCCGGTAACATTGACTGTAACACGAGTTCCCATCTCAGGCTTCAAAGAAATGAAGACCGATGATATCGCCAGCTGTGAACTTTTGTTGTTGAATCTCATTTTGATTTGTTATACGCCCCTCACCCGCATTCTAACCAGTATTTACAATATTACTTTGATAGGTAAGTTTAGAAAGTTTTGAGGCAGAAAATACTTTTTACGAGAGCCTGATAGGTACTAAATAGTAACCGCAACTGCCAATATTATCTGTGCCTATAGACCACCTAATGTAAAAATAAATGGGTTTATAGAAGAATCCGCATATAACATTGACATAGTCAACAGAAAAAAGACTCTTTTGATTCTGGGAGATATGAACATTAATGTCGTACGAGTATATCTGGCTATTATACCATATACTGTAGAATTATTATGCAAAAAAAAAAGACAGAAGATAAACGTAAAATGACGTATACATATATAGGGTGTCCCAAAAATCAACGTCAAGTCGGAAACGGGTGATAGGTCAAGTGGTGTCGGTTGTCAAAAAATTATAAAAAAAAATCCAAGTAATGTACTTTTAAAATTATTGTCACCCAAAAAAAACTTGAAAAATCTGACACCATGTGATTTTTTTCGATTTTTTTTTTTGTCACGTAACCCTGAGTAACTCTTCTCTAAATTACGGTCAAAATTTTAAACATAACTATATCGGTTTTAACTAAAATATTGCTTTTTTGTCCATCCATGTATCGGAAAATCATTAATCACCCAACTTGACCTGACTGTAAAATGACAAAAAAGTATACTATGCCATTTTGGCAAGTGACTTTAAAAGATGGCGTATTTAGTCTGCATTCCAAAATGGTATGACACTTGCTAGAATAACGCTTAATTGATGACAAAAAAAAATATATTGTTAAAGAAACCCGATTCATAGTTAAATCTTTTTAGTAAGTTAAAATAAGCACCAAGTGTGAGCGAGACAGACAGTGACGCCGTGATTGAGACGGATAAAAACGCCATTTCGACTAGATAGAGATGCCACCTTTGTTAAGTAGTGACACATAGGCACATTGTGCAATACTGCCGTACATTACACTCCTTCGCTTACAGCGCATTATTCTGTATTCGTGTTGATTTCGTGCTTACAATTTTGGCTTTATTTATTGAACTTCATTGCATTGCGAGTTTGATTTGCTATCTGACCGTTTCTGTCGAACCTGGATTTCTTCTGGACTAGTGTTGTGGACACTGCTCAGGAATATGCTAATATGCATCTCATTAATGGTCAATGCAGGTGTAATTCTATGCTGCGGTCAGACTTTATCATGAGAGATACCCATCCGGATCATCGAGTGTTTGTAAATCATTCTCAGAGGGTCGCTTTCCAAATCTAATGGTTAGTGAGGGAAGACCCATCATGCCCTACGAGGACGAAGTCTTACAACCAGTCGCACAAGACCCTAGTACTTCAATTGAAGAAAGCATAGGAGTACCCAAAAGTACAGCACACCGAATTCTAAGGAAAAAATAGCTCCATCCGTACCATGTACAGCGAGTCCAAAGTCTGCTACCCCAAGATTATCCAGAAAGAGTCCAATTTTGTCAAACGATGATGCAGAGGTTCAGAATATTTTGAATGGACTTAGTGAAAAAAAATCTACAGGAATAGACGACAATAGACCAAGAGACCAGAAGAAAAATGCTGTGTTATTATCTCCAGAATTATGCAAATTCTCAATAAGAGCTTATCACAATCTATAGTTTCCGAAATGCTCAAAACCTCTGTAGTTAGACTACAGACTTGGAAAAAAATGGTAATAAAAACGTCATACTTAACTACAGACCCATTTCCATCTTGTCAGCTATAGAAAAGAACAATATGGCTTCCAGAATGGAGCTTCAACCAATCATTAGAAGACTTCGTATAAACTAGAGATTGAATATGAACCACAATGGCGAGGATACATCATATGGAGTACCGCAAGGATCGAGCCTTTGCTATTGATATTCTCTCCATTCTTCAGCACAGTACGGGATATGCTAAAGCAGATGATACGGCAATCGTTGTCAGCCACAGATGTGCGGAAATAGCATTCAAAATAATGCAGAAGGAGTTTGATGCCATCATTTAATGCCATAGTCTCACGATTATGGTCTCATCATAAACACGAAAAAAACAAAAGCTGTCCATATTCGTCCGCCACACATACAAAAAACGCTGATTGAACTAAAAATGCACTATAATACATGCCTTTATAATACCGGGAACCACTTACAACTTTAAGCAGATGATATTCGTCAATGCGAAACTATAATAGAACATGTGTCAACGTAATATTTGGGTATCATAGTAGACTACTCGTATAATTGTAAATGGAGCTACCATATAAGAGCGTTAGAGGCAAAACTTCGACAATCAACATTCGCACTGTTTCACCTAACCAACTTATGCACGAAAGCTGTACAGCGACAATCTTACACTGTTCTTCTGGAATCTGAATTAACTCATGGGATATTAGATTGGGGAAAAACCTCCCATATTAGACCACTTTAACGAATACAAACCAGAATCCACAAAACAATACATCTAGTAAGATCAGGGCAGTATTACAACCTACAACTACTACTGATAGCTAGATGATATTTTTAAATATTGAGCAACTTCACAAGATGGAAATCATTGAAAAGTTCTGGAACGATATCAATACAACATACTCGTATATCAACACACAAATAAGACAACAAACACATTACAACATACCACGGTATTGGAATGAATATGCAAGAAGGACATATGAAGTATTTGTACCAAAAATATTTCTATATATGTACTTTAGTACATGAATTGTAATGTAACATATTGAATTAATAAACCATTCGTCAAAATTTAACCTTGCTGTTCACATGGTGCCGAAACCCGTTCGACGTTTACGTATATTGCTGAAGAAAATATTTAATCGAAATGTCAGAAAGTTTTAATTTTCTTCGTCCACCGATATGGTGGGGAAGGAAGCTGTGAAAACAACAGTATAAATATTTGGAAGTACTCGTAGCTACAGGACTTTCATCCAAGCCTCAAAATATTCAGGTGGTTGAATGTCTTCAATCGGACACGCAGCCCAGCCCTGCCCATGTCCTCATCGGAAACACGTAACCTAGTACTAGCACAGCTAAAAAATAAATTCGATTCCTCTTCCTCCTCCAAGCTCAATGTAACATTCGAGGGCTACAAGTTCCACAAAATAGTACAACAGTAAGGCGAATCAATCGATGAGTTTATATCTCGACTGAGACTCCAGGCCCAAAATTGAGAATTCAAGGAACTCACTCACAGCCTATTAAAAGACCAACTCATTTTGGGAATCAGAAACGAAATCCTACGTATAAAACTATTATCAGAGGACGTGTCGTTAGAAAAAGCATAAAGTATTTACCAAGCCACAGAACTCGCAAAGCGCAGAAATTCACCAAAATACAAGTGTCGACGATAATCTCGTGCAAAAGGACCATCCAACCAAACCTTTTGACAGCAGAAATTGTGGTAACAAGGACACCATCCTCAACTGTCCAGCTTTTGCAAAAAGTGCAGAAGAAAAAATCATTTTTAAAAATGTGTAGAAAATTCAGAAAAGATGTAGTAAGTCGTGTAAAAAAGTAAACAGCTGTGAAACAAAATCAGCAGATGAAAGCGAAGTCTTCATAGGCTGTATCAAAAGCGGTTTTACTATGGACGATGACAAATTCACAGATAGTATCAGCATTGGGGGAGAGTAATATTCAATAAAATTGAACACGGGAGCGCAATGCAGCGTCCTTCCAAAACGAATAGTGACCAAATTCCGCATTGCGATCCACACGTGTGGAGTAAAACATCTTGTCACATTCGGGAATAAAAAAATTAAAGTCCTCGGAGAATCAATTGTACGATGCAAAATTGCAAACATCACCTCCAAGTCGTGTTCAAAATCGTGGCACAGGACGTTGGGCCAATTCTTGGTGCAAACGCTTGCGAAAAACTAAATTTAATAAGAAGAGTGAACAGCGTCAACTTCGATAGCGATATTTATGGAGAATTAGGCGGCTTAAAGAATTTCATATATAACATCGATGTTATCGACGACGCTAAGAAGAAACTAAACAAGATGGTTGAATTGGATGTTATAGAACCAGTTTATGAACCTACTCCAGCTGTCTCACCAATGGTCATTGTTCGCAAAAGTAATAAAATTAGAATTTGCATCAACCCAACGGTGGTGAATAGAAACATCATTAGACGCCACCATCCGTGGAACAAAATATTTCACACTCTTGGATTGCGCGAGAAGATTCTGGCATATACGAGTCTCTGAGCGGACCAAAAGAATATTGACGTTTGCCACTCCATGGCGAAAGTATTCCTGCAAAAGACTGTCATTCGGAATCTCATCAGCTGCTCAAGTCTTCCAAAATTTTATGGCAACACTTTTATCAAATCTACAAAATGTGAAAATCTTAATGGATGAGGGCCTTAGACGCACAACAACAAAAGTTCTAAAAATCATTGAGGACAAAGGACTAATACTCAACAAAACCAAATGCCAATTTGATCAGTCATCAGCAACAATGGAGTACACCCGGACCCCGAAAAAATCGACGCAGTAAATCACCTAAAGTCTCCAAACAACAAAAAGGAACTCCAAAGGATACTGGGAAAATTTACATATCTGAGTAAATTTATAAGGAATTACTCAGCTATTTCTGCCCCAATGAGAGCATTGTTAGAGAAATCAACTTCATTCTATTGGGATAAGGGTCAACAAGACGCCTTCAAAAAGTTTAAGTCCATAATTACCAGTCTTAAAATTATACGACGTGGCCCAAGCAGTCAAGCTACAAGTAGATGCGAGTTCATTCGCAATGGGTGCAGTACTCCTGCAAGAAGGCCATCCAGTGGCATATGCGTCAAAGGCTCTGACGGAAACACAAGTAAGGTATTCATAACTCGAGAAGGAAGCACTTGCAATCCAATTCGGATGTGAAAAATTTCAACAATACATCTGGGGAAAGAAGGTTGAGTCTGACCATAAACCACTAGAATGTATTTTTCCGAAACCGATCCACTGTTCGCCACCACGACTTCGAAGAATAAGGCTTGCCCTACTTACGTACAATAGTCTACACCGTTGTCTACATACCAGGCAACAACATGCTGTTAGCTCATCCACTCAGTCGTGACTGCGAAAATAAAGTCATCGGAAGCAACAAAACATCAGACACTTCGCCCGAAATCCTAACAATTCTGTCAATTTCGGACAAAGAACTAGACAGAATGAGAAAATCTACTAAAGACGATACCGTATCTCACGAATTAATCAATCTAATTAGGGGTGGATGGCCCCAGTCCATTGAAACCGTACCGAAAAGCCATTAGAGAATATTGGAATTTCCGAGAAGAACTATCAGTTTACTCGGACGGTATACTGTATACGTCTAAAATCGTAATACCAACCGTGTTGAGACCAGACGTGCTAAGAAACATTCATCGCGGACACTTCGGCTATGTTAGATGCGTAAGTATGGCTAGACAATAAATTGTCTGGCCCCGAATGGGTCAAGATATTTACAACTTCATAAAGAATTGTGCAGCGTGTGAAGTTCATCAAGGCAGAAATTCCAAATCACGTATTTGATTCCATGAGCTAAAACAAATAACAGCGAAGACTGTCATTCACTTCCTAAAGGAGATTTTTGTTGTCTTTGGAACTCCTCGAACCCTAAAACCAGACAATGAGCCTCAGTTTTCATGTATAGACTTCAAAAACCTTGCGTCAAATCGGAAATCCGACCCGGCGTTTCGAAACAACGGGGATGAGAACATGCCTGGACTCTTCTGGGCACAACATTATTTTAATTAATTAATTCCATTGAATTAGTAAACCATTCGTCAAAACTTAACCTTCCTGTTCACACTTCCTAATCATCTTCGTTTAAAAAATGCGAAACAATTTTTTCTGGACTTGGGAGGAATGTAACCAACATGTACAATTAAATTTCCTTAAGATATATACAATACGTATAATCAACTGTACTCACTAGATCTTATTAATAAAATAATAACATAAATAATCTACTACAAACGTACTGTGTGAACGTTTCGAGGGGCAGCATATTTTGCTACCAAATCGGCAGGTATCTTCAGCCTTAGTAAATAGTCATGTATTTCTGAAAATAAACATTGTTTTTGGGCTGGACTGTAGTCGGTTTCCTACGCCCAGAAAAAATGCATTGATTCAAACTCAATCACAGTTCCTCGGATAAGGGCGGATTTTTGATGACGAATTTTGGGTACAAAGTATGAAAACGCAAAAATTCTTCTGGGCCCACGGAATGAATATCTCTAAAATGCTAGATTCTTCCAACACGAGTGTAAGCTCGTGCAATTTAAAGTCAAAATTATGGGGAATAAGTGTAGTAAGATGGTTAGAAGCCGGCGAGTACCACTTCCAGACACTTAATACTGTCCTACACTCGTTTAAACGCAAGTCCTGCGACAAGCTAAGTTGTGTTTCAGCTGATAGGCCATCCATATTCAACCAAATATACCACTTGGCGTTTACGACGTTTCGAAATAGCTTATTAAACATCCCCAACAAACTTGGCGTACGAGTATATATTAAAGTGGAACGGAATCACAATTTTGTAGTACCTGTTGTATAACTTCGTATTGCATCTATTGTAATGAACGATAGGTTTTGAAGGTGTAAGCAATACTAACACTTCACCATAGGAGCCAAAAGGATCACCCGCTTAGTACCAGCGAACTAAGAAAAATGTTTTAAATCTCTAAAATAAGTTTCGCTGATGCAAAAAGTTTTGTCGGTATAAGATAGAAGTGTTACAACGTTACAGAGTGCAAGCATCGCTTTAAGCGATGAAATGGGAAGCCGCTTGTATGCAGATGTGCCTTTCTACAGAATCATGAGGCGTAAATACTCCCTAAGGAGTGTAGTACCCTGCATACTTTGGACAAGGATCAGCTCAGAAGGTGGAAGAATTATTTCGCCGCAGTATATAACCGTAAAGGCGGTAGCATAGTAGCTTTGAACTTGAATGAATTACCGACACACTAAATCGTAATAAGAGCATTCAGGAAAAATAAAGCTGTTGGATTTGCTAGCAGTCATATCATACATGCATCTACTTATTACATAATAGTGGAAAAACAAGTAGAAAAACTATAATGGGAATGATTACCTAATTTGCAAAGGAAGGTAACCTAATGAAGAGCGGAAACAGGAGACGTATCTGCATCTTATTTATGATTGGTAAAATAAGGCCTACATTCTGGAATGCACTAAAGAATACCAGAAACCAATAAGCCAGTATGTGAAATAAGCAGGGCCCCGGTTACATGAACCGTCTGTTGATCTTTATCAGAAGAGGCAGTTTTGGGTAATTAAAATCCGTAAGCAGGGCCTCCTTGCTTATCAATATGTATACTTATATGCTCGTATATATGTATATTTATATATACATTTTCTAGCGATAGTATTAGCTGTCCTAGGCAACCCTGGGAGTAAGCCTTATATTGTATTGAAACTAACTAAGCGGACGGTGTCTTCTTGCTTCCGGATGGAACTGTTGACTTACCAAATGGCCCACAATTTAAGGGCTGTAGCAAGAAGGATTGGACTTAGAAAATAATATGATCAAGTCTTTTGGAAGTCGACACTTAATGAAATGGAAGCGTGTTCTCTGCCCAAGACACTTCCATACACCAGAATTGGAAAGCAAGTTCCGTATTCTACTCGCATCCTGAATGTGAAAAGGCAATACTAATGGTCTAAAGTAGAATTAGTCCTCCTATGTAGGCGTAATACGTGGTAGGTGATTACCGCTGTCACTTATACTATGCATATACCGCAATCGTTTGTAAATACAATAGAAGATTACAGACAGTAAATTTTACAGAGGAAAGAAAACTGCAAACCTGGAAGAAAGCAAGGCCGCCTTACACGAGGAGTGAGCTTTAACCCACGAAAGGTTACAGAATCTAAACAAAATAAACGAATTAGTGTTCCGAAGGATTTCGGTTTCCCGTACACATATCAGTGACATCAATAACAGAGTTATACATTATATATAAAACAATAGTCGGGGAATTCTTTAACCATTAAGTAGTATTTTTTTCAAATGTTACATTAGTTAAATTCTACCTTTTACATTTTACTTACATGCTAAAATACTCTTATGGTTGTCAGGTTTCATCTTCTTATTGTGATAGCTACTCTGTGCGAATTGAAACAGCTCGACATTGACCAGAAAACGTGGAAAGTTTTCAGATTTTCATTCACTTAATTTATGACATTAGCCCAAGTTAACTTAGATCTATCCCTTTTGAAACACCAAGCAGAGTTTTGGCACTACTATTACGATCTACTTCGAAATTGATCCACATATCTTTTGCGCTTAGTTTTCCTTCCTGGTTTATGGGATTTTGGAGCATTTTCCGAAATTTAGAATTTAGAATTTTTTCATGTTATGATTCATAAATAGAGTTTCCTACATCTGTAGTACACTGAAAAGGTCTCCTTACTATCATGTAGTATAATGAACCTCCACCAAATGCTAGGCAAAGGTCAGCGGCCTGAAGAAAAACACTTTGAAGCCTAACATCATCACACTTGGGACTATCAACTAAACCTAACACGATAACTCTAATAGAACCAATACGGTAAATAAGGCGTTTAGAATATAGTAAGTATTCACCAATTGCTCAGCTCGATAGATGACCAGATAAGAACGATAAAAAAAAAATTAAATAAAACAACAACGGTGTGAGATATAATATTGATTTCGGCTTTATTTTGATGCTACGTTTATGCCATTTTGTGTGGAATAGCACGTCATTCAAATTGCCACCTCGGCTCCTCCGGCAGTTCATCAATTTTTGATAACTTTGTCCAATATGTACGGTGTTATTCCGGAAACAGCGTGCCGAATGCCGGCCTCAAGCTCATCCAAAGTTATTGGCTTGCTAGCGTAGACTAAGGACTTGACGTAGTCCCAGAGAAAATAATCGAGTAGTGTCAAATCGCAGTCAAATCAAATCGAGTAGTGAGATGACCCATTTGCCAAATTTCTCCTTCACAGCTCGAATATATCGATGTTGTCGAGATTTGACTACAGAAAGCCGGTTAACATCGCTCTATACCTGAGACCAATGACGGTAACGGTGACTCCTTCCGTTGATGATGCCATACCATAAACCGCACCAAATAATCAATCATTGTGGATGCATTGATGCTTGGCTGAACACCTGTGGATTGTGTTCGCTCCAATTATGTCAATTTTGCTTGTTGAAGAAGATGATTTTTTAGCCAAATCCCAGATCTCCGGCCAACATTTCCAGCTCCCAATTAGCGAACTCACGGAGTTGTCTACGGTAGTCCGGCTTCAATTCTTGCATCCAACTACAAAATAAGCCGGGTTGACTCTCTGGTTATGCCTTCTAGGATACTAGTCGCTACGATGGCTATATTTTCTTTATTTACTAATCCGTTTTGTTATACCTTTTACTATACCTATTTACAATTATTACAGCCTTCTTTCAAACTGATACAATGTATCCTTTTGTTCCCATGGCAGATAGAACAAGAGGTCTTTACCTAACGTGCTTCTCGTTTGACGTGTATACTTAGGCACTCACAATTAAATCAAGGGTTTACCTCTCATTAATCACATTGATGAGAAGCACTGTTTGTGGTGCAATTCCAATAAGTTTTGATGTTCGCCAGAGACTGCTAGAATATTCTAAATCGGCTGAAATACAGCAAAATGGATAGATCTCAGTTCACGGCAGAATCCTTCATAGTTATTTAACAAGGGATAAAGGCATTTTGGAACGACGGTAATAAAAATCAATTACTTCCTCAGTATGCATCGCTTATTAATTATGGAGATGAAAATAACCTTGCATGCCTTGGCATAAATTGACCCACAACTTGCAGCGCTAATAATGCTATTTGTCGTGCCAGTGCGGCACTATTACGAAGTTGGTAGATGCCGCAAAACTTTAACGACTTCGAAGGATGTACCATATGAGGTGAATGCCTGTGTGTTGTTACCGTGACTTCGGTGTACGAGTATTGATAGAAAATCAACAATTATGAGGACTAGGTGCCTTAATTTATTGACCATAGGACTTTGTTTTTATTCAGGAAGTGTTGTAATAAACGATGGGTTATTACTTATTTTTTTCATCCGTCAGCCACTCCTACTCATTTAAGCAAAAGTGAAATTTTACAGATGCTCTGCACACAGCTCCAAGCGATATTTTGCTGTCATTAAGGAACTGTTTTGATGCGGGCAGTACACAAAACAACAGCAACACAAATATGTAAATTACCAATGTATAAGACTGTGGCGTTTCTTTAGTCCATTATATCAAGCTTTTTTGATAAGTTATATTATTTAGCTACAGGGAGCGTACATGAGCCAAGTGTCCGGCAATTGCTTTTGAAAGAAGCTAAAAATGTCCTGCAGAAAATACTTTAACGTTTTAAAGCTTAAAAACGCAGAAGAGCCACTAGTATTTGGCAGAACATTTTTCGAATATTTAAAGTGCGACCTGTGTTGTTTTCGAAATAGTATTGACTACGAACTTTAGAATTTTCGAGTTGAATATCGGTCAATGAGATTGCGGTAGTAACTATAGTATCAAACACCAATCGAATGCAGTCACTGCATAATGTGCAATACGGTAAGCGACTACATGAACAACAGCTGAGCCAAAATAGACCAAACTCATCGTTGTCAATCGACATTCCAGGCGGTGAAAATGGAGCCGATCATCTCGGCCCAACTCTCAACGCTCTAACATAACTCTTATCTACAATTGTGAATTGCAGATGACATGAGCTCATTCAGAGCCACTTATAAGAATCTCCACCTTCTCAAGCAATATGGTACGGTGTTCTCTATCCTTATTAATCATATTCTGAACAATGATATGACGTAATACTTTGTAAAAAAAAAGGTTCTGCACAAATACCTCACTAGTACTTTGCCTGGACAAAAATGTGTAAGTAAGACTTATGTGAGGCCATAAAACTACCTGTCTACATATGCGTTAGCACAGGTTGCGTGCGTGCTTGCCTTCAGATTCGATTGACAATAGGATTTACTCTCACCACTACTGTGCTGATTGTATTTGACTTAAATTGCTGACCAACTTTTTAACATGGCACTAAGCATCAAGCTAAAGGCGGTCGGATATGGTTTCACAGGCTATATTTCATTCATGAAGTATTGTATATAGAATCACAGAAATATGGTGATTGCAACACCTGAATCCAACCACTTTTCGATTAGTTCCAGAGTGAAACCACCTCCCAGCAGATTTTATTGTACTCAAACAAAACTTGACAACTGTTTGCATAACAGGCGACCTGATTATATCATACAAAAGAAATGACATAATTCCTTTAAAAGGATAAAAAAAATCCTTTCAATTCGCTAGAACAACAACCGGAGCAAGGGCGTAAACAAACACCTGTCAATTGCACAGTGCACGAACCGAATTAATCAATGTTATTGTTCTTTAATAAAATCCTCAATGGAATCCAGACTTCTTAGCCCATAACCAGCACCAGCCTATACCCTTCTCATTTTCCACTCAATCTCAATGTCACTCCCCTCCCTCCTGTCGAATTTGAGATGTCCCGCACATACAATAGGCCGATCTCAATTATCGATAGATTGTTTTCCATCAACCCACTTTTGCCTCTTTCGCAAAATTAAGTAATCTTCCGTCATTGTTTTTTTTTTTCGTTCTTCTTTCAAACCGAAGGTGAACAAAACAAACAAAGCTCCCATTCTACAAGTAAATACCTCGATGGTGAGCATTGTACTGACGCGTTGTTGACGTAAAAGTGAATCCGGCTAGAAATACTCGTGCCTTGCGTTTCTATTCATCAATTTTGTTGTCAGCATTCGAAAACTCACCCACCGACACCCTCAAGGGAGAAGGATGTACTCGTACAATAGCATCGAATAGAAATGTACACCGAATCATAACAAAAACAACAACAAGAACAGAAACAAAGCCAAAAATAAAAAATTAACGAACACAAATGAGTAACGAGAAAAGTAAAAAACGGAAATGAATCCTTAGACAAAGAACAAACTTTGCACTTGACGATTCATTTGCCATATGGCAATGTGATTTAGCGCGACGACTAAACACGGAACGGATGGCGGCGCGCGTACTTCACTCTGCAACTGTCATTAATTACTGTCAGTATGCGCTCCTTCAGTGGGTCCTTCAGAAAAAGGATCACTTATAAAACTGTTTCAGTGCCGTTCGCAGTCTTCTAACAAACAAAAAAAAAACAAATCACAAAATGGCAAACAGAGAACAGAAAAATTTGAGCAATTAGCGCGACGAGGAGGACTCATGATACAAATTCAAATTCAACATCCCTTCGCCATGCCTAGATTGGCTCAACCAGAAAGCTGTTGCATTGAAGGAAAAAAACGAACTGATAAAAAAAAAACATAACCTCAACGTCAGACAGTGTTTTTGGTTAAAGTTTTTCTAATTTAAATCCAATTGTGGTGGTGCGTGGCTGATCCTTTTTACTTTTTGACAATAATGCGACATGAAAAGATGTACCACGCGGAGGGATAAAACAAACAAACGCGCTTCTGATCCTGGCTGACATGTGTTTGGGTTCATCCAGACTGCCAGGAGATTGCCTTATCGGAAGCCCAGACCTTATGTAAGGAAACAGTTGATAGACAATTGTATTAAATGTGGAATATTAATAAGCTGATGCTGGTGTTTGAGCGAATTAAATTTTGACATTCGCTTGGCTATAACAATGTGACATTGATATGACAATTTTGGTACTCTGCTTCTTCTATCTATTATACATATCTATGCATGTGACGGGAGGTGATTGTCTGCGTTATGTTGGTCCCACCCTCTGACAATTAAGGGCGGTGATGCGGTTTATGCATTATAGATTTGCATAACGCGATAAGGTGCATGATTGCTTTCAATAAAAATAAAAAAATAGAAATATTGTAGATACAAATGGGAACTCTATATTTTATGAATACTTATTGTTTTTGATTCAGTTTTTCTATGCTTGCCTTAAGTTAATACATTTTCAAAATGCATTAAAGCTGAAGACGGAAGTTTATGTCTGCTCCTGGAACGACCAACACAGTCTGACTTTCGTGACATTTTCTCTTGTGTTCCCGTCATTTTTTCATTAATATCTCTCGATTTCGTCCAATATATATTAAAGCTGGAAGAACGACTATCGTGCATAACAAATCTCTAAGTCTAAGCGCTATTTTATTGCCACAGAGTTTAATCGGCATTTAAACCACGCTTTATTTATTTACTGTGTATATGTATATTACGTGAACCTTAATTAAAATCTAATTTTTCTGGACTTCAAGTGAATGATACTGACTTCAAAGAAAGAAAGACTTCAAAGAATGCAGACAGAGCAATCACAATATTTGCATTCATTTTGACTTCAAGACATTGATTGAAGAAAATAATTGGCCACTCTACGCAGTCTTTCTTGCAAAATTAGCGCCTAGAGCTTCCTTGCTTAAGTTGTGTCAGTTTACTTTCTCGACTGATGCCGATTGCCATTGGTTTCTCTCTGGGTTTTCAATGTACCTTATAGAATCCGCGTTGTCTCGATAGCACAATTTAACGCGTTGTAGTACTTTGTACTGTACATCTTAATGCAGCCAATAGATTCTGTAGTTATATTTTCCCTCATCTCAACTAGTGTCATTATTCTTCTCTCACCGCGGTCTCGCCATTTACGTGCGTAGTGCTGTAGCTTACCAAACTCCACCACAATGTGATCCATGTTCCAATCCGGAATTCAACTTCATGTGGTTAAAATTCCATCTCCGTAAGCAAATTATACACTACTGCTTTATTTATAGAAGCCCCAAACTGGACAGCAATTCAACCTTTAACGAGTTTGATGCGCTGTCTGACTCCATTCAAAGAATTGTATCCCTGTATCCTCATACTGAAATTGTTATTACGGGCGATTTCAATATACACAATTGTGGCATCGACATTCTGGACAGACAACACCCGAGGGACGGTGTGTTGAGATCTTCGCTGCGGAAAACAACCTAACGTAGCTGGTACCATAAATGAGCCCAAGCGAATACCAGACATTGATAGTCATACCGCCAACACCCTGGACTTGTTTTTGACTTCTCACCCTGATAAGTACCCCATTGATGTGCTCTCCCCTCTAGGCTCGTCGGACCATTCTGTCATAGCAGCTAATTTCTCGTACACCGACCACACAATTAGAGAAAAAATTCCTAAAAAAACCGTATGGCAATACGAGAAAGCCAACTGGAACGGTCTTAACAGCTTCTTTAGGAATTTTAACTGGTCGTTATGATTCCTCGATAACAGACACCATTCTCTTTGGAATGAGATCCTGTATCCCACATCGGATGAAAAGTATCAAACCAAAATAAAAGGCATGGTACGACTCGAGCTGTTAAGAGGCCGTCAGGGTTAGAGAAATGTTTTTTCGGTCCTTCAAGACCAACCCGACGGAGGAAAACCGAAAAAAGTTCCAACGAGCCAGAAATGACTGCAACGCCTTTCTTAAGCGTCTGAAATTCCAATACGACCAAAAACTGAGGCAAAAAATACTGCAATGTCCCAAAGGCAGTAAAAGTGTTTGGTCGTTCGTCAAAATTCCGCCTCATCCTCCATCCCAACGCTCATTTACAATGACATTCCAGCTGTCAGCTCTTTGGATAAGGCCAATCTGTTTGCTGCACACTTTGCGGCAAGATCAATACTCCCAGATTGTGCTTTGTCTCTGCCTACACTTGAGTGCGTCGAATCTTCAATGGGACGAATCTACTTTCACACTCGTGTAGAAGCAAGATTACTTAAAGATCTCAACATACATAAATCCGCGGGTCCAGATGGTATATCTCCCCTTCTTCTGAAGAGGTGTTCTTCCACGCTGGCAAAACCACTGCGTAAGCTTTTTCATCAATCCTACTCTTTACTACTCTTCCCGAGCCGATAGAAAACAGCATTTGTCCAGCCCGTCCCTAAAAAAGGCGGATCATCTTCTCTCCCCTCCTACAGACCCATTCCACTTACTTCCTTTCTTTCGAAGATCATGAAAACACTGATACTCGTAAATCGTCAGCTCATGAAATATCTCCAAACACGAAAACTTCTCAATGACCGACAGTACGGTTTTCGTAGCAACAGGTCCACTGGTGATTTGATGGCATGTCTCACGGAAAAGTGGAACCAAAGCGTACATCAATCTGGCGAAAGCAAGATAGTTGCACTTGATATTTCTAAGGCATTTGACAGAGTTTGGCATCAGGCTCTTTTGTCGAAAATGCGTGCATTTGGGATAGACGTCTCTATTCTTCAATGGATTAGAAATTACCTTTCGGAACGTTCAATTCAAGTTGTTTTGGACGGTTTCAAGTCTGATATTCACAAAATAAATACTGGTGTGCCCCAGGATTCTGTTCTGTCTCCGATACTCTTTTTAATTTTCATTAATGATCTCTTGACTGCTACTTCTAATCCAATATATTAATTTGCTGATGACAGTACTCTCTGCTTTTCATATTTGTTCCCGGACTCACGGCCCTGCTCTTCGGCTGTAGAACGGGAACGGCAGCATATGTTAAGCTCATTAAATTCCGATATTGATAGCATACTGCATAACCAATTGGGGAAATATCAACAGCTTCCACAGCACCCAGCCATTATCCATGAATGGCACTTACATCGTCGAAACCGTAAAACTTTCCATTCTCGGTATGTGTGTCAATGACAACTTACGTTGGAATGACCACATATTTGATGTCGCCAAAAATGCTCCGAAATGTCTAGGTTTCCTCAAGCGATGTAAGAAATATTTTACCCCCTCTGATCTGGCCTCAATATATAAGGCATTCATCCGCCCAAAATTGGAGTACAACGCCCACATCTGGTCAGGTGCTCCTGAAACATCTCTGCACCTGCTATATAGGATTCAAAACCGTGCGATAAAACTTATTGACAAAACTAATACCAGTCAATCAATTGACACCCTCGAACACCGACGTAATGTCTCCTGTCTCACTTTGTGTTATCGCTATTTTCACCACCAGTGCTCCACTGAAACTCTAACTTTCAACCGTAACACCCGTGTCGCTATGAATGCTCATCAGTATACCCTCAAGCTCATTTTCGGACATGCTCTAAAACATCGTGATTCGTTCTTGAGCCGTACAACTCGCTTATGGAATGCCCTGCGATCTCTGTATTTCCTGGTCATAATAACTTGCAAACATTTAAAAACAATGTACATCGGTACCTGTCTTTTCTTCCTCCCTAAATTGGCTGTTACCTCGCGCTCATTATAAAAAAAATAAAAAAAAAATATATCATCGAATAATTTTTAACTTAAAAAAATTAAATAACCTTGCTGCTTCATGCTTATAGACAGCAGAACGTCTCATGTATTTTTCGTAAACACCTGTCATTGATTAACTTAATTTAATGGGGGACAGGATACACCTGGCAATCGCTTACCGTTATTAGAGTAATACCAATTTGGAACCTGTGTTGAGGGCAAAAGATTCCACCCTTTGTTTGAGCCGAGGACATCCTAAAACCTCTTGCCGATTTTAAGGTCACTGCAACTCCACATCGGGTCAACCAACTTTTTTGAAGACCCTTCCTCTGAATTTAGGTTTAAACCACAGCCACCATAACACTCCCACTAGTTAGCCTACCTCCTTCAGTCCAGGAAGCCCTGACTCCCATAATACCGACTTTAGTACTCCTGGTGGGACTAGTCCTGCCACCCAAAAGGACTTTATGACCGGCTGCTTGTAACTGGTCGAATCGTAGCAACCTTCAGTGGCGTGAGTCCACTTTTATCAGAAATGCCGATAACAGAAAGTCGATGTAAACAGAAGCTTTTATTATTTTCGTTGCTTAAAAATGGCGCACCAGGGCTCGGTTCTAAGTCCTTTAGTCTTTTTCATATTCATTAACTCCCTACTTGAATTGAATTTAAATGGTAAACACAGCCTTTGCAGACGATATAGTTTTTATTTATCAGTCTCATACAGGATGCGATTGTGTTACAAAAATTTCAGAAGACCTAGAAAAACTGAGGCTTTGGTTTGCGCCCACAAGCTTATCGTCAGCGAGAAAATCGAAAAAATCATATCGTTTGATACATCGAGTAATGAGACGCATAATTACAACGTCAAATTCCACACATACGACTGTAAATATACTAGGTGTGGTGAAAAGTAACGGCGGTTACAGAGGACAATGTCAAAAAAATACATGAAATGGTTTTGGCTGACCGGAAAGTGAAGGTGCGCGAGCTAGCAGATACCACAAAGATTAGTACTGAGTGCACACGCCATATTTTGGGCAATATTCTGCATATGAAAAAGTTATCCTGCCGCTGGGTGCCGCGCATGCTCACTCCTGACCAAAAACACGAACGCGAGAGCACTTCGAAAGAGTGCTTGGACTTGTTGATGCGGAATCGGGCGGACTTTTGGCGTCGATTGGTAATTGTTGATGAAACTTGGATCGACTATTACACACCAGAGAACAGAAAGAGTGCCCGGCAATGGACTGAAGCCGGCACGAGTGCTCCGAAGCAGCCGAGGGAGGGTCGATGGGTCGGAAAGGTTATGACGTCGGTTTTCTGGGATTGTCATGGCATACTCTTCGTGGACTACCTCGAAAAAGGAAAAACCATCAACAGCGAATATTACTGTGCATTATTAGAGCGATTGAAGGCCGAAATCGCTGCAAAACACCATCACATGAAGCGAACAAAAAATTGGTTTTTGCAAGACAATGCGCCGGCGCTCAAGAGCATCGCAACCACGGCTAAAATCAATGACTTACGACTCCAATTGCTGTCGCAACCACCGTATTCGCCCGATTTGGCTCCCTGGGACTATTATCTCTTCCCAAACCTCAAAAGATGACTCATCAATAAAAAATTCAGCTCACGCGAGGATATCATCGACGCCACGGAGGAGTATTTTGCAGACCTTCTGGAAAATTACTTTTCGGACGGGATCAAGAAGTTGGGAAATCGCTGGAATGCGGACAAACTATGCCGAATCAATGGAGAAGTAGCTTTTTGGTTCCGTTATACAAAGGCAAAGACGACACTCCAGAATGCAACAACTACCGCTCAATCAAGCTGATGTCACACACGATGAAAATCGTTGAAAGAGTTTTAAACGAACGTCTTCGCAAAATCATAAAGCTCGACGATAGCCAGTGTGGATTCGTGGAAGGAAGATCGATGGTGGACGCAATACAAAGCTTGCGAATTAATGGAAAAACATCGGGATTCGTCAAAAGATCTGCACATGGTATTTATTGATCTAGAGAAAGCATTCGATCGTGTGCCTAGAGATCTCATATGGACCGCGTTGAGATCTCAAAAGGTACCGGAAACGTATATACGAATGACACAAGACATGTATGGAAAGGTCAAAACTGCTGTTAAATGTACCGCCGGACTTGCGAGAGAATTTCCGGTAAATGTCGGAGTGCGTCAAGGAAGCGTTCTTAGCCCTTTCCTCTTTAACGTGGTACTAGACTATCTTTTGAAAGATTGCATGCACAAAGCAAATGTAACATCGATTCTCTTCGCCGACGACGCAGTTATTCTAAGCGATAATGTTGTAGATTTACAAAACGTCCTAAGGAAATGGAAAGACGCGCTAGAGAAAAACGGGTTTAAAATAAGTCGCTCAAAGACGGAACATCTGACCTGCCCATTTTCGGATCCACTGCGACCTATTCCAGATATAATGTTGGACGGAAGAGTTCTTCCGAAAACCACTAGGTTCAAGTATTTAGGATCAATCGTTAACGTAGAAGCGAAATGTGACGACGACGTAAGACACAGAGTAAGTGTGGGGTGGATGAAATGGCGAGAAAATTCGGGAACCTTCTGTTACCGAAAATTTCCACTTAAATTGAAGGGAAAACTTTACACCACGATGGTTCGGCCAGCTCTTACATATGGTTCGCAGTGCTGGACAATATACGAAGCGTTTAAAAATAAAATGACGGCAGCAGAGATGAAAATGTTAAGGATGTCGACTGCAGTTACGAAACGCGACTGCATTAGATCTACGCACATTAGAGGAAGTCTACACATAAAGAATTCGGTAATCGAACAACTTGAGTCGGATAGAATTAGCTGGTATTGCCACGTTCAAAGAAGATCTCCGGAAAATCCCGTTAAGAAGGCAATATCAACTACGGTCGCTCCTACTAAAAGAAAACTAGGTAGGAAAAAGAATTCCTGGATTGCTCAGATGGCAAATGCACAACAACGCATTTGCAATACAGGACCGAGCAGTATGCAGACGCGTTCTGCGATCTGCGACATTAACCAACCCCATAAGCGGAGCAGTAGCAATGCAGTAAAAATGGGAAACTCGTTATGCATAAGTTCGTTTAGCAAGGAAAGGGCTAGTAAATGGAAAAGAAGAAGGGAAATCGCTGGAATAAGTGTATCAAGCTAAAAGGGGACTATATTGAATAAAATAAGAAAAAAACATTTAAAAACATTTTTTTTCATTCCCCACCTAGTATAGTAGTCATGGCTCCGCTAATTGTTTTAAGATTGAGACCATGCAAGCCTACAAATACAGTAGAAAGATATTCAATGCGGTATCAAATCTCCGTCTACCATAATGTTCGTTAACTCAGACCAAGTTAGTTGCTCTGTTTACTGAGCAAATAATAAAGCTAACACTTAAACATTCACACAATTAAATCCCACGTGTTATTGGTAATAGTACTCGTATATCAAATTAAACATTGTTGTTCCAAAATAGTTGCGAAAATAATTTATTATGGTATTGTTCACCATATAAAAAGTGTTATATTTCGGACCTCGAAAACATCTAATTTGGATTACTTGTAAAAGAATCGATTTACTCAAAGCTGAACCCTTTTGTAGGGTCGTCTAAAACCAAAAAAAACCCGTTGGTCAGAGTTTAGTCTGCTCCAAAGTACAAAGTTATGTTTCAGTTTTTCATACAAAATGTTAGTGACATGGTTTTATCAACCTAGTTAGGTACTTGTATTGTATCAAAATGTCTCCTGCATTCCTTCACGATTTCGATGCAAGCAATAAAAACTAATTGCTTTGACGTTCTTTAGATTTCCAATGGCTGCGCCAATTATGTACGTTTATGTTGTAGAGTAGAGATCGCTTTTTAATAAAGTAAATTTAAATTCAAATCTTGCAAAAATACAGCGTGATCAAACTTGTCGACGTGCACTTACGTAGGAATCGCCACTTTAAAAAAACGCCTCAATAGCGAACCCACGATGCTCTACCGACAACTGCGACATTGTGACTTACAAGCCAGCACATTCGATGAATCGAATGATGCCAAGAATTGATAAAGCGCATCATGTCGGTCTAATATTTGGTCTATTTTTCGAGAATTCCGTGGTTACTTACGCCTTTTACTAGAATACGCCAAAGACCATCAAGGATATTCCAATGCGATATCGAACATAGATTTAACGTCGTGAAGATTCCAGAATACAGACATACGAGTACATATGCATAAATGTATCTCTTTTCGATTGTTTAGGACCTTTCTGGTCAGACTCTTTAGACAACTTATTTCCCTTTCCCTAGGTCCTTTGTCGCTTTCACCCATTAAGCTCTAGCAAAACCCTTTCTTAGTTCCTTTTTAAAACCTCCATTATCTCTCTCATTCCTGTCATAAAAGTAGAACAAGATTTTTTTATCCTTGATCCTGTTTCACAATAATACTTTGCTTTTAACATAAACTAAGAACAAAATGGACGACAACGCTGCAAAGAAAAACCACAAAATAGGTAAACCTGGATAAAAGCTCCGCACAGATTTCAATTGAAATACAAACTAACAACAGAACAACTAACTGGGAGAACAGAAAAAATATAAGAATAAAAATAAGTTTACAAAAAAAAAAAAAAAACTAGAGAAAGAAAGATTCACTCATTGCATTGCTTTTATAGTTTCTATTCAGTTGTATCGTTATATAAATAAGAAAATTCAAACCAAAAAGAATTGCTAGCCAACGAAGAATGGATCTGAAGAGTTTCGAGAAAATTAATGAAAGAATTGCACTGTACCTCGGGTACCTACATACATAAATAGTATACTGTATAGTCTCATTCTCTTTTTGATTCTACTACGAGTATTATCGCCCTCCTCCATTCCATTTGCACTCATTCCCTATTCATTGTACAATTGGAATTGTATGATATAAGCAATCCTACAGGACGATGATGGCAAGGACTACACAAAATATCAAACATACAGTATAGTACCAAGTACAATGCCCAGCGACAACAGCAAAGGCAACAACAGAGAATAGCTCGTTGAAATCTTACAAAATTTAAAAGCGCCATCTATGAAGAAGATTTTCTAAGTGAAATGTTTTATTGCATACATATAATACATATGTATGTTCGTGTTGTTCGGTGTGTGTGGGTATAGACTGAATAACGGTACCAGAATTGTTAAAAACAATCTCTTAGACCTATGGATGTGGGTCTTCTTTGAATCTCGTTCATCTACTGTCATCCTCTCATTGTGCATGACGAGTAACCCCCTCTGTCGTTCGGATTCGTAACGACAAGAGGAATAATCCTTTTACTCAAGCTCTCTGTAGTGTAACCTCACCCACTGCCACTACTCGAAGTGGTGGTTAGTTTTCATCCCCCCCCCCCACTCCCGCCCACCCATTTCGCATATCCTTTACATTAATTCACCCCAATTCATCTATTCAATTCTTTTATAAAAGGACAAGAGAAAAAGAAGAACAGAAAAGAGAAAGAGAGAAGGTACAAGTATATGGTTGATGTTTTGTTGTGTTTCATCTTGTCGTTGTCAACAAGGACAAATCCACAATGCATAATGGCCTCGGGTATAAAGGTGAAAGAGAGATGCAAAATTCAGGATATACTGAGGCGAACAATTGCAAGGATTAACAACAACAAAAACTAGAACGAAACAGGTTTATTCTCTTGGCGCTGGCCCTCCTGACTGATGTTCCTGATGGCAAGAACACAGGCAAGCTTCCAGTTTTACTTCCAGGACAGGGCATTCTGCTTCTTCGAAAAAGTCTTCCAGCTTTATGCGCATACAGTAACATACCTCCCCCGCCGTTTCTAACCAGTAACAACAGCCGTTGGATACTCGATGGATGGGCGATTTTCGGGTGGCTTCAAGTCGGTTGGGTTTGGGTTGGTTTGTTGGATCGAGTAGGGTGGATTTTCTAAAGGGTTTTGCACAAAATACAAAATGAAAAGGCTTTCAGGACATTGTCAAATGATGTTCAGTCATTTTATGTAAGACAATAAAAATTCTACGTACATAGTATAGCTACTCATGTGAATGAGAATGGAAAAGTGTATGGGGTTGTAGACTGTGTAGAGAATATGTACAGCCCCGTGTATCCATGATGTATAGGAAACATATGACATAACGAAATAAATGACGACATCAGTTAAAAGCACCCATCATGTAGGTAGGACATCATAATGAGAAGTTTCCTTGAAATGAATGCAGAAAATATGTAAGGATGTGTTGGCTGTGTTGTTATTGTTGTTGTTCTTGCAAAGGAAGGGAAGAAAGAAAGAAATGACAATTACGAATATGTTTTTACCTGCAATAGGGATGGTGTAGAAATGTACGGGTACATAAATGGGTGGGAACCGTTGTTTGGGGGACAATTTGCTAAGAGGAAACATCCACATTTATAAACAGAAATGTCTTTTTTATTGGATACATTACACCCAGACCAACACACCAGCTTACAGGAGAATAAAACTGATTCAACTAGTTTTGAGTGGAGTAAACCCTGAGATTACAAGAGATTCAACGAGTTTTGGAAAATGCAAATGCATTGTCTTTTGAAATATCTCATTCTTCTGACAGACATAAAGTAATCTAAACCCTAGTTGGCACTAAACACATTCATAGAGAGGCTATAAACTTGCCACAATAATGGAACAAATGCGAATACTTGAATACTTTGGGTTTACAAAAACCATTTAGGAACTAGGTTTTGTATTACATGTTCTTAAAAGTATGCTTAACTCAAAATTAGAGCCCTGAAAAACATTCCAAGATTGAAACCAAGACTAAGACCAATACAGAAATCAATATCCTGGTGTTTTTGCTTAAATAAAACAAGATATGTAGGTACTAAAAGGAACCTCCCCTTAGAAAACATAAGTCTGCCATCGCAGCCTTGTTTCGCTTAAGCAATCTACGAACAACTACAAACGACAACGTCGAAAATGCCTCATTTTCGAACAGATAAATTGATATACTCGTACATATCTTTAATAAATAATTCCGCTTTGTGTCACCATAGTAAGGAAGGTTAAATACCTCCAGTCTACAGAGATGCATCTTTTGCTGAAAAATTGGATTTTTTGGTCATTACTAAATTAATAGACTGTCTTTGATAGGACGTAAAAACAAGGTGGTGCACCCTTACCGCTTACACATAAGCTCAATCATATTCATTGCAGGCGATGTTTGCTTGCATTAACATATCCTACTAGCATTGGAACGAGCTGTTATTTTTTTTTTGGTCTTACCGCTCAGGTTGGATATGTGCATTAAACAATGGATCTCTGCATTTAGCGAGATTTCGTACTACCTGAACTAATCCATTGTATGGGTGTATCCAGCTGGTTGAGGTACTTTTCCTTCAAATAACTACGAAGGCGCAATGTGGTTGTTGGAATGAATTCGAAGAATCTTCGTTGTTCGCCGACTTATTCAAAAATTGTTTTCTTTTAATAATATTAAAAATATAATATTGCGCCTCTGATTTTGACCTTTAAGTCCTGTAGTACAATTTTTCAAGTATGATGTTGAAGAAATGACATTACAGCGCGTCACATTAATGACATCCTTTTTTGAGGTCAGAGGCTACTACCAACCTTAATGGACCAGCGAAATTTACATTATATTAGCAGAGATGTCAAACTACACATAGGACCCTTCAAATAATGTGTTACAAATTTTACAGTGGCAGTACTGATGACAGCGAACAGCGAACAGTTGGTTCATATTTCCTCATATCGGTGATCATGGCGCGATAACGCTGACCATTCACAGTAACGTGACGATCGTTATTGTCGACGAAAAAAGATGGCCCAATAACGCCGCCGGCATGCAAACCGCACCAAACAGTTATTTTTTTGTGGATGAAGTAGTGATTCATGAAGCACATGTGGATTGTCACCCGACCAATAACGCATATTTTGCTTATTGACGAACCCATTGAGCCAAAAATGAGCTTCGTCACTGAAGATGATTTTGCAATGAAATTCATCATCTTGGAGCATCTTCTCCAGAACGTACGTCGCTTCAAATGGTCCATTCTTCAATTTTTGAGTCAGCTTGATCTTGTATGGGTGTAAACCAAGATCCTTACGCAAAATACGCCATAATGTGGTCTAAGCGATGCCCAATTCCTGAGAACGCCGTGGAATTGGATTGTTTGCTACGGACGCCTGAACGGCAGCGATATTTTCGACACTTCGATTAACTCGTTGTCTCACTGACACGGCAACATCACACAACGAATATGTAGACTCAAATTTTTGCACTAAACTTGTTATTGCCTGTCTACTAGGGTGAGAATTACGACCGAAAATTGAAGTTAACGCTCTTAAAGTTGCAGTCACCGACTCCGAACTTCGGTAGAAAATTTTTATAATTGCGTGTTCGTGAGTTGTAGCAGCTACGTGTGAACAAAGTATTTGTATGTTAGAACAATACTGGAAGAAATGCTTTCGATGTGATCCTGGAAAAACAGAAATGGCACGAAAGGTAAAAGCTCAAATTAAAAAAAATCAACGTCAGAGCGCAGTAAAATTATTGAAAGATCTGAATATGTCCGGCGCAAGCATATGGCGCACATTCAATAATTAACTTAAATTGATGTCATACAATTTACTACTGAAAGTACACAATTTGTAATTCATTTTGGCACTTAGTGAAACACAGGTTTCAGATTACTCTGATCTGAAGCTACCTGGCAATGAACTAGTGTCATTATTCTAGTGTTGTGATGTAGTTTTCCAATCTCCACTACAATGTGATCCATGTTCCAATCCGGAATTCTACTTCATGTGGTTAAAATTGTTCACTACCATCAATGGGACGAATCCGCTTTCGCACTCATGTAGCTGCAAGAGTACTTAAAGATCTCAACATACATAAATCCGTTGGTCCCGATGGTATATCTCCCCTTCTTATGAAGAGGTGTTTTTCCTCTCTGGCAAAACCACTGCGTAAGCTTTTTCATCAATCCTACTCTTTAGGACTCTTCCCGAGCAGATGGAAAACAGCATTAGTCCAGCCAGTCCCTAAAAAAGGCGAATCATCTTCTCTTCTCTTTTAGACCCATTGCACTTACGTCCCTTCTTTCCAAGGTCATGGAAACGCTGATAAACCGTCAGCTCATGAAATATCTCGAAATGACCGGAAATATAGTTATCGTAGCAACAGGTCCACTGGTGATTTGATGGCATGTCTCAGCAGTAAGTGGAACCAAAGTCTACATCAATTTGGCGAAAAAAAAATAGTTGCACTGAATTTTTCTAAGGCATTTGACAGAGTTTGGAATCAGGCTCTTTTGTCGAAAATGCGTGCATTTGAGATCGACGACTCTCTTCTTCAATGGATAGAAACTACCTTTCGTAACGTTCAATTCATGTTGTCTTGGACGGCTTCAAATCCGATATTCACAAAATAAATGCTGGTGTGCCCCAAGGCTGCGTTCTGTGTCCGACACTCTTTTTACTTTTTATCAATGATCTCTTGTCTGCCACTTCTAATACAATATATTCCTTTGCTGATGACAGTACTCTCTGATTTTCATATTCGTTTCCGGACTCACGTCCCTGCTCACCTGTAGAACGGGAACGGCAGCGTATGTAAGTTCATTAAATTCCGATATTAACAGCGTAAGCAATTTGGGAACTAACAACAGAGTAGAATGTAAAGCCTCCCAAATACAATGCTGTTTGCTGTCGTCAAAGCAAAATTTAAACACCCAGCCATTTTCCTTGAATAGCCCTTGCATCGTCAAACCCGAAAAACTTTCCATTCTCGGTATGTGTGTCAATGGCAACCTACTTTCGAACGACCACATATTCGACGTCGTCAAAAACGCTGCGAAATGTTTAGGTTTGGCCAATCGATGTAAGAAATACTTTCCCCCCCTTTGGGGGTGGCCGTCGTGTAGTGGTAGTAGTAAACGCTTCTCACTCGGAGGGTCCAGGTTCGAATCCTGCCCATGGCAAGTCAGTTTTTCATTGTGTAATTGGAACTCAGACAGAAAAATTCTGCGTGTGAAGGCATAACACTGACACGTAGATTTGGCTGTTGTAGAGTTTCAAGCACAGAAAAGAAAAAATACTGTGATATACCTCGAATCACTCTGAGTGAAGAAAAACTCTCCGCCCTATTCGGACTCACACCCCTGGAGAGCAAACATAGAAACCCAACACACCTGAGTTTCAAACCACTACAAAAACAATTTTCCTTTCTCCTCCTTCTATCTTTCCGCCCGCGCCCTAGCAACAGTAAAAGGGTATCTAACCCCTTAGGCGCGCGTAAATTATAGAAAAAAAAAACTGGCCTCAATATATGTATAGGGCATTTATCCGCTCAAAATTGGAGTACAATCTCCAATCTGGTCAGATGCTCCTAAAACCTGTGTGCACTTGCTAGATAAAATTCAAAACCGTGCGGTAAAACTTATAGGTTGTGCTAATATTACACAATCAATTCTTGTCGAAGGTTTCCGCTGACGACAAACTCCGCGCCGCGTCATATCATAGATTTTCTGCGCTTATTGCATTTTCAAACAATCCCAATCTAAAATTGATGAAAAAAGCCGACACCTCGTTCGTTCAGGGGTTGCCAACCTACCAGCTTTCCTAGTTTTCACTCGCAGCTGTTTTTTTATAGTTTTGTGGGGCCCTTCGTAACATTACCGCTTGCTTTTCAGTTAAAGAATTTCGGAAGCGTTTCCTGAGGGGTCTAATATTTTCTGTAATTTTGATGGGGGCTGAGGCCCCCATTTACAATAATTGCTTTAATAATCGTACAAGTGTAATACTAGGAGTTAAACATTAACAAAAAGCCTTAAGAACCAGTAATTGAGGGAATGGTGGAGGAAATCTAGTTTGAGATGAGAATCAAAAACGGAAAGGTCTAAGTTGACCTTTAGGAGCATACGGGAGATTGGTTCGTTGAAATCCTAAGAGGGTGGACCGGTAGATAGAAGAGACGAAGGCAAAGTAAGTTTACGTCGGATGGTGTTGAAGGAAATAGAGTTGTAAACGGATGCGCAGGACATTTAACCTGAGAGCAGCCGGTGAATAAAAAGAATGCCACCTATATATTCTAACGTTCAGCTCAGGAATTAAAATTGATAAGATTAAGGTGGACCTGATAGGGAGGTAAGACTAAAGGGTCGTTCCAGGGCAGATTACGTAGGGCAAAACGGAGGAATCGACGTTGAATATCCTCGATTCGAGAAACGTAAACTTTGTGAAAGGGGGACCAAACGTAACTGGCATACTCAAGCCATAAGGTAACATATAGAGATCTAATTACATACGGGTTGGGAAATTCGTTAGACCACCGTTTAATAAAGGCAAGTATTGTAATAAGCTGGCTTTAGCGTTGATCCTATCGATATGCACACGGAAATTAAGATTGGACCATAGGTTGATCATGTGGTAAATAAAGTCGGTGAGGAGGGATTACATTTACTTAAGAATGATATAGACTAGCGTTTGGCGATATTAAGTTCTAAGCAGTTTCTGAGGCGCCAGATTGAAAACCAATCGAGGTCTTTTTGAAGAAGTGTGGAGTCATAGAGAGAGGAAATACAAATTTGTTGTGTCGTCAGTGTAAAGGAAGAGGGAGGACTGCTTAATGACTCTCTCAAGATCTTGAATAGTAAGAATGAAGAGAAGGGGACCAAGATGGCTACCTTGTAGAATCCCAGATGAAGCCAGGAAAGAAACAGGAAGGGTGTATCTAAACCGAACACTATAATATCCTTTTAACACGTTAAAAAATATCCATTTTAATTTAAAGGGGTTCAAAGCCGAAAGCAGAAAATTTGAAGATGATCAATTGATGAGATACAATAACAATATACAATATCAATATACAATATCAGTTTTAGTGAAATCGGTTGCGACAACATAATTTTTTTTTGCAATTTTCTAAGGTTGCGTAAGCAAAAGACACGATTTCAACTCGGTTTGCGGAAGTTGATCTGCCTTTCAGAAAACCAAGTTGTCGAAATAAAAGACTTGTGCTTAAAGCTTAAGGCTTCGTATAACAACTTTCAAGGAGTTTGTGTGTATATGAGAGAGTTTAGCAATGAGACGATAATAGGTAACTTAATTCTTTGTGTATCAGCTCTTCCAAATCAGGAGAAATTCTCCCCGTATAAGTGATACACGAAATAAGTTGGGAAGGGGAATAAAAAGGTTGAAAGAGAATTCTTTTAAGAAAAACGGAGGGGAGACCACCTGGGCCGGGTAGAAATTCATCTATAACCTTTTATAACTTTTCTTCAATAACAACAGCACGATCGAAATTTTCAATGAGAAAATGACAAAAGGAGCAATTTGGTAAGCCATTGAAATACGTTGGAGGTTGGTTTGGTGTCGAATAGGTACAGTTGGAGTATAGTTGGGAGGCTTAAAATTAGGAGAAATGTTAGCTTTGAAACTCCTCATGGGGCTGGATTTGTTACGGGCAGAGAAGAGAGACTAAGAGATGTTGTAAGCAAATTGCAGTATCTGATGGTGATGCCATTTTTATCCGGAGAAATTCAAAGTCCAATCAACATCAGCGTTTGGAGGGTGCCTTTGATAAGAAGCGTTGTGACCAATTGATTATGCTAGCAAGCTTGTCTAACCTACATTGCCATTTGAAAGGTGTTCACGTTGATTTAAAGTGATTGATGAGCTTCCGTGGGCCGGCGACTGCAGGCGTTGAAGTAGTTGTGTTTTCGATAATTAAGTTATAAAAAGCTTCCCAGGAATCAGTAGGTTGGACCGTCCGCAGAAGACTTACTCGTAGATGTGGAGGCGAGTATGAATCGACGTCGGGTTCCATTAATCTTCCTGTTCATTGTTGCAATGTGGTATTCAACATCACACACAAGGAATCGAGTTGCATCACCGACATCGTTCTCTTTACCAAAGATAAATTCGAGCATAGGATCGGACTGTTTGGGAGCGAGTTGTTTGTTAGACGAGGACTGGAAATGAGTGTCAATGTCAACACGAAGGGAGCTTATCAACTCACAGGTTTTCTGATTGGAAATAACTTGCGTAGAACAGATAGCTTTGATGTCACTCAACATTTTATCCAGGTGATATTAGGGAGTTTCTTCATTCCTGCATTAGACCTTCAATTTGCTTATTCATATACAATATTATGGATTGTATAAGATCGGCTAAGTTTTGGACGGAGACACGTAACTCTTCAGCACTTTTAACACTGTCTTCAATAATCGAGATTTTGTTCGTAAACTTTTTGGCAAATACACCTTGGTAGGAGTCATTGGAATCGCTTAGGCATTTTATTGTCAAAAGTGTATGCGAAAGTGAAAAACTCATGCATCTCATCGCAAAATAAAAGTATTTGATCGGAGAACCCGACACAAACGACATGAAAGGCTTTGTCACAGATGCCCTTGCAAGCTACCTAGTCAGCATTGTTGTCATCGATTAGGCAGTTAACGATTCCGCTATACATGCTAAAAATTTAAAATGGGTGATGTTGCCCCATACACACGGTCGCGTAAATAATAAATTAGCAAATAATGTGGGTCGTGGATTGAAAAAAAAAAAAAACAGAAAAAAAATTGCTTGTCGGCAAAAACGAGACACAATATATTGTAACCTGGGTTACGCGGGAACCGAAAGAAAAATTTAATTAATATGTGGAGGGAAAAGCAAATGTGACCGAACATAATTGCAATAAAAACTGAACTGTCTGAGTAACCTTTCCGCAATGGTGTATAGTTTTAACAAAGATAAACTTCCGTCACCGTCGACAAGGCCATAACCCTAAACCATATGCTGGGACCCGTCTTCCGATTCGTGTTCGCTTGACGTATTTGATTACTTAAAGCTATCCTTAAGCGAGGCTCAGTCGTTCAAGTACTGAGCCCTTCTGACTTCGGTTTTATTTTGTAGCCATTTTTAGTCTAATACTATAGGGAAGGTATCTGTCAACCGAACGGCTGTGGGTTCATAAGCGAAGTCTCTGAAGCTTCCTTTGTATTGTTGCTAAGGAATAGTTGAACAATTTCGCTCTTCACTATTTCGTTTTAAAAAATGTGGAGCTAAATACGGAAATTTTTTAACAACAGCAGTGAATAGAACAGATTTTCTGATATCGCCTTCAGCAAAGATATGCGATAATCAAAGCCAGAATAATTTCATCTGAAAAATAAAAGACACAAAGTATTGGAACTTAGTCATTGGACTGTTTGTTGGACAGCATTGAAAAATCCACCTCAATCCAGCTCCTATTGAAATCAGATCAAATGTTTCCAAATGTTTCTTAATAGTTTCTTAAACTAAAAATAGTTAACTCATCTCCTTAATACTTTTCATCGCATCACTTAATCACTTTCATCTATTCTTAATATTCTCGGCTAGGAATCGGCTTAATGGCTTTTGAATCTTTTTTTGTGGAATGAAAAGCCTCTTCGTATGAAATTGTTGCATGTAGGAATATCACTTCACAATTTGAAGTCCACGACTGTATCTTTCCACTAGCCCAATAGGTACACTTGGCTGGTGTCGACGTGCAAGTTTCATGGACAAACGAATGTATATCGGACAAATGATGCAAAGCTTTCGTTCATCAGATATACTTTTTTCATACCTTCGAAATGAGTTCGTGCAATTTTGTACCATAACATCCTCTGCTGCCTTAAGTAGATCTGCAGATAGGCCATCAGTTCCGGAATCTTGTTATGCTTAAGTTTAGATATTACTGTCTTTAATTCACCATGGTCGAGTAGTCGCATGTCTTGAGTAGAAGAGAGTTTTTCTCCTCAGTTCCGATTGTGTCTCTACTGCAAAATTTCCTTCCACAACTCTACAGTTTTCTTACCAAGTCATGTCGGTTTGACATAGTTGTCGAACTCTCATAAGATTATAATATTGGTTATTTTGCAACTGCCCACGATTTAAGAAATTTAAGAAAATCGGACAAATTGGTTGACAATAATCAACACAAGAAAACCTGCTCTAGCTGTACGAAGCATCAAGAGAACTGCATATCATTTTGATTAAAAGCAAAGTAAAGCAGATAGTAACATTCAATAAATACTTTTTTCTTGAAGTCGCATTAGGATCTCACATAAAAGGTTAAGAACCATTTCCACTAACATTTGAGGTAGAAAAATCACTGCACACATTGTCTCTATACGGTGGATTCAAAGACTTGATAGAATACCAACCTCGTTTTTCTATGTTCTAAGTGTCCTATTTACCTACCTTAAGCACTAACATATATTTTTCGACCAGCTCAATGCAGTTCAATATTCTAGCTTCATCTATGCAAGTAAAAATATTTTGTTCTTAATTAAAAATGATAAGAATTTTCTTTGCTATCACAAAGGAGACCATGGGGAAAAGTAAATCTATTGCCATGCGGGAGCTATTATCAAGAAATGAAAATGTATTCTTCAACCACGAAATCCAAGCAAGAATCCAAATTCAAAATCACCTAACACGAAATTCAAGTTTCAAAAGATTGAAACATAGCATATCTGTCTCAATTTTCTATTTTTTTTTTTACAATCATCACCACTGATTGCGTTTCTCTTCCTGCAGGCTTCCATTCTGAATTTTTATTGAAAACAAACCTTGGAATACTTATTGTAAAAGACGTGTTTGATCTCAGTTATAAGATCACACATATAACACATATCCTCCTCAAGTAATCGCTTCATCACTGCGTATTCCTTTTGCGTGGGATTGGTTCCTCAGCCAATACGCGGTGTTATTAATGAATTATGCCCACAGTTACTTCATACAGTATACACTCAATATATTTTTTTGGGAGTCTGTCTAATAAGTCTAATAAGTAAACAAATCGATTGACTAGAGAGTATGTTCTTCAAGGCGTACGCACTTAAGCTGTCATAGATACATATCTCCAACTCCAACTAACTAAGTGCAATTGATTCCCTCTCATAATTGCTCTTACCATAATTTTCCTGTGTAAGTTCTCTCAATGTCACAACCAATACACCACTATCTTCCATCAAATGACCATCCACCTACGAACAAATCCACACTCGTGTTCCTTCTCCAGCTCCACCATCATAAACACAATTTATTAGTAAAATGGCCAAGCACGATTGTAAGTAGTTATGATGTCCTTTAACATAGTTGTGCAGAGAAACAAGTGTAAACACAAAATCTACAGGTGCAGACATATGTCCTTTTAATATTTCGTTAGACAAGCAACTTTCCCAAGTATAACCCAACTAAAGGTGTTGGTGGTATTCAAACAAAAGCCGTCACACTACCATTACCCAGAAATAGAAGTTCCCCAGTGTCTAGTGTCTGACACCTGGCCTTTTAGACATTGGCTGTCATAACTAATCCTTAAAACGGTTTGTTTGCCTTGTGGCATTTCTCTTAGCTCTATCCCTCCAAAGGATCAAAGTAAACACACCAATGCCAGTGTGCAAGTGTCCTGTCGTATATTTTCAGATAATATTCCTCCAAACCAAAGACGACAAGTGGCGAAGACATCTTTTGTCAGTTGATTCAACGAGCAGTGTTACTCATTCCCCAACCCCTATACATACTTGTGCTACGTGTTTGCCTTGTCATATTCTGTCTCTGGCTGCGATTGAGCTACTGAGGATGTTACGTTACCCGTTGCAGGGATGTGAGTGATGATAATAATCAATTTGGCCTTGGTACGAGGTTGGAGAATGGACAGCCATTTTAGAAATTTACAAATTAAATAGACATTACTTTACAGTTACGAGGATCTACCCCAGTGCAGAGCGCTGTAAAGATGAAGTGAAACATTTTTATGTATGTAGCGGCTTGTGGAGACTCCGTTTTGAGGGTGGAATAAAACGGATGTCAGGCGAAAAGACAGAATGACAATGGGAAATAACAAAATGGCAACATAAAGTAGAAAATTTCTTGAAAGGGACAAGTAAAATAAAAATACCAGTTAAGAGGGAAGGCTCTGAGCATCTTTTATCTAAAGTCTGCTAGCTCATTCTTTATTTTTCGTCTGAACAATAAAAGAATGAATTTGAAGAGAAAACTTTTCCTTGAATACATTAGGGGGATTAATTTCCTTTAAATTAAAGTTTCTTAAGTTGCCTGAAAGGGAAATGCGAATACAGATCTTTGATAATAAAACTATGGAAAAACATTAACATATGCTATTCAAATACCAAGTTCCATCAAACCCTATAAGAATCTACAAAGGATTAAGTCTGAGTCTGAGTCCTGAGTAAGCAATAAGTTCCAAAGGAGAATGATGGCTAAGTATAATAGCTGTCTATTGGCTTTGAGCTATAATAAATACACCGTGTTTAACTATTTCAACGACCAACGACCCACAAAAAAAGAGTAAATGCAGAGAAACAGCATTTCCAGGTGAAGTTTATTAGACATTTTATTCATACACTTATGTCATAAGACAAGCAGGCAATTAAGCAATCTTACGCCCAGCTAGTAAGAGCTTGCAATAACGAGGTAAAAAACAACAAGGCCGCCGGCTGTCCGATGACTAAAATATGAGTTGCCCATGCCCTATTAAATGTCATATACAATAAAATTCTATCCAATGTACGGTGAGGTTGTCTAAAGCCTTTTTTGAGTTTTTATCCACACTAAACGACAAATACAAGGAGCTTGCTAATTTCCCAGCAGCCGTGTAACTAAATTAGTAAAATTAGTCTTTGGAACTATTTTGACAATGAGAAAAGTTATGTATTGCTTGACTTGCCCAATTTTCCGTACTAGAAACTCATCTTAAATTGGATATAAATACGTTTAATCTGGCGATCGGGTCTTCTTATAATAACAGAAAGAATTAGTGAAAGTAATCAACCGTCGGACAGCACAGGCGGCCTCTTACTTGTCGAAATATAGTCAGATACATTGGGACCTGGATATGCCGATATCGGTTTGATAACAAACATATAGCTATTGCTACGGTCTGGCACAATGGTGTTTTTGACACTAAAAAGAGACTATACGAGTGTGAAGGTAATCTACTACATTGTTTTTAGACAAAACATTTACATAACAGAAGTCTCATCTATTGCAAACACAATGCAAAATTTTTGACTACTGATAGCGAATATTCCGGCAAAATGAAAAATGGTATCGACAGCTGGCTAGTGCAGCAAGTTCTCGAAAGATGGTAGGGAGTATAAATACCAGGGTCAAAGAGACGTAAAATCAGTTCTAAAGTTGAATTTAAAAAGTTAATTACGAGCAGTGATAAAATGGTTTAAGTAAAAGATAAAGTAAAGTAAAAGTGATTGAATTGTAAATAGTAATGTAGTTGTATTAGATAAAGCGATTGTATTGAAAATAATACAACTGGATCATAATATACTTATACTTACTAAACCCGAGTATAAAAAGCTAGTTAGAATAGACTTTGCCGTACTAAAACAACAACTATTTTTTGAACATTGGGACGACGTTTATTCTGCACAGGATCCCTCTTGTGCTTTTAATCTATTCCTTGAAAAGCTCCAATTTTATATTTCAATAAGTAGTCAAAATACTTTCAATAAAACCAACAATTTTAAACGCATTAAGCAATGGATGACCTTTTCCCTACTTAATAAAATCAAAAAGAAAAAAGAGCTATACCATAAAGTTAAAAAGCATTGTAACAACATCAGGCTTAAAAAATTCTACGATAGATTCTGTTTAAAGATGAAAACTGATATCACACGTCGTAAAAATTCTTACTTTACTAATAAACTGGCTAGAAATGTTGGTAATGCTAAAAAGGAGTGGTCAGTCGTAAATGAAATTTTAAATAGAACTACTATTAATAGTGATATATCCATAAAAAGTAATAATTCAATGATTTCTGAGCCTGTGGAAGTCGCAACGTTATTCAACAATTTTTTTACTGGTACTAAATTTTCCGAAGATTTCGCATTAAGCAATAGTCCAACTCTAAATTCTTTTAATTTGTGTCATATGCATTCTCAACCAGCAACTTTTGCTTTCAATGAATTTACTGCATTTGAAATTCACAAAATCATAATGACACTTAAAACAACGAGTTCGCCTGGCTTTGATCAGATTTCTTGTTCTGTTTTAAAAAACATTTCATTTCAAATATCTGACGTTCTGAGTTTTATTTTCAACCTCAGTGTTCAAAAGGGCATCTTCCCGGATTCACTGAAGAAAGCGATAGTAATACCCCTTCACAAAAAGGGTAATACTTTTGGGCTTGATAACTACCGCCCTATTTCACTACTATCAGTTTTTTCAAAAATTATTGAAAAAGGTATTAAATCTAGGATTGTCTCTTTCTTAGATAAAATTCATTTTTTTAGCATTTCACAGTTCGGCTTCAGAAGTGGGAAATCTACAGCAGATGCTTTATTGAAACTTACTGCTGAATTATATAACAGTTTAAACATATCAGAAATCCCAGCCGCCCTGTTTATAGATATTACGAAGGCGTTGATATGGTGGATCACACAATATTATTAGACAAATTATACAAAGCGGGTTTTAGAGGTTTTATTTATTCTTGGTTCTCATAATGTCTTACAAATCGTAAGCAAATGGTAAAGATCCAAAATCAGCTTAGTTCTCCGAAAGTAATCAATACTGGTGTGCCACAAGGTTCTGTTTTGGGCCCCATTTTATTTTTGATATATGTTAATTCCCTCTTTATTCAACCTTTTAAAGGCAAAATCACAGCATTTGCTGATGATACAGCGCTTTCGTATTCCAATAATAATTATCTCGATCTTTTTCGTCGTCAATCATGATTTGGATTTATTGCGAAGATGGTTTACATACCACAAATTGGTCATAAGCAAAAAAACGAAATTTATGATTTTTAATATTATGAGTGTCACCTGCGAGGATTTTCCTTTACACTACCATGCACCCAGTTGTAGACGCTTTAGCTTAGACTATGGTCGCAATTCTTTTCCATTTAACAATAGTTTAAATTGCAGTAATACATGTTTTAAAATAGAATGTGTTGACAACTTTAAGTATTTAGGAGTAATATTGGACAAGAGACTTTATTGGAAAGACCATACTCTGTACCTTAAAAAGTACCTTAATTGCGTTGTAAGGCAACTTTATCACCTTAGTCTGTATTGTCGACTGCCTACTTTAAAGTTGGTATATAACGGTCTTTTAAAGTCTAAGCTGCAGTATGGTGTATCATGTTGGGGTGGTACACATCTCAACAAAATACAACCTTTACTCTTAAAGCAAAAACATGCAATCAGAATAATGTGTAAAGTGAATCGTAGAACTCCTAGCTTCGAATTATTCAAAAGTCTCGAAATCCTTCCAATAAGGCATCTTTACTGCTACAAAGTTTTGAAAATATTTTTTTTAAAGTCCAGGTTTTATGCTGTTCGACTCGATAAAAATTATAATTTACGAGTCAATACCAGAAATTTTGCAATCATTCCGACAATCCATAAAACACATTATACGCGTTTTTATTCCGTAACTGCACCCCGTCTTTTTAATGCATTACCGGCAAGCCTTAGATGTGAGAGAGTGAAAGCAGTTTTTCTTAAAAATACAAAGAAGTGGTTATTCTCTTTTGACCGTTCTACTATAAATAATTTAATATAAATTAATGTATAATAAATACAATTTTGCTCTATTGCTGTACATCATGTACATGTATCATCACTTTTTTACTATTACTATATTTTCTTTTTTACTTTTTACATCTTTATTTATTTTCTTTTAATGAGTTTATTTTATTGTACTCGTATTTCCCCATCGATAAATTTTTTAAATAATTTATTGTATTTCGAAATGACAGGTACATTCACTTCTTGTTATTGAACAACAGATTGTACCTAACTATTTCATGCAAAATGTATTCCATTATAATATACACTGTAATTTAGTACAAGTTTTGTTATGAAATAAAGAAGAAAAAAAAAATAAGTTCCATCTTTTGAACCCACACAAACATTTTACAATAGATTGAAATTGATATAGGTAGAGGGTCACATTCCTTTTCTCATTTGCTTGCCTTGTATTTTAGTTTTTTCTTTCTTATGTGTAAATTTTCTTGAGAAGCACAATACCTTCGTACTCTCAAAATTTTTAATCCATCTTTTATATAAGAATCGGAATGTGTACTAAGGTAAATGCTTAAGAAAACTAAATTTAATTAATTTTTTTAATTGTGTGTTTAAATTGTGCAAAATAATGGCGAATAAATTTTCAGAAATTCAGAAAAATGAAAAACGCGTTTAATTGGAGCTCTAAAAACTTACGCAATACGTACGAGGTGTGTTCAGAAAATAACGGGAATTTTAATTTTTTGAAAAAAAAAAATTTATTTATTCGTCTACATTAATGTTGTCGCCTTAAAAATAGTCCCCATTAGATATTATGCACTTGTGCCAGCGCTACTTCCAATCCTCGAATAGCTCCTATAGCTCTTTCAGCGATACGCTTTTTTTCGGTCTTGGCGAGCCAGAATACCTCCACTGAGACGATTGAGCCTTAGTTTCGACGTCATATCCGTAAACCCATGTTTCAGTAATTCTGCATCGTCGTTGACTTCATTTAATGACTCCTGAGCAACTTCCATTCGCCGCTGTTTTTGTTCAAAGTTCACCAGTTTTTTAACAAATTTTGCTGCCACTCGTTTTATACCTAAAACATTCGAAAAAAATTCATAGCATGAGCCAATCGATATGCCGACATCATCAGCGACTTCTCTGACTGTGATTCGGTGATCGTTCATAATCATTTTTTTCACTTTTTCCCCCGTTTTCATCGGTTGTTGGTGTGCTGGGGCGTCCGGGGCGTTCGTCATCTTCAACGTCTTCATGGCCATCTTGGAAATGATTATACCACTCGTAAACTCTTGTTTTACTCATAACAGACTTTCTTAACATTTCACACACTTTTTTACACTTTATTTCAAAATTTAATACAAATTCTTTGATCCATTTATTTTGACAAACGAAAATCGCCGAGCTCATAAAAACATGTCTAAGCTTAGCGGCTGCCACAGTAAACAATGAATATAGGTAAAACAAAATTTGAATAATCGGACTCTCCAGAGCCGCGAAATTTAAAAATTCCCGTTATTTTCTGAACACAACTCATACATGAAATTCAGTTCAATCCTGGACAATATACTCGTAGTTATTTAGCTGCATGTGCCTTAATGCTTTTGCAATGGCATCGACGAACAACCTGATCCCCGACGCCTGTTATGATATTAGTGTATGCTGAATTACGTTAGTATTTACGAGTATAAGCCAATCTAAATGTTATGAATAACATGTTCATGAATAAAAAGACAGTAACATTTCTGATACTCGTTGCGTTGTTTATTAGAACGGCGGTAGAATGATTGTATCACTCCAGAAGGAGGTTGATGAATAAAGACGAATTTCTCTAAAAAATTTTGTTTTTGTATGTGAATCCCGGGACTGTTCAAAAAACCTTTTAACCTGATATCAGGTGATGCATACAGATTTTAAAAGGAGGATTAAAATTTTGAAAGTTTCAGACGATAGTGTTGATTACACTTGAGGTGGAAATAGAACATACGAGGGGCGTTCAATATACTCTCGGTATCAAGATGAAGGAAAATGCGAATTCAATTTAATTGTTACATCTTGAGATAAGCTTTTTTAAACCCTCAAAAACATAAATTTCCTCTTTCTCTGCAAAATACCCATTTATTGCCGACTTGAGTTCTTCATCATCCGAAAATCTTTTTCCACGAAGATATTTTTTCAAATTCGGAAACAGGAAATAATCACTAGGGGCAAGGTCTGGACTATAGGGTGGGTGTTGGATTTCTTCGAAACCACAATCTCGCGCAGCAGCCTTGGAAACTCGCGCCGTGTGAACAGGAGCGTTGTCATGAAGAAGCAACACACCCGCTGCGAGTTTACCCCGTCTTTTCTTTTTAATTTCCACCCGCAAATTATGCAAAGTGGAAGCGTAGGATGTGGCATTGATGGTTTCACCTTTTTTTTTGTACTCAATGAGCAAGATTCCCTTTGAGTCCCAAAAAACTGTGGCCATGAGCTTCCCGGCAGACGGAGTGACTTTGAACTCTTTGGGGGGGTCTGTTCCTTTTTTATGCCACTGCATGGACTCTTGTTTGCTTTCAGGGTCATAGTGGTGGACCCATGTTTCGTCCCCAGTAACAATTCGATACATAACACCGTCCGCGTTCTCACTACACATCTCCAAAAGCTCTCTACAGCATGCGATTCTCACTTTTTTCTGAGGCGCTGTGAGCATTCGTGGCACCCACCTTGCACTGACCTTTGAAAGGTTAAGATGGTCATGAAGAATGGTGTGAATGGTACCAATTGAAAGCTTAGTGATCTCTGCCATCATTTTCACCTTTATTCGGGCATCCTCAAGAACAAGTTTTTCGACTTCTTTGATGCTTTCTCCCGTACAAGCAGTAGCCGGGGCGCCGGAGCGGGGGTCGTCTTCAATGCTCTCTCTGCCTCTCTTGAACACTTTTGCACAATTGATAATGAAGGTGCGGAACCCTGGTAAATAGCCACCATCTCTTCATGAATAGTTTTTTGACTTTTTACTTGCTTAGTGAGAAATTTAATTACAGCACGATGCTCAATTTTCACCATCATCGTCTCAGTTGCCATTATGATTCTGTTTAACTAGAGATAAAACGCGAATTAATAATCACATTTATATGAAATTTTACATGAATGCACTAAAATAATAGTATTACTTGATAAATAAGTCAATTTATATATACAACCACAGCTTCACCCCGATACCGAGAATATGTTGAACGCCCCTCGTAGAAACTGCTGATTATGAATACCGCTGAGGTGTGAGATGGCGCGTTATTATGGAGAAACAGGATTTTCTTTTTCTGCAAATGTGGCCATTTTTCCGCAATTTTTGTTCCGGGCATGTAATGGTTAATCCAAGTTTTATCTACAGTAATTAATCGGCGCCAAAACTTGGATTTATTGCACCTAAGTTGCGCCAACAGAGCGTTGGAAATGTTCATTCGAACACGTTTTTGGTCTAACGTAAGCAAACGCGGCACCCAACGCGCGGACAGCTTTCTCATGCCTGAAACTTGATTTAATATGTAACACACACGTTCATTGGACATTTTGATAACCTCTACTATCTCTCTCACTTTAATTCGGCCTTCGTCTAATACCATTTGGTGAACTTTAGCAATGTTATCGTCAGTGGTTGCACTTTTCAGACAACCCTCGTATACCACCGCCAAATAAATTGTGGCAAAACTCGCATGTGGCAGCAGATTTATAAAAACAACCGGAAGAAAGGCAAGCAGCGATCTGAAAAGCACGTTTTGATGATAAATGTTTTAGCATTTTAACAAAACTTGACACTTCAGCTGCAGAGACGAAAACTACTAAAGATATCCTAGACTCTCTGTTAATCTGAACCGTCAGTCAATAAGCGGTACGAATGATTTATTTTTAATACAGAGAAGCAAGGTGAAAATGAAACGGTAAATTAATTTGTTGCGAATATCAGCCGACCCAGTTTGAAGATTTTATATTTGAACGGCTCACTCCATGAATTGTTTATACCGACATGCGGCAGACATGAAAGTTAGCAGAACAAACAAAAGAGCAAGTGAAACAAATAAATGACAAAACATCGGTCAACGAGCATGAGGTAAGCTGTATGGAAAAGAAAAACACGTTAGATAGAAATAGAGCAAACACACCCAAACGAGAAAGTGAGCGCCCACATTGTTATGGCAATGGAACGGGCGACTGCAAATATTGTGGACGAGATCATGTGAGATGAAAATGTGCAGCATATGGAAAAATGTGCTTAAAATGCAACAAACTTAATTATTTCGCCCCGGTATGCAGTTAACTACAATTCCAAAAAAGTAGTGACGAAGAAACAGAAGAATCTTGCATGCATACAACTGAAAATATAAATAATGGTTCATATGTACATGTCGTACAATATATGTATTAAAACACAGAATACGACCTTGTTTTGGGATCTTCAAAAAAACATTTACATATGCATACATATGTATGTGTATGATCATATCGTATTTGGTAGTAATTTGATCGTGCCTCTTGGCGTTGTCAAAATTTAATGTAAAATGAACGACATTAGTAAAACATTTTATTTCCAAATAGTTAAGCCAAAGTGTGTTCCAATAATATCGAATATTGCGTCACAGAAATGGAAACTATTGTAAATACAGTAAAAATGTATTAGCTACTAGTAGTCGAAGACAAATAAACAATGTCGTTACAGCTGCTAACACGGAAGAGGTTTTTAAAAATAAGCAACAGCGAGAGTTGGAAAACATTATGTTTAGTTTCAAAGACGTATTTGATGGCGATGGCAAGTTAGTTAATCAACTTCAATTGCAAGTCGATAAGTCAATTGCTCCACTTCAGTATCATCCACGTATTATTCCAATTTCTTTCCGACAGCAGCTTAAGGAAATCATTGAAGACCTAGAGCGAAGGAATTTTGTTAGCACAATACGAGTACATCAACAAAACAAACTCCGTGGTTAAACAACCTTGTACTTGTACAAAGAAATAATAAACTTAGGATCTATTTTGTCCCAAAAGAGGTTAATAAGCCGCACCAAAGGAGTAATAGTTATTAAATTCCTACGGCGACTGAAATTCTGTCTAAACTTGAAAATACTAAAATATTTTCTGAACACCATTCGAGAGAATTTGCGGGAAAACGAGTAGAATGCTTTTTGGAATATCACCAGTTCCAGAAATATCGCAGATGAGACAGCACGAATTGCTACGAGTAGCTTCACGGGTTATAATAATAATAATAATAGAAACAATGGTAAATCTTTATTTCACGCAAGCTTATTATACCAAAAATAATGCAGTTTAAAAATAAGAGAGTTTTATGATATGTATGCTAAGCATGAAATAGATAGGAACAAACCGTATGTAAAGTAACTGTGGCGTGTATCCCTTTATAATAGAAATACAAATTTTATGTGGACGAAAGAACAAAATATTGTAAATACAAAACTTAGAGTATGTGGATAATAAAAAGTATTATACGCACGTAGAAAACATTGTAAAATATCATAATTTCGAAGAATAAATATACGATAAATGAAATGTACATGAAATGTCCCCTAATACGTCAGCGATAATTTGAGAAATGATTCCTGGGCATATTCTAAGAAAAAAAAGTCGTTTTACAGTAAGGGTCTATCTCCAATGTTGACATCTTTATCGAGGATTTAAGAAAAGGCCTACTTTGCTGTACCCGGACCCATGTTAACGGAAATTGCTCTGTCAGTGCTAATGGTAGAAACTTCGTGTAGGACTTTGTTTTTAGAAGAAATACCAGCCTTCGTAATGGTGCTTAAAGAGAGTTGATATCTTATTTGGGTCTTTAGATATTCAATTTCAAAGCCTGTTCCATTTTCATTGCTCATGCAATTTTTGACTTTGAGGTCACTTTTCTCCAGAAAATGCTTAACTAACATAACATTTTATAAATTTTTTCTTATGAAAGTAACAATAGTACAAAAAAACTTATCAGTAAATTTGAAGGAAAACCCACAGATTTGATGATACTTTGAAAAACCTGCTGAAGGTAAAATTTATAAAAAAGGGTTTTCTTGCTTTAAGCTCCAAAGGCTAAAAAATTATTTCGAGTGGTCTTAGGTATATATAACAGGTGCTCGAAGTGTCCTCCTTGGTTTTGTGTGCATGCTAGAGCCCGTTTTTGGATTTCACTGCAAATGTTTATTGATGCTAACTGTAACCTCATTTTTGATGATGCTTCTACAATACGCTCTTCCAATTCAATTAAAGTTGCTATTTCAGTTGAATAAACAAGTTCTTTCTTCTAAGGTCAGAAGATCTTGCAGGCCAGTGAACTGGTCAATTTCTTCCTATTCAACAGCTACCGTACTCTTCATCTAGCCAATTCTTAACCTCACGACCATATTGGGCTGGAGCACCGTCGTTGAAAATATGATGAAGCTAGTTGAATCAGTGGAATGTCCTCCACTAGTTCTGGTAAATCATTGCTGAAAAACTCCAGATAGTTTGTAGAATTCAGCCTAGATGGTAGTTTGAAGGGGTCGATTTCCTTGTTTCCAAGTACGACTGCCCACATATTGACGCGGAATTTGTATTGAAATGGTATATGTCTCCTTGTATATGGATTGTTCGCGTATGAAAATTTGTGATCGCATCTCTTGTAAACTGAGATTCGTCCGTCCAAAGAACTCTGCTAATAAACTCGTTCAGTTGGAAAACTCAAGTCTCTTTTCCAAATCATTGGGAAGCAGTTCTTGTACAGGTATATGGAGGTATGGATAAAGGTTTTCTCCATGCAGTACATTCGAATTTTTATGTCTGGAAACATTGAATTGCAAAGCTGAGGGTCTGGTACCGATTGTTGTAATAGCTTCCAGTATTCTTTCAGCAGCCGAAATCCTTCTTACTTGTGGAGCTCCCGCATTCAGTCGTGTATTTGAAACTGATCCCGTTTCCCGAAGCCTTCGATACGTATTTCCAAATATTCTTTTACTAGAAAGTCGTCGGTTAGGAGAAAGTTCATGGTAACTCTTTTCGCGCACTAATTGAACTTCCATTGCACAGCCCATAAACGTAAATAATGTGTGCGTATTCTTGGTCTGTAAATGCAGACATTTCAAATAGCGTTTCTAAGCAACTGTAACCTTAGAGTAAAAAATTAAACTAATGAATTCATTTTTTTCCTAACCTTTTATACCACTTTTGCTTGGTAATTTTTCCAAATACGCCTTCATACCCGAAACCTAACTATTTCTGAGAACTTGGGGGTTTTGGAAGGTTGTCAAAAAAAGAGCACGCTTCAAAACTCTTTAATAGCTAGTATGACTTTACGATTCCCTTTACCAGTGCTACATTAACAACGCGCAGGTCAACCTTATAAACGACCCTAGGTCCTTTTTTCAATTTGTTTACAACAGAAAGTCCGATGGTTACCCTCCTTCCCTCGCTTTCAACAACAAGTAATGAACCGATCCACTCACTATTGCCAACCTATTTGCCACCGTTTTTTAAACAATCCAAAATCCATCCTATTTTAGTTGGATACTGAACTTCTCCAATGGCCCACTTCTCTATCACATCTTGGACCCGTCTTATATCGAATATAAATTACACAAACTTAATGACGAATTCACACCCGGCGCAGATGGCCTCCCTGCCATATTTCTTAAAAAATTTTCTTCCTATCTTTCATTTGCCCTTTCTAATGTCTTTCGTCTATCCCTTTCATAAGGACAATTTCCTCAGGCTTGGAAAACCTCCTTCATAACCCCGATCTACAAAAAAGGATCAAAGACTATCGTCCAATCGCTAAAATCTCCTTTAACTCTTTGAAAGTATTTTGTATGAAGCTCTAAGCTTCCAATGTAAAGCATTAATTTCTCCTAGACAACATGGCTTCCTAAAAGGTAGGTCAACTACCACAAATCTCGTTGAATTTGTATCCTTTACCCTCTATGCCCTAGAAAATGGCAACGAGTCGATGCATGTAGTTGCAACTGATTTTAGCAAAGCCTTCGATAAGATCTCTCATCGATTAATACTCTTCAAATTGTCTGCCCTCGGCTTTGAACCTATACTGTTAAAATGGATATCCTCTTACCTCGAAAACCGTTTTTACAGTGTTCGTTTTAGGTCAGCCAACTCGGCTCCATTTCTGGCCACCTCTGGAGTTCCACAAGGCAGCCATCTCGGTCCTCATTTTTTTATATTTAGCATAAATGATCTCGATGTTCAATTTCTTCGCGAACTCGGCATTTTGTGTGATAGGGAGCCTAACTTCCGTTTACATATGGATGGAATAATCCTCTAAGGCACTTCTGTAATAGATTTTGTAAAACGATAGTCCAACAAATTCTCCAACCAATACGTGACCAGGTCCCTCTATATTACCTTTGTTCGCACACTCCTAGAATATGCCAGTCAAGTATGGTCCCCATATCATTGCATTCATATCTCGAGAATCGAAAGCATCCAGCGCCGTTTTGTTCGATTTGCTTTTCGAGGTATGCCCTTATAACTTAAACACCCTTGAGGAACGCAGAGATGCAGCCGACTTTTTCTTCATCCATTGACTTCTTGACTCCTTTCAGGTCACGTTGAATGCGCGGCCCTTCATAACTCTATTTACCTCAACACAAACCCTCGTAATCTACGTACCCCTCGTCTCTTCTATCTACCAATCCACCATACCTCCTATGGCGCGAACGAACCAATCTCCCTTATGCTACGAAAAATCAATTCAAATCGTACCGTATTTGAAATCCACCGCACCACTCCCTACCTAAAATCCGTTCTCCTTCACTACTCCAACCAACCTTAGTTTTAAGTTTAAGTTTAATTTTAAGTTATGGCTTGTATTAAGCCAAATAACTGGTGGCATTCGCCCCCACCAATATTAAATTAAGTATGATAACCCAGACTTCAGCTTAGATTCGTCCTCAACTAAATTCATTTTATTAAAATTCTTTACAGGAAGTCCATACAGATAACACCTTTGTGTTGAAGAATTTTCAATGACTGCATTGCAGACCCTTCCATCTATCATTATCAGAAACATTTTTTGCTTAATCGAGACATTTCCGTTCAAAAGATTTATAACGGTTTTACTCAGCGAAGATAATTGCCTTTCAACATATTCCATTTTTTTTACTATTATATCCGTTGTTTCGAGGACAAATTGAATTCGGATTGATTTACAAAATCTTGACGAACGCCATAAAATTATTTTGCTATTTGAGCTCAGGTCACCTGATCTGAATCTGAAATCTGAAATATTAGGGTTTGTAAAACGTTACTTGTATTCCCTCATGCCTGAGCTCCCATCACAACCCCATTTGAACATAAGGTGAAGGTTACTTTATTCATTGCAATGTGAATTAATTATTTAAATGAATTAAACCTCTTTGATAGCTTGAAACAAATGCTGAACCGTATGGTCGAGTGAATTTTGCATCGATGATTCTGTTGCCAACTCGTTTATGTTCAAATTCTGAGGTTAACACTTTTATTTGTTGCTTCCGTAACAGGTTCATAGGTAGGATACATTTTGGTGTTGCGTTCTTTGGCCACATCCCTAATTACATTATATTGAAACTTTGCTAATTTGGTCTCAACAAGTATTGATAAAGTCTTATCTGCGGCATACGGAATAGTAGTCATAGTCCAATTTTTTATAAGCTTTTTAATACTTTTCCGCTCTTGTAAGGGTTGAAAAAATTAAGTTTTTCATCACATCGGAAGAATTTAATTGTCCTTATTACATTTGAGTAACATAGCAAAGCTCTTCGGGTTCAAATGCGGAACGTAAGATTTCAGATTTTCTCCTTAAGTTTTTCTTTGTTTCCTCTGAGATATAAATGTTAGTTAAGTATCCCATAACATATCATTTTTGTAAGATTTCACGGAAACTTTAGCAAAAATAAACTCAATCGACTACAGCAACAAACTTGTAACTGCACGTGTTTCATAAAAGTTTTTACTTTGAACGTATCAACTGTCGAAATAGTTGCAGTATAAATTGAGGGATTGATCAAATAATATGGTCTTGTTATATGTTAACAACTTGGCATAAAATAATAACGAATTGCAAATTATTTTTTATAGTTTTGACAACGTTTCTGGATAAATCCGCCTGGGTACAAAAGGTTACACTATATTCAAGATAAGATTTGAATAGATCATCATACACGTATTTTAAAATATTATAGATCGATTGCAATATTGGCTAAGCTGATATAATTATCTGGCGACACTGTTAAAATATTACTTAGAGTTATTTATGTGGTGTATCCAGCTAACTTTCAGGTCTAATAAAACACCCAAATATTTAAATGTGTCTACCCTGTAAACAATAAAACAGTCATTGTAAATCAAAAGTTTGGTAACAGCGATTCATGGAATACAATCACGAATTAAGGGAAACCTGGAAATTCTGGACAGTGGTACTCGTGTATGTTATGGTAATGAGACCATTCCCGTAAAACTTCCAAATCATAGTTTAAATTAATTAAAATATTAAGATGATTACTGTTTTCATAAACCAAAGTTGTGTCACCAGGAAAAGCTGTTGTTCTGCCTTTAAAGGTTTGATAGAACAAGGAGTTGACATACGCAAGATATACAAGAAAATGGAGTGGACCCAAAACTGAATTTTAAAGGACACTACGATTGATATATTTATTTCTTCTTAAAATACCACTGACTTTAACTTGTTGTTTACAGTTTATCAAAAAAGATTGAAACCAGTCGTGTATAAATCCCTTAAGGCCAATGTTTAATAACTTATCTTCCAACAAACTATGATCAACAGTAACAAATGAGTTAGCAACATCAATAAATAAACCAGCAGAGATATTTGAATTGTTTAGATTACCATAGATTTCCTCACAGTTTAAGCAATGCATCCAGTTTCTGAATCATAACTGACGGTTACTAAAACAAATTACTTTTTTGGGGGAACAAAATCATGCGAGATTTACGTAATTACCTTTTCAAAGACTTAAAAAAAAACAGATAACAAGAAAAGAGGACAATAATTGTTCAAATTAGTTTTATCGCCTTTTTTATGCAACGGGATAATTATAACGGCTTTAAATGATCCGAGAAAAATAGCTTTACGAACACTGAAATTAACAATGAAACATAAAACATAAACAAAAGAAAGAAAGGAAGGAATTCTTTTTAGAATTTTAGAGGAAATTGAAGCATGCGACTTCGAATTCGATGTTTTCAAGAAGAATAAATTGTACGAAGTAAAGGGTTTTCCAATAGGGACTTGACAACTTTGAATTCAATTAGAGAATGCACTTTTTCACTAATCATCAATCTGTTACTGTCAATTTATTCAGTAAACTCAACATTTTCATCATGGGAAAGTACACGAACGAGCAACGTCTGCAAATTATAAAAATTTTCTACCGAAATTCGGAGTCGGTGACTGCAACTTTAAGAGCGTTAGCTCCAATTTTCGGTTGTAATTCTCGCCCTAGTAGACAGGCAATAACAAGTTTAGTGCAAAAATTTGAGTCTCCATATTCGTTGTGTGATGTTGCCGTGTCAGTGAGACAACGGGTTGGTCGAAGTGTCGAAAATATCGCTGTCATTCAGGCGTCCGTAGCAAACTAGAATTGAAGCGACGTACGTTCTCCGATTGGGTTCTGGAGAAGATGCGCCAAGATGATGAATTTAATCGCAAAATCATCTTCAGTGACGAAGCTCATTTTTGGCTCAATATGCATTATTGATCGGGTGAAAATCCGCATGTGCTTCATGAATCACCACTTTATCCACAAAAAATAACTGTTTGGTACGGTTTGCATGCCGGCGGCGTTGTTGGGCCATATTTTTTCGTCGACGATAACGATCGTCACGTTACTGTGAATGATCAGCGTTATCGCGCCATGATCCCCGATTATTTTTGGCCCGAATTGGAAGATATGGACTTGGACGACATGTGGTTTCAACAGGATGATGCCACAAGCCACACAGCACACGCTACAATCGATTTATTGGAAAGTAAGTATGGTGAGCGTGTTATCTCCAGAAATGGGCCAGTCGATTGGCCGCCCTCGTTCGTGCGATTTAACGCCGCTTGAGTATTTTCTGTGTTGCTACGTTAAGTCATTGGTTTATGCCAACACGCCGACGTTGGAAGATCTCAGAGCCAACATTGAACGCGAAATAGCGGCCATTTCGGCCGAAATGTGTGGCCGAGTCGTATAAAATTGGGTCCAAAGAATCGACCGCTGCAAACGTGCCCGCGGTGGCTATATGAACGAAGTTGAGTTCCATTCATAAATGTTTTGATTGTACTTCAAGCCGATAATAAAGTTTTTGAAATGTCTCAAATGGTTTGCGTTTTATTTAAAAAAAAAGTTGTCAAGTCCTTATTGGAAAACCCTATACAATATAATTCGCACGAGATGAAAATTGGATCTCAAGCGCATTATTTGGGAGGATTTGTACTTTTTCAGTAATTGTGTCGAATAAGTTGTTAAAATGTATTCCATTCCGGACTTGAGCACATGAAGAAGGGTGATACTACTAGGATTGCCATTGCATAATTTAATTCGCTATTTTTGTAAGAATTTCAACTCCTCCTTAAATCATTTGAGAAGCAAAAATTCTTTGCCGAAATGATGTAGAGTATATAGTGTCTCTGGAATTAACAGATTGTAAACTTCTCTTAATAATGATCATGTCTCTACTATAATATATTTGTTTTGAGAATCTCCAACATTTAAGAAAAAATTGTTGTGAAGAGACACGAGTCGGTTAGATTGTGTGAACTCCCATATACACGTGAATTTCATCTTAACCTGTAAGATTTAACTGAGTTATGTCTAAATTTATTGCGGCACTATTTCTATTTCGGTATTGTCAAACCATCAGTACAAGCTAAGGAATTTGGGTCAAGAAAATCTGGTTTTAAGCAACGATGCTGGAATCATATATCACTTTGCTTTTAGTGGACGAAAACCATTATTATCAGCATCGATTCCTCTCAATTACGATGATACTCGTATAATGAAATACCAAACTTCTTGCCAATAATTGTTTTAAACAAAATTGATTTTTCCCTCAAGTTGATTTGTTTATTTCAACATTTTTCATTTGATTGCGTCCTTCTCTTATTTCAGGTGCCGAATGGAAGCTATTAACTGAGGACGAGAAACGACCTTTCATAGATGAAGCCAAACGACTTCGGTAAGAGCTCAAGCCCCTAATTCAGGAATCTTTCCAATTTTGTAATCGATTTACTTCAGCACTCATATGTTAAACGTAGACTCTTTTAATTAACAGTGCCATGCATATGAAGGAGCATCCCGACTACAAATATCGTCCCAGACGGAAGCCAAAGGCACTACGTCGTGACGGTTATCCATATCCAATGCCATATCCATCAGTGCCAGTGGAGGCACTGAGAGCAGGTGGGTGTCACTGTCACATTATTATTTCTCTACATGTCAACAAATATATTCACAGTTTTTTTTTTTGGGAATATACTCGTAGTCGTCGTATCCTTATTTTCCGCAACTATACGCAATTATGCAAATGGAAGGAAGAAACTTTTTTTTTACAAGTCAACGAGTTGGTAGTTTTCCCTCGCGACTCTAGAACCAAGTGAGCCAACCCAAGAAGTTTTTCAAAGACGAAACTACTACAGAGCACCACTACCCGGTGCTATTGTTTGAGATTTTTGGTTGTTCATGCCTCCATAACGAGTGCAGGAGTAACATAACTCCTGTTTGTGGTTGTTGTTTTATGCTTTTCGCTTTAGTTTGTTTCCAGAATGATGGAGAGAAATGACGAATGATAATTTTAGTCCTCGCTCCATGTGAGGATTGTGTTGTTCGAGTAGAAAAAAAATGTCGTCGTACATACGAGTACAACGACCAAGGGTCGGATCCCCATAAGGAATACAAGTAAAATTACAAGGATTCCATTGTGGCGGTCTCAGGTTTTAAAAGAGAAGAAGGGGAGTTTTTGGTTGGATGGCTGCACTTCCATTTTAGTTTTTCCTAAAGTCCATTGTATCGTGCTACGGGACAATTCATCCTAAGCAAATATGCGCTTCCGTCGTTCTGGTTATTTTATGTGAAATATACGTTGGTTGGTGAATCCTGGATTCGGCAGAACAACGAAGGCTTGGGTTTTGGACAATACATAAATAAGTCTATGATGATTGGGGAATTTAAAAGGATATATAGGTTGCATGTTTTTGGCTCCGTGGAACGAGATGATGAATTTTCCTTTTCAAATGCTCGAAAGACTTATGGTTTCTAGGGTTTCATATTTATGCTTAGAACTTTCCTTAAATAAATGGGACATTAGAACTTACTGTTTGCTCTGTGTTTGGTCACTGATTAAGGAATTGACGTGCTTTTAGATGGCGTTTTATTGCGACCGAATGAGAATGTGAACTTATCGCAGTAGGTTATCGGCACTCCTTGTTTAAATTCAACCACTGTGTCGAATTTTGATAAACTTAGCTAATATTACAACTCTAATCTTTTGACACATATCGGCTCACTTGTTAAACGGTGTAGGATGATTATTGCATGTGATATAAACTAACTAGGATTTAAATGTCCAGGAAGCACAATTTATGTGACATACGAGTATATCTCTTTGTGTTAACTTCTACACTCATCCCCACGCAGGTGTGCAGCATTATTGTAATAGATATAGATAAACGAGACCAGCTACAGTAGAGCAGAAGGGTTAATATTACCGCCTAAAAGTGAACTTCTCGATGTGTAATTGGTGGTTGGATTTCAGTTTGTTTCAGCTGGTTGTGGCATGTTGAAGCCAAATAAATCTATACTTTGCGATGTAAAGATTCTACATGAAATATGGGGATGTCAAAAGACCGGAAAATAAAGCTTCATAGTTCACGACAAAGCTGGAAAACTGGAATTTAAGCTCAGAACGTGGTCCTAAGATGCTCGAGCTTCATATTTTCAATTTCACGCTGAAAAGAATTTAGTATTCCGTTGGAATGACAGTTTAGCAAGAACCCTATATTTACAGTTCTGTCTTAAATAACAAACTTGTGAGGAGGGTAATTGGGTGAGAAAATATAGCCCCGATAGGTACATAGATGTAGTACGTTAAGGTAAGACATTTTAACTGCACTGGATGTCCGCACCGTTCACAAAAGCAAATGGACATCAAAACTACAATACATATTAACGTCACTATCTTTATCTTTCACATCCACGGAATCGACAAATTGCAGCAGATTTGTTAAGGTTGGCCTTGTGACGAAGAGTATCTTGTGCCGGGAGTGGATCAATTGTGCTCATACGGCGGTAGAATCAATATCACTACCCAACGTTCTCATTCTTCTCTCGGGGAATGTAGGCCTATCGCAATTTTTGAAAAAGTCGTTGTGGTGATGTGATGATATCAGGATAGAGAGGTACCGGTGAACGTTGGTTTTAAATGTTTGAAGGTTATAATGACTAGGAAATAAAGAGCTAGGCAGGGCATTCTATAAGCGAGTTGTACGGCTTACGGGTGTTACGGTTAAGAATTTGAAGGGGCGGAATGTTACTGGCGATTTCTATGGGGCACTGGTGATGGAAATAGCGATAAAACAGAGTGAGACACGAGACAATACGTATCCATTCTGTTGATAGTTCCCCAATTGGTTATGCCTGGACCAGTGTTTCACTAAGTGCCAAAATAGATGGCCTCTATTTACAAACGTGGACGTACAGAAAAGCGATTACTATTTAGGCCGCGTATATTAGATACGTCAACCATGAATTCCATAGTCATAATTACAAACAAACGCAAAAAACATAAACACCGACGGTGCTAAGCAAGGCTGCAAAGTGAAAATTCTGAAGTTGGTATACCGAATCAAATTGTTGTATGTGTTATGCCCTTACAACAGAATCAAACAGTGTACCCAAAAATTCACAATTGCAACCCGTTATCCAACAGTTGTTACATGTACTCATGTAATGCTGGGAAATATTGCGACATTACTTTGAAAATCATGGTAATGTTGCAGAATGTGTGCGAAAATTGCGTACGGATTTTGGAGGAAGAGAAGCATCGTCAGCTCCGTATGTTCGTTATCTTGTGAAAAAAGTGAAAGAAACTGGCATCCTCATCGATAAACCAAAGCGTGAAAAGCCAAAAACAGTGCGTACACCCGAGAATATTGCTGCTGTGGCAGAAAGTGTGCGTGAAGCGCCATCAACATCAATTCACCGTCGTTCTCAACAATTGAACATTTCGGAGACATCATTGAGACGAATTTTGCATAAAGACCTTGATATGACGCCATACAAAGTCCAATTGGTTCAGGAGTTGAAGCCAACTGACCATCCAATGCGTTTTTGCTTCGCTAAGTGGACCTGCGATCGCTTTAGAGAAGATGCCGATTTTGCCAAAAAAATCATCTTTACAGATGAAGCTCATTTTGATCTTGGCGGGTATGTAAATAAACAAACTTGTCGCCTTTGGGGCACAGAAAACCCGCACGCATACATTGAAAAGCCGATACACCCAAAACGAGTCACTGTTTGGTGCGGATTTTGGTCCAGAGGCATACTTGGGAAAATGAGCAAGGAGTGGCCGTTACAGTCAATGGCGATCATTATCGGGCCATGTTGAACGAATTTTTGTTCACAAAAATTGAAGAGGAGGATATTGGCAATATTTGGTTTCAACAGGACGGCGCTACGTGCCACACAGCCGAAGCTACACTCGATGTTTTGCGCCCTGTTTTTGAAGATCGCATTATCAGCCGCAGAGCTGATGTCATTTGGCCACCTCGGAGCTGCGATTTGACACCGTTGGACTATTATTTGTGGGGTGCCGTAAAAGATAAGGGTTACGCTGACAAGCCAGAGACAACGCTTTAAAGGACAATATTCGTGAAGCCATTGGTGAAATACAGCTGCACACAATCGATAATGTGCTTAAAAATTGGACCGATCGTGTAGGCTACTGCATGGCCAGCTGAGGCAGCCATTTGAATGAAATTATTTTCCATTATTAACCGGAAGGATAAAACTAATTATCTGTCAAATCAGACATGAGCTAAGTGTTACCATTCACTAGTTGAAAAGAAAAACGTTAGATGGCGGACCCTTTATAATTCAATCCGTTTATGACTGAACAGATTCCTGTTGATGCATTTCAAAACATCGGTAATGAGCAAAGGGAGTTGATTAAGGTTGGAGAATGGTCTTGCAAGGTATGGATAAGTACTATCTGCATATACGAGTAGATGTACTACAGCATGTATACCCATTCACGGCAAGTAATTTATGAACAAGTCGAATAGAATCGGCACACCTTGTTTAGTTTCCATTACATCAAGAAGGACACTGAATTGAAGAACTTTTCAAATTTCTCAAGTCATTCTTCACCGCTTTTCATCTTTATCTCTGCCCCTATGTAATGCGTTCAAAAATAGTAGAGCCTTACAAAGCTAAAAGAGTGTTCGAGTATAGGAGTATATTCGACTGCGTATATTGCATACAAATTGCTTCATTGGGTTCTGTTTAATGGTTCCTAGTACTCAAATACCTAGTCAGCTCGCATTGGTTAGACAATTACTTCAAGGCAACTAAATACTTGGTTACTTAATAATCCTAAATCATATAATCAAAATATAAACAGGGCTCTTAACTTCTACATTCAGAGCCGTTTAGAAATTTAAGACACATCGTTTTGAACTGTATAAGACTTTAAATCCTCACAAATCAATTTTCGAGATATCTGGATCCAGCCGGAGAGCTTGTGAACGTTTTTGAAACGTCATTTGAGCAAAGCAAGTTTAAATGTTTTTTTGTTAGGCTTGAAAAAATTTTCACGAAAATCAAATTCTGGCAGTTGTCTGGTGGTGCTTCTGGGAGGGGCGAATGGCTAAAGGCATCAAAAATTGGATGCGGTAGCGTCATTTGACCATTTTTGATATGTGAGTAGTTTGTGTTATTATATATCGTAATATACAACTGCCAGACACTTTAGTCGGGTCAGAAAGGGTGCCAGACGGGCTCAGACCTGCATAAATGTGAGGGTCGGTACCGTGATAGGAGCAAGGCTTTTTTTTTTTTAAATATTTAATTGAGGTCCCCATAAGTAACCAGGGCCTCTTCCTTATTGTTACATAACATATTTCCCATTTTCTTAAGCCGTTTTCTGTTTTCATAAAAATTTAAATAAGAATGTTTGCTAATATTGTCAATATTTTTTAGTATTTTGTCAGTTTTGTCATTGTCGCTTTTGAAGATGCATTATTTTGCTAGCATAAAATAAATTTCAAAACTGCGACACTTATTATACATAGGCAACAAGCAAATTTGAGTGCAGTTCGTGCGACATCTAGTATAAGAGCGAAATTCTGACTTTGCTAAATGGCTTATTTTAAAAACGCCTGCTTCTACATTCACCTACTATACATACAACTAATTTAAAGGAACTCAAAACATTTAATAATTTTTTGTTCTCTTTTCTAGGTATTACACCTGGATACTTTGCTCCGGGACCGGCAGCATATCACTTAGGAAGTCATCTCTCGCAGTCGAATCCGCCAACATCACAGGTAAGCGCCTAACAAAAAAAAAAACAAACAAACACAAATTTCTATCCTCCTTCCCTTTCCAATCCAAATCTGAATCCCAAATCCAAAAAGTACTCCAATCAAAATTTATACACATGATGTAATTACGACACTTCCCTGACGAACAAGACTACATATAATATTCGGTGAATGAAAGCAAACAAAATTATCCCTGACGCCATAATTAAAGGTAGGGGCGCTCTCCGTATTCAAACTCATAACTCCTGATGAAAGGAATTTATCGGTGCAGAGTCGGAGGCAGAAACTCAAACTCCAGGTGAATTGGTAATTGCGATGTTTGAATGGCATGGCAAGACAGTAGCTGCCGCCCTCTTATCTTGTGCTCGTCAATTATTTTAAAACGTTTCCATCAGTATTTCAACACCTTGTTTGTTCTTTGGTTTTTGTTGGGTCTTTTCTGTCCGTTTATCTTAAATAAGCGCAATAATTGCATATGGGAATGGACAAGAACGAACTGAACACAGTGGTTTCTAGAGTGCTTCTAGAGCACCTGCATTTGGTGAAGTGGTCAATACAGGAAGAGTTTTGTATCTCAGAAATGTTGCGCATTCTGTTGTTGCTTGTTGGTGCATTTAATTGTGTGGAAGGTCGCGTTGTTAGGTTGTTTGATGGTTATCGATTGATTTGATGGAAACACCCCTTCGTTTTAGTATGTAATTTTACAATTAAGCGTTTTATTTCAGAGTAAAGGATTAGAGTGTGTGTGATGGGAATTCGGTAATTGAAAATTGGTTCTGTGAAATATGCAATGTCATGGCGTGGAGGTTTGCCATTGAATTCTCCTAGTGAGTTGTACAATTGTGGTACAAATTTATGAAGTAGAACATTTTTTGGTCAAAAATATTCAAATCAGTAATTGTAGCAAGCTGCAATGTAAGCTCATCGAAATACGATATCGAGTATAAAAAAAGATACTAGGATTGAGATCAGCATAATTTATGTTTAGAACACTACCTAAATCAGGGGAAAAAAATTTTGTTAAGTCTTTTTCTTAACAACGGTGGTAGGAGTTGAATTAAATTCGAGGATAATGTCATTGCTTGTTTAATATTTGCTAAGCGCAGGAACGTGTAAATATAATACATATTTTACCCGGATAGGCTTATCGCCTCTGTGAAGTTATTTTTATTATTTTCATGAATTTTACAATGACACCAGTTCTGAATGGGCTGATATTTGATCCAATCTCTGGAGGACGCTGTACTTCATTCTGTTTACTTCGGAAAAGCAGATTAACGCCTGCACTACTAGTAATATGAAAACTTTATTCAAGATCGTTAAACAATCAACCGATGAAAAACTCACATCTTTGGAAAATAAAACAATCCTCTGTTCCTCCTATTTTCTCCAACGATCAAAGAACTATTTAGTAATTTCTCATCAATAAATTGACGATTATGCAAACGAACTTTTTATGCACGTAAATCGTATTCTCGATTTAAAACAAAGTGCAAGTCCATGGGCATGATTGATCCACACAAGCGGGGATGGTTTGAACTACTTCAACTTGAGAGTGATCAATTTCTTAATGTTGCCTACAAAATTCTGTTTTTCTTACTGTGATACCATTATCAATGTGAAAAAATCTACCATCGACCAACTAAGTTTTGATCGATTTTTAAGCCCCTAAGTAGTTTGTAAGAAGATGATTTATGTTATTCAAAACCATATCAAACTATGAAAGTATGACTAAAATCTAACGATGTTGCGAAAATGTATTTTTCGAAGACGGTATAGCAATTTCTTCACGTTTGATCGGAACAGTTTCAGCTGCTTGTTTTTTGTGCTGAAAATAGGGTCTATTGAGATTTTAGAAAGCAAAAAACTTTGTGAATTCTGCTATCCATATTCAGTTTGGTACCACCATCTTTTGAGACTATACTCCAATGCTTGGTTGATGTCCGGCAAGTTTGTTTAGATTGGAACTGGTGCTCTGACTTTAAGTTTTAGGCCATATTGTGCAGGTCCAATAACCTGAGGGGAGATGCTAAGGTGTTAAGTGTCACAGAGCAAGACTCTTATTCAGGAAGTCTACTGCTTCAAGCATCTATGCGAATTCTTATCTGCAATCTACACCAATCCCAAATTCGCCAATATAATCCTGATATACCTTCACGCCGCCACAGAATGAGATGATGACTTGTCAAAGATGCTTCTATATCTTCTTCGATCAGACTTATGAGCAATATCCTAAGCTAATCCTTCGTGGTGATTTTAGCTCCAAGTTAGGAGGGAAGAGCACATAGTCAGAAAACACACCCTAACCGAAAAAAAGGTTAACCACATTGCGATCGACGACAGACATAGGTCTAGTAGCATACAGGTTTCGAAAGCAGAATATCGAATGAGTGCTATGAAGAAATTTAACCTCGGTCGTTTCCTGAAACCCTTCGGTGAGCGTCATGCTTAGCTTCAAGCAACGAGATTACCGGCAACCCATAAGAGATGCCGCATCTGATATACTAGGTATCACTCGATAACCACCATGAATCCCCTACTTTGATGAAGGGTGAGGCTTATAAAGCAGCGCTGCAAAGCGGTCGATCAAAATCATATATCGGTACTTTAGCAAAAATGGTGAAGTGAAGATCTGCCAAAATGGAAAAAAAAACTTGAAAAAGACAAAAATACTGAACAGAAATATTCAGAGATATGGTAATAGTATTGACTGGAAGGATTGACTCTGCAGACAGTTTAATGGCGAAGGCGATTGAAATTCCGGTGTCAGGTAAGTGAACTATTCAACATGAATGATGATTAGCATCATTCGTCGACTAATAAGAGATCTGAATTGTAGCATCTTAGCTAATGGCCAGCAAGGCTGCAGGAGAAGACTGGTAAGTGGAATCTCAGCATTAATTTGCCAATCCTCAGTACCGTGCTATCCAGCGACGGGTGCACGCAAGTTAACATAGTGCACTCGCAAGTTTACACTCACTGCTCGTGTGTTGTAAAAAAGAAAATAAATAAATTAACAAAAAAACAAAACGCTTGCGATACAAAACAATATTCAGTACAGTGCAGTGCACAGTGCGGGTATTTCAACTTAGTCACTGTCGTTGCCGTATTTGTCCCACGGGACGGGTACTGACTGAGTGCATGTAATAACCAATGGATAGCTGGTTGCGAGTGTGAATTTTATTGGTGGACTGTTTTATTTTGTTGTAAGGACATAACACCTACAATAATTTGATTCGGTAAACCAACTTCAGAATTTTCACTTCGCAACCTTGCTAAGTATCGTCGGTTTGTGTTTTTTGCGTTTGTTTGTGATTGTGACTGAGGAAATCAAGGTTGACGTGGCTAATACGAATACGTAGCTAATACTAATCGTATACCGGCCTAAAAAGTAATCACTTTTCGTACGTCCACGATTGCAAATAGCAAATACAGGCCGGCTGTTTTCGCACTCAGTGAAACACAGGTAGATCCCTGCCCACACCTCTCAGATCACTCTGATCTGAAGCTACCTGGCTATGAACTAGTACCATTATTCTTCTCACGAAATTTACGTACGTAGCTTACCAAACTCCACCACAATCCAATCCGAAATTCAACTTCATGTGGTTAAAATTCCATCTCTGTAGGAAAATTATCAACTACTGCTTTATATACAGAAGCCCCAAACTGGACAGCAATTTGACCTTTAATGAGTTCGATTCGCTGCCTGACTACATTCAAAGAGTTGTATTCCTGTATCCTCACACTGAAATCGTTATTACGGGCCATTTCAACATACACAACTACGCGTGGCTTCGACATTCTAGACAGACAACAGCTTGTAAATGAGCCCGCACGTAAACCAGTCATACCGCCAATACCCTGGACTTATTTTTAACTGTTTACCCTGATAAATACAAGGTCAACGTGCCATCCCTTCTAGGCTCGTCGGACCACTGTGTCATATCAGCTAACTTCTCGTACATCGACAAAACAGTTAAAGATTCCTGAAAGAACCATGTGGCAATACGATAAAGTCAATTGGAGTGGACTTAACAGCTTCCGTAGGAATTTTAACTGGTCGTTATGTTTCCTGGATAACGACGTGGAATCCGCTGGTCCAGATTATATATCTCCCCTTCTTCTGAAGATGTGTTCTTCCACGCTGTCAAAACCACTGCATAAGCATTTTCATCAATCCTACTCTTTAGGATTCTTTCCAAGCAGATGGAAAACAGCATTTGACTAGCCCGTCCCTAAAAAAGGCGAACCTTCTTCGCTCCTCCTACAGACCAATTGCACTTAAATCCATTCTCTCGAAGGTAATGAAAACGCGTACATTATTCTGGCAAAAGGAAGATAGTTGCACTTGATATTTCTAAGGCATTTGACAGAGTTTGTCATCATACGTGCTTTTGGGATGAACTGCTCTCTACTTCAATGGATTAGAAATTACCTTTCAGAGCGTCCAATTTAAGTTGTCTTGGATGGTTTCAAGTCTGATATTCACAAAATAAATGCTAGTGTGCCCCAGGGCTCCGTTCTGTCTCCGACACTCTTTTCATTAATGATCTCTTGTCTACTACTTCTAATCCAATATATTTCTTTGCTGGCGACAGTACTCTCTGCTTTTCATATTCGCTTTCGGACTCACGTCCGTGCTCTTCGGCTATACAACGGGAAGGGTAGCGTATGTTAAGCTCATTAAATTCAGATATTAACAGCGTAAGCAATTGGTTATCAACAGAGTGGAATTTAATGGTTCCAAAACACAATGCTCTCTGCTGTCGTTAAAGCTAAATTTAAACACCCAGCCATTATGTTTTAGGTGCTCCTAAAACATCTCTATACCTGCCAGATAGGATTCAAACTCATATGTGAAATTTATATCAGTCAGTGAATTGACACCCTCTAACACCTACGTAATGTCTCCTGTCTCACTTTCTTTTATCGCTATTTCCACCACCAGTGATCCATAGAAATCGGCAGCAGCATTCCGCCCCTTCAAACCTTCAACCGTCTCGCTAGGAATACTCATCAGTATACTCTCAAGGCCACTTTCGGAAATACTAGGTCGTACAACCCGATTATAGAATGCCCTGCCGAGCTCTCTATTTCCTATTCATTATAATTTGTAAACATTTAAGACCATTGTATAATACATCGGTATCTCTCTTTTCTTCCTCCCTAATTTTCTTTCGCCCGCGCTGTATACAAAATGTTAAGGGTACTCAAATCCCTTGAGCGCACTATAATTATAAAGCTAAGCTACTTGTCAATAGATGGCATTAAAGCATGTTTAAATGGGCCGAGAATAGGTGGTTAGTTAGCTAACCACCAAACCTGAAAGAGTTAACTGCGCCAACTATAGAGGAATCAACATCTTTAATTAAGTGGTAATTAAGTGGCAGACGATCGACATCGAAAACTGGCGAAAACATTGATGGAGTTAATTAATTTGGGTTTCCGTCGTGTAGCAGCAAAGTTGGAGACCGTGTCGCAAAAGAGATGATTTGCGAGGCTGAAACCGATCCCACATTCATCATAAACATCATTACTGGAGACAAGACGTGGGTTTATGAGGACGACACGCAATCCAGACATCAGGCAAGTGAATGGCGTTGGCCAAATGAGCAGAGACGTTTTCAGTCATAGATTATAACAGTGTAGTGCATCATAAATTTTTTCCAGAAGGCCAGACAGTAAACAAAGAGTGTTATTTTTGTGTTATGAGACGTTTGCGTGAAGCAATTCGCCGAAACAGACTAGAATTGTGGGCAGAAAACTCGTGGATTTTGCACCATGATAACGCACCGTCGCACAGTGCCTTCATTATTCGTAATTTTTTGACGAAAAATGCAACACATACCATCCAACAGCCACCGAATTCACCTGATTTGGCTCCCTGTGACTTCTTTCTGTCCAATCGAGTTAAAAAACCTCTACGGGGAACGCGTTTCAGCAGCCGAGAGGAAGCAATGGAAAAATCGCAGGAAGCACTGATGGACATACCGAAAACCGACTATAAAAAATGTTTCGAGGATTGGATCAAACGCTGGTATAATTGTGTTGCAATCGATGGGGATTGCTTTGAAGGGGACAATATAGATTTAGATGAATAAACTTGTATTTTTAATTTTCTGAATGGATTCTTGATCAAGGTGGTATATGCTGTCGACAGGAAATGCTACTCAATATCGACGGCTTAAGCAAATATAACTCATTCCAATAACTGTTTCTTTGAATTTAAAGGCAACTGAGAAGTATCTCTCACGTATAACAAAGAACGCATTGTATGCGGGCGAAAGTTGAACTTTATCAAATGCGGATGGTACATATTGAGGAATGAAGACAACCGCTCTGGCGAGGCGTAGAGGAAGTCCTTGCCTTAGGTAGCACGCTCAATTCTAATGGGACTTCAATCAACGCACCACCTAAAATGTGAAAAAAATACTCGAAGATCTATGCCGTTTTCGAAATTTTACAATTTGTTTCGGGGCAACAGTTGAATTGTCTTCAATTTACATTTCCGGTATACAATATCCAGAGTGATTTAGGTCAAGTTATAGCATCCATAATCAAAAATATACGTGATGTTGGCAAGCAATTTATTGTACGATCATTTCGCCGAAAAGCCAGTAATTTCAAACGTTTGTTAGTAGAAAAGAACTATTGTACATAATTGGTCAGAATCCAGAGCTGGTCGTTGAAAACTTACATAAATATTTGATCTACTGGTGGATCGTACAGAGATTCCCGGGAACAGAGAAGGGTTACGTTACAAAGATTTGCTACGATATTTTCAAATTTGTTTCCTCGTTAGCCTTCATGCCATGAAGGCATTTTAAAGCTGTTTTTATACCCGAAGTAGGCAGATATAGAAATGCGTCCGTGGAATCGTCACACAAATATTCAAAATTATAGAAAATCATACAAAGCTTTTGTGCACGGAATTCTGTGAAAGCAATATACTTCCTGTATCTGAATTCGGTAATTGGTATTATCATAATAATATTTCTGCTGTTAAGTACAATATTGAAACCATTATTTATTCAAATGCTGTATAGTACCCCGAAACTGTTCATTTGAATCTAATACAATACAAACTTTTTCATGCACCGTTATTACTCGTACTTCTGGTTTTTCTGGTATTTCCATAACGTCATTGACCATTCAACTTATTTAAATTTTTAAACATCATCCATTTTAAACGGCGCACCACCTTCAGTTTTTCTTTATCAAATTGATTCACTTCTCTGATTCAAACTCTGAACAAATTTAATTACAGTTCTCTGCATGATTCACTTAAAGCAAATTAAACTCACCTCAGCTGTCTGAGGAAGAAAGCAGAATAAAGCCAAGAGCAGAAGTAACCTCGAAATGACTGGTGCTGCTATGAATTACTACAATACATAACATACAACTCGTATAAAAAGGAGTAACGCCTCACTCGAAAGTGTCAGTTAAACACTTGAGGTTGCAGAATCATCCCTTAATTATAGCGTTTCCATGTGGATCAAATCTTTCAACACCTTCACCACCTATTTACTGCCTAGCTATTTTGAGATGTAGCTGGAGAGGTGGAGCATTGAAGTGGTGGCGGATTGATGCTGTCAGCAAGTAGTTTGTCTTCGAAGTACGTAATTAATGGGGAATTGTACTTCATAGCATTACCTGTACAATGGATTATCAGTTATTTATGGAAATTTCGTTTAATTGGTATTCATTGGGCCGTATTCACTGATGTGTACAGTGCATGGGCTTCTAAGTTTTTTTTTTTTTTTTTTAGTTGACTGAAAGGTAAATTTTCTTTGTGGCAGAAACTCTACTTGGAAATAATGTCTGTTCCTTACAGCCATGTAGTATATGGTAATAATGAGAATCTTTAAGTTATTTTAAGCATTACACATAAGAAACTAAGCTTGCTCACCAAACAAGTTAAACCAATCATTACCGTAGCCCCATAGACCGCAGAAGCAAAAACCTGCGTAATAATACGAGTAATCTCTGCAATGAAAACTCGGGCTACAAAATGCTACTTAGAAAGTATGACTTCTTAATATGGCGACAATGTTTTTATTGGCATCTCACCATCTACAGCCATACCTGTTTTTGCTACCACAATTCCAATAAAAAAAACCCGCCACGTTGTTAAATGATTATGAAAAAATCTTACTTATTTAGATGGCGCTATATTCTAAGGTGAACCTGCGCTTTAACCCCTACTATTGGTACAATCCTTGGCCAACAATCGGCACCCCAAGATGCCACTTAACGAAGCGTATCTCCATATAGGTATACTGGGTGAGTTTTTTAACTTGAGACATCCAAATTACTCGAAAAATACGCGATATCGCGAAAAATGTTTCAGACAAAAGTCACAAGGTTCTGAAGGGGACATAAGATGGTGACAACGAGTTTGACCTTGAGCCCCATTTTCAATTTTTCATTGCTCAGTCGTATTCCTCAATGGGGCACACGACTTTGTCTCAAAGGTCTTATTCATTCAGTGCTAGATACCACTGCACTGGCACGCCTAAATCATTAATCGGTTTCCAACGTTTTTAGGGTGTTAGAAGGTCGAGATTTGTTTTGAGGAAGTCACAATTACCTCGAGTGAAGTTGAAACTCAAAGAAATTTCAGATAGAGACAAATTGTCCTAAACTTATCTGAGAGTGTATGATGTGCACTCTGTCCTTTTTTTCTACTTGAACGGAACTGTACTTCAATTAGAAGTTCGATATTTGTTTTGAGGAACTGATTATTATTAGTAACGTTTCCAGATTAATAATGCAGGCTATTTCAATTCAAGAGAAAATTGAAATGATATTGATTTATGGAGAAAGTGGAAGGAACATCGATGGTGCTGTTGCTCTTTACGCCCAACGTTTCCCAGACCAGATACGATCGCGCGCTTCCTTTTATCGGGTCATCCAACAATTCACTGGTGAAGGAAGTGTGCAACCAAAGAAAAGGAATCGGTCAGATAGGGTGGCTGTTGAGGACAATGAAATAGCAGTGTTAGCTGCCGTTGCACACGATCCTCACATTAGCACTCGCCAAATAAGTCGTGAATCAGGAATTTCTCAAACGACTGTCTATAAGATATTAAATCGGCATAAATACCATCCTTATCATGTTTCAATGCATCAAGAACTTTCTAGTAAGGATTTTCGCAACCGGGTTTCCTTTTGTCAATGGGCACTTCAGCAAATTGAACGAGACCCCCTTTTCTTCGCCAAGGTGTTATTCTCTGATGAGTCGACTTTCACCAATCACGGTACGGTCAATCGACATAATATGCATTACTGGGCTACCGAAAACAGTTTTTAGTTGCGACAAGTTGAACGCCAGCACCCTTGGAATGTTAGTGTTTGGGTGGGAATTATTGGGGATAAATTAATAGGTCCATATTTTATTGAAGGCAACTTGAATGGCGAAAAGTATTCAAACTTCTTGCAGGACCATCTTCCAGTATTACTAGAAGAACTGACATTGGAGTTGCGACGAACAATGTGGTTTCAACATGATGGTTGTCCAGCCCATTATTCCCAAGTAGCCCGGGGCGTATTAAACAATGTTTACCATCAACGATGGATCGGACGAGGGGGTCCGATGCAATGATCTGAGGCCTGTTAGATCACCTGATCTTTCGTCACTTGATTTCTTCTTGTGGGGCTACTTAAAAAGTGAGGTTTATAGAAAAAAGCCAACAACACGTGAGGACATGAAAAGACGAATAACTGAAGCTTGCCGGAAGATTACGCCAGAAATACTTCTCAATTCTGTTGGTTCATTTAGAGCGCGGATAGACAAGTGTATTCAAGTGAATGAAGAGAAATAAACGTCGAAATGGGAAGAATTCAGTGTAAGGCAAGGGGATCCATTCTAATTAATCACCCCGAATGAAACAAAATACTGCTACGTCCACGTCGTTGTGTCTGGGTTATGCTAAACGCAGTATGTAAAAACAAATGACAAGCCTACGTGCAATACGACTGAGCAATGAAGATCAGTAATTATCATTTGAAAAATCAAAAGTGACCTTCGTTTGATCTTGAAACTGGGTCTCAAGGTCAAACTTGTGGTCACCATCTTATGTCCCCTTCAGAACCTTCTGACTTTTGTCTGAAACATTTTTCGCGATATCGCGTATTTTTCGAGTAATTTGGATGTCTCAAGTTAAAAAACTCACCCTGTATAAACAAAATAAATAAAGAGATCAAGTCTTTAAAGCTGGACATTGGTTTGAATAAGTCGTTTCTATTATTGCTATCATTGGTAGGCTTTCAATCGATAAATACTTAAGTGAAATGTACTATCGATCAACAATTTTGGGGTCCAGCCAATTGATTATTCATACCAGCGCCCTCTTTTTGGTTTCTACTAGGGAAGGTTCTATTTATCCTATATCGTGCGGGTTAGTGCCAGATTTGAATCCCGAATTTCAGCCACTACAGTAATTCTACTGCTATGTTCAATTGCGGATCCCTCTCTGTGATCGGGTTATACAGTTTTAAAGTGTTCATTCTCCAATTTAAGAGTATTTCTTGCACTCCTCCTGCTTTTTTGTCTTTTTTGCAGAAGGGTAAGGTTACGGTAAGGCAAGATTAATACCCGCATTCTTATCTTCACTCACAGCAGGCCAAATCTATGTTGACCGCCTGGTATATGCGGATGAATACTGGAGGTCTAATGCACTCTGTTATATCCGGTTAACGTCTTGGTGATCTGCAGACCAGCACCTTCCCTCTAAATTTCAGGCAAATTTAAGCTAGCGATGATAATTTTGGGTCTGAGTAAGAATTCGTTTCGTTTTCTAAGAAATATTCAATTGGTTTTTTAAAGTCTACAGTCGATTGCCGTGAATCGTGATGTCACCCTCTAAAGAATATCTGTGATGTGTGGTTAAAAAACTGAATCAAGTGGTGCACATAGGCTTATTTTGAAATCAGCCTAGTCCCATTGAGACAGTTCTGCAGAGATTGGAGGGTGCTATTTTATATTTAGACTATGTGGTAGGGGCAACAAAATTTCCCAACTAAGCTCTAGTAATTTCTGGTAGGTCATCAAAAAATTTTGAGAATTAACTATTTGACCATTTCTAAGTACCTCATAGTGGACGATTATCAGCTGTTTTTGAGCCACGAAAATTTTCCCAGGTCCAATATTTCGTTCTGCTACAAAGGCGTAAGTACTGCCTCTTAGCCTGTATTTTTACACCACTGAACCAAAGATATTCTGCTTTCCGACTTTGCCATTGAAGTTGGCAAGAATGGTTTTTGCGTCATGTATCAAACACTCGTGTTGAGTCCTCGGAAGCAAAAAAGCTCTTGTTCGTGTCTTCTTTTTCTTCTAAGAAGGTGTTGTATGTTAAAATTATTTTATGGAATTTGAAAAGGCAAGAAATCTTAACCTTGATCTCCGATAACAAGCCCATATTCAAATAGCCGAGGGTTTTATTCCACATATTCCTTGACGTAGTAGATGTACCAGATCTTCCTCTTCCTTATACGCAGTTCATTCTAGCGCACTTCCTAGGTCTTGTGACATCTGTTTGTAAGTTGTTTTGCCAAAAGCAGGAAACCAGTCTCTCTATTAGAGGTCCCAATCCTAAAACCACCCAATTCGTTTGCCAGGATTTTCAAAGAGATGATGAGGGTATTGATTCATATTGTTTCTTAATGTTTGTTAATTGCAACATCTAGGAAGTAAAGAGATTGATAAGGCACTAGACATGCATGCATGTTGTTTAGCTTAACAACGATGTTTCATTTCATTTAATTTTTGATAGATATAGTATGTACAATACGATTGATATCTTTTCTAACACTTAGATACAATATAATATTAATATTAATAATAAATTACGATACACAAACATATTCTATAAATTAACTTATACTAACTTATGAGGTAGGGAATGTAAGGAATGAGGCTTAGTTTTGTGTTATTGAGGAAGAGTGAAAATGAAAGAAGACTGCATTTTTAAAGCTTGAACGGTTAGAGATTAATTTGATTTGCGGTGGGAGTGAGTTCCATAGTTCGACAGCGTGAATGAAAAATAAACGTGAAGAATTCAAGTATTGGCGACAATGTTCGTCCGATACTAAGATTTCTTACGGAACGAGCTTGTTAAATAATTAAGCTGGAGATTTATTGTTAACAATTTTATATAAAGTTTCTTTCAGTGTGCCAGCTAGTAGCTATATCTTCTAAGGCCATATATATAGCGGACCGCAGTGGTGAATCCTACTTGTAGTTTATGTTGTGATAGAGCAATATAGACAACCTCAGCATTTGTAAAGAGAGGCACTATTAATGTAAGTACCATCTTACGTCTCGTTTCCACAGGCGTAAAATGAAAAGTAGCAATTTTCGTATACATCTGTAGACCCGAACAATAACTGCATTAGAAGGGCTATAACCTAAAAGGTTACAATTAATAATAAAACCAAGATTAGCGCAGTGTTCAACAGTTGTAATGATCGTGTTATTTAAGCATATCTCTTGCAAGATATTAAGATCAACTTTTCTCTTGGATTTTGTCGGGTTCAGAAGCAACCTATTGACGACGAATCAATCAGAGATTTGGGTAAGATCCTCATTAATCAGGAGAGCCAGTTCATCAGACTTGGTAAAGGGTTTGCTTAGATGAAGTTGTAGGTCATCCACATAAATATGCACAGACGTATGGGTACAGGCTGATGATAGATCGTTGATAAACATGTTTAACAATATTGGAACAAGAGTTGGCTCTTGTGTAACTCCTTGAACTAAAGCCTTCAGTGAAAAGTATTTGTCGCCAGAAGTGACTCTCTAGAATCTACTTGATAAAGTGTTGTCAATAAATTTTACATGATGAGAAAAACACTGATATCAACCAAGTTTTTAAGCTTCCACTGTAGAATGATGTGATCTGCCCTATCGAAAGCCTCCGAGAAATCAAGCAATGACAAGCAATATTGTAGTAATCTTGCCATATTTCCTCAAGTAAGTTTACCATAGCCGTAGAGCAACTGTTATTTGTTGTAAAGCCTGATTGTTTCGGCTAAAGTAAGTTGTTGATTGTTACAATACATGACTTAGTATTTGTTTCTCTAAGACTTTTTCAAAGACCTTCGATAGACGAGGTAGAATGCTAGTTGGTTACTGAAGAATCGTTATATAAATATTAGTGTTATGTGCTATGATTTTTACCGATAGCTAGACTAATGACTAGATGACTGCGAGTCTTATATATATGTATATTTTTTTTAATTGAGGCGCGCACTAGGGATTTGTGTACCTTTAACATGTTTGCACATAGCGTGGGCGAAAGGAAGTTAGGGAGGGAAAAAAGAGAGATACGGATGTGCATTGGTTTTAAAAGTTTACATTGTTTTACTGGCTAGGAAATAAAGAGCTCGTCAGGGCATTCCATAGGGGAGTTGTACGGCTTAGTAGAGAATCATGATATTTCAGAATACGTCCGAAGATGGGTTTGAGGGTGAACTGATGAGTATTCATAAAGAGACGGTTGTTACGGTTAAAAATTTGAAGGGGAGGAATGCTACTGGCTATTTCACTGGAGCACTGGTGGTGAAAATAGCGATACAGCAAAGTGAGACAGGAGACATTACGCCAATGTTTGAGGGTGTCAAAAGACTGTGTAATACTGGCATCACCTGTGAGTTTTATCGCACGATTTTGGATCCTATCCAGCAAGTGAAAAGGGTTCTTAGGGGCACCGCTGCGGGCATTGTACTCCAGTTTTGGGCGGATAAACTTATATTGAAACCAGGTTAGAGGGGGTGAAATATGTGGTCATTCCAACGTAAGTTGTCGTTGACGTTGACAGTTCAGCGATGCAAGTGCCATTCATGGATAAGGCTGGGTGTTTTAATTTCGCTTTAACGACAGCAGACAGCATTGAGTTTTGGAAGCATTAAGTTCTACTCTGGTTCTAGAAATTAGTTATCCTGTTAATATCAGAATTTAATGAGCTTAACATACGCTGCCGTTCCCGTTCTACAGCCGAAGAGCAGGGCCGTGAGTCAGGGAACGAATATGAAAAGCAGAGAGTACTGTCGTCAGCAAAGGAATATATTGGTTTAGAAGTGGCAAACAAGAGATCATTGATGAAAATTAAAAAGAGTGTCGGAGACAGAACGGAGCCCTGGGTCACATTAGCATTTATATTGTGAATACCAGACATGAAATCCATTGAAGAAGTGAGTCGTTGATCCCAAATGCGCGCATTTTCGACAAAAGAGCAACTATCTTGCTTTCACCAGATTGATGTATGCTTTGATTCCACTTGGCGGTGAGACATGCCATCAAATCACCAGTGAACCTGTTGCTACGAAAGCCATACTGTCGGTGATTGATAAGTTTTCGTGTTTCGAGATATTTCATGAGCTGAGTATTTATCAGCGTTTCCATGACCTTGGAAAGAAGGGATGTACGTGCAGTGGTCCTATAGAAGGAGGGACAAGAAGATTCGCTGGTTTTAGGGACGGGCTGGACAAATGCAGTTTTCCATCTGCTCGGCAAGAGTCTTAAAGAGTAGGATTGATGAAAAAGCTCACGAAGTGGTTTTAACAACATGGAAGAACACCTCTTCAGGAAAAAGGGAGATATACCATCTGGACCAGCGGATTTATGTATGTTGAGATCTTTAAGTACTCTTGCTACTACACGAGTGCGAAAGTGGATTCGTCCCATGGAAAATTCGACGCACTTAAATGTAGGCAGAGACAAAGCACAATCTGGAAGTGTTGAGCTGGCCGCAAAGTGTGCATCAAGCAGATTGGCCTTGTCTAAAGATCTGACAGCTGGAATGTCATTGTAAATGTGCGTTGGGATCGAGGATGATGCAGAATTTCTGATGTTTTTCACAAAACGACGAAAGGCTCTTACTACCTTAGGGGCATTGTAGTATTTTTCGCTTCAACTTCTTCACATCGCACGTTCTAACTAGGCCGAGAATTCTTATAAGCCAAATGAAAGATTACACCATTGTTTCAAGTTATATGTGCCTAGAGGTTCCATTAATCTGGGACCACTTGCATTTGAAATCCGTATCATACATTTGAAATAACATTGGTATACCTTGAAACCTCCAATTTATGATGCCGAATTGACTCTCGGCCACATTCTGCCGAGCAGTCGTGTTGTCTTATGCGTCGAATGACCTGGACGAACACGAATTGAGTGGTTTGACATAACAAACGACCCTTACTTTTCACAATTGACGCACTTGGAACAGTTTTGTTAGGTGCCAAAAATAGGACGAAATTTGCGAATCATTACAGTTAAACTATCACGATCTTTGAAATAATGTTAAACAATAAGAACTCGGAATTTAAAGTAAGATAAAGCAAAAACTCTGTGAAATGATTTTGCAAGTGTGAACGACCATCTTAGAGCAGATGTGCGATAAATCATCGAAAACTGTAAGTGCGCTTTCAAGGCTGCTGAGAAATATTGGAAGCCCAAACAGAATAAAACATTCTGGAACGAGTTCTATACTCCTGTACACAGCGGAAATATGGTCAAGCCCTGCAAAGGCTAAGTCTCAGGTGTGGGGAGCAAAAATCCATCCACCGCCTTAGTGCACAAAAGTCGTGAGTGCGTTTCAAACTATTTCTCATAATGCTTTATTCGTTGTATCTTCAATGCTGCTTGTCAACATACGTGCTGAACAAATGGCAAGAGTCTAATGCGAGCTAGTCCAAAATAGCAAGGTAAACGACAAAAGATAAGATATGAAAGGAACCGTGGTATACTAACCTGGCAATATGAAATGAAACATATCCTTACAAGCAATATATACTAGTGACCAAAATATAGACTAAGGGTATCACGTCGAAACAAACGTTTATCTGACAGGACATGACTGTTTCAGACAGTATCTGCTTAAACACAAATATGAAAATATCCCAAACTATCCCAGAAAACGCGGAACACGTGTATTTTCAATGTCCAATGAATAGGAAATATAATAGAATCGTTTAGAGCAAGCTGAGGTTTTTAGCCGACTCTCACCAAGCAATACCTAACAAAACGGGCAATTCAGTTTGAAGAGATTTTAGCTCGAAAGACTCCGTTGCCATGAAATGTTTTCAGAGCGCATACAAAATTATTTCTTCTAAGATGTAATTTTTCTTCATTTTGTGGTGATTAGTGTGAAGTGGCGCTTAGATTCGTCGTCTGTAGGATTTGCAGGTAATAGCAATCCTTGGAATACGAACACTTCTGCCTGTTAAAACGACTCTCGCCACTCACCCTAGGTCCCTCTGCCATAAGTGACAAGACGAATAACTCATTGAGAAGAATAACTAGCTGTTGGTACTCACCAGTCTATTGTACTGTGAACTTGCTTATACGAAGAAATTGATGAGAAGCAGCTCATGCAGATTCAGTTTATTGAATCTTGTTGACATACTTAGTTCCACCATCAAGCTTCCTTTAACGTTCCATGTACTTTTGCAACACATAATTTTTCGTATATAAATAAAACACGGAAATGAAGTTAGTGCTGTACCGAATTAGCAGTTTTCCACCAGACTACCAGACTGATAGATCTAATGTTAGTAAAGTTTTAAAATATCACAATTGCATTGGTGAAATTTTCGAGTCATCAAATCAAGATCAACTCTCTCGTCTAATTTGTTTAATATTAAGTTAAGTTCTTATACAATATTTCGGCGGGTCATTATGTTCAGCTTTTCAAAAAGCTATGCAGAAAGGAATACTATACTGCCGTTATTTGGAAACGGCCAACTTGGCACCATCAACATTTTACTACGAAATTCAATGAAGCAACGTTTGTTATAATCGTAACGATCCATTAAAATCGCATAAATCATTTCGATCGATCTGTTCAAATCAGTTGAAACTAATAAAATTGTTGGCAATCCCCTACGTGATAATTGTCAAATGTTACTACCCATCAAAGAGTCCTTGCGACTAAACAGCGCACTGCTTACAAAACATTACGATTGTCATAACAAGGGTGTCTCAACTGACACAACGTTTAGACAAAAGACCTACTTCTGCCAAAATATGCTCAGTCATCTAATGGCATTCTTCCCACAATTACGCACCCCGTCGACTGAATCTGACCAGGCAGGTCTTAAAATATCAAAAATATGACGAAAATCTCAATACCCATGGTTCCATTACACCATGCAAGGGATGATGATTTGAAGTTTGCGTTACGTTTATTAAGTTGTTCACACTGAAATACACACTGAAATAAGGGGAATAATTCGAACGATTACTTCTAACTATTGACGGGGTGTAATATTTGCAAAACAATTATCTAATTTTAAGCGTCACACTTGTCCTTCTTGTTGACCTTTCTCATGCTGTTTTTTTATTTTTTTTTTATTGTCATTTCAGACATCGATAGGCAGCCAAATGGATGTCCCAAAATTCGCCTTGGATCGCAGCTCGTACCTAAGTTCAGCAGCAGCAGCCGGCAGCTTATATGATTCATCAAAAGCTGCCCAAGCAAGTGCAGCCTACAGTGCGTACTTAGACCCAACCGTCCTTACAAAGGCCTACTTCGACTCCAAAATGTATCAGGATCGTGCAGCGAATTACGCCTTTGACATTTCAAAAATCTATGGTGCCCAACAACAACAGCATGCTGCTGTTGCCCATCAGCAACAACAACAACATCAGCACTTACTTAATGGTCTCAATATTGGTGGCGTTGGTAACAACAACAACAACCCTAACAGTTTAGATGAAAGGGAAACAACTCCACACCTGGACAGTACCGGGGACAAGTCACAACTCAATTCCCCGAACGACAGTCAAATCGACTATTCCGGTTACTCACAGTATGCTCAAGCTGCAGCTGGAGTTGTAGGGTCCGCCGGTGGAGGTGGCGGCGGTGGCGGGGGTGATTTTCGAAGACCGCTCACTGTTATCTTTTGACCAGAAAAATTTCAAATCTAATGACAAACACAACAAAATGATATTTCATGCCATGGCATAGTGAATAAAAATTATAGTACGAGTATTATGCGCATAAGTATTAAAACAAGAAAAATTTACAAAATTGTAAAATGTTGAGTTTTCAGTTATTAAATTACAAAAAAAAAAAACACAACAAATAATTGTCATTTAGTTAAATAGTTTAGTAGAAAAAAAAATAATGAAAAGTGCAGAAGAGGGATTTTATTTAAACAAACAAATTGTTAAGTAGAAGTTTTTATTATTTAAAATAAAAAAATCCCAAGCTAATTGTTTTTGAAACAAAAATTTTGTTTAAAACGAAAATATTGTAAAAACACAAATTTATTTGTACAAATTCGCAAGGCAAACATTTAATTTGTAAAATCTGAGAATTGTAAATTAACTCGAAAAAAATGCTCATTTAGTTTTTTTTTTCTTTTGAAATAAATTGTAAGTTTTTAAATTTAAGAAGGTGTGATTGGTCGGTAAGAGTTATTTTGCACATGAATTCGAAGACAGTTTGCAACTTCTTAACCGACACTTTTTTATTTTATTTTTGTCCTTTACATACACTCTGAAATTGCTGTCAAATATAAAGGAATATAGATGTCATTCAAGTCGGTATGTTTACAAGTAAATCTTTAAAAAGACTCCTAAGCTACAACGAACGAGATCTGACACTTAATACGATGTCTTCGTCGTTTTAAAGAACATAAGAATAAAGGGTTCTCATTTTTGTTTTACAATTCCTATTTATTCCTTCGCAATGGAGAACTATGAAGGCATCTTAACGTTCAATGCTCATTAGTTATGAGACCAAAATTGCTTGCTTGGTACTCAATACCTATGCATTTATTCGCTGCTAAGCCTTTCTCTTCGTTGGAAAATTGCCTTCTCTACCCTTCCTGGTCATTCGGTGATCGTAAGAACCATTTTAAAAAGTGGCTATCTTATTTGTTGTAGTAAGCTCAAAAAGCAGTGATTTCCAGTCATCAGCTTTCGTCATATCATATCTAATCATACCTAATCATATTATTCACAGTATTAGCCATCGCATATATCTAAAGCTCTAGATGACGAATTCTGTCCTATATATTGTAGGACTATTCGATGAGTATGTGGTGTCAGTCGACTTAATCTTTCCAATTATACAAAGCTATATAGAACTCTGATGAACTCTACTTCAGATGAGCTATGAATGTGCTGGATTGAATCTCATAGCAAGCATCAACGAAAATCTACCTCTGAACGTATTGCAGGGGATAGGAATGCATTTCCCGCATGTTTTTGGGAACTCTTGATTCAGTTAGCAGAAAGTCATCCTTCCACATCATATTTGGTTGATGTGTTTTTACAAATGTCACTTGCCTATTTGTAAAACTCTTTCGGATTTTTCACTGCTACGTGTACACCCTTTTAATATCTACAGAAAGTCCTACTTATTGGAGAACCTTTACGTATTTAGGGGGCCTATATGTTGAAAAAGTTCCTTATGTTGGCTCGTGATATTTTTACTGCTATGGGGCAGTTCGACTTCCTAAAATTAAGAAATTTTAAAAGTACTTTTCTCCCTTGCGGATAACTAGCTTGATATTTCGATTCATTCTCTTAGCAGCAACTCATACGAGGGGCGTTCGTCATTAACTGCACCTTTATATAAAATACAACCATTTTATTTGTATAGTCTGGTTCTGAATTTACTTTGTCGAACAACTTGAAGATTGCTTTGTAAATCTCAATACTTACCGCTTGAGATTGCTGGATGCGTCGAATCGGGGTTAAAAATTACAATGGATAGAGAAGAATTATGTAGTTGAATACACTTACCTACTTACTTAAGGTGGTGCTACAGTCCGGAGTACACCTTAACCTCAAGCAACAAACAGCCAGCTGGATTTTAAGCTGCCTCCCGTTTCACACTCTTCTCCTTCGGTCTTCGGTCATCTTCCATTGCGTTGTGCCTAGGGGCGGATTCGAAGACTTTTCGGACCGAAGCATTGGTGTCCATTAGTTCTACATGGCATGGCCATCTCAGTCGTTGGACCTACACTCTTCTAGCCAAGTCGATGTCGCTGTACTGCCCGTTCATAATTGTATCTCCTCCCAGTCCATGCCTCTTCACTATTAAGCCGGACAGGTATTATTAAAGTCTTATATAGGGCCGCTTTTGTTGTTCGAGAGGGGGCTTTGATAGTCAATTGCTTTTTTAGCCCAAAGAAGCAGCGATTGACAAGAGTCATCCTTCATTTGATCTCAGCGTTGGTGTCGTTGTTTGAATTGATAGCGGAGCATGTCAATGTCTATCTCCCGTCCCACTGATTCACGCTGCCTTCTTCCGATTATGTCAAAAAAATCGGTGTATGCGAGTAATTAGACAAAAGGTTGTGCTTCTTATTTGACGCATGAGTTTTACACTATTCTTTCAATAATGCTGTTAAAGAAATCGCAGGCAGCGCATCGCCTTGTCTAAATTCTTTTTTGACATTAAAGGTATCGGTGAGGATTTTACCGACCTTGTTGGAGGAGTGAGCGTTTTCCATCGTCATCCTGCACAAACAGACAAACTAGAAATTGCTCTGTATAGCACGTCTCTATACCTAAATGCTGTCATACGCGTACTTAAAATCGATGAATAGGTGGTGTGTATCGATTTGAAGCTCATGGATTTCTTCCAAAATCTGCCGTAATGTGAATATTTGGTCGGTGGTGGACTTTCCTAGCCTAAAGCCATACTATATGGCTCCAACAACCCTGAAGTTGTTGACACAATACACAATACGGCAGATAGGATCTTGAAGGCGATGTAAGAAGACTAATCCCTCTGTAGTTGGCGTAGTCCAGAAGGTCTAATTTTGTGAGGTTCTAACAAATAAATCTGAGGTTCCATTCATCGGAAATATTTTCGTCCGACCATATTTTACAGATGAGTTGGTGTATGCTCCTTACCAAGTCATCGCCTGCCGCTTTGAAGAGCTCGGGTCTCAGATCTTCACTTCATCCAGATAGAATTGTTGATCTACATGGTCCACATTGAAAGGTTCATTTTGTCTGCGGTATTTGGTTCGTCATCGCCGTTTTACAGTCTACAGAAATGCTCATTCCAAATACCCAGCATCGACTGTGACTCTACTACGATGTTCTTCTCTACAGACTTGGATTTGGAATTTTTATCCGTGACATGTTTTTTTTTTTAATTTTGGTAAAACTTCCGAATCACATTCCCGTAGTAGAACCTCTTAATTTCCTCCTTCTTTTTCCTTCTGAGAAGCGGATGTTCGTCTCTCCTCTTCTGCTCATATAGCTCGTGAGCAGTTCTAGTCCTTCTATGCAGCGCCTGCTTCATAGTGGTGTTCGAGTGAAACCCAGCACATCAGAGTCGCTATCTCTGATGGCTTTTTGGCAATATTGCCATTGGTCTTCAGTACTTGATGCTGTCGGCATCGAAGTTCTTAAAAGATTAAGGGAGATTCTGTCGAACCCTTGGAATTGTAGCCGTCCGATGTCAAACTTCCTCAAAGTCTTAGCTTGTCTTTGCTATGTTCGTGATATCCGCACGGTACCTTGGCTACAACAAGCCCCCTCGGTAATACTGGAGGATTACCTTGAGTCGATCGCAATCATTCTGAAACACTCTGTATTTGGTTACATTACATAATTAATGACAATTGAACAATGCCACTATATCAGCGAGTGTCAAGTGCACATTATCAAAAGCTTTGTTCAGTGAGGCTGTTCCAGACTGTTCCGAAAAGAAAAGTACAAGCTTTCCTGTTCAGTGAGAAAAAATTCTGTCCAAATGTGTTCTGCTCTGTGTTCAGTGAGGCTGTTCCAATCCTACTTTCGAAGTAGAACACAATTGTGAAAAATGTCAAAATCAGCTGTGTTGTATTTTTCTGTTCTCATTTGATTTGAAGTTTTTCACAAATCTGTGCTGTTCTGTTCTAGTTTTTGCTTTTCGAGTTTTTTTTTCTTAATAATTGAAGCCTTTTTCTTTTTTGTCATCTTCGAAACCTATCGTGTTATAGTTGCTCTCAAACAAATACTCGTATATATGTAGTAATCATGGATTTATAACACTTTCCATTGACTGTAACTTTCGGACCGGCATAATTTTTGAAGAAATATGGATCACTGATTCCACCGGCTCATGGAATAGTAACTCTTCGTAACTTTCATGGATGTAACGGCATCTTAATAATATCTTGTGGATTTTCTTCACTGCAAATGCGACAATTTTGCTGATTGTTGTTGGCCCATTTGTATGATGTTGGCTCTAATTATTGCACGAACTGGATGTTGTTAGCTCGTCAGCAAAAATCTTCTCTCAAAATCTTCCGGAAAGTGCATTCAGACATATCCAATTGCTGTTCACGTTTTTGTGCAAGTGCAAATCTTGGAAGTCTGAATTTTAATTATGGTTTGCAGTATTATTTGTATTGAGAAAATCATTTGATCGCTCCTATCCAATTCTGGTAGAAATATGCGAAAATAATATACAAAAACCTTGAAAAGTTCCTCGAACATTACTAAGAGTTGAGTTGAGTTAACTTAGTTAACATGTGGCTTCTAAGAAAATGTTCTTTCAAATTATTACTTCTTAAATCTCGTTGCTCTCCTGTAACGTACGCTGTGTCGGTTAAGGAAGATACTTCTATGAGGCAACTCCATAGGTAAGGGTTGTAAATCGGTGAAGATGCCTTGACATTTTGGCAACGTTACTGCCACAGCTTTTCTGATCCTGGCAGGCAACATTTAGTTTATTAAAACATGCTTTTCGCGTTTCGTAAAATGTTTGATTCTTGAATTGAGATTCGAGCTTCCTTTACATCCCAAACACGGCGCTGATATTCAAGTTCTCTCCCAGCTGGAACATCCTCGTTTATGTACCACATCTATATCTTGGCATAGACCATAGTCTTCGTAATTGTGTCTTCTATTTTTTTGTTATTTTGAAGAAACCAATTTCGCATTTCTGCTCAATATATAACACTCGACATCATAGAAGATCACAAACATCTTATTGATCTTTCCAATTAGAAGTACGGTTTGCTTGGGTTAATCTTTGTCTGATTTCCACTAAAAAGTCGTTTGTGCCGTAAACATTTCCTTAATGAAAACTTCTTTGCAAATTTGAAATTTTTCTCGTAGCTATAGGCAGTGAGATTTTACTCCCAAATGAACAGCAGTTAATAAAATAGATAATGTACTATAATATTTGCCTTAATTTACACGAAGAACTGCTTTTGTTGACTGTTTTAAATAAGCCTTTCTGGAACACTACATTCGATATGACAGATGATTTCGATGTCGATGTCATCGTCGATGCCGAAGGACTTTTTGAAGATAATGTCGTTCGTGTTGTCAACTGATCTCGAAATAAACCCAAGCAAGTAGAGCTTATGACGATGATTACTGCCATATGCGGCGTTAAAGTTGACGAAAAGGTGGTGTGTTAGTACACCTTTGTATAAACATAAAAAGTTGGTTTGCAGTCGCAGTTACCCTGGTACTTGACATTGAGTTTTGTGCGAAATGTCAATACTGTTATTTTACAGGAATATGCTGAAGTAATTCTTGCAGGGAACATTTGATCGCCTTAAAATAATGCTCCGAATGTCGCTCCTTTCGCGGAACACTTCACTACATGTCATATTTTATCCATGTCGGAAGAGTTGGGCTCTGAATCGACTTGTGACTAGAAACTCATCTGACATTTGCAGCTCAGAAAGTGTGTTGACCTAGTATATGTATTGGAGGCATGTTTTCTACAATTCAGGTGGTGGAAGTGTGGGGTAACCATGAGCTACTTATCACCGTATTTTGAACAACTGCCACAATCTATTGCTGACAACCTTTACAACTCGCATAAAGTCATTATAGATTTTGAAATCGCTTTCAAACTTACCAATTATACTTATTTGTTGATATCGAGATAGTCAGTTTCTTCTGTGGCTCTTCGAAATCTCGTAGTTTTTCAGTTGTTTTTAAGTTTGCAGGATCCCTTGTTGCATCTCCAAGAAATTGCAACTTGAGGCTTTAAGTAACATTAAGGTTGCTCGAATATGGTTGAAAGATCCACTGAATTAAAGTACACACGTTTTTTTTTTTGGTCCTTTAAGGTATTCTTTCAGATTGCTGATACTTAGAAAGAATCGGCTAACCAGTGAGACAGTTCGTTGTCTTTGTGCGACTATTTAGAGGCTCGTGAAGTATTTAATGAGTTCCATTTTATTTCTGCTTCGACGAGATCTCGATTTATTTCCTGTCGAAGCAGATCAGGACACTCAAAGTAGTGCCGACTGGCTGCTCCGTATGTGTCATTGTACTATGATGGCTATGAACCCAGCGAAGTTTGAACTTATCAGCTTTTGTTTAGCCTGAGTGCAAGAAGATATTTTTGATTTACTTGGAGCTGAATAAGCCACAAAACATTGCCTTGAGAATTTAGCGATTTTGTCTTGATTGTCTGATGAAGTACTGCAAAGAATTGACGGTCTAAGTTGGAAAACAGTTCCAGTGCATTTATTTAGGTATGATGTTAGGTATCATGTTGCAAATGTTCATATTAAAGATACTCATATGTTCATAGTTACTCATATATGGCCTTAAAATAATTACTCGAATATCATAAGGGTGCTGGCTGTAGAAAGTATTAATCAACATCACGTTATTCATTAAAGGCTCATGTTAGCAATAAACTTAAGCTGGACTTTTTCTTAGCTAAAACTCCTTGTTTCGGTATCCAAATTTATGTCAGTCCTACATTTTCAGCTGGGTCTCAGATCAATGATTTCAAATCATTGCACTCAAAAATTTCAAAGACGGTGAACCGTTCTCTAGTGCTCTGGAAATCGTCAGTCAAAAGATTTTGTTTATTTTTTTTTTTTTTTTCCAAAAACTGTTGCAGTAAAAAGAAATTAAAAATATTTAATAGTAGCAAAATAAAGACAACACACAATAGAACCATACCAAGCTTGTAGAATTATTTTCAATGATTTTTGCAATACAAAAAAACTTAAAAAAATGAAATATTTAAAACCTATCAAAAGAGATTAATTAATATACACAAAGTCTAGGTAAGAGAATTGTAAAAAAAAAAATAAAAAAAAAAAACAACACACACACGAACAGAGACATAAAAATAATTAATAAAAGTAAGTAGTACTTAAAAATGAAAAAAAAAATAATTGGTTTCATTTGATTGCTATTATTTAGGAAGAGGAGGCGATGTGAAGAGCTCGAGTTTTCACCTCAGCGCCCCTGAGATACATCAATTCATCAAGAGCAATACTCTCACAACAGGATGAGCAAAGAAGTGCCGGTAAATTGCGATTGATATCCGTATCCACCAAGTGGTATACTGAACGTTGCAATGCCTGGTGATGGTGGCCGGTGGGTGGTATTAGAAAAAATCAGCTTTGGGCTGCCATCATCCAAACAAATCATTAAATTAATCTGCCCCAGAGGATATAATTTCCCATGAAAACGGTAATTTGCAAATTAATTAGTGCAAATTTGTCGTAAGCAAGTAGGTACCTACTTGTTAACGAGCAAATGGCGAGAATAGCGAATGCTAAATGGAAAATGGCAAATGCTAAATGCTAAATCTCTGGAGGTGAAACCTCAGCGCTCCACTTGAGTGTTTTCAAGTGCCGAGTTAGGGGTTGTCGGTTGGTTGCTGTGGTCTGCAAAATAGGATCTCTATCGCTGCAATTATAGGGTTTAATTAATCGAAATTGCAGCGATGATGATTACTTTACGGATACCTGAAAGAGGATTTGTTATTTGCTGGGTTAGCTAAGCGAATGCTGGGGTTTAAGTTCGAGTCTTTTTGGTAAGTAGGTGCAAACTTTTGCAATGAAGGTGGTTATTAACGGTGTTTCTAATTAGTTTGAAATCCAAATGTCTTCAGGGATTGCAATGTGATTTTTAATTATGGGACATGTTTTGGTGATGAAATGATACGCAATTTGCTAATTAGGTGGGTGGACTGGGTATTACATATGAAATTGCAGTGAATGGGCATAAGTTAGTAGTTCTTATACTCTTCTCAATACAGTCCTCTATTGATAATATTGTTACAAAAAACATTACTTAGTTTCATACCCGTTTATACCCGCAGAATGAATATATCCAATATTTATTGATGGAATGCTTGTAATAATGACAAGGGTAAGCCCTTCCACCTGACAGAAAACCATCGAGGTTATCTGCAAATAACTATCATGCAGACCAACAGGCTAGGATACTTGAGAATGCTATAGAAGATGAAGTATTTTTGAAACCTCCGTCACGTATTCAAATTCACCTGAAAGGTGAATATCGGCTTAAAAGTACGGCGATCATGAAGCTTATTAGAATCCGGGTATATTGCATCCGTGGCAGATGATTAAATCATAGATCACTCTATTGGAGGAAGTAGGTAATTGATATTGAGTTGATTACGTGCTCTGAAGTCTGCTCATGTTCACTCAATGCAACGAAAAAAAAGAAGATTTCTTCTAGGTATAGAGACCTTATTCTTTCGATTATCGTCTATATTTACAGAACAAATATCGGGTTGAGTTCTGCTCCTAAGATGTCTTGCCTATATTTGTAGAAGAATATTTTAGGGCGTACAAAGAGTTTCGTTGGCACCTGTTTTGCAAGAAATTTGGCCGCTTCATGGCATCCAATACAAGCTCAGACTGTCAACATTTTCGCTATATTACAACTTCTGTAATATAACAAAATATATCTTGAGATTGATATGAATGCACCTTTTAATAGCATATTTGTCCATGGGATCGAAATATTTAGTGCAGGGGTATAAATCCCCGATTTGTATGGGAACTAAGTCCATTTTACTGAAGTGGGTTTATTTCTTACTTACATATATACCTTCACCAAAGGAGTCAACTCACATAGCATTTCAATGGCTGCGATTCTGCATATGCACCTTACCCTGGTGATACGAGTTTACAGGCACACCGTAATTTGTACTTTAATGAAGATCTCTCTTGCTGTGGGCAGACAACTACTTACAGTCTAGCTTATATCCTGTGAATGGTATTATCGCTATTTTGTCAGATTGATGTTGAGCCCACTTCATGTATCACCACTTTTGATCTGTTTTAAGGCAGAACTTTCCCCGCATTAAGGGTAATAACACACATCCTTGTGGACTTTCTCTAGTAGTATTGTAGACTCATATGGTTCCACAGAATAGTTGAGTCTCTGTTGATCTAGTGATTAGAGCTCACACATCCACCTGGATAACTTATTATTTAGTCCTCTCCTTTCCAAAGGTTTTGTACCAATTTCTGTAAAATGAGTTTCTTGAGGCAGTAATGTCCTTTGATCCTCATCTTCCGTAAAGCTGCCATCTGGTTTCTTCAGGGTCATTGCCATAATTCTTGACCGTACCGCCGTACGAGTGCTTGAGGTCGCCACATAATTTCCTGAGCCAATATCATTTAACTTTCCTGATTTCCTTATTTTAGGTTTAGAGAGTCATTTGTTAGTTTTGCTAATGTTCATTGTCCTTTGAAACTTTCAGATCTTAGTTTTGACAAAGTGTTTCTTTACCCCTAAAGGCAGCTTGCTTCGAGCGCATTTGTAATGTTCTTCACAGCTTTGTCCAGTACTAGAAAGTATGTTGGAGCATTTGGGAGGGTATGATCTGCTGAGAATGCAAGTTCTCAGTTTTTCAACCCGGGTGTCACAAAATACCCCTCGATTCTTAATAAATGGTAATATTTCATAGGCCAGTTCCATTTATTTAGAGGTAACCATTCTATCTTTCCGCAACCGAGCTTAGCATAGTGAATTTACACTATGACTTTATTGGCGTTACAATCCGAAGTGGGCCTGTGCATCAACAAACAGCTCTCTTCATTAAGCAGGATCTTGAACTAATCGTGTCCAGTTTAACATAATAAGTTGGATGACATCGCATTCAACTTAAGCGCGTTGCCTTATTCGAAGACATTTCGAGATTGGTGGTGTGCATTCGCATAACATGTCCTAGGCCATCGTAGCCTAAGAATTCTAGTCCTACTGACCAGATATATGTCACTGTGCAGCCCTTATGTTATAGTTCATTGTTGTATATTGTATATACCGAAAATCATTCGAAGAACTTTTATCTCGAAGCAATGAAGAGAACATTCGTCTGCTTTAGATGAAGTCAATGCGATTGGAAAGACTGATTCTGCGCTTGATCTTTACGGCCAACTAATAATGGACAAAGTGTTTTATCACGTCAACGCTTTAGTATGATGTTCTGATTAGCTGACCGAGCCGTTGTTATTGTGTCCTTTTTTGTCTTGTGCATACTACACTTTATTTTAACCTCATTCAATACTAAGCCCATTATGTCTGCTTCTGAATCCTCACGCTCCGGTCACAGCTGGCTGATTTATTCCTATAATGCCAATACATTTAGCGTATAATCTATTGTGCATGTTATTCATCTCACTGCTTAACACTCTCAATAATTCCGACGGCTATGCACAAACATACGCGGATGATGCAACTGTACTATCTGTTGAACAGTGTCTAATAACTCTCTGCTCTAAAGCGCATGTAGCCATAGTAGTGATCGACGATTGGTGGACTAGAAATGGGCATTCAGGCATCCTCTCAAAACTGGGGTTACTCTCTTTACGAGGTAGAGGAAGCTGACTCGTCTAGTGATTAAAGGCATCATCACCATTAAATTCTCCAAAGAAACTAAGTATTTGGGCGTACTCCTGGATAGAAAATTTCTCTGGACTAAACACGTTACATTGAAAGCCTCTAAGATGCTGTCGGCCTTTTGGCAGTACAAGGGAGCTGTCGACAAGGCATGGGGCCTGTCACCGTGCAGGGTACTTTGGATATACGCGGCTACAATGAAGCGAACTACATTCCATGCGCGGGTTGTCTTATAACTTCCAAGCTAGTTCGAGAATACAAAACTTCACTGAATGTAGTTGGACGACGGAATTCACTGAGTTTAGTCTCTGTCCTAGGTCAGAGGAAAGTTTTCCATGACCCGAACCGACGTTAAGTTTGGCTGCGTCTTCAGTTAAGGCTTCCATTGCAGATGAATTTCATATGATCTTAACTGCAAATGGCATGACTCTCCTTGTTGCTGGTAGACGAAACGAATGGTTACCGACCTCTCTAAGAGGTCAGCGGCTTTCCTGCTGTACCTCAGTACTCAGTACAGTACAGCGTCGTAACCGGGCACTAAACTTTTACTAAGCACTTAAGTGTGCTGGGCCTTGGTATTTGCCTGTGAGTTTTACACAAGCTCAAGCGAATTGTTTTTGACGTCAAATGCCTCGGTGGTGTCACTACCGACTTTTATGGTGCAGTGTCCATTCTTCAAAATTACACAAAAAGCAAGAGTTCGACAAGTATGGCTCTAAAGAAGCTGCTATTTACACAGTCATTTACACGTGTTGTATTATACATTCATATGAACAAGCAGGTGGTAGGCATCGAGTTGAAATTTCTGGGTTTTTTCCAAGATCTGCAGCAAAGTATTGTGATAACCACTTAAATGTGAACAGCGACATCTAGATTCAAAGACCAGAAGATTTCGATACTGGAATAACAAAGTCTCGACTGGAGAGTGGAATCGAATTTTCTAGCAAATTGGAAATTGTATGGGACGCTGGATGGCGAGGATTGTTCTCGAAGTATGTCATTCGAGTATAAATACCAGCAACCCCAAGGTATGCAAATCAGTTCTAAAGTGTAATTTGAAGTGTTAATTAGGGGAAGTGATTAAGTGGTTTAAGTAAAAGATAAGAAAAGTATAAGTGGTTGAGAAATTGGATTGTACTGAGAGAAAGAATTAAATAGTGAATTGTAACTGTACTGAATAAAGGGATTTGTATTGAAAATAATAAGTTCTATTATTTGTACCCACACAAACATTTTACAGTATTATACAATAAGTACCTGGTCAGTGGTGAAATAATTATGCCTGAGGCCACACCAATTCGGACCTACCAGAAATCGATATAGAATCGAGCAAACGATGTTGAGATTCCATACACCGGTCTTACTTTCATATTTCGCAGATGAGGTAGTGCGTGCTTCTTTCGAATTCACTTCCTGCTGCTTTAATTTATAATTCGATAGATAGTCCATTTGCTCCTGCAGCCTTATTGGTCTTTTGTCTAAATTTCGCTATCCAAGCCTCTTCTTTCTCGGGCGGATAATATTGTTGTCGATCATCGTTCACGCTGTTAAGTTTAGTTTATTCTGCTTGCCCGAGAATGTTAGTCGCTTTTGGCGTTAAACAGTCTGCAAACATAATTCTTCCCAATTTTTACCACCGACTGTGACTCCACTATAAAGATTTTATCCTTATCTCTGCATACTTGAATTCGGTATTTGTATTCTTGGCAAGATCTCTTCATACTCGTATTTTGATAGAAACTATGAACAGCTTTTCTGCAGAAACACCACTCATGATTTCGTTCTGCGTCTCTTATTTTCTTTCAGAAACACCAATCTTACTCACGACTCATTTGCTTATAAGCAACTGCAACTTTGCAACGCTTCCTTTTATACCTCTCGTTTTGATGCATGCGCTTGCCAACGATCTTCGTCAAATAAGGAGTTTCGTTGTGATGGTCTCTGACGCAACCTAGCATATCAGTCGCAATTGATTTTCTGCGCTAAATGCTAGCAGCATAGGACTTCTCAGACTGACTGAGGCTGAATTAAAAAAAAGCGTACAACAGTCTCTTGCGAATGTAGCCGTCCGACTTAAATTTTTTTAATAGTATTTCTTCAGTGTTCTGTCATCTTGAATATTAACATCACCTTCAATAAAGCACTAATCTGAGTCGACATTGACTCCTTGAAATATTCGGGCATCCAAAGTACTAGGGCAATGCGATTAATACGACACTGTTTTGCTTGGTTTGGTGTTAGAGCGGCGGGCGTCTTCTGCCAGTAGCGTCAGTAAGCATTTTTCAGGGCTTGTCAGAGTGCTGAAATAAATATGGTGCCAAGTGAGCTGTGAGGGCTTTGACAAAAAACACTGAAAGACTCTATATATATAATATTACCTCGTCGTCATTTTAAACGCAAAATTCTTGAAGTGATTTTTAGTTCCATTTGCGTAAGATAGTCATTGCAGGGTTTATTAGTTAAGCAGAGCTCGATCCAACCAATAGGTAACTATCACTCCAGTCAAAGCCACATCGGCTTAGCCGTAGCTAGAACATTTTTCAGGTTTTTACATATTTATCGAGTTCCCATCAACTTTTTATCTAAAATTATAATAAAAGACCTATAGCAGCTACTTTGCCTATATTTCAAAGATTGCTTTTCGATTTCCCTATAGCCCTATCGATAGTTAAATGTCTACAGCACAAAACAAGCAGATTTTGCATTATTGTTATTTGTTCCTTAAATGGAAAGTGAACGAAAACATTAACCGACTGGATTCGAATTGAAACCACTAAAATCGACACTGCGAGTTACTTTAAATTTTTATAAAATTTGAATCTCCATTTAATTCCGACATAAAGATGGCGTAATTAAGTTTAACCAAAAATTAAGGTTCTTGTCGAGGGAAGAAAGCATAACATGGACTCAATCCTCAATAGCAATTCTTACTTCAATAGCAACGAGATGGCACTGTAGAATGGTTCTTGCCGAAGGTAATTGAGCTAAATTTTCGACCATTTAAACACCAACTTTTAAAGAAGCAGACGGTCGATTTCTCAAGCGATGTCAATTAGCTCAAGCGATTCTGTATTCCACAAAAATTTTGAAGTATATACAACAATAAAAAAACACGCAAATAGGAACCGTATGATGATCAGATCACTATTCGTAACATACCTTCTTCAAAACCGTATGAAGTGAATCATGTAGGATAACCGACTGTCTAAATTATCGGTCGTGAGTTTTCATTGCATGCTACATTAGTTCCACAGATCGGAAATTGTTACAATTTTCGTGTCCGTTTTGATTTTATACAATGGTACGTGAAGTCTCTTCATACACTCCTTGGACATCTCTCTCTTCTCGTTATTTTTCTGAACAATAACGCAGCATAAAACCGGAATTTCCAATTAATTCTCTATCTGGATTTATTCGCTTCGGTTAATCTGCGGCTTCATCTCCATGCGCACCAATAGAAGGAACCTTTCTGCATGAAGAATCCGTCGCTGCGTTGAATTCTGTTTACATTTATTAAACATTTCTTATTTTTCAGTTAATAAACCAATATGAATGGTTTCTATATAAAGGACGGTTATTGAATATGCGCTTAGTTTCCAATACTGATAATTACACTGTTCAAGACATATGTATTGTAAAATGTTTGTGTGGGTACAAATGATAGAACTTATTCTTTTCAATACAAATCCCTTTATTCAGTACAGTTACAATTCACTATTTAATTCTCTCTCTCAGTACAATTCAATTTCTCAACCACTTATACTTTTCTTATCTTTTACTTAAACCACTTAATCACTTCTTCTAATTAACACTTCAAATTCAACTTTGGAACTCATTTGCATACCTTTGGGATGCTGGTATTTATACTCGAATGACATACTTCGAGAACAATCCTCGCCATCCAGCGTCCCATACAATTTCCAATTTGCTAGAAAATTCGATTCTACTCTCCAGTTGCTAATCCAGTATCGAAACCTTCTAGTCTTCGAGTTTCCTGCTAGATGTCGCTGCTCACATTTGAGTGGTTATCACAGTATTTTGTGACATGAAGATTTTTGGGTGTTTGAGATGTATTTCGGCACCCTAAAAACTAATATGAAAACAGAAATTGCTTATCGCCCATAATTTTTTAGTAAAAAAAAAAAAATATTTATATGTATGTCACGCATGTTGGATAGTGTTGTTTATGTGAAGGAACCACTCTGCGTGATTTGACAAACATATCGTGTTCAGACAAGTTCATTCCTGTCTCTTTGTTGTAAATTTTGTGCCGTGAAAAGTCGTTACTATCGTGTTTGTGTTCTACATCTTCATGTTTGTTTATTAGGATAACCTACCCAGTAGTCAGCCCTCAGCCAGTAGTCGGCCTTTTTTTGAGTTGTTTGCCTCTGAATAGTTTAAAATAAAAAAAATCACTACCACAATCAACAGAGAACATTCATCTACATTTTTTTAACTGTTACCGGTTCATTCAAAGTATAGATCCGTTATCCTTTGACTCAACTCAATTGCAGTGCTAACGTAATCGTGTGCAGACGTGGGTAACGGTCTAATTGTTTAATAAGGTATAGTGCTCTAGATACTGGTACGTTTTTTATTCATTTTTCACTGTTTTCATATAGTATAGATTTTCTTTATTAACAATATTTATTCTTCGATATGTAATAAAAAAAACACATGTTTAGTAACAAATTAGACAAATAATAAGGGGGCTGACTACTGGGATAAAGTTTTACCTGGTTGGTCTAGTACTCAGCCCCAAGCGGCCGACTACTGGTATTTTCGTTATTTTCACCAATATGGTTTAAATTGGATATGCAAGTCAATTCGATAATGCTGAATTATATAACACTTATTTTAGAAATATTTATAGCATTTTAACCAGTAGTCGGCCACCTTCAAAAGTTGTGTGGTGCGACGGCTGAGTTCTGGTAATCCTTGTTCCTGTAGTCAGCCGTATGATGTTTTCTGATTTAAATATTGATATTTTAAGCGGTTTTGATAAATTAGGTGGTTTTGTTGGTAAAGATAAATACTTACTTTGGAAACCGTTTAGATATCATGTCGGAGCGGCCGCTTCACAAATACTCTGAAGAGAAACCAGTACAAGTGATGGTGGCAATTAGAAATGGTATGAAGATACGAAAACTAGTGTGGAATATGGCGTGCCAAGGGGGACCCTTCAAGATAGACTGCATTTAAGGGTACCAGAAGGTCCGCGGAAGATGGGACCAGTTGCCGTCTTCTCTAAAGAAGAGGAAACAGCAATTGCTAACTGGTGCATCAACCTCACCAAATGAGGATTCCCATTAAAGCCCGATGATCTTTTGAATACAGTTCAAACCATTATGTTGGAAGATAAAAGACCCAATCCCTTTATTAACAATCGACCAGGTAATAAGTGGTATAAATCCTTTTTAAAAATGAATCCAGTTCTGTGTCACAGGGCTCCTGAAGACATATCGAAGGGTCGAGCGTAATAATAAAAGAAAACATCAATAAATGGTTTGAAAATTTAAAAAACTACTTAGACACTATAGATGCTGGTGACATACTGGAGGACCCGGATTGGATTTTTAATGGAGATTAGACAAGTTTTAGTCTTTGTCCAAAAAGTGGAAAGGTTATAGCACCTCGTGGGTATAAGAATGTATACAAGATCGCACAGGGAAAAGAAAAAGAGGCTATAACGGTTCTTCTCTTTTTTTCCGCAAGTGGAAAAACGTTGCCTCCGTGTGTAGCTTTCCCTTATGTAAGACCTCCAAAAGACGTTAGGAAAATCTGGATGAAGTCAGATATATTTTTTGACTATTATATTACGAAAGGATTAGACAAGTGGATAATAGACCAAAGCATAAAAAAACCAATCCATGTCTTGGTTGACGAGCACCGAAGTCATTTGACAATGAATTTAAGTCAATTTTGTCACGATAGGAACATTATTTTGTATGGTCTTCCACCGAATACTACCCATATAATGCAACCTGCCGACGTCAGTGTTTTCAAACCTCTCAAGTCGGAATGGAAGAATACGCTTCATGACTGGGCAATGCAACCCGAAAACATGAACTGCGTTTTGACAAAGTCCACATTCTGTCCCCTTTTAGAGAGAATTTTAAAGAAAAAAAATTTGCTAGAAATTATAGCAAATGGTTTTCGAGACTGTGAGTTGTATCCTTTCAATCCGTATGGTGTTGATTACACAAAGTGTGTGCGCAATAATACTGAAAATGTAATACGCCATCAAAATCAGTAAACAAAAAGGAATTCGATGCCGCCACAAAGGTAATAAATCTTTTAAGCAAAGAGTTAAGTAATGATGGGATTGATGTCAAAACTCTTCTTGACATTATGCCAACGCGGAAAGAAACTAAAAGTTCGGAAGTCCACAAAATCGAATTAATCTGACAGAGAATCAACCTATGGTCAATACGTCGAATGTCCTTCCAGCTATTGTAATAGCAGATGGACAAAATAACGTCAGTTTACCAGTTCTTGATGATGAAACACTGTGGAAGAACTATGTACTTTATTAATTATATAAATGAGATTACAATGGAGCCATTTGAACTGACATGAAATTCTACCAGGATTTCTGATAATTTTGATGAAAATAATAAAGAAAACCAGAAAGAGAAAGGAAAAAAAGCGTTAGAGAAGGCATATACATATCTCGATATACCATGTGGGAATTTTGAATTTTCGAGAGAATTCGTTTTAGTTCCTATCGAAAACAATGAGGATGTAGGGAACGATAAGAAAAGAAACTTATCGGAAGAAAAGAGAGATTTTGAAAACAAGGACAAAGAGACTACTAGTACAGCATTGTCATATGCAATTCGAAATCCCTTATTTTCTCCTAATACGAGTACATTCATAAAACCGTTAAGCTTGTCTCCTGTCGTAAAAAAGCATTTAACGATTCTATCTCCAATGAAAAAATCGGAAAAGCCTAAATGTTTTAATAGAATTGGAGCAACATCTTCTGAAGAATGGAAACAGTTTGAAAAGGAAAAGGAAGAACAAAAACAAAATAAGAAAAGCGCTATCTTAACAAGAAAAATACATCGAATTGAGGCCAAAGAAAAGAAAGAAGAAGAGGCTCGCAAGAGAAAGAACGAACAGGAAAAGAAAAGAAATATAAAAGGAGAAAAGTTACAAAGGAATATTTTGCAAAAATTAAGTGTTTCAAATGTGATGAAGATCTTACAAGTGACACAGAAGACAACGACTTAAAAAACATAGGATGCGACAAATGTGCCTTATGGTTCCACCTTAAGTGCACCGATTTTGTTGGAAGGATGTATGAGGAAGTCCAAAACCTTCCTTTTATATGACTTCACTGCAATATATAGCTGCAATTATAATTAAAAATTCAGGGGCTGACTACTGGATTTTTGAGGCTGAGCACTGGGCAAAAGTGGTATTTTTTTATTTTTTACTTATTATAATTAAAGAAGAAAGTTTTTTGTTTTTGTTATGTTTTTAAGTTAAACTTCATTAAACAGGGTTTTAGCAACCCCATAACACAAACATCACCTTTTAACACATTTTATATAACAATAATCACAAAATCAAAACATTTATATTGTAATATGTTTGTGTGGGTACAAATGATAGAACTTATTCTTTTAAATACGAATCCCTTTATTCAGTACAGTTACAATTCACTATTTAATTCTTTTTCTCAGTACAATTCAATTTCTCAACCACTTATACTTTTCTTATCTTTTACTTAAACCACTTAATCACTTCTTCTAATTAACACTTCAAATTCAACTTTTGAACTGATTTGCATACCTTTGGGATGCTGGTATTTATACTCGAATGACATACTTCGAGAACAATCCTCGCCATCCAGCGTCCCATACAATTTCCAATTTGCTAGAAAATTCGATTCTACTCTCCAGTTGCTAATCCAGTATCGAAACCTTCTAATCTTCGAGTTTCGACATTTTCTGCTAGATGTCGCTGCTCACATTTGAGTGGTTATCACATTGCTCCCTCCCTACAGTTGTTCGTCCCGAACAACTTCGTCATTCAGCATCCCGTTGAAATGACACATTCTATCCAAATGGACCACTTTAAATTTTCCTCGATCCCCACGCTGGATCCGGTAGACAACGTCATTAATGCGGGTTATCACCTTGTATGGACCTTCCCAGTCCTGTTGCAATTTTAGTGATTTGCCTTTCTTACGCTGAGGATTATACAGCCAAACCAGATCTCCTTCGTTGAAACCGGAAGATTTCGCCTTGATATCGTACCTAGTTTTCATGCGGCTGCTTGCTAGCTTCATCTTTTCTCTGGTGTCTTCATGCAATTTACGAATCCTGCTGCGTAAGTCATTCACGTACTCGTTCACCTCTTTGGGCTCCGTCGGTGGGGATCCGAATTTTGCTTCACTTGGCAACCGAATCGTTTGACCAAATAAGATCTCGGATGGTGTGTGCCCTGTTGAGCTATGGACCGCGTTTCGGTAGGCCATTAAGAAGAGGGGTATGTGTCGATCCCAATCCCGCTGGCAGTTGCTGACAACCTTAGATAGATGCTCATTCAAGGTCCGATTGAATCGCTCGACCATTCCATCAGATTGCGGGTGTAGTGGCGTTGTCCCTGTCTTTCTTATTCCCAAATATTGGCATATTTCCTGGAAGACTTTTGATTCAAAGTTTCGCCCTTGATCAGAGTGCAGCTCCATTGGGACCCCAAATCTGCTCACCCAGTTGTTGACTATCTGTTCGGCTACGGTCTTAGCCTCTTGATTTGGGATGGCAAACACTTCCGGCCACTTACTGAAGTAATCCATGACTACGAGAGTATATCGGTTTCCATTAAAGGTTTCGGGAAACGGCCCAGCGATGTCGATGGCTATTCGTTCGAAAGGTGCTCCGACATTGTATTGTTGCATTTGTCCATGTGGCTTTACTTTTGGGCCCTTGGTAGCCGCACATCTTATGCACTTTTTGCACCAATTCTCGACATCTTGTTTAGCGCTTAGCCAATAGAAACGTTCCCTTACCTTTTCCAACGTCTTATTTATTCCCAAATGGCCTCCTGAGATTCCGTCATGTATTTCATGGAGCACTTGGTTGACTCTGGACCGTGGCACAATTAGCTGCATACGAGATGTTGTCCCATCTGCACTTTCCCATTTTCTCTTCAGCAATCCATCTTGCACAAAAAGCGAGTCCCACTGTGCCCAGTATGCCTTCAGAGTTTGGCTCCGATCTGATATCTGCTGCCAGCTTGGTCTTTCCTCGTGCTCTTTCCAGGCCAATATTGGTTCGATGTCATTGTCTGCCTGTTGGGAGGAACGGATTTCGTCTATACTCCAACCCTCTATTGGCTCAGTCCTGATCGTTTGGATAGTTGCCTGTTCTTTCGCTTCTTTACCACTGACTACTTCTGCTGGGAGGCTTTCGTTGCATTGTTTTACCTGTGAGACTGGGATAATTACCCTGGAGTCAACTTCTGCTACAGACTTCTGCCCCGCGAAGTAAACATTTCCTAACTGATGGCTTCTGGAAATTTGACCGGTTTCTTGGTAGCCGTTTCTGCCGGTTTTTCTTTCTATTTGCCTGTAACCCCAGTGCAGACAGCCTTCTCGTCGTACCGGTTCTTTACAATGCCCTTGCAAATGTCCTACTTTATCGCAGTTCCAGCAGCGCATTCTTCGGCTCTCCCGCGGGATATTTCGTTGCATAGTAGTTGGTCTTGAGCAGGAGCATTCACCAGATACTATTTCCCTTACGAAATGCATTCCTTTGGAAGCCTGATTGGATGCTTCCATCGCCAGAGCGAAGGCAAGTGATTCAGCAAGGGTTCTTTTCCCGGCCATCCTTACTGCTGATTGTAGCTTCAAATCTGCAATTCCCCTGATGAATGCGTCCTTTGCCATTTCGTCGATTATTTCTTGGCCTGCGGTGGGATATGACAAATGTGCCAGTCTACTCACGTCTGCTTGGAGCTGTTGCAGTGTTTCTCCTCGTTGCTGCATACGGCCTTGCAATTGAACCTTGTAAACTTCCCGCATGTGGCTATCCCCAAACCGTTTCTCGATAGCCTGCACTAAAACCATATAGTCTCTATTCTTTTCGATATCGATTGTTTGTAACAATTCTGCCGCAGGACCACGTAAGGCCATCGCTAGGGCAAAGCACTTCTCCTTATTGTCCCAGTCGTTTGCATAGGCAGCCATTTCAAACTGCTTCTTATAAGTAGACCATGAGGTCTGGCCATCGAATGAAGGAGGCTTCAAATCTTTTCTCCTTAGACCGCTTAAAGAACATTCTCGCAGTTTCTGTTTTCGCACTGTGTCGAGCTCGTTTGCCAGTTGCTGAACTTTGCTGTCCATTTCCTCGAATTTTTCGCCAACATTCTTCTCTATTCTATCAAATTTGTCATCAACGTTTTTCTCTATTCTTTCAATTTTGTCATCGATTTCTTCGAATTTTTGCTGGAGAATGTTCTTTTGTTCTTCCAGATTATTCTTTTGTTCATCCATTTTCTGTTGAAGACCGTGCAGATTGTTGGTTTGTTCGTTGAATTTTTGTTCAATGCTGCTCTTCTGCTCGTCCAATTTTTGTTCCAGACTGTTCTGGAGAATGTTCTTCTGTTCTTCCATATTTTTCTTTTGTTCGTCCATTTTTAACAAGAGGAGTTGCATCATCGCAGCCATGTCATTGCCGGTACTTGTCTGTTCATCCTCGTCAACATCAAAGGAATATGCATCAGGATCATGTCCCTCGTTGTTCAAAGCCTCCTGAAGTCGGAGCACCAGGTCACTTTTTCCTCCACTGGCGCTGAGGCTTCTCTTGTTCAACTCGGATTTGAGTTGGACGAGGGTCAACTGCAATAGTTTTCGACCCATTCTAGCCTTTTCAAATAGTCAGAAAACACTTTTTTTTTCTTTTTCTTTTTTTTTTTTTACACACACAATAAGTCCTATCCCACTTCTGACACCAATGTAATATGTTTGTGTGGGTACAAATGATAGAACTTATTCTTTTAAATACGAATCCCTTTATTCAGTACAGTTACAATTCACTATTTAATTCTTTTTCTCAGTACAATTCAATTTCTCAACCACTTATACTTTTCTTATCTTTTACTTAAACCACTTAATCACTTCTTCTAATTAACACTTCAAATTCAACTTTTGAACTGATTTGCATACCTTTGGGATGCTGGTATTTATACTCGAATGACATACTTCGAGAACAATCCTCGCCATCCAGCGTCCCATACAATTTCCAATTTGCTAGAAAATTCGATTCTACTCTCCAGTTGCTAATCCAGTATCGAAACCTTCTAATCTTCGAGTTTCGACATTTTCTGCTAGATGTCGCTGCTCACATTTGAGTGGTTATCACAATATTTATATATTAAATTTGATACTAGGCAATGCCACTTAATAAATAAATGTAGTACTGGCAATGCTGCATCTTTAATGTTGAATTATAAAAGCTCTTCAAGCTAAACAAAGGAAAAGATCTTCTAGCTAAATATTAAAGCTCTGTGAAAATGTATAAAAGACAATCACATGAAATAAATGATCACTCTTGATTTGGCCACTGATCGGTTCGGCAGAGTTCCTCAGCCTCTGATTAACCTCAAGTCCCATTTACAATAATGCGAGATGCGATACGTAGTTCGAAAACGAGAGCGCATGAACTGTCAAAAATATTTCCGTAACATGTAATTCAATGTCGTTTACAATAATGCAAGTTTCGCAGCGAGCATCGCAGTCAATTTCGAAAATCTGGAAATCTCTCGCATCTCGCAATGCGTGACAGCTAAATTGTTGTTGTTTTCATTTTGATCGTGTTATTTGTGAGTGGTGTTTTGACGCATCATTGTAAACAGACGTCCGATGTCTGAATGCGACTCTCGTATCGCATCTCGCAGTATTGTAAATGGGACTTTAGAAAGAGTTTTTCCAAGTGTCATTTGTGCCTTTTTTTCCCTTTTCGTTTACCCGCAGCGAACCTTACCCTCTGCCAGAAAACCATTTTAGCTCTCGCAAGTCTCGTAGCGATTTCGACAGATAAGACCATTGCCAGTTGTCTAGCTCGGTAGAGTTCCTCCGCCTCTATACAACTCATTGGTAGCATTATCGTCAATGAGACTACCAGCGTTACAGAGTTTAATTGAAATAAAAAATATTTTTGTTTTCCTTTTATTTATATTAAATATAATTCTTGGCAATAAGGATTTGCACTAAAAGGCTGATTATTGGGTAGGCTACCCTACCGTGCATTAATAAGTAAGTACAATGCCTAGGAAGTGTGTAAATAATGTCAACAATTTTTGCTATATGTGTGGGGAACTAACTTTTAAATCCCAAAAACATAATTCCACCCGACTTGTCCGAAAAGCTTACGAACTTTATTTTGGAGTTAAAGAGATCAGGATAAATCATGGGCTCCTCACATACATATGTATGTATGTTGTAAAACTTGTATAACATTGTTAACAAGTTGCTTGAAAGGTACAAAACCTCATATGGTGTGGAGAGAACCGGAAGACCAAGCCACAGATTGTTACTTTTGTCTGACTAACGTAGAGGGCATCGGCCCGAAGTCCAAGCATACTGTGTAGTATCCCAATTTACCATCATCTTTACGGCCTGGAGAACATAGTGAAGAATATCCTATTCCAAAACCACCAGGATTGTGGAGTTTGGACGAAGAACATAAATGTGGCAGTGATTCAACTAATGATGGTATGCAATTCGAACAGGAAATCGACAATGATTCAGACTTTCAAACACCAGAATGTCCAAGAAACCCGCATTTAATTTTAAACGCTGAACTGAATGATTTGGTTAGAGATTTAAAACTAGCGAAATCACAGTCAGAACTCCTAGAATCCAGATTAAAAGAATGGAATCTCCTCGAAGGTGATTTCCGAAAACATGAAAAAGGACTTGCACATTGTTTCGCTCAAGAAGGGACATGAATGTTGACAACTTATTGGATGTGTTAGGACAGAAACATGATCCAAGCAATTGGCGCTTATTTATCGATTCCAGTAAGCTAAGCTTAAAAACAGTTTTACTTCTCAACGGCAATAAATACCTATCTATACCCATAGCTCACGCTGGTCATATGAAGGAATCATATGAGAATATGCGATATCTCCTACAACACATTCAGTATAAAGACTATAAGTGGTCAATCTGTTGAACTGCAGCTGGGGTATACGAAGAACTGTGAATGGGACAGCCGTGCACGAAGTCGCCATTATATACAGAAAGAATGGCCACTACGTCGACCACTAACGCCGGGTGTAAAAAATATTACTAATGAACCCCTGGTTGATCTAAACACGTATTTCTACCACCGCTCCATATCAAATTGGGCTTAATGAAAAATCTCGTTAAAGCTTTAGATCGGACCGGTAGAGAGTTCTTGTATCTGAAAGAGAAATTTCCATATTTGTTGGACCACAAATTCGGAAACTTATGAAAAATAGTGAATTTGACAACATGCTTAGTGATGTTGAACTCTTTCACTTTCTGGATGCTCATCTCGATTTCTTTCAGAAGAATTTGGGTGCGGTAAGCGACGAACATGGAGAAAGGTTCCACCAGGACGTCGCAGCAATGGAAAAGCGATACCATGGCAAATGGAGTCCTACCTTGCTTGCTGATTACTGCTGGCCATTATCCAAATAACAGGGACAAAATATCGCCGTAAAACATCCGCAAAAACATTTTGCAGTAAGTGTAACATGACAAACATACATATTGCTATAGATTTAGATTCAGTATAAAACACAAAATGAAATACTTTATAGCAAAAAATCAATGGGTGATAGAGAAAATCGGAGGTCCTTTTCTGTTTTCCAGTGTAATTTTGCTTAAGAAACACTATATTTTATGTATGTCACAAAAAAAAGTTGATTTTTGTTGAACAGTACTATCAAACTAGCGGTAATTTTTTTAAGTGTCGATGTTTTTAATATTAGTAAAGTTTAGCAATTCAGTAAGAATAGATTTACTCTGAAATCGATGTTTAGTTACACAAGGTTAGGCTGCTTTCCAAAATGCAGTACTGCCTGCTTTTTGCATCAGCAACCATTCCGAAATGCAAGCCCAAGCTGGTGACAGAACGCAGTACGTTCCGAAATTCATTGTGAGTGTATATACTGCGCAAGGAAAAACAACCAGCGCATCATGAACTAGCACGATGCACATGACAGTTTTGTTTGGTTTATGCAATCAGAACTATTTATAATGGCGAATTCCGAGAAGTAAGTTTTCTTTTAAATAAATAAAAGCATTCAATAACATTATTATAATTATTTATAAGCAGAAATCAATGGACAAAAAGCGAGATTTCACACTAAATTACAACGAGGCTGCAGTTTGAAAAGGAATTCAGCTCTACCTGAATTTTAACTTTAAAATATATTTTGTGAATATTCGGTTGTCACAAGCACCACAATTATTTAACAAATGATTAATTATATGAATTCCAATCAATTTGTTACACATTGTTTTAAGTTTTAAAAAAATAATCACTGCGCATCGCGTAACATTCCAAAACATCATGATTCGTAACGCAACGGGATATGCATCGTGCAATCACAATGCGCATTTAGTTTGAATTTTGGAAAGCAGCCTTATTGAGCACCTGGTCAATTTTATGGTCTGAATGGGCGTCCACTAGACTATGCTATTTTCCGCGTTAGTGGATGGTGTGTATAGGTTTCGCAATAATTTAATGCTACATGACATTGAGCTGACAACAAGAACGAGACCAGTGTGTTCCGTCTCATTGAGTTGAGGCCAGTGTTAATTGGGAGCCGAATTTTCACTTCAAATATCTGGATCTGTCTGTCTATAAATTGAAACATTTTACGAAAGGATCTTACAAGATTCAATTGGTGTAAGAAGTGAAATCATTGGATCATGGTATGCGTTGGACCCTCGCTAAATGGGCTTCGAACCAATTGCAAGATGATACGGAAGTGTATATCAAAATTGCATTCAGCGATGAGGCTCATCTTAAGTGAGTACGCAAGTCTGTGAACTAAAGAAGCAGAAAGTAATGTCATCAGAGAAAACGTATAATGGCTAAGAAGAGTGAAACCAGTTATTGTTTATAAAAATTTGTTTGCATATCAAACTTGAATTGCTCGTCCCAAATCCAATGAAAAAAAGAGTTTGAAGCCAGGCTTTGGTAAACGTGCTAATGTCATTGCTTTTGCATGACAACTTCGCATTGAGAACTTTTTATGAACTGAAATCAGCGTTCACATGACCTTGAAAAGAAGGGCCGTACGGGTAAATGCAGTGAGACTGTAAAAGAAGGGAGAAGGTCTTCCTTCTTTTAGAGACGGACTGGATTTATCCTGATTTCCATCTGCAACAGAGCACCAATATTAGACGATTTGCTGCTATCTAGCACCACTCACTCACAAGCTGAAAGGTTTGGCATATATTTGCGAATCATTTGAAACCTTTTTACCTAACCCGTCTCTTTAATTATAAGGCATTTTATGTGAACGCGACACAGTATTGTGACAGAAATGGGTCAAACAAATTTTACAATGAAAAGAAAATGTTGTCTTAGAACATCATAGCTAACAAAATGGTTTGTGTTCCCAGCAAAATTTGCTTCAGAACACGCCGCTTCTTAGAATAAGTTCAAGCTAATCCTGATTCAATCTTACGTCTTGGAGATTGTTAGATCTTGTACATATGTATGATGAAAAATTGAGTGCATGCATATATACAAATCCAGTATATGTAGTGTCAATTGAATATTAGGACCACTGATTCTGTGTAGGGGATATGGTTGCTCGTGAGAGAGCTTGGCAAGTTATTTTCTGCTGAGTCAATACTTGTACCATTATGTAGTTCACAGCGGAGTTTGTGCTGATTTAGTCATTCACTTAACTACGGTGCATGCAAGTAACTACTAAGATATTTCAAAGATTCTGCCCTATGAGCTTTGTACATGAAAGACAATGGAAAACTCACATATAAAAGCGTTTAAAGCTTTTATATTCATTAGGGACTCGTCGTATTCACATCTTTATTTCTTCAAAACGAAGACCAACTTAGTATTCAACAAGGATAATAGTTGTTATTGGCTTCAAAGTCTATAATAAAGAGACTTCGATCTATCAGAAGTTTCAGGGCTTTTTCAGTGATGTGAGAAACATTTATTCGATATTGTCATTGCAATGAAGAAGACCGATCAAGACCAAAGGATACAGATTATAAACGACAAAACCATGTAGATGGCATTTAGGATGCTGATACCTTTATTGTTGGCGCTATTAAGTTTTCCACTCTTCAGGACTAGGCAAACGGCAAATTATGCCGAGACGTGAAAATCATTCTTCTTTTCGGTGTGCCGTGATGGTCGCATAAGTTTAAACCCAATTTTAGTTCGCATCGAAGAGCAAGATGACTGACACTCTTTTGCACCTGCTTGCTCTACCTCAAATATTCTTTGCACCATTAAGTCTTCATCTTCTTCCGAGGCACTATATTTAGAAAAAAAAATGCGGTAAGCCATTGAATGTATTTTTATACGTCGCTACGACGACGAGTCCAGTACAATAAAAATTGCACGCCAGGCACATTTATAACCTTTATTACCACGATTTTTATAATCTTGATATATACACAAAGGAATAAAATGAAACAAAAATTGTTTGAGCAAATTTATGTCTTCACTATGTTCTCCTTCTCGACAATACAGCGGGCGACATTCAAGTCGTTCATCGTGTCGATTTCCAGAGCATCTTTTGGGGATACTACCACATTGCTGCACCTGAAACAAGAAAACGAATAAACTTTATACAAAAAAGTAATATCTTCAACCTAACCTGTCACTTTGGAAGACATTCTTCTCAATTAGATCACGCGTTGCAAAGTAAAACATCCCCGTCTCAACCAATTCTCCAGACCAGTCCTGACGTCGTGGTCGATTTGTCGGATCAAAATTTAGTGGCACAAGGCTCCCATCTGCGTTAAGTGACCAACGTAGCTTGAAGCTTCTGTTGAACGGATCCCAAACTGTACCATTGTTCACATTGGATAAGTACTTACCTTGTCGTCGCAAACACACATTCCGATGTTTTAAAGAGCTCAAAGGCTTTTATCACGTAGTCCAACTTCAAGAACACAGAGGTACACTGAAAGAGGGCCAATCTTTTGAAGGACTTGTGTTTATCCATGAATTCACGAACTGATGCAATTGAAGTCGTGGTGTCTTTGGAGACACTCTCTGGGCGGATGTGAACGAGAGCTCCATCTAAGGAAATTTAAAAACACATGAAACTGAAATGATGGCCAAGTGTGTCAATGTATAAATGTAAACTCTCTATTAATAAGGAACAAACCATGTCATGTGATAATGAAACCGCTCAACTGACTAGTGGATTGTCCCAAAATATTGACAAACGATAGATAAACTTTGTTTGAACTTTAACTAACAGTCAGCACTTTATTGTCCTAGATTGCAACTTATTCTTACGTATAAATATAAATACCTACAAAACAAAGCCAACATTGCACATCCTAATACATTGGAACATATGCTCACAAATTCCCAGTGGGATGTGCATCCCCAACCGATTCAATTTCCTTCCTCAAAGCATCATCATAATCGAAATCAGGAAAGATGATAGCAATTTCTCTTGTTGCCGACTCCCTACTATCGGAGCCATGACATGCATTTCTAGTGTCTGACAATCCATACAACGCCCTTATAGAATGAGGACTGGAGTAAATAGCTTGATATACTTTTGTAGGACCTAGAATCGACCTCCATAGGGCTATGCTATCTTTCGATGATAAAATGAAAGCCATCGATGGTCCACTAAAATTAAACAAACTAAACACAATCCCAGATGATTAAATACACTTTTCCCTACCTTCCCATGAATGTCACAAGCCGATTGTAGAAGAATCTGCCCTGGTGCTCCTCATATAGTCTACTGGCTATCTGTTTCGTAATTATAACTTCTTTGGTTTGGATGATATTGAAATTGTTTTTAATAATGTCTGTAATGTGCTGGAGAGCAGCCACATTTTTCACAACGTGTGGCTTTATTAAGGCAAACGTTATTTCCATTGAATCGAATTAATTTTAATTCATAAATTCGTAAAAGGAAATTTGAATTTAATTCACTTTTGCTCGCATGTTCATTAGAACATAAATCAACTGTCACAGTGGTAAATGTCAGTTTTAGGTGTGTTTGCTTAGATAACCGATATCTAAGTTGGTGTCACGGATGTTTGAAAAAAAAAAAAACGATTATGCTACTGACTGAAAATCAAAATTGCTTTTGAGAATAAATAAATTTTTTATTTTTTTTTATTAATTAGTAGCCTTCTTTTAACTTCTTTTACGTGGGAAAAGTTACAATTTTCATATCAGACATTGAACATAAAAATGCGTCCGTTAATCCCTGAAAATAGGCAAAAAATTGACATTTAAATGCAACATCCTCTTATTCAGTTTATGACATCTTATGACATTTTTTTATATTCCACGTAAACAAAAGATTTCACATACACATTCCGTATCTTCTATCACATCAGCGAATGTACACTAAATCTTAGTTACAACGCTTGAATTTATGATAAATTGGTAGCTTAAATAAAGGGTGTTTTTTACCGATAGATTTTGAAATAGGAATAACTTTCAAACGTGCTGTCATTTTTGACAATTTTTTAACGTTTACATTCAGTTTTGTAAAGGGTGCGTCAACAGCTGCAGTGGAAGTTTTCATTAAATTAAACAATAAATGTGTATTAAATCAATGTAGAATTTTATTGATTAATAAAGTTCGGTCCATAACAATTATGAATGGAACACAACATCGTTCATGTGGCCACCATGGCTTCTGTTGCAAGTGACCATACGAAGGTCAAAATGATCGATGACTGTTTGAAGAATAAGTAGGTCAATTTCAGTTTGGATGTTATGTTTGAGATCCTGAATTATCGCTTTGTTCTTGGCATAGACCTTACTCTTTAAATAACCCTACAGGAAGAACTCTAAAGGTGTGAAATCGCAAGACCTTGGACGCCAATCAACTTCTCCTCTAACCGAAATAATGTCATCTTCAAATTTCGTACGAAATAAAATGATTGATGGGCGGTAGCAACATCCTGTTAAAACCAGTGATAGTCCAGGCCCAATTCATTTAATTTTGGAAAAAAAGAGCCGGTCAACGTTCTCGATTCACTGTAACTGTCTCTGTAGCCCCATCTTTGAAAAAGTACGGGCCAATGATGCCGCTAGAGTATAATCTGCACCATACAGTGACTTTTTTGGAATGCGTTGATTTTTTGTGAATTTCGTAGGGGTTTTCCGATCCCCAGAAACGACAATTTTGTTTATTTACGTACCCATCCATGCAAAAATGGGCTTCATCGGAAAACATCAAATTCGATGACAAATTGTCCTGGCGATTCAACATCCAGTTAACAATTCGGCGACGTCGTATATTGTCCAAATGCGTCAATTGTTGTGTAATTTGGATTTTATAGGCGTACAAATGAAGACCCAATTGTTGACCTCGGCGAGGAATTGAGGTGTCTGCCTGAACACTTTCGCTCACTTTGGTGATGTTTTGGCGTGTACGTGCTGGCAGAGCATGCTAATATGCAGTTTGACCGGATGCCAAGCTAGTTTCTTCAAAACGCTTCACCATTGCACGAATTCCGGTCTCACTAGGGCAATTATGTTGACCGAAGAATTCACGAATTTTTAGAAATGCTACTTTTAAAAATAGCTCATGTTCGTAATAAGATTGAATAACAAAAATGCGCAGTTGCGTGGCAAACGAAAGAATGACTAAAATTCTCAAAGATTGTTTGATATCTGTCAAAAAATTCAACTACATTGAATTCAGTGAATGACAGTCAACATCCACACCATCTGTTGGCTCACACTTTATAACAAATTATCATGATTAGAAATACATCAGACGAATGTTTTCATTCAAACATATTTTGAAAAACGGTCTTCAATTCGTGAAACGCAGAGAAGATTATGTGCATATTTTGGTCCTCGCTATTCATAATGTCATTATACACAGGCGTTCACATAATGTGAGAGTACGTACAGAAGAAACGGTAGCCACTGTGATTGAAAGTATTGCAAAAGATAAGGAATTGTCAATTCAGTGTTGATCACAATAATTTTCCCTTTGTCCGCTCACCACAAAGATCTCTTTCTACATCCGTAAACTAGTTAGTGCAGGAACTAAGTCATGAGAGGGTGCTATGTGCATATACCTTCCATGAATCCATTGACTTAAGGTGGCCCTAAACGACGAGCATGCTCGCCGAACATGCTCGTGCTCGCTATATTTTTCTCGTGTAGGGGCGGTTCGCGAGCCGCTCGCTGTTGGCGAAAAATTTCGATTTTTTCGTGCTCGTTGGCTTCGATGTTCGCCGTGTAGGGCCATGTTCGCGAGCAAACCTCATTTTTGCTGTGAACGCCGCCGAGTGAATATCGTGGATTAAATATAATGGCAGCAGTCGAAAACTACCTTTTGATTAAAAAAATATTGTTCATTAAAGTGTAATAGCTTGTGTTTCATTTTTAAATCGGGTAAGAACTTTTGCAATGATCCAATACAAAGCGTGCTTTCTTCGGTTCGTTTATAATTATTTTAAAGTGTTTTCGGTAAATTAGCCATAAAGTCTAAGCCAACGCAAACAACAGCTTCTCATTGAAGAGCAAAAGACTGTAGTGTGTCAGGAAGCGCCAAAAGAGATCTGTACAAAAATTGAGAGCTAAATTTTCCAAAAAAATTCGAAATTCAGAGTTTTTAAAGCTTTCCTTACCTAAATCTAAGAAAGAGAATTTGCACGAAATTTTCGTTCTTAATACAATTATATGTATGATACATACATCCTTTCAAATTTGTAAAACAGTAGGGGTGCTAAATCTTGAAAAAACGCGTAGTAAAAAAAGCCTGGACCAAAAGGGGTAAACTTTTTGATTAGAATGTAAATTCTTTTAAATGACAGCACTGGTTGGCTTTTCAATATCTCGATCTGTCAATACACCTTTTTAACAATATTTCGGATGAATGTTTAAGTCCTATCAGACAGAATTAGTCCCGTACATGTGGTTTGTCGGGTTTAGAAAATATGCAGCGGAAGGAAGGCAAACTTATGCAATTTCCTGGATTCAGAGAAGTTGAAGTATCGGTATAACTAACTTTTTAAGATCCACACCGATGGCTGAACTCGAGGTTTTAATTTGATTTGACGTCCTGATCAATACGGATAGATTTATTAGGAACACACTTTAACTCTAGACTTATCCCTAGCAAAATTAGCTCTAAGCTATGTTATGTATACAAAACTAAGGGGTGCTAAGCATAAGTGGAGTAAAGGACCTTTTTTTGGGACAGCCGAATAGAGGTTGGATTCCCAAGGCATTCTAGATATTGGTTCAGAATATATGTACCTAATTTGTTCAGTGAGCATTGAGTCGAAAGTGGGGCGCAGACCCAAGATTTTGGTGTTGAGAGGGATTATGATATGGTACCAGCTAAAATCTGATAAACAATGTGTATATTGTTAGATTTTTTCGGCGTAAGTTTCAGTCAATCAAAGTAAGGTAATTAATTAATGTTATCAGTCCAGGGAAGTTCTCGAAAAACGAACAAAAAAAAATCTGCGTTGTAAGGCTTCTGCTCATAGAATGTGTGTGGTGTAAAAAGGTGGCCAAACTTAGCTATTGTATCAAGAGGAAGGCAGTGATATAAGTATTGGGGAAGACCAACGCTTGATAAGTCTAATGGCGGAGTTGTCTTTTTTATGATTATATCTATAAGGGAACGCGTTGCTTTAAAATTGAATAGGTGCGACAGGTAGTTGTAGGACAGCATTGGGCTCAAGAAAATTACTTTGAACAGAAAATCTGCCCCGATCATCCAGCAGAGAAAGGCAATCACCAGTATCATTCCGCCTCTTCAAACCTTCAACCGTAAAACTCGTCTTGCTATGAATGCTCATCAGTATACAATACACTCAAGCTCACTTTTGGACGTACCCTGAAATATCGTGATTCGCTGTACAACTCGCCCTTTCGAGCTCTCTATTCCCAAGTCCTTATAACATTAAGACATTTAAAACCAACGTACATCGGTACCTCTCTTTCTTTCCTCCGACCGACCAGTGTGCAAATATTTTAAGGGTACTAATAATCCCTTGAGTACGCTCTAAAATAAATAAATGCCCGGATATAAATACATTTTTGATAACTAAATCGACATCATTAATCGTTAGAATGAATAATAAAGGGCCAATATGCCTACCTCGAGGTACTCCAAAAGAGACTTTCATAGGACTGGAAACCACCGACTTAAACAGAACATTGTAATGTCGATCTTCTAAGTAATTTTAAAAATCATGTAACGAAAGTTAACTGAGTTTGAGCAGATTGACTTTAATGAGAAATTTTATCAAAGGCTTTGCTAATATTGGTAGCGAACACATCAACTTCAACCGCGCATTCTATTGTGCACAAAGTACTTGACACGAGTTCAGCTAGGTTTGTAGTTGTAGATCGACCTTTGAGAAATCCATTTTGATTTTAGAATACAATGGATTTGCAATGAAAAACATTGAGTCATAAACGATTCTCTCAAACAGCTTAGGTATGAATGAAATTTCATCCTTAAAACTTTTTTATGAAAACAATTATTTAAGAATTCTTTCAAATCGTGGGAAAAATTTCCTGGGAAATGAAAAGCTGAAAGATAGGTAAGGGGTAGAGCCAAATAAAGCGTATTAGGTCCAGTGGAGCAACCATTATCGAAATTCCTTATTTTCTTGGTAACCTGTTTACGTTAACTGATTCTTACGTTATTTGCGTACAGTTGTTTAAGTACAAAAAGCAGAGATGGTTTTGTTCCTGGGTATAATTGCCAAACGTCTGGCTAGGAAGTTGGCAAAAAGATTTTGCAACTACTTATTGATCGGCAGAGGCTGTATTGGAAAATTTCAGGGAAGATGGATCAGACATTCGATATAGACAGAGTGATGACAAAAGCAATCATCATTGGAGTATGATCTAAGATAAGTCCACCAGAGCTTATTTCTTTTATTGTGAAGTGATCGTAACTTTTTGCGATACCGATGTGGTGAATGTGAGGATAGTAGATAACCTATTCGGACGCGTGAGTTTGAGTACAGAAGTATCCTTAAGGGATATTGTTCATCGAGTAAATGTAATTAGAAACTTTTGGGATATTAGTTGGCATGAGTTCAATCAGTTCAAGAGAGAGAAAATTCCAGCCCTAACAGTTTATATAAGTTATCGTAATTATAGAATAATCAGTTATTTGACTTCTGTCTTAGATGCAGCGAAAAAATATCAATCAAGACAATCAAGTGTAACTATCAAAGATATACCACGGGTGAAGTTCATATTCCTTCGGTAAAAAGCTGGGAGGTGAATCACCTCAGTTAGGGCGGAAAAATTACAAATCCAACTTGGAACAGCTATATGATAAAGCTAAAATTAAAATGATTTTCACATGAGTTTGACTAATGGACGCAAGTGTACGTATGATATTTTCCCCTAGATTTGACAAAATTAGTATGCTTTTGCAGCTGTTTAACCATACAAGAGAAAGGGTTGATAAAGTATTAGTCGGTTGTCGATGGCTGTAAACCTAGAAAAGGAACCCCAAAGAAAAGCTAAGTAATTTCAAAATATTCTGAATGTTAAAATCAAAAGTCAAAAGAGGATGTGCTTTTTAAAAACGACAGTACTTCGTATACATACATTTGATAGTTTCTTCCTTAATCCTTTCATCGTCTGTTGATACCCATATCTCAGGGAAGAGCTTAGACGCATTTAGGGTTTCTATAGTTCGTCCGAGTAAAGATACACCATCCACTGGCATTAAATTCTTCTTATGTATCCCTTTAGAGCCACCTCTTGCAAGTACCAATGCAATCACGGCCGTTGAATTTGTGCAATCCGAACTAAGTAAATCAATTTGCAATAGTTCTTAAACATTCTATATTAGCAATATGAATATCTTACCAAGTGTTAGATTGTTTCGATTTCACAACAGACAAAGTTAGAACCAAGGTGACCACTACAATAACTAAACTTTTAATAGAAGACATTTTGTGATAATAAGATACGTCTGGTATCAACGACGGATGATAGAAGATTGTGAACGTGATCTTTGGGCAGATACCAAATTCACACAAATTTCATACAATGAATTTATTCTTTGGAATCAATTTAGATTTCCTATTCACAAATTAGCAAATATTGTACAATTGGGTACTCGTGCGTACATAGTCAAGAAAGAAAATAAAAGAATGCATGCCTAGTGATGCTTTGTGTAGGGTAGGAGGCCCACAAATGCACGTTCGCAGTTTAAAAATTAGATTTTTGTTTGTGTAGGAGGTGACAGTTTCATTGAAGTGCAGATACGAATAGTTTGGTTCGAAGCCCGGCATATTTACACTTGATTGGAATCATAAGATTCGGTCACTGTCGACAATTGAGAAATTGTCAAAATTGTCAAAAATTCAGATGTTATTTGTGTGGAGGCAAACCAAAAATCATTGAAACCAATGGTTGTTTACTCGTTAAGAACATTATGAGAGTCAAATAAGAATCAATAAACTAGCAAAAGGAAGAGGGAGAACACTTTTCGAATTGTGTAACGCAGCATAAGAATAATAGTTTGTGGAGGTTGATCGGACGTAGAACAGTTTGGAGTATTCGATTCGATTGAAACAAAGTTAAAAGAGAAGTAGGGAAATTTCGAAACCATATTTTGGGTCATGCAACAAGAAGTGTCATTTTAAATTAATAGAAAAACGCAACAGTTTTATGAAACGTGATGATATTTTTATTTTAATGTAAAGTACAAACTCTAGGGATAGTAATGAAATACAATGGGCCGTATTCATAAAGAAAAGGATATGCTTATACTTGCAAAATATGAAGGAAATCCTTCTGCTTGTATTCATAATAATTTGGAGCAGAACCTTATACTTTTCGAGTAAAATCATGTCCTTTTATTCACATAAAAGTAAATGGGTATGCATAAATTTGACCTTTTACTTTAAATAAAAAGCAAATCCTTCAAAAAGTCTGAGTTAGGTCAGTAGCAGACTCATCTCGGTAGTAAAGGGTTGTGTTATCCGATTTTCAGCGCGATGGCAGATGTTGCGCATGTGAGGGATGCTACATATTACAATCCCCGCTTATCTGCACTTGTTAGTGATTTTAAAGATTTATACCGTTTTGAAGAGAGAAACTTACAGTGGCTCGCATACAGATTTTTAGGTACGAATGAAGAAACTCGTGGAGGTGCTTTGTCAACTGCTCATAGAATGAAGGTATGTTTGCGATATCTCAGTGATCCTGGATATCAAAAAGGTGTCGGTGATGAACTTGGTGTTAGTCAAGCTACGGTATCTCGGACTGTGAATGCAGTAGTTAACAGCCTAGTTGCACATGCAACTGATCGGATCAAGTTTCCAACTACCAATAGTAAAATAACGGAAGCAAAAGAGTTATGGAACATTAATCGAAAAGGTAAATCAACTCTGAATATTCAAGCCACTTGTGATGCCAAAGAAACTTTTACTAGTGTCGACGTTATTGGCCTGGATCCGTACATGACTCGAGAATTCATGACTGGAAAAATTCAGAAGTCTGTCTAAAATTAAAAAAAAAAACAAAACAATGTTGTGCTCATTGATGACAGCGGATATGCTTAATGACTCCTTTTAATAATCCTACTTCTGGTGCAGAGGAAATATACAACCAGGTTTTGAAAAAAGAAAGACTGATCATTCAAAGATGCTTTGGCCAACTGAAATGCTGCTTTCCTATCTTACAGTACGTTTGTCGCGTAAAATTGGAAAATGTGCCAAAAATGATAATTGCCTATGTCGCTCTTCACAACTTTGGTAAAACCTTAGGCGAACCTGACTTCGAAGATGTGGAAGATGCAGCAGAAGAAAATCACCAAGAAGAAAACCATAATTTTTTTGACAACAGTACAGAACTTCGTCTTCGCCTACAAGGACAACAAATCAGAAGAAATTTGAGTATTCTCATAAACAATTTTGGAAAAAATGAAAAATAAAATATAAAATGAATAATGTCTTTCTGAATGATTCTTAAGTTTTATTTAATAAAATCCAATTCCGTTTAAAAAAGTTAACATTTACGAAATAAGCACATAAACAAATTAACACTTTAAACTATTTAGTTTACGTTTTCACAAGCCCATCACTAACAGTAGTCGTTTGCTGATCAGTTGGTGTAAGTTTCTCCATCATTTCCAACTTCTTTTCATAGTATTCTCTTTCTGGACGGTATGCACTCGTGCGGTACTGCTGCAACAGGACTAAACGTTGAAGTTGACTTGTTGTTAGTATTCGAGTTTCGTCCGTTTCGTATTTCTCTGTCTTTCGTTTTTGGTGGCTGCAAATTTTGTGGTGGTTCACAATATGACTCCTCAGAATGGAATTCAGGCGATCTTGGCTGAATGCATGCCGACTTCGATGGCACCGCTGATTTTTCTAACTGTTGGGTTTGCTGTCACCGTCTATTGCTTTTTTTGTTGTATTGTTATTGTGAGAAGCAACAACAAGTCCACATTTTACTTGTGCTTGAAGGAAATGCTCGAAGTATTTGTATTGTATTTGTAGAGTAAAGTAGTTTAAAAATTATTTCAATAAGATTATTGCAACAAATTAGTTTACAAAAAAGTAAAAGTAAATAGTCTTGCCTTTATGAAATTACACCAAGTACTTGTTTTATCCTGCCAAATGCCGAAAACGTGTTTTACCAAATTGTTCGCATTGTAAAGTCGCCTAACGCTTAGAGGTAGTGAGTTCCAAGGATGGACAGCATGAATGAAAAATTGTTGCTCTGAACTTTGGTAATAGATACGCGGCTGGATTAAACTTAATGATCGGGTTGAATGTGAAATTTTAAGTTTTTCAAATAAATATGGAGGCTGTTTGCTAATAATAATTTTATGCAGGTACTTGATAGTGCAATATTCGAGATATTTATCAAGAGTACATCCCAATATGTTTTTAGCGTATTGTGAAACATGGTCATGGCGTCTCAATCCATAAACATAACAGACAATGTTGTTGAAAGCGATGTTGAGCTTACGTCTAAGGAATGCACTACAGCAATAAAAGATTTCACAGCCGTAAGTAAAAATTGGAACCAATAGAGCCCTCACTAGAATTATTCTTGTATGCAAGGGAGTGAAAGACTACGACACAGACATATTAGTTAGACATCCGTAGACTTTGCCTAAAATAGTGGAGATGTGATCATTCCAACTTAGAGTACTGTTAATCCATACATCAAGGCTCTTTACTTTGTCAACGAACTCGATTATATCATTACGAAGCAATATGTTAGGAAGATTAAAGCCATTCTTGCTGCTTCTGTTAATAACAAACTGTAAGATTCGTCGAAAGACATAGTTTAAGTGTTAGGTTTAACTTAGAGTGCCCGCATGGGGCCATTAAGTTAGAATAAGATTATTTGTAAGTAATTTAAGCTAATTTTTAAGCGTTTTTTGTTTAGCATATAAGAGTAACTTAAGTTAAAAAATAAAAATACATAAAAACTGAACTGACTGTTAATAACAAACATTTGGATTAAATTGGGTTCAGTCTCAGCGAATTACTTTTAGACCACTCTAGAATTTTTCGAAGTTTTATGGGCAGCTTCGTCAATGAGGCCTAGTTTAAAACTCAGGTACAGTTGTACATCATCTGCATACATATGCAGCTAAGAGTGATTGATAACTTTTGATAAACATTGTAAATAATAATGGACCCAGTATGGATCCTTGAGGTACACCTGCTGAGGTTGCAATAAAATCCGATATAACATTTTTAACCACAACAGCTTGTTTTCTTCCAAGAAGGTAGGTTTTGATAAGCTTGACAGCAGATGATGAAAAGACGTAAAGCCTTTTGAGTTTAAAGAGAAGAGGAAAAGTCAAGTAGGGTCACGAGAGTTGTTAGGTCCTTATCCATCACCGCTCGGATATCATCCGTTACTTTTAATAGAACAGACGTACAGCTATGATGAGGTCTGAAGCCAGATTGATGTGTACAAAGTAGTTTACTGCGTTGGATATAGACGAACATGTGTTGATGTAATATCCCTTCCATATTCCATATTCCTTCCATAAGGATGGCAATGGGTCTATATTCAGCCGAGGAGTTAGAGGATGCTTCCTTTTTAACAATTGGAAGAATTTTCGCAATTTTTCACTTTCTTGGAAAAGTGAAAGTCAGTATAACACTATTAAAAATCTGGGTTAAGACTGAAAGAATGTAGGGTAGTATGATTTTAATGAAAATCGGGTGAATTTCATCAGTACCAACAGCGTTAGTCTTAATTTTAAGTATGACCTTGATGACATCAGTTGGTTCAATATAGGCAACTTCAAAGCCATTAAATGATATGTCTAGTGAGTCAGTAATCGTGCTGGAGGCCGTTTGTACTTTCGCGAATTCTCTATTGAGTTGATTGGGATCTACGTAAAAGGTAATCATTATGAATACGAAAAGAAGCAAATCCTTTTACTTCTACATTTTGCTCTTTAGCATTACCTTTTACTTTAGAGGAAATCCTACAAATAGTAAATTTTTTTAAGAAATTTTCTTCGTGTTTTCGCATAATTGCGGCTGTATTTCGCGATATTTTCTTTCAGTGCATGAATCGTTGATGTAGCATAGCCCAAAGGAATAAGTTTAATGGTATTAAATCGCACGATCTAGGCGGCCATTTGAGAAATCACACCTCAAGCAATAGAGCCATTTTTCCGTCAGCTGTGTGCCATGTGGTCCGTCGTGCTAAAAATAAAGGTCGTCCACGTCCAGTCCATAGCACCAATTTCAGCAAAAAAAAAGTCAATCAACAACATTTTGGATGAAGCGAAACGATAATAGTGAGCAGTTTGTCGGTCTCTGAAATTTGTATTGCGTTATCATTGGAAACACACTCTTTAATACATCGGACCTGACACAAGAGCAGCTATGTCCTATTAAAAATGCAGTGATGTTGCGATTGCGACGAATAAGAAATTGTCATTCTGAGGTCCAAAGTTGGCAGAGAGCCGAGATCGGTTCGCCTATATACTTCAATCGTTAATAATGCTTACTTAAACATGCTTACTATTCTCAAGTATAATATCGAAAGGCATGTCTCACCGAAAAGTGGAATCAATGTGTACATCTATCTGGCGAAAGCAAGATAGTTGCACTTGATATTTCTAAGGCATTTGGCAGAGTTTGGCATCAGGCTCTTTTGTCGAAAATGCGTGCATTTGGGATCGACAACTTTCTTCTTCAATGGATTAGAAACTACCTTTCGGAAATTTCAATTCAAGTTGTCTTGGACGGTTTCAAGTCTGATATTCACAAAATAAATGCTGGAGTGCCCCAGGGCTCCATTCTGTCTCCAACACTCTTTTTAATTTTCCCCAACGATCTCTTGTCTGATACTGCTAATCCAATATACTCGTACTATATTCCTTTGATGACGGCAGTACTCTCTGCTTTTCATATTCGTTTCCGGAGTCACGTCCCTGTTCTTCGGATGTAGAGCGGGAACGGCAGCGTATGTTAAGCTCACTAAATTCCGATATGACAGTATAACCAATTTTGGAACTATCAACAGAGGGGAATTTAATACTCCCAAAATATAACGCTGTCTGCTGTCGTTAAAGCGAAATTTAAACACCCAGCCATTATCCGTGAATGGCACTTGCATCGTCGAAACCGAAAAAATTTCCATCCTCGGTATGTGTGTCAATGAAAACTTACGTTGAAATGACCACATATTCGATGTCGCCAAAAATGCTGCGAAATATCTAGGTTTCTTCAAGCGATGTAAGGAATATTTCACCCCCTCTGACCTGGCTTCAATATATAAGGAGTTTATCTGCCTAAAACTGGAGTACAACGGTCACATCTGGTCAGGTGCTCCTAAGACGTATTTGCACCTGCTAGATAGGATCCAAAATCGTGCGATAGAACTCATAGGTGATGCCAGTATTACACAGTCGTTCGACACAGTCGAACACCGGCGGAATGTCTCCTGTCTTACCTTGTTGTATTAATATTTTCACCACATTGAAATTGCCAGTAGCATTCCGCCAATTCATGTTTGTAACACCCGTCTCGGTTTGAATACTCGTCAGTTCACCCTAAAGCCCATCTTCGGACGTACCCTGAAATATCGTGATTCCTTCCTAAGCCGTACAACTCGCTTATGGAATGCCAGGCCGAGCTCTTTATTTCCTAGCCAGTATAACTTGCAAACATTTAAAACCAACACACATCGGTATCTCTCTTTTTTCCCTCCCTAACTTCCTTGCGCCAGCGCTATGTGCAAATAACTTAAGAAGTATATCGGAAACAGAAAGAGATGTCTGCTAATAGTCACATTATATTACTATCAGCTGACATATAAATACGAAAAGTGGATCTCACTTAAAATTTGAGTTTGAGATTTGACTCCCAGTACCCTGTGAATAAACGGAGTGTAAAACATGGCAAGCATAAACAAATCAGTGTTTTAGCTGCATAAGGTGAAGATGTGACCAACTAGACAATATGAGCTTTTATGCTCGATGGTGCTCCAAACAACATTCCTAGATGGTTTCTTGCTGATATTGTAGGAGACTCAGCTCAAAAGATGAAAAAAAAAAAACACTTTACGATGGTGTTAAGATAGTCTAAGCTGGTTCTGAGTTTAAATGAGCATATCGAAGGAGAAAATTTCAGAACACACACCGGCATTACTATCATTATGGACATTGTAACCGTGCTTAGGGTCTGCTTAAGGTCATCAACAACATCAAGAAGGAGGGCATAGGATAATTAGCGTCTCACCATTATAGAGTAATGTGTCGAGTGAATAAACATGCAAGATCTGGGATAAACTGACTGATATCTCCTTGTATAAGTGAAGGGTTATGTATTTTCACCAACGATTTTAGACTATGAGTTTATTTTACAAAACTAAACATTACTGAACAGGAAATCGGGATGTTTTACAGCCTTTTTGCCCGAAAACTACATCAAACTCGGAATAGGAGGGATGGAATGAAAAGGTAAAAGCTGCGTTGTATCCTTTTACTGTCCAAATTCGGGAAAAGTCATGTTCAATTCTCTCCGACGTTGAGCCTTACATGTTTAAGAAAGGCGAACGGGTTTACAGTCTAGTTAGCGCGGTACTTAATCAACTTTATGCCATTTTATGCACCAATGTGTTTGAGGATGTCTTAAAACGTCTTTTTCAATTGCTTTGTCGTTCGACTGATGTGCATTTTCTGACCAGGTCAATGTCACTGTACAGCTCTTTCGCTGTTACATCTCCTCTTTCAAATGTAACGAATTAAGTTCTTCTTCATTGCCTTTGATACATTTCTTCTTACTGCGCCATAGAGCTCAACCGGGATGATGAGGATTTCATATAGGTAGTGTACCTTTAAAGTTGTTGGCAAGTCCTTATTACCAAATGCAAACCTTCATTTGATTTGAACACCTTATCAGAATTCAATTCAAATTCAATTCAATTTAAATTTCTTTATTCATATGTATATACAAAAGTTACAAATTTAAAATACGATTTTACATGCATTTGATATGTTCATATAGAATAGTTAGTGACACCTTTATTTATGAAAAATAGAGACGATGCCACATTATAAAAAAAAATAAAAAAATTACTTTGTGGTGGGGTGTACAATGGTAGAAAAACAGAAGTTCAATTCAAGAAAAAGAGGAAAGAAGAAAAAAATAATCTTTAACAAATTAAAAGCGCTTACACACAAAATGGCAGAAATAGGTAAATATATAGTTGAGCAAATGAGCAAATAATTTTTATTTATTTACTTTACTATATTTTAAATTGGATAACTTAGTAGAGTTTCGATTTCATGATGATTAAAACTAAGAAGCCTTGATTTAACTACTTTAGTGAATGCGGACAAATTTCTTATGGATCGAATTTCTAAGGGCAGAGTGTTAAATAGTTTGCACGAAACAATGGAGTAAAAGTTTCTGTAATTTGTAGTGCGAAAAGCAGGGACATTTACAACAAAGTTTGAATGGCTGCGTAAGCTACGAAAGTCAGAAATTGGACTCTCTAGATACCCGCCTCTCATGAAAAAGACCTTAAGGCGCAAAGGGAGAATGTTCAAGGCCCTGAAAAGGTCCATTGTGTGCGCATAACGGTGAAAACCACAAACACTACGAATTGCAGATTTTTGAGGGACAGTTAATTGCTGCAGTTTACTAATATAAGCACCACCCCAACTACAAATCCCATATTGCAATCTTGACTTAATAAACCCTTTTCGAATAAATACTTTCTAAGGCGGAAAAGGCAACGAGTAGCAGAAAGAAGATATTTTTTTAAGGCAGAAATGTGCTTGGACCAGTTCAAGTTTTGATCTATTGTAACACCAAGATACTTGAAATTATCTACACCTTCAATTTTGAAGCAATCAATACTGCAGTTAGTATTCCAGTTGAAGGTTTGACCACCTTGGATTCTGCATTGGCTGTATAGCAAGTTGTGACACGGGCAGATTTTAGAATGAAATATTATGTCTAAGTCGGGGTACTCTTGCTCAGTAAGACTAATAAACATCAACTTAGTTTTACTACTAACAATAAGTTTGTGATTAGCAAACCAGCATCTAAGTAGGAAAACATCATGGTTTATATCAGCGATTAGATCTAGCGGACTGGCTGAACAATATGCAACTCCAAGGTCGTCGGCAAAAGCTGTAACTTTACCTATGAATGGGAGAGAAAATAAGGAATTTATGTATATTAGGAATAAAATTGGGCCAAGTACAGAACCTTGGGGTACCCCCAGGTTATTGGTTTCTGAACTGCTTATATTGCTTCCAATTTTTATTTGCATTCTATCTTTAAGATAAGACTCAAACCAATTGTGTATGAATCCTCTGAAACCGACCTTATATAGTTTATCTAATAGTATGACGTGGTCAACCATGTCAAACGCCTTAGTTATATCCACAAAAAGGCCTGCACAAAAATGTTTTTTATCTAGTCCCTTATGTAAAAGGAGCAAAAGTCCAATAGAGCATCTTCAGTGGAGAAGCCAGTTCTGAAGCCAAACTGCATAGGAGAGAAAAAATTATAATGATTGAGATAAGTTAATATTCTCGTTTTAATTATTTTCTCAAAAACTTTTGAAATTGATGGCAGTAAGGAAATTGGTCTGTAGTTTGATTTATCTGTCCTGCTGCCCTTCTTAAATAACGGAATTACTACAGCGCATTTAAGTTCAGATGGAAAGGCACCAGACATAACACTAAAATTAAAAAGGTATGTTAAAATATCTACTAAGTTGGGTCCAATGTACTTGAGTACCAAATTCGATATTTTATCATTTCCATGTGAATTAGAATTAGGAAGGGAATTAATAGTTTTTAGTACCTCAAATCCCGTAATGAACTTAAACATGAAGCTGCTTCTAGAACAGTTGTTTTGAGAGCCAGCCTTAGGGCAACAGTTACACGAAATTTGCGAATTACTTGGAAAGGAAGTTTGTCCAATGGAAGCAAAGTAAATGGGTCTAGTAGGCTCAGCAATAAAAGATAAAAAACCATGTTCAGCCATGATCGCTTGGTAGGAATCAGAAACGGAGTTAGAACATAAGATATCTACTCGTAGATTAAAATCACCTAGGATAACAAGATTTCCAGATCGTTCATTGGCTAACAAATTTGAAAATTCATCCAAAAACAAATTCGGAGAAGAAGAATGAAGTCTGTATATACAGATAAAATTGAAGAATTCATTGTGAATATTGCAACAAACTTTAATGACGTCCGCGCTTTTTAAATTAAAAGTTTTTACATCACACTCATACAAGTTTAATGTAAAAACTCCAACTCCCAGCTTTCTAAATTATTACAGCTATCGTTCATATTATTGTGCTTGAAGAGCATTAATATCCTCAAATGATCTTATGACAACAGCCTCACTATTATCACATTTTCTCATCAAAATACGAGAATTACGGAACCATAAGTATTTGTATTTAAACTCTGTTTTAAATTTTTTAGCTGCCATAATTAAAGCTTTAAATAGTTTTTTAAGCTGTCATTAATAAAAATATTACTATTGCTACCGTCAATAAATAGCGATGAGTTCAGTTTCCTCCTTGCAATTTTCTTACTCTTCATCACTACCTCTTTGACCTTCTTTGTTGAGAAATGTACACAGAGAATATTACCGCGATTATTGGTGGTGGTGGTTATGCTCTTCTTTTTTGAATAATCTATGCGCTTTACATAACATTTCTGTATATACTCAGTCGATATGGAGATATTTAAAGCTTTGTCTAAGATCTGCTTTACTCTCTCCCTGGCGTTTGAGCTATTTAAATCTGGTATACCAACAACTGCAATAGCATTCTCCTTCGTGAATAATGTCAGAACTAGACAGAACAGATGAAATGACTGCCTTAAAATATGTAAGCAGATAGCGAGTATCGATCAGAACTTGTTGGAGTCTTCTTCAGGATCTTCCATAATATTTGATTTATTGTTGACCACACTGAGAGAGGGCAATCAGATCTTTGACAAATGATTTTATTCAAACAAAACGCCGCAGACAGGAATCTTTTACTTGATGTTAAGGAGACAACTTAAACAAATAAAGCGGAAAACTAACTAGGCGGGCTATGTATGTGGAAAGGCTTCGAAGAAAAATGTTAAACAGTGCAAAACTTCAGACCTTCAGGAGATAAATCGCGTCGTGTGTTGAACTACGAACGTTGCAAAAAGAGGCAAGAAGTGCGTTAACAGTAGCGTCATTGTATCGGGAACTAGAAGAGGTGCCCTCACAATTTAAGACTGCAAAGGGCCTTAATCAGAAATCTTGGGTTTCAATGGCTCGCGATTTTGTTCAATAAAATGATGAGAGCCGATCAAATGGCTAACCACTGGAAGGTGAGCTGTCTTGCTCCATTGTATAAAAGCATAGTTGACACGATATTAAATGGCTGAGAGCAATGTCACATACTATCAAAATATAGAGAATTTTATAGTAGACTGCCGGTGATAGTGATATCATAAGCATTTAAATGATAAGTCTCTTATCTTAATAATAAGTGTGATTTAATAAGAAGAGCATATCCGCTGAAATTTCCACACTAAGAAACAAATAGGGGACAAAGTTCAGCCGGAGAAAATCAGATAGTTTTGCCGTGTTCAACGAAAATTGGACAATCCGGACTAAACATAATTATATGGCGGGTATAATTATATTAAATTCCATGAGTGGCTCAGCACTTTAAATGTATATGCAATAATATTTCAACGGTTAATAAAAGAAGAAGATGATTTACCTAAGAAAGGTAGCAACACAAATTACAGAATCTTGAAATTCCTAAGATAAAATCTGTGAAAATTTCTTCACAACGTGACTTGCGGTATTGCTGCCAGACAAGTTTAGAGTATATATGTGGATAAATATACACATATGTATGTAAGAAGAGATTACTTCTTACTCAACCAGATAATGGAATTTTTAAATAAACAAACGTGCGCTATCAACCTTTTCGACGATGCCAAGAACACCCCCTATAGTAATATGTACTTTTTCTGTAAGCTTATGTGTATCTCGAAACATTGTAATTAGCCAATAAGCATAAAAATATTTTAATTGTACAATTTAGAGCATCGTAGGTTAGCACGTTTGTTTTTTCTAAGTTTAGAGATACTGGGAAAAACCCGCCAACTTCCAAACTGATTCCGGGAACTCTTGTCTGAGAAAAAACAAATTTCCCAACGAACTTCACTATTTACTCCGATGAATAAAAAAAATCAGCTCGAATGTATTGTATAATATGAGTATGTTTATTTAAAAAGAAAATTTCATGGAGTTTGAATATAATACATCTGATAGTAAAATGGAATACAATAAATTTAAAATAAAATAGCCGATGCTTGCTAGCGAGCTCAAAATAGTTAGTCATATGACGCTGACTAGCAGATAAGCTCTCCACGGGTCAATGTTATAAGACTGATAATTGTACTCGTATTTGTATATCAAAAAGTTGGTATACACTTGAGTGTTTTTATTTTTTTTTTAATTTTGAGAGGTCTTTCCATTGTGCTCTATGTCTTAATGCAAACCCACTATGTATATGCGCAAAACGTGTAGTTAGTCACTTCTCATTTTTGTTTCATGATTTATTGCTCAGAAATCTTATCATGATTTTAATTTATTCTAATGTACCGATAAGCTAATTTGCATATTCTTCAATACAACATTTAGCAGCATACACCCAGATTGGGACCACTTGTTTCGGAAGAGAAATTGAACTCACCCAACTTATGCCTTATGAGGCAAACATCAGCAATGAGTCAGTAAATTAATGACTATCTGAATTCTATCTTTATAAAATTTATTTATAGGTACATCAAAATTTCAATCAAAATCAGAGTAAGAAAAGAGAAGAGCAGAAAGGGACGCTAAAGATTTGAACAGCGGAGTCTGAAAACTGCTAAATCATCGATGAGAGTGCTCTATACATTATGAATATATAAACACAAGCATCAGTTCGGAAAACCTAGTATATATGTCAAAGGTCCATAGAAATTACGCAGATGTTTCACTTGCTTCCCCATGCACAAAGTAGGAACTATGCCGTCCAAAAATAAAAGTAGTAATGGTTCCTGGTTCCGCTTAAATCCTCTATATTCTGAAGTTCCCGATTGTAGAAAATAATTAATCAAGTAGAGTCCCATTGTTGCAATGAAGCAAATAGTTATCCTCGGGCACCTTACAGATAGCGTTAAGAGGGATTATTACTAACATTCCTCCACCATCATAAGTAACACCCAAAGAATGCAACTACTAATATTTCTACAAGATTTTTGAACAGCGTTCTTATTGTTACTTAAAAATTTTACTGGGCCCTTATGACACTAAAATGCGAAAGACGAATACATTGCTATTAATTTTGGGCAGAGATCTGCGAGGAATTTTGAGGTTCAGACTGGTAGAAACACAAAAAGTAATAACAATGTCAAAAAGGAACGAGGTTAAAGTTAAAACATTGACCAGATCAGGACTTCAATGTCAGGTGGAGTTTAAACCTTCTGGAAATGGTCAAAGCATCTAGATATGAATTCAAGGATTGTAGGCATCCTGAAAATTCGAGGAAAATCTTCTTGATAAATTGAGCCTCAATATTGTATCGATCAATGGACAACCCGCTTTACTACGCCAATGATGTAAAGTGAGATTACTTTCCTTAAAAGACGCATTGCCGTCTTAGTCTTCTACATGTCTATGTACGAGTATCTCAAGGAATTCTCCGTCTCCGTCTCCGTCTGATTCTGATTCAGGTGCCATTCATTCACTTCCAAATAGCAGAAATCCTTAGTTACTTCAAATTTGTAGCTATCGAAAATGACAGTTTGCTTTGAACGATAGGCAACTGATATACATGGTACACAACTTGTTGATCTAATTAGCTGTGATATGCATCTGCATGCATCTATCTATCTACAAAGCATATGTTATAAACTTGTGCGAAAAAAATGTGCACATATATGATATGACCCTGAAGGGAAGAAGTGCCTCTACCTCATATTTATAAGAGACAGTGGAAAGCACACAATTTGCTACCGCCGCCATCCAAGAAGTCAAATAGTAAGATATAGAACAGAGAACAGAGAATTTGGAAATAGATGTTTCATTGGAGGTAGACTTATGGAAAAATATGTCCATGAGACTAGTGACAATCTGCAATTGGACTAATTTCGCTAACATCAGTTTCATTGCCCGCATATTCCAAAGAAGGGAAAAGACGGCGCGTTTTGCAAAGAGATCATATACCACCGGGGCATAAGCCTGCTGAACTTAGGATAGACGATCTTTACTGCTGTAACATGTAAATGTCTAATTGCGATCGTCAACAAATTTATAATTCCATGTCAGTGTCGTCTAATACCTGCTATAGATGTTCACTCTACGGCAGATTTTGGATCTTAAAATATCAAATCAATACCCAACAACTCGTCACCCGTTTTAAACATGGCTTACGAAAACGTCTCTAGAGCCAAGCTTTGCAGAGAAATGTCTGGTTTAGGTATTCCCGACAAACTCGTTTTATTGTGCAGCATATCGCTGATCTATCAAATCCTAAAGAAACATCACCGAATGTTTTGATATCAAACTCTTTTGATGACACTCTGTAGTGATCCTCCTTTAACGTTGTGTTCGATGAAAATATGCGCAACCCGTAAGAAAACACCAGAAACACAATGTTACCGGTGACATTGATATAATCTGCATTTGTGGCTTGTAAACAGAAGAAGTTAAAAATGAAGCCTCCCGCGGTCAATGGCAGCAAAAAAAATATATTTTGTTATCAACAAAAGACAGCCAATACCGATGCATTAAGCAAAATATGACAACGGCAACTAAAGGTTTTTGTTTGCTGTTTGGTTTTTCAGTGTTTTATTTTTGACAGTTCACGCGTGATTCGTGACATGTGTCAAAGTCAAACATGCTCAGTTACTATTGCCATTTCATGAAGGAAGGACGCTTACAAATTATTGAATTTTATTATCAAAATTCGAACTGCGACCATTTTACGGTTGCCATATTTGACCTACTGAGCAAGTAATTCATACCATAGTGACCAAATTTCGCAACAATTTTACACTATTGGACATCAAGCTGCCTACCAGTTGCATAGAGTGCGTACAGAGCAAAATATTGCTGCTGTATCCGCCAGCGTTAATGAAGACCGTGATTTTTCCATTCATCGCCGTTCGCAGCAATTGGGATTGTGTTACTCGACTACGTGGAAGATTTTACGCAAGGGTCTTGACCTAAAACCTTACAAAATACGGCTCGTGCAAGGACTGAAGCCGAACGACCTACCACAGCGTCGAATCTTCAGTGAGTGGGCGTTAGAAAAGCTGGAGGAAGATCCGCTTTTTTATCGAAAAATTGTCTTCAGCGACGAAGCTCATTTCTGGTTGAATAGGAATGTTAATAAACAAAACTGCCGTATTTGGTCCGATGAGCAACGTCAGGCAAAATGCGGTTTATGGCCCGGCGGAATCATTGGTAAGAATTTTTTCAAATATGATCTTGAGAACAATGTTATCGCCAATGGCGCCCGCTACCGTTCAATGATATCGAACTTTTTTTTGCCCCAAAACAACGAGTCGACATGTGGTTTCAGCAAGATGATACTACGAGTATACGCCACACAGCACGCGAATCGATGGACCAATTGAGAAATGAGTTCGGTAAGACATTTATCTTTTTGGACCTGTGAATTGGCCGGCTAAATCATGCGGCTTAACGCCTTTACACTATTTTTTTATAGGAATACGTCAAATCACTCGCCTATGCCGATAAATCAGCGTCAATTGCAGCCTTGGAAGACAAAATAACACGTGCCAAAGGTAGGTTGGCAATTTATCTAGCCATATAACTACTTAGTAGTAATGACATCAGTCAAATGCTGTGTATGGGTTAAGAAGATTTTCGTGACAGTTTTTCTTTCTTCTTAAAGAAAATTCCCAGGGCTATGGAAGTAGTGATTTTGAGAAAAATGTTTTACAGGGCGTTTCAGAAACTTCTGTTGAAATAGGACTTTCCATAACCATAATATTTTAGTTTAACAATATTCAAAATTCTATGATTGAAGTAATAACAGGGTATCCAAAAGCTAATCCGAGCAAAACAGTTGTGAATTAAATAAAATATTTCAGTTACTCATTTCAAGTCAAACATTAAACAAACAGTTTAGAAGAAAGTAAATGGACCAGCAGTTTAAATAAAAAAAAATCAGATTTCTTGAAAACTTTCTTCAACAAGTTGGGTAATGTCTAATAAACTTTCATTGCTTTGAAATCTTTTTCGGTTCTTACATGCCTTAACGAAGAAAAGAATTCTGCCGCTCCTTGCACTTATTTTAATAGCTATATTTCTTGTAGTCTTTATTTTTAGATTGAAGAGTACTCTGAGGTGAGAGTTGTTTTTCATTTTTGCTTTAATAACTCTGTTGTTTTTTTGGCATACTCCCCAAACTTGACAGTGTTATCATTTTCTTAGTTTTTAGTTTTAAATGCATTTTATTTTCTTAATCACTAACTCTTACATACTAACAAAAAATGCTTAAATGCTAGCTTAAAATTACTTAATAATCTTATACTAACTTACTGGCCCCATGCAGGCACTCTAAGCTACTCTAAATTCTATAACTATGTCTTACGACTTTATTTACTACACTTAAAGCTAAGAAGTAATAATTTTTTATGTTTTATAAAAACTTAATATCTAACTTAAACTAAACCTTAGCCCACCTAACCTAAATGTACAATACAAACATAAATACACATAAACATTATACAAAATCATATACATATATCAGTATACACCTTTGTATACACTGATATATGTTTATGTTTCTTAAGTGCTAACCTAAGCCTATGTAAGCTGGCCACCGCTACTTACAGAGCAAATAAATTGGTCAGCTCTGCCTCATTAGTGAGGCTGGTCCGTAATTGACGGAGACGACGACGAAACATCTTCTCCATCATTCAACCACCAGAAATGCTGGTGCTGCCGAACTACATCCCTCTTATCGCGATTCCCCACCGCCCTACTGAACCTGAGGCGATCCACCCTGCCGTGTGCGAAGTCTCTGTTGTAGTTGAGTCGCTTGTCCCCAGCTGTCCGAGCGACATGGAAGATTAACGGAACCGCTGATCTATCCTGGATCAACCCTATCTGATCCAGGTAGAGGAATACTTCCGGTGGAACGGAGCCGTCAGATCGCACACGCTCGTGGTAAAGGTACGAGTAATTGGGGTAGTAAGCCCCAGATATCAGGTTATTCGTCGAGGTCATTGCTCTTGCAATGTGCCTTCGAGTCAGCTTAATTACGAAGTTGTCCACTCTTATTAGGTTCGCCCTATTGTAAAGGACCTCGTTAGGATAAAATTTCTTGTACTCCGACTCTGGTGTTCTATACAAGCGAAGACAAGCCCTAAGACAAGCCCTCTCAAACACCCGAATCTTTTCCATTAAGCTTGCTCGTACATTGAACCACACGGGACAACCACATACCAGCATAGGCCTGATAAGGGCCATGTAGCAGATTACCTTCACCCTCGCATCGAGTTGGCTGTTATAAAACAGTCTCTTTGTAAGGGCAAAAGCGCCTTTGGCTCTGGCCAGAGCAGGATCTACATTTTTGTTAAAATACAGAAACTGATCTAGCCAATTCCCAAGGTATCTGACTACATTTCGTCAGGCAAGTGGTTGTCCGTGTTGTCCAATGATAGAGGACTTTCGCCAATTTTTTCTGGTATCCCTAGAGACTCCAGGCAACGGCGTCCTAAAGAGAATGGTTTCCGAGTTCTGAAAGTTGATTTTCAACTTCTAGTCATCGCAAAATCGTCTTATCTTATCGAAGTCACGCTGCAAGAGAGTATTAATGAGCTCGATTTTTGGGCCTGTCCTGTACGCTATCAAATCGTCTGCGTACGCAATAGTATGGGGAAGTGAACCTATCAAGTCGCTTGTAAAAATGTTGAATAGGATCGGCGAATTGATCGCGCCTTGCTGAAGACCATTTTTTATTTGATATATTCCAACAGAAGTCACATCACCATTCTTCACGATGAACTGTCTGTTAGTTAGCATATTATAAAACATCAAGAGATCTGATGTTTCACTAAATAGTCATTTTATCCCACATCATGGAGTGTTGAAGCCAGAGGGCTCAATTACAACTACGTTCTACGTGTTCTACGCATCGGATATAACAGCCACTGGAATATCATTAAACCGATACATGATGATCGGACCGACAGTTCAATCCGATCTCATCTCCATTTTGGTAAAGTTTTGACTAAAGCAATATGCCTTTACCGCGGATATCCGGCAAATACTTGTAGACGAATTACAACGCAATTATCAAATGGTTTTCTGGAGACCGACTACCGATGAACCAATACGGGCATATAAACTGAACACGGTTACCTATGGAACAGCAGCGGCACCATATTTTGCCACAAGATGTTTGAAATCGCTAGCTGAGGAGAATAGCACTAAGACTCCAAGAGCAGCTAAAGTCATTAGCAAAGAAACGTATGTCGATGTCATCTTAACACTCGCGGACACTGAAGAAGAGGCAATAATGTTACGTGAGCAAATGATTAAGATGCTTGCGTAAGGAAGATTCAAATTACGCAAGTTTTGTGCCAATCAAGCAATCAACATCGGGAGAAAACGCTGTCAATTAACCAACGAGACGTAGTCAAAACCTTAGACTGATCTGGGAACCGTCGAGAGACATCTTTCTTTTCTGCTGTCAGGGCAACTTCAGTGACTCGAACCTCATTACGAAACGAACCGCGTATGCTGAAATATCACGGCTATTTTACCCTCTGGGAATTATAGGCCCGGTGGTAGTTTTGGGAAAGTTATTTATACAAGAACTTTGGAGATCCAACACTGCGTGGGATGAACCATTGGCTGCAGAACATCGTGCCAAATGCGAAGCATACAAGGCACAGTTGTACGCATTAACTAAGGTTCGCATCCCCAGATGCATACTCCTTCCACGAGCATCAGTCATATAACTACACCCATTCTCAGATAGCAGCATGGTAGCTTTCGGAGAGTGTTGTTATCTCAGGTCAATTGACAATCTGGATAACATTCAGACATCATTGTTGTGCACCAAGCCCACTTCGCCTCACTTCGCCGACCTATGGGAGACAGCAGTAAAGTCTGCAAACAATTATTGGTTAGATAAACTGGAATGCAAACCTTGTCCTATGAAAAATTAAATAGATTGAGGCAATCTTAAACTCTAGACAGATCACGCTCATGTTAAATGACTCCAATGATTTAGAGGCACTAACACCAGGAAGTTTCCTGAAAGGAAAAGTATTGAGCATCTCAAACGCAAACGATTGCAGTTCATCCAGCAGCAGTTTTGGGAGAGATGGTCCGAAGAGAATCTTACTCAACTACAAGACCGATCGAAATGGAAAAGCGGCAGCAGTGAATTATCGCCTGGAATAATGGTTCTGATGATGGAGGAGAATCAGCCACCACTTAAATACCAGCTGGGAAGGATTCTTAAGGTTTATCGAGGCGAAGACAATGTGGTGCGGGTAGTGGAGGTATGAAAAAATAGGTACGAACAAGCCAGCTGTAACCAAAATCTGCCCACTGCCATATGAAACCAACGTAACCCCACCGAATAAAGGAGATGGGGATGCCATCATCAACCTCATTGAGAGCAACTTTGAAGCGCAGTTGAAATATGTAGAGAGGATGACAGCACTTCCTTCATTAACCCAATGTGCCAGAATCTGGGTACACGAGCTGCCAAGACAAGGCGCATCCACCCAATCAACGCCAATTGGTTAGCCAATCCGTTGGCTATGAAACATCACACACAAGCACTGCAGCCAATAAATACAGGAATTGTGTTGATAGTGTTCATGAGCGTTGGAAGTCCGACATTTGTCGCTACAAAATATCAGCCGTCTATGCAAATACACTCTATATTATAGGACTATCTGCCGAACAACATTGAGCGAGTATCAATATCAAAATGCGATTCAAATGAATGAGGTAATGTGCTGTAAAACCACGAGCGAAATCGTCGATCACCATTTGATATAATCGGTAGAGTGGCTAACAAATTGTTTGGAATAGTGGATCGGGAGAAAGCTGAACAATTCGACTTAGACATCGAACGACTAGGCCAAAATCAGAAGTACCAAAACGAATTAAACAACGATACTTAACTCAACTCTTAATATCATCGCACTCAAATAGTCATTGGATGAAACTAGAGCAATACTATTATTTAACCCAATTGTAAGCATTCTAAGCTTCAGCTTTGTACGTTATCAGAAGATTCAAACTGTGCTAGTCGACGCCGTCACGGATGCACATCACGGGAAGAATTAATACGTAAACTAGACCTCATAAGGCCACATGAGCCAGGTAACGCGGCACTACCATTAGAAAGGCTGAGCATACTCTACTCCTTGGCTCGGATCAAGACCAGAATCATGGAGGATGGAATCATATTCAACATCAACTTGCCCCTAGTACACGACACTCTATTTGAGCTTTACAAGGTCATACCACTACCAATACCAAAAAACGAAAGACTGACATTTGTCAAACCAACAACAGAATACAGAATACATAGTAATGTTGTACCTTGATTACCATCAATGAAAACCAGATTTGGATACAATTACAAACATCCAACACTTCCTGTGGAGCCCAGGTTTACCCAATTCATAAGGAGAGCTCACCATGACTGAAAAATATCTGCTAGAGACTAAGGTTTCATCCATCTGAAATCGCCAGTAACATTCCGCCCATTCAAACTTTCACCCGTAACACCCGCCTAGCTATGAATGCTCATCAGTATACCGTCAAGCCCATTTTTCGGACGTACTCTAAAATTCGTGATTCGTTCCTAAACCGTACAACTCGCTTATGGAATGCCCTGCCGATCTCTGCATTTCCTGGTCCTTATAACTTGCAAACGTTTAAAAACAATGTACATCGGTACCTCTCTTTTCTTCCTCTCTAAATTTCCTTTGCCACGCTGTGTACAAACATTTTAAGGCTAAACAAACCAAGCGCGCGCTCATTATTAAAGAAGCAAAATCCACAGTTTTTCAATGATGAACACCAGCAGCACTCTTCCCTTTATATCGTTTACTAACATCTCACACGTGCTACCAATTTAGAAGACGGCCCCGTCAATGCAAATCATACAGCCACTGGAATTCAAGAAGAATTATCCGTTTAGCGACTTAAAGGGTCAACTAGCTGATACAACAAATTCACCGGACATATCAATTCACGGCATCCATACATTTTCGGTGTCTTATGCAGTTGTACTTCTACTAGTCGGCTGTGCAATATAGACAAATAGACAAATAGACAAATTTGCGGAAACTACCGATGGCACATTATAAACTTCTTGATTAAACACAACAAAATCTTCAGTTTGTGAAATTCATCCTTCTCCAATTCAAATAAAGCCATTCTCTGGCAAGTTCGAAAAGTGAATTGAATTTCGGAATTTTTCGAGAATATGATAGATCGTAACGTTGATCTTTCTGATATTCAAAAAATTCGTTATTTAAAAACATACGTCTATGGCGAAGCTGCTCGCTTAGTTCAACATCATCCTATCGATGAAAAAATTATACATCGGCATGGGAAATATTAACCGAAAGGTTTGAAAACAAGCGTAAGCTAGTTAATGTGCAGCTAAGGATTTTTATGGAACAAGACAAGCTTACTAATGAATCCGTTGCAGGCTTGAAGTCTCTGCATGACACAAGTGTAGAATGTATCCATGCTCTAACCGATCTTGGAATTACAGACGATGCATGGGACTGTATCTTGATATATGTTATTTTCAACAAACTTCCATCTCAAACCCAAATGGATTGGGAAAATAAATTAGCCACATCCAAGGTCCTTCCAGACTGGAAAACCTTTACGTCCTTCATTGAAGGTCGATTTAGCTCCCTTAAAAACATTCAAAAACTAAGAAATTGTTCAAAGCAGACAACTTATAATATGTCCGGGAAGAAATCTAGTAACTTTCACTTAAGCTCACATACCGGCAAACAGTTTCGATGTCGATTATGCGATGTTTCGCACGGCATTCGCCAATGTATGAAGTTTCAAAATATGGATGTAAAGAATCGTATAGATGCTGTCAGAAAAAAACACAATTTGTTTATTTGCTTAGAACATGATCGCCATGCATCGAGCGCAGCAGTAGCAATCGTTGCTACAAATGTGGTCATAAACACCATACGCTGTTACACTTAAAAACGCAAAAAAAAATTTCACCCAGCAAAACAACCAACACTTCAACAAAATGCAGTTACTCAAGGCGTAATAACTCTCAATACCAGACGCAAAATCATCTCATCCAAAACTCATATAACAATAGAACAACAGGCATAGACGGTGAATGTGATAGTCCCTCAACATATAGGATGAACTTTAATGCGCATTTTAACCAAATACGAACTAAGGCATTGTTGGCTACCGCGCTGGTGAAGGTTTTTGCACCTGATGGAACAAGCCACGTTCTCAGAGCATTAATCGATCCGTGCTCTGAGGCCACATTTATAACCGAAAATTCCGTTCAACTCATCAAACTTAAAAGGGAAAAGATATTAACGAAAGTCACTGGTTTAGGATTAACGTCCACTGACACTTCAAACCATCAAGTTCACCTCAAAATTTTCTCGGATATTAAATAAGTCATTTTCTCTGGATATTAAATGTTTTGTTTTCCCTCGTCTGACTTAGAAGATAGAAGAAGACTTCGGTGTGAGAAAGTTAATAGCAGAGGAGGAGAGGTGCCAACAAGATTTTAAACAGACTATCAGAAGACGGGTGATGGTAGGTACGAGGTTCGGCTTCCTTTAAAAAAAAAATAAAAAATATTCGCCAGTACTAGGAAATTCAAAAGAAATTCAACCGGTTAGCTACCGAGCCAAAGTTGCAGGAAGCTTATAAAACTGTTTGAAAGAATATGTTACACTAGGACACATGAAGGCAGTGCCACCTGGAATAGAGCGAATAAATACCGAAAACTATTTTCTACCGCACCATGCAGTATTGAAAGAGTCCAGCTCCATTACAAAGCTGCGAGTAGTTTTTGACGCTTCATGTAAGACTTCCCATGGAAATTCATTACACGATTATTTAATGGTGGGACCACGGTAACCACGGTAACATCATAGACCTCATAGCCAAATGGAGGAAATTTAAGGTGGCATTTACGGCGGATATTGCCGACATTGGATGTACCGACAAATATGGATAGCGGAAGAAGATACGAAATATCAGTTGATTTTGTGGAGAACCAGGAAAGAAGATCCTATTAGAACATATGCGCTCAATAGAGTGACATTCGTTATCGCATCAGCGCTCTATCTAGCAGTGCTTGCAGCTGATGTTGAAAATTCAAACCCACAAGTTACAAAGGTTCTTACCGAAGGCTTTTACATGGACGTTCTTATCTATGGATCGGACATTGAAGAAGAGGCAGTTAAATTGCAACGAGACCTTCTAGCTACATTACAGTGAGCTGGATTTCCGTTACGCATATGCTCCGTTCCGTTACGTTACGCAATTCGCCGAAGATTTTGGAGCAAGTCCCTGAAAATCAAAGAGGAAATCTAAATTTTGATTCACAAGATGCCATTAAAACATTGGGCATTTAATGGCATCCAGCAAGAGATATCTTTAAGTTCAAAATAGTATTACCTGAGGTTGATAAATATACAAAACTATCCGTGCTCGCAGATATCGCCCGACTATTCGATCCTACAGGATGGCTGGCTCCGAATGTTCTTGGGACACACCGATTCCTCACAAGATTAAAAAACCTTGGGTGGAATTACATGCTGGGCTAAAACAATTACATCACATAGAAATCCCACGTTAGATGGGATAAAGAGACGGAGCTGCACCTCCGCTTGCATGGTTTTAGTGACGCTTCCGAGAAAGCGTATGCAGCTGTAATTTATGCACGCGTTTTGTACAATGTACAGGAGTGCATAAACCTGGTGGCATCGAAAACTAGAGTTGCGCCAGTCAACAGAATATCTTTACCACGTCCAGAGCTTTGCGCTGGTTAACAGTTAACAGCTGAAGAACTGCTTTCCTCTAAGCATAACTTCATCAAGGTAGTCCAAAATGAAGTATTTAGAGCAGACATCCAGGCATTGGAAGAGAAAAAACCTAGTCTTAAGATGAGCATGATTCTCAACTTAAATCCCTTTGTCGACTCGGAGGGCTTATTAAGGGTAGGTGGTCGTTTAGCAAACGCATCGCTTACATTCAATCAGCGACATCCTATAATCCTCAATGGGTCACATCACTTTACAAGACTAGTTAGCGATGTGCATCACGACGGACAACAAATAATGATGGCGGAAATCAGAAACTGTTTCTGGATAACAAATTTGAAAAGATTAGTGAGTTTACGATCCACAAATGCAAACCTTGTCATCGCTACAACACGAAGACGCAACTGCAGCTTATGGGCAGTCTTCCAACAGAACGCGTAATTGCCACAAGACCCTTTACAAATACGGGGGTAGATTATGCCGGGCCAATGGAGATAAAAATGTGGAAGGGAAGATGCAACAGGTTTTCAAAAGTGTACATTGCCGTGTTAGTATGCCTCTCAACAAAAGCAATTCATATTGAATTAGTAAGCGATCTGAGTGCCGCCGTCTTCATTGCAGCGTATAGGAGATTTGTGGTTAGAAGGGGTGCCTGCAAAAACATCTATACTAACTGTGGTAATAAGTTTAAGGGGCGAACAATGAGCTAGGAAAAGATAGCAAGTTCATAACCGCGGAATGGTCGAAAGAAGTCACAAAAAGCCTAGCTTATCAAAGCACAACGTGGCATTTCAACCCTCCATCGTCACAACACTTAGGCGGACTTTGGGAGGCAGGAGTAAAGCCAATTAAACACCACTTGAAAAGAACCATTCTCTCCTCTATGTTAACGGCGAAGAATATGCTACATTTCTCAAGCAAATCGAAGCATACCTAAATTCGAGGCCATTGTGTCCATGACTACAGATCCCAATGACTTAGCGGTCCTCACCCTTGGACACTTCTTTTAATGGAGTTCCACTAAATACTCTTCCTGACAGAAATTTGGAAGAAAGAAACGTCAAAAATTTTGGAAACAATGGAACGGAACGTATCTGCATCAACTTCAGCAGCGAGCAAAATGGCTTCAACAACAACCAAACATAAAGGTCGGAGACCTTATTTTAGTCAAGGAGGATAACCATCCTCCATCATCGGGGGTTCTCGCTCGAGTTCAAGAACTACACACCGGTTCGGATGGTCTTGCAAGCGTGGTGATCATTAAGACGGTCAAGTCGATCTTTAAACGCCCAATCGTAATATTCCAGACAACGGCGTCCTAAAGAGAATGGTTTCCGAGTTCTGAAAGTTGATTTTCAACTTCTAGTCATCGCAAAATCGTCTTATCTTATCGAAGTCACGCTGCAAGAGAGTATTAATGAGCTCGATTTTTGGACCTGTACAGGACGCTATCAAATCGTCTGCGTACGCAATAGTATGGGAAAATGAACCTATCAAGTCGCTTGTAAAAATGTTGAATAGGATCGGCGAATTGATCGCGCCTTGCTGAAGACCATTTTTTATTTGATATATTCCAACAGAAGTCACATCACCATTCTTCACGATGAACTGTCTGTTAGTTAGCATATTATAAAGAATGTACAAGAGTGGTTTACTGATCCCCAGCCTAGTCAGCTTATAGAAAAGACCCTCTAACCATACGGTGTCGAAGGCCTTCTCCAAGTCAACAAGGCAGGCACCAGTACATTGGTTTTTGCCTTTATTCCATTGGATTAGACGCGGTGAGATACCATGTCCCGCCTTAAAACCGAATTGATTATCCGGAACTATACACTGGATAATGTGCATTATTCATTGCATTATTAAACAGGGTGGTGTCCACCGCTTCTAGAGGAAGATGTCCAAGTACGATGTTCGGAATACCATCGGTCCCCACTGAGAACTTAGCCCTGATTGTGTCGAAGATCTCATGGTGTTTTTCTTTCAAAATGAACGGGGGTAGGTCACCCTCTCTGGCAATGACATTATTGGCCATATTTTCGTCGCTGAACCGGGTGAAACCAGAGCCCTCGGATCGCCAGTTCCCTATTTCATTTCGAATGCAGAAGTCGTGCACCAAGACGCGATTGTCCAGGTCATAATTAGGGGCAATGATATCAGTGGCCTTGTATACTTCCTGGAAAGTCGCCCCTATGGCCTCAACCTTGTTTAATTGTCTCGTCCATTTGTTTTAGGTAATTGTCGATCTCCTCGTTTGACAAATTCTTATTGGATGGTGGGTGGAGCGTGTTCGAGGAGAGCGCTATTTTCAAGGTTGCGGAGAAGCGTGTTCATCGAGTTTTACTGTAGTTGTAAGAATGTCTTTGGACAAACTCCTCCAATTCCGCAATTTCGTTGGGAACTGTAATTTCGGTGCTAAAAATGCAATGGTCACTGTCATACACGAACGTGCGCAGACAGTTTAGCGTTTGTAAATTCGTACCTGTCAGTCGTATGCGTTCGTCGTACAGCAGTAGATCCAAATAAGACGTGCCTCCGGGAAACGACGGGTTATCCGTCGCTTTTAGACCGAGTCTGTACATGACATCGTGCTGACCCCACCAATCGAGTAGTAGGTTCCCTCTAGTATTTGGAAAATTATTTCCCCAATCTCTGTGTCTAGCGTTGAAATCCCCGCCGATTATAAAATAATTCTCCCCCGATTCCAGCCTCAGATGTCGAAAAAGCGTGTCGAGCTCTGTAATGAATAGGGTGGATTGTGAAGCCTCAGGTGCATAAAGTGTTAGCATTTTCCCTACAATTCAATACATTAAGTATTATTTTAAGTCCCATTATTACCTCTATATTGACCCCAGTTATATGAGCTGTTGCCTCTGATTCTTGAAAAAATCTCCTTAGAGATTGATTCCCTTTTAACTGATCATTTGAACAAAAGGTTAATTATAGACTCAAACCAAAATTTTAATTTTTCTTGGAATATATTGCCAACTGATACCAAATCAGGGAAAACCCTTTCTGATGTAATTTCTTTTTTAACGGGAATCGTAAAAAAAATTACCATTACCGTTAAAAAAAGGAATTACATTACGATACCCATTCAGGGAAAACCCTTTAATAGAGTAATTTTTTTACCGTGAATTGCATTATAATTCCCGAATTAGTATCAGGAATTGACAATACTTTGGAAAAAAATAATAAGAAATGTTTATTACTCGTACAAGAAAAATTAAAATTTGGGTTTGAGTTCATAATTTTTGCACAATAAGAGAGAGAGAGAGAGAGAGAGAGAGAGAGAGAGAGAGAGAGAGAGAGAGTAAAAGGAAATTAAATTTGGCTAATCTCTTCAAATCAAATCTCTAGCACAAAGGGCCGCAAGTTTGACGCACCTGAGCTTTTAGTTACATATTTATAAATATATCGGAACCCAATCAAACTAAAATTCAAAAAGTGTGCGGGAAATAGTGTTTCAAATAAAATTAAATTAAACAGTTTTAAAAAAATTATAAAAAAACTGTGTTCGTTTTTGATTTTATAAATAAACAGATATATCACACAAGACAAAAAAGAAATGATTTTTTGAAACCGTTTGTCTAGTTTTTACACTCAAACCAAAAAAAAAAAATTTGAAAATCACTTTTTAGGTGACCTTAAAAATTACTCAACTGTGACGAGCTTTACATTTTTTAAAAGCTCGAAGGTTAGTTAATTCTTTAATATTCCTAAGCAATTGATTATATAATCATTCATATTTCTTAGTGTATAGGGTTGGATTTCTGAGGAACATATTTTGTTTGGTACTTTGTACTTCAATGCACTACGGCTTTAATTTTAAACACAAAAGTTAACATATTCATAGTAACTCTTTGTTTAATAGATAGTGATTTTAACATACTTAGTATAGAGATAATTGGTGTATACCTACTTAACAGTCATACTATAAATTTTAATTGCAGTTATGGTCGCTAACTGTTTTCTTATTCGTTTCATTGATCCGAATTTTTCCAATTTTCTTATACAAATGTACAACATAGTTTTTAAAAATTAATTTAGGGTCAATGATTATCTCAAGATACTTAATCTCCAGAAGTTTTTCTATATACTCGTACCTATACCACTAAAACTTTTTTGCATTTACTTTCAATCTATTTTGGCAAAGCCACTCATACACGTTGTTTAGGTCATCTTGGATTTTTCGATGTGAATCTAGAACATCTTCTCAAAATATAGAAAGTAATGCATCGTCAGCAAATAAGGCCAGTTGAGAATATCTTAGTACTCGTTCCATGTCGTTAATATAAATATACATATAATAAAAGTGCTCCCAAAACTGATCATTGAAGTAATCCAATTTGTACTCTTTGTTTACGATTTTGCAAATAGGTTATAAACTATTTTAGTTCTGGGACAAGAACCATATTTTTGTATTCGTAACTTTTGTAAGAGAATGTTTCTATCTATAGTCGCAAAGTCCGAAACATATTCTTTTTTTCAGGCAACTTAATTCACATAAGACGAATGGTTGACTCTAATACAACAACAAGCCCAATTACACTAATAATTTAGTCTCCCCATTAAATTTTGGATGGCACCCATGAAGCGAAATAACCACTGAGCCCGCAAATCTTTCTTTCTCTCTCTGTCCCATTTTCCTAAAAACTTAACACGTGCTCAGGCATTTTAAGTGTATTAATAACCACTTGAGTGTTAAGTTTAGGGATTTCAATCCCGAAGCCTAATTTTCAATCCCGGAATATCCCGGGAATGGACAGAATATTTTTTTTTTTTTAAAAAATCAAACTAAAAATTGATGTCATCTTTTTAACAAAAAAAATCAACTTCCGATAATTGCTCACAAAAATTGAGAAATTAATTGTAAGTGTCCTATCTTTTTAAATAAAACACAGCGTAACTAATATGCTCTGCATTTTTGTTTATTAGTAAAATGAATGAAAAGAAACAAAATTTAAGAAGTTTATTTAAATTAATAAAAACTTAATTGCTAGGAAACAAACAAATATTTACACTCCATAAATGTTTATTCTTGCTCTTGGTCTTCGTCCGACCTTTGGAAATAAGACCGCAGGAAAATAAGGGCATCGAGAGTATCATCCCCAAGTCGGCTTCTAAATTTGTTGCCAATATAACTGGCCGCCGAAAAAGCTCTCTCTGCTTCTACGCTTGTTGGTGGAATGGACAGTAAATATTTGTGAACTAAATCCAGATGATGTCCTCGGGTACCTCCATTTTTAAAGAGATTCAACTCTTTTCTGAGGCACGCTGTTAAATCTGATTCTGTTTGTGTCTCTTGTACAATGGTTTGCATACATTTTTTTATTTCTGCTTGTAGCTGCTGCTTTAATGTAAGTTGGATGGGTGGTTTCAATACATTCGCACTGTTTTCTTCTCTTTATCATTGACACTATTAGAAATGTTTTCGTGTTGGTTAGTAGCAGTATGAGAGACTTACTGTGATTTTATCTGTGACAAGAATACTTCACCAGAATATTGTGTTGATGGATTTTGGAGATAGTTTAGCAAACCAGTTAATTCCGTGCGACGTGTTTGTTTGATTCTTTCTGACAATGATTTTGTCATTTTTTTGACCAAAATTGTATTTTTACTGGCCAATTGATCGAAACAAAATGCAGAGGTGTACACAGCTGGTTTTAATAGAGTAAGACCATCGACGATTTCACCTGCAAAATCAAAATCAGCATCTTTTAGCTGAACAAAATGGTTGAGATCAATTAAGGCGTTTTGAATGCTAGTTTTCAGAAGGACGAATCGTTCTAGCATAATCAAAAGGCTATTCCACCTAGTCTTGCAATCTAAAAGTAATGACAGCTCTTTTCCATGTTCAGCCTTAACATATTTTTTGGAGAATCTCATCGTTTTTTGTCGGCGACCTCTTGAAGTACACAACAAGTTTTTTAATGACTTCATTTATATTTTGCTCGTTTGTGAAATCTGGAACATGTTCGATTGCATTATGTGGGGAAATCACAACTAAAGCTGCTTTTGAGTCCTCGAAATCCTCGATATCACGGCCGTTATTGTCTACATCTTCAGTATCCATTGTATCGTTTGTTGATTCATCCTAAATTGATTCTAGTTCGTTTTCGACTAATGCTTTTTTGTTGTAAAGGACGTCACAAACAGCCAAATGTATACCGTGCACAAAGCAAATTTGATGTTCAGTGTCAGGCTGGTTTCCCACACTTATCATAACATTTGGTCCATCAGTGACAATTGCGACTATAACTTTTTCAAGAGCAAGGTTGTGAATGGCGAGACGATCCTTAAGCAGCTTTATACACATTTTCGCGTTTAGTTATCCAGAAACACGAATTATTCCCAGACTCTAGATCTTATTACGCGAGTGCACATTAATGTTCATATATCTCTTATTGGCGTGGGAGGTTCATTTATCGAATGTCAAGCTAAATCCTTCATCCATCTGCTTTCATTTATTAATTTCTGTGGTAATCTGGTGCCTTATTAGAAGGCTATAGTCAACCACACATTTCCGAATTGTCGCTGCCGATTTAGGTAAATCTGTATAACCTTTCAAAATCAGCAGTTTTCACAAGTCTGCTGATTTAATAAAAGTGACAAATGCCAGTCCGTCCAAAGCCGTCATACGTGACAAAACTTTATCCAGGGTGTCAGTATCAGTTTTTAAAAAGTAATCATCCATTTTGCGTTTAGTCGGTGGTCCTGCCGTTTGCTTCTCTCTTGATTGTCGACTAGTCGAAGCAATACTCAGTTCACCTGCCACTTTAGATTTATGGATGGCTAATAAGTGCGTGTGTAAGCTTTTACATGAATCTCCCAAAGTCTTCAGCACAGCCTTACATTTTTTACACTGTGTACTTTTTCCATCTTTTGATGTGTAAAAATGATGCCAAACTGTTGGTGACGGGTCAGATTCACAATCTTTTTTATGCTCGGTAAAATGAGTTTCACTTGACATTTTTCAAATCACACAATAATTATAGGGACTAGTACTTTATTTACAACGCATGCGAGAACACCACAAACACAATAGAAACCAAACTGATAACTAAACTTGTTTCTCTTTCTCCTTTATCCAGGCGAGAGAGTGGCCTGTTATTTACATAACCGTAATTTTTTAACTGATCACACAAACGCATTTTCTGGCGTTAAAGACAAGCGGGAGGGGATAGTGGTGTGTTCGCAGTGTCGCGCTAAACATCGGTCTAAACGTGTGCAAACATCTGTTGGGTACAAAACACGCATGTACAGCCTGTGGAAAGGCCATATATGTATGGAACATGTATTTTGTGTTTTATTCCGGGATTGGTGACTGGCAATCCCGGGATCGTTTAAGAGCAAAAGTCGATTGATTCTCCTAAACAAAAAAAAAAAGGCTCCTTTAAGGTGTTCAAAAACACTGTACACACATTTACTTTTTGCAATGCGCTCCTTCCAATTAGTCAACACAAAATTTAACGCACTTTCAAAAGAGTGACCGTTTTTAAAACCAGATTGGGCTTCTATTGTATTATTAAATTATGTTTTTCGAAGCAGTCCACCATTTGATTACACACGATTTTTTCCAAAATTTTCTCATATAGAAGTTGAGAATTTATAGGTCGAATCTCGTCGCATTTTTTTGTGTTGGTCGCTTTAGTAATAGGTGTTACTGTTACTCGTTCCAAGAATGAGGAAAAATACCATCAGCAAATGATTCGTTTATAACTTTTTTAACACTGGGCGTAGAACTTCAGGTTGCCTTAGTAAATTTTTGGGCACAAAATGTAGAGTCCATTTTGATTTTCATTGTGAGTGTTAAGGTACTATTAGACGGTCATCCAAACTTGTCATCTGGATGACATGCTGACGTCAGAGAACTTTTGTAATTCGGTTTTCATCTGCATGTCATCTGCGAGCGTGTCATCCGCTAGATGACATCCGATCACACAGTGTCAACCGTTCGGTCATCCGAGTGACATTTTGTCCCAAAATGGATGACACTCTTGCTTTGTCATCGGGTTGACATGCCTGGATGATATAGCCGGATGACAGGCGATCACACGAGATGACACTAATGGCACGGATGACACCAATGACACTGATGACAATTTGTAATTAAACGTCAGTAAAATAAAAATAAAACAACAAAAGAGTGTGAGTGAAAAACGCGGAGGGAAAACTACAGTTTGTATGATTATATGGCGCTCATTGTTCGATGAATTTAATCTGCGATCCTTGTAATAATAGAAAAATAATCAACGACTTCAAACAGAATGAATAGAAGAAAAAGAAAAACAAATAATCACCCTTATCTGGATTTCAATATGTGGTAGTGAGGATGTAATCCCAATAGGCGGGATATTGTTCGATGGACGGTCCGCTGCTGACTCGGTGTAGAGTCAATCTGCGGTGGCGAAATAGAAGTAGTCGGCATGCCGTTCGGGTCGATGACATTTGTGAGTGAAGGCGCCGACTGAGAGTAAATCAATTGCATGATTCGACTCTCCAAATTGAAGGTGACGTCTTCTGGAAGTCTTCGCAAATGTGATGCGACCAGTTCACCGAACACACAATGCCGATCATTTTGCCTACGTACTATGTTTCCCAACACTTCAGCCACCAAATTCGGAAAGCTACCAGAATTGGATTTCGAGAACAACGATGGTGATGGCATTCCCACTGACAACGGCGTTTTCGCTTTTTCTTTTTTTTGCCTTTTTTTCGGGCCTGATTTTGGTTGGGCAGCTTCGAGCAATGGTTCAGCGTTAGATGAGGTCACGATGCTTTCGCAATTTCGCCTGTCCCTAGGCCTGATTTTCTGGCTGAAAATTTGCCCAAATGGGCTTTAAAATGGCTACGAAGTGATTGCCATTTAAGACGCGCCTCGACATCGTCATCACCCTCAATATTTACATTGACAGCCACCTGTTTCCAGGAATCAATTTTGGAGTTCGGAGTTTTGTAATCCTTCCGCCCACTATTCCAAAGGACAGGATTTATCTCAACAGCAGCAATTAAACCACACTCTGTTTGACGGTCCCAGGAAAATAATATTTTTCTGCACCTTTTTTTTCCCTGAAACTATGGGTGCTTTATTTTTGGCCTCAATATCGGCTTCACCGTCGTTGTCACTCATATTATAACACAGAAGTAAAACGAAAATTAACTTTTTCAACGATTCAAACGTGTCATCCGATGTTAGATGACAATGTGGAAAATCAAGTAATGTCATCCATGGGACCTTGTCATTCGGATGGCACGCTGTCAAAAAATTTGGTCATATAGTCCCAACAGCGATGACAAGCGAACACACGGGATGACCACTGTAGGACAAATTCTACGTCATAGTGACGTCAGGATGTCATCCGGATGAAGAGTTTGGATGGCTGTCTGATCGCACCTTAACAATAATTCCGAATTATGACATTAGTTTTGCCCACCTTGTATTTATCACAGCGGTAAGATTTCTGGTATTTTGGTATTCTAGATTTCACGACAATCCGGCGTTCTGGGCTTATAATAACTGCCAGCAACTTAACTTTTCCACACGAACTTCTGATATTTTATCTATATCCGGACTCTTCGATTTTCCTGAACAAGGACTCTGCGTAAGCTCTTTTGTGGAAGGTTCTTTCTTTGCTTACATTTTTATTACATTTTTATGTACCTCGCATTCCACTTGTTTATTTTTACGGAATTTCTCAGCTGCTAAAGCTTTTTCATTGTATATTGTGTATGTCGCTGACATGCTCTATTGCGATGACGAAAAACGATCAGAAATAAGAGCACCACCTCAACTGTGGTTTAGGCTAAGTAGCCTAGTATAAAACTTTAAAGATACAAATACGCAGGCATTGCTGATGGCTTATCTCGCACGAAATTTTAACCAATGTTAATAAATATCGTTGCATTCGGCATGCTTAAAAAAATTAGAATCCGGAAGTTATCTTCAACTAAGAAAACTTATTTCAGATTTATTGGACCCTAAATTACTCGTGGTAGCTCTTGGTAATGAAGAAAAAGTGAAGTCATTTCCTGACTTAAACACGATTTCATGAAAAAGTTGCAATCTCACAAATTAGATAGTCCTGTAAATTTAAATGTACGTATTTAGTTGATGGAACTTAAGCAGGTCAAGTGGCCTAACACAAAGCAATATTTCCTAACCTGACAACAAAAATGCATTTCCCTACTTAAGTTCGTTGACTTTTAAAACTTCCAATTTGCCCATTAATTCACTTTCCCTCCCTCGCTTTCAAGTGACGTGCAATCACTTGACAGCTAGGTCAACTACCACAACCGTGATGGCAAAATTTGCATTCAATTTCATACAACGAATGGCATTATTTCTTTGTTTTCCTTTTCTTAAAATAACATATTGACACACCAATGCAACTATAGGTCGAATAGCAACAGCTATCGTTTAAATAAAAAAAAAAGCTAAAATAAAATAAAAGCTCTAAGCACCCCTCTCTTATGAATCATCTAAATTGAAATGCGCCATTTTGAAATTGCTTGAAAAAGCCCACTTTTTTATTCTTCGAAAAACCAGTCTCCGAAAGCTTCGTCCTTCACCCAGAATGAGCTCAACTTTCGACACCAAAAAGCAATAACAGCGCGTCATTTGTTCACCTCTATCAGTAGTTACATACTAAGGGTGGAATTGAAAAGCCGGTGGAAGCGCATATTTTAACATTTCCCTCGACAGCCCCCCTTCATACATAGACAAAACATATTCATAAGTCTTTAAACCGTACCAGTATCAGTTGTTCATTAAATCAGTATTACAAATATGTAGTGTTCTCGTATCAGTCCAAGTCCTCATAAATTAAAAGTCAACAAAACACCACAAAAACCACTACAACAAAGGAATAGATTCAACGAATACCACGAGTAGTACACGCGTCAACTCGCTAATACCTAAATTAACGACCTATTAACGGGCTAAAGCAAAATTACTTAAAATAGCATTTGCGGGGATAGGAATTGATTTTTCCTTCAACTAAGTCGAAAACATCATTTTTTCCTGAGTGTGTTATTCTATCCCGGTGGTGTTTCGAAAATGAAAAATCAGTGAAAACTCAGGAGGAGCAGAAATAGGAGCAAAAACAGAATCAGAAGCGGCAGGAAAAGCAGCACCACAGATAGGGAAAAAGAGCTTTTTTTTCAAAAATCTCCCAAAAGCCTTAAACTGCTCTTTTTCAAATTCGGTATCAATGAAAATCATTCATCATATTCTCGACGTTCATTCACTTTAGACGCTTTGGTGAAGTAAGTTGTTGTGAGTGACAGTTTGACAGAACGCGTGTAAAGAAAAAAAGTGTAAAGTGTTTTGAAAAGAACAGTGAGAGAAAAAAAGTGTGAACTGAATAATTGTTATCGGGGTGAAAAATTGAAGCAAAACTCATCGATAGGTAGACACATCGAGCTAAGAACAAAAAAAAAAAACCTATTTTGCACACCTAGTAGAGACAAAGGGTAAGTCCTGGATTGTATTGTTTTCATTTAGATACCAGACATGCATATGTGCGAGTGCAAGTGTGAGTTTAGGTCGAATTCGACATGGAAGAGACTGTGATTTCCAAAATCGATCATGAAGAAACTTCCAGCTGTTTAGTTGACAAATAAACCTCTCAGCAATCTGTCGGCGTTTCAACATGAATTTATAAACTATATATTGAGTATAAGAGGTTAGTAGCTGGGGAAGTTAGCGAGGGTGAATAGAACAATCTTGATGCGTTTCCTTGGTAGTAGACTAAAGCGGAGTTGATTAGTGAGGTTACTCTAAGTGGGATGCAATGAAATCATCATATCGTCCCACTTATTCATTTTTTTTTCAGCCCTGCCTTGCCCTTTGACTTTTGGTTTTGGGGAGCTTGGAGCTCTCAAACAATTTTCATGGCATGGCTGTGCTGTGGAATTGTATGTTACGGCATGGATGTCGCGACAATAACAGCAGTGGCGATGATGTCGAGGGAAACGATTTCGATGTCGGGAGTGAGGTAGGATCCAGCAACGTCCTTGTTACGCTTTTTATGCTGGCTGTGTGTGGGCAGTCGTGCGAATTTGATGGGAGATTCTGCTGATGGATTGCGAGAGTAGAAAAAAACATCCACGAAATGCATTGATTTGTGTTCTTTAATTTGTGTGCCTTACAAGCAACCACGCCCTGTACAAAGTATCATACCTTGTCGGATGTTGCTTCGTCGATTGCTGTTTGCTGTTTGTAGTTTCCTTGCGATTTTCTCTTCAAATCGTATTTTCTTATTATTTTTCTTGCACCCCTTTTACGTAACGCATACGCCCGGGTGAATTTGTGAATTCGTGAAACCGAACAGCACTCGCGTCATATGAGTTGTGCTGGTGGAAATGAGGTTAGGGCTGTTGATGATGTTAAATATTTGTGCAAATGGAATTGGAGGATTCCTTAAGTGGTATTTTGAGAGATCAGATAACAATATTCCATTGGTAATAAAAGAAAATGGTCCACAGATAGTGTTTAGGAGCGTCATCAACACTTTACTGCTCTCAAGCTTAGGACCACTCGAACATGAGGATCCAATTTTCATAATTCTTTTTTACTACTTTTGTTTTAGAATCCCAAAAAGGTAATGGCAGAGGGTAACTGGATGGCAGATTAGGAACACTTTGTGCAGTTCGATTTAATTTACTAAGAGAATTGGAAAGGGTTTCTAATGGTAGAGGTTGTGCTTATTTCTTATGTGCCATTAACTGGGTCAATTGCACTAATGGCTATCAAGTGGGCGTTACGAGAGATGATAATTAATTTCATAAGGATAAATTGTCGGTTTTGCGCGGTGGGTAGGGTGTACTAAAGCAATTGATTGTTGGTTACTCGATATGGTTGCAGTGAATTTTGTTTGGTATGAGGGATTGACATAAGAGTGAATAATTACAAGTCATGATCCTATATCCAGGACAGACCTTGGGTAATGCGTTTTTTCTGTGGTGGTAATCAATAGCTTCAAGTTTTGCATAAGTAGTTGCCCTATGAGACTTAAAGAACTTCTAGCTCTGTTAAAATGGCCTAAGCTTGATGGCTTGAAGCTCGAAATTCATAGTGTAAGCCAATGCTCATCTCAGTAGATTTCATCGATCTATAAAATGTTAAAAGATTTTAAACGAGTAAGACTCAAACTATCAAGTAAACCGCAGCTTGTCACTAAAACCTTAAACCGCGACAAAAAGCTGATGATAAAACGTTGGATTCGCCCATTCAGAAGGAATAATAACAAAGCACAGGTTATTTAAAACAACCTCACCCTATTATGTACTAGACCTACGCGACCTTATCAAGCCTACAAGACCTTATCATTTGATGCTCCAATCACATTGTTATTATCTTACTCACACATACCGTAACTAGAATAATATCTTAGAAATTAGATGGCATTGGCCTTATCAATACACCACAGCCTGTGCTCCTTCTAGTATGCTAAGCACGACAGGGCAAATGAAACTGAACACATGGGCCAGATTTGTCGATAAATCAAGATTTAGGCAAGATATATTGAATTTTAAATAAGTTTCGCATTTAAGCAACGAGAAGGACGACATTACCAACAAGCACATCAGTAGAGCGATATTAAAAGCGTCGAAATGCCAAAGAAAACTGTAATTTCGCATTTCCATACATCAAGATGGCCGAAGAGACTTATCAATCCGTCAAACAAACAGAGTTGCAGTATTTTGGATGTTCCAAAGTTTCAAGGGGCCGACACTAACCTTCTTGCAACTGAGATGGACACTCAAGATGTCGAAATATCGAAGAAGAGCGAGTACTGTGAGAAAATTTGTACTCGAACTAGTAGTGCTAAGAAAACACTAAAGCGCTTCCTTGTCAAGTTTTTCAAAAACTCTTGAGTTCCACAACACTTGTGATTCTATAGAAAAAAAATGCTGACAAGCGCATTATGCGAAAGTGGAAACGTAAGCAGCTTACTTAATTGCTTAGATAGCGCTACAGTCTTGAGTGGACCAAGGCCTCAGCTAACTACCTCCAGTTATGCACACGAATTTGGCTGAGGTTTCCTTCCATATGTGTACGCCACTTAAGATGAGGTCCTCCTCTACTGCATTGTCCCTAGGGTTTGCAGTGGTAAAACTTTTCGACCCGGGAAGCTGGCCTCCATGCGTTCAAGGTGACCTAGCCATCAAAACCGGGTTATCAGAGCTTTTCTGACAAGGTTGATATCGCTGTAGAGGCTGTAGAGGCAGTAAAGTTCGCTGTTGAAACGCATCTTCTATTCTCCATTGATTCAAATGGGATCGAAAATTACCAGAAGAACATTTGTCACGAAGCACCCGAGAGTATTTCCATTCACTTTCGTCAGTGTCCAAGCTTCTTCGCTCTAAATCGGGATGATCAATGTCTTATATAATGTCATTTTGTTTGAAAGAGAGCACTTGCCTGCTAATCCCAAAGAAGCAGTGATTAACATATGCAAGAAACGGCCAGACTGTTGACGAAGAGTGTTAGGCGTTCACAGAATACGCCCCTGTAGTTGGTGCAGTTCAGAGGATCCATTTTTTTTTTAGAATCGAATAAACAATACTGAGGTTTCAGTCATCGGGTACACTTTCGTCGACCCAGAATTTAGAGTGGAGTTGACGTATGCTCCATATTCAACAACTACCTGCTGCCTTAAACAACTCGGTAGTTAAGTCATCGGATCCAGCAACTTTAGCTTGGAAATTCTTGCCCTGATCTCATCTTGGTCGGCTGAACGGAAATGTTGTCTGTCTTCGTCCCAGTTCATTCTGTCTGACGGTGAGTTGTTGTTCGCCGACATCGTTTAACAGTCTTCAGCAATAATCATTTCAGATTCTCATTTGTTGGTATAATGTCAGAAATTCATTTTACTAGCAGTACCTCTTTGACTCTGACCCGTTTTTTTCTTCCCTTCTTTTCTGCTCGTAGAGCTCGCGAAACCTTTTATCCTTTCTTGCACATGCGCAAGCAGCTGCACTACAATAAAGATAGATAGCTACTTACAAACTTTAATAGCACATAAGATGCTAGAGCATTAACTACTCCAAAAAAATATGAAAGAATTAAAAAATCACTGAATTGAAGCTATTACAGTCCTTGCTATAAAAATAATGCTCTAATACATACTAAAATACAAAATCTTGGAAAAAAATTCTGATATTCTAGGACTGCTCTTAAGTCAATAAAAATGCTCGGTGGGAAGAAATCATGGTGCCATTGTTGAAATAGGAGCAGCAAAAATGGACTTAGTCGTGAGTAAGGCAAGACTGAGATAAATATATTACCCAGCAGGAAAGACACCAAAAACATTTATTCGTACTGGGACAATAAGTTGCAACGCATAGCTTTGCCGCCCACTGTTTCTCTAGTTATCATCTCAGAAGCTTTGTCTTACCGGTGACGGATAAAATAAATTATATTTGTTCCTCTCATAAATGGAACTATAAGGTTTTGAATAATTGAACATCAAAGTTTCTACCCGCGAAGTCTTTGAATTAATCCAAGAGACAAGACGGCAAAGAAACGTAATCCTTTTCTACACAAAGTGAGTGTAAGCTAAAGGAACATTCTTATAAAAAATGGCACTGTTCTTTTTTATGTGAAAAAATAAAACCTAATTTAATTTTCCTAATTTAGAGTGCATTTGAAACACCAGACGCTATCTAGAACTCGAAGTGCATCTTCTGGGAATGGAGTTTTCGTATTTAATTTCAACCCGTCATAATTTATAATTTTGGTTGCCTAAATAACGCAATTATTCTATATTTTGTAACAAAATTGTATGGTTTCTATTAGATGTGTTTTTGGTACCAAGATATCCTGTCTGAATTCTTCATATGATGTCAAATATGGTGGTATTTGTTCCGTTGAAACCCACTTTATGATGTTTACTTCGGTACAGTACGTTGAAAATAGCTGCTGCAACAAAACTTCTATCATGCGGCAATACACTTCAACAGTCATTGTTTCTTCTTGAAATTAAACTCAAGTCAAATATTCAGGTATCGTTTCTGACCTTGATGGTCCTGGCAGAATTCTGTTGACTATTGTCCCTTGTTGTCTGAATCCATCGAATATTCAAGTGAGTGCAAGAAACGGGACATGCAGGGACTAGTGAATCACCCTCCATCAAATAGTGGTTTACCACATTACACTACCGACTGACTGACTGACTCATGGTGAATATTGAATCCGCTGCGAGCCATTTGAGGATGATTGGTTATATTGTAGATCCGGTGCAGTAGTTTGAAGGCAGGAAAAGAGTAATGAGAACTTTTAAAATTTTTAAAATTGGCTTCTTAGGCCCTGATCTGTTCTGGGAATCAAACTCAGATTTAAATGGGGAAAAAGTGACACTCAAAACAGAACTTACCAAGCGGAGGTGTGAATAGAAGTTTATAGAAAAAGGCTAGTGTTTAATATCGACTTGTCTATTAACTTCAAATCGGACACGTCGTTGTAACAAGATAGAAGAAGAAATAAGTTTTGATTTCTCAATATCTTATGCGAAACAATCTGACAATTGGAAAATTTTGTCATTAGACAGCGACAGGGGCAAACAAATTTTCGGCTGGCATATGAATTAAGTTCTGTACATACTTTTCTTCAATTCTTTAGTCTAATTCACTGATTCAAATTTCCATGACAGCATGGCTCCATGACACAAGGAGCAGCATAATAGATGCCAGGAATACTTCAGGAACGTTGAACTGCTGCAACTTATATACTGGGTTTCACTTGACCTCCTTCATCATGAAATTCCCGGTTTAATGAAGACTGCAGTTAAGCAATCTATTAGTAACACTTTACAAAAATATGAGAGCGGCGCTTGACTCAATGACCATGAGCAGAAAAGAAGAACATCGGCTTCGAAGGAAAATAAATAAAATGCTGATCCAGGAATAGTATTCGGAAATTCTACTAAAGTTTAAGAAAAAGCATGCTAAAGCAACAAGACCATCGAATATCTGTAGAGATTTAGTATGGTCATCGTTGGACACGTTTAGTAAACGACCATTACACGTTGAGGACTCAAATATTGCTGTCAAGGACAACAACATTAATAATTAATATCTATCTTAGCAAATCTTCTTTTGATTTTACCAGCCTATCTTTAACTGATACTGTCTCAATTTTTACAGTGAAATATACTATAAAACATCATCTACTTCCCCTCGCTGGTATAACAGAAGATTTCGCTCTTTACGAAGCAAAAGAAACAAATTATGGGCAGTTTTTCTTCACACCAATTCTTATTCTGACTACTCTAACTATCTTGGAACCTACCGCTAATTCACCCAGATCTATAACTACCTCTATCAGCACTTTCTCGACATAGCGCGACCCTACGACATTTTATCAATTCGTCAACTACAAAGAAAATCAGACGGTTATCCTCCTCTCCTTCGTACGATAATATATCATAGACCAACCCACATACTATTGCCAACTATTTTGCAAACTTTTTTAAACACTCATTTGCTGACAACTTCTTCGTAATTACCTTTCAATTACCTTCCTAATTTCTCCATTCGCCCCTCTCTCTCTCCCCCAATCTTTTGACCCTACCCTTATCGAAAAAATGTTACAAAATTTCAATGACGAATTTTTCCTGAGCCAGATGGGCTCACAGTAATATTTCTCAAAAAGTGTGCCTCCAATCTTCCGCATCCACTTTCCTTCCTATTTAATCTATCCCTCACACAAGGGGAATTCGCTCAAGTTTGGAAGAGTTCTTTCATGACTACGGTCAAAAAAAAGGTATCAAAGAAGTTTATATGAAGTTTCTGTGCAACTCGCTTATATCCCCCAGTCAGCTTGGATTTCGAAAAAGTAGATCAACTTCTACAAACTTAGTTGAATTCGTATCCTTTGCGCTTTCAGCCATAGAAATCGATGTTATTGCTACAGATTTTGCCAACGCCTTCGATAAAATATCACATCACTTTTGGTGTCCCACAAGGCAGCCATATAGGTTCCCTCTTTCTTATTTTAACTATAAACGATCTTGAGAGGATTATTAAAATTTTTCTTCATCCCAAGATTCTATTCTTCTTCAACAAGACCTCTATATGTTTACTACTTGGTGTCTAAAAAATTGCTTTGAGCTTAATGCCTCCAAATGTCAATGTCAATCAATCTCCTGGTGAACTTCATTTTCTGCATGGCCAACATGTACCCCAGGTTCAATCCCTTCGCAACCTTGAAATACTATACGATAGAGAGTTAAACTTCCGTTCGCATATTGATGAAATAATCCTTAAAGCCAACTCATCACATGGTTTGGTTGATCTAAAGAATTTAGCAACCATTATGTGGGAAGGTCACTTTACATTGCCCTTGTCCATATTTCATATATCCCGAATCATTCAGCGTCGTTTCCTTCGTTTCCACTGCTTTCTGCTTCTGTGAATTGAGCTGCCCTTTACAATTCTATTCTATGTCCTAGTCTCTTCTATATTTTAACCCATCGCCCATCTTATGATTTCAACGAACCAATCTCCCTCATCCTCCTTAAGATTAACTCGAATCTCTCCTTTTTCGATTATGACCTGAGCAATTTTCGCCTCAAACTCGATCTCCTCCACCATTCCCTTATTTCCCAACCCTTAATTTTTGTTGGTTTTTAAGTTAGTTTAAGCTTGTATTAAGCGAAATAAATTGAGGCGTAAACCTCAGCCAAAATTATTCAACCTTGACGATGAAAGCAAAGGCAACGACCAAAATGATGTAAGAAGCACAACACATCTGCCGAACCAGTCCGGTGAATCGCCAATTGACCACACCCACTTTCTCACTATGACAGATCCTGGATTAAACCCAAGAAGCCCAGATCGATAATCGGGCACCTGGCAAATGGGTCAGAACAACTTCAGAAACTACAATATCTCACAGAAACCTTTAATATCAAAAAAGGTTTCAGGAAAAGTGACGCGTCATTTGAATTTGAGACACTTGAGACACAATTTTTCAGAAGTCTGTGCAATTACTGCACCGGCAAGTATTGAAATAAACGCGAAACAAAGAAATTTGTGGTAGTGAGGAGTTATGTCTATTAATAACATCCCATCAGAAATCAAACGAAAAGTTACACTTGTCAATCACGGTCTCTTTGGCATAATAAAACAAAAATTACTATCAGGGACTTGAAAAGAAACATTAGGAAACATGGTATCAGTTCCGCCATATGGTACAGAAAGCTAGATGTTAGGGAAAAGTGAACCCAAGATATCTAAGAAATTTTTAAAATTTACAAAGTGTTATCAACTTGGTTGGAAAAGCAGAGAGAGAGAGAATTAACATCAAAAATCCGACCCAAGAATTTTTGGTTTAACCCGGAGGGACATCGTAGTTGAGGAAAAACTCTCATTAAGTGGCGAGCACTAATGGAAAGGACCTCTAACAACTTTAAGTGTGCAACTGGTGGCAGTTGGTTAAAGTATGCGTTAACGAAAGAGGCTAGATCCACCCCGGGCTGCAGCCCCATGTAATTAAAAGAGAATTCAGATGGTTTTAAACACTTTGTAGCTGATAACAGTTTTATCTCAATGTAATGGGTGATTTTTTAAGCGTTTGGTTGATTTTTTAATTGTCGAAAAAAAAACACAGGAAAATTATAAAAGTGTATAAGTCATTTGAGCTGATAAATTAATGTTTGCTATTAACTTTTTAAAGACTATTTGATGTAAGTGTTGACCACGACTACGTTTTAAGTCATCTATACGGAGAGTACAATTTTGAATCACCTTTTTGAGCATATTGGCTGGTAATAACTCGCTAATAACACCTGTTATAGTGTCTTCCAAGGCTGCAATTGACGCTGGTTTATCGGCATAAAAAATAGTCTAAAGGCGTCATACCGCACGATTTAGCCGGCCAATTCACCGGTCCAAAATGAAAGATAAATTGCTCACCGAACTCATTTCTCAATTAGTCCATCGATTCGCGTGCTGTAGATACTCGTAGCATTGTCTTGCTGAAACCACATTTCGACCAAGGTCAACCCGTGCATTTTGGGCAAAAAAAATTTCGAAATCATTGAACGGTAACGGGCGCCATTGACGGTAACGTTGTTCTTACGGTCATCTTTGAAAAAATACGGGCCAATAAATCCGCCGGACCACAAACTGCACCAAACAGTGCATTTTTCCGGGTACATTAGTAGCTCTTGTATTGCCTGAGGTGGCTCATCGGACCAAATACTGCAGTTTTGTTTATTAATTTTTCAATTCAATTCTTTATTGATATCATAAATAATTAACATTTTGATATAATTATCTACAAAGCCTTAAGGGCTTATCTGCAGAAGACTAGTTACATAATGTTTATAATCTTTTTGTTTTACTTAAGTTGAGTTGAATATACATATTTCGACTTAAATTGCAAGTTCACATTTTGTATATAAAAGATTCAAAAAATAAAAGAGAAAAAAATGTGAATATAAAGATACATACGTTGATATTTCATTCTAAATTCAAAAAGTACTGTTTCGCTTTTTTCAATAAAAGAGGTTTTGAAAGGTTTCTGAAATCGCTTGGAAGTTCATTAAATATTTTCAGCACTACTACTTCATATCGTCTTCGTCCGTACTCATTCCAGTGTCGCGGAATGTTATATCGTCCTTGTTGTCGTCTTCATGTGTTAAAGTTATGTTGAGCTGGTATTTTGTAAGTATTATCATTCCAAAATCTCGAAATAATTTCCATCTTATGCAGCTGTTCGATGTTAAGCATTTTCGTCTTATTGCTGATCTGCTGTCGGTCGTGACGCTGCCCTGTTTCTGGACGGATTATTAATTTGTGGATTCGTGTTTGTATTTGCTGCAACGCTACTATACCATGTCGTAGATGAGATTCTACTAGTCCAAAATAGCTCTGCCTTAGAACCTCCATCGTGCAAAAGTTCCTGAGATGGAACAATGCGTAAGTTGACTGCCAGAGTTTTGTCTCAAGTGCTCTTATCTGGTAGCTCCATTTAAAATTGTAGTCCACGATAACCCCTAAATATTTATAGGTTGGCACATTTGTAGTTTCATATGGTTCCCTGCATTATGAAGGCACTTGGTATCATGCTTTTTTATTATTATTGTTACCTTTTGGATATGTGGCGGGCGTATGTGCATTATTTTTGTTTTCTTTGCGTTAACGACGAGACCATGATCATGACACCAAGCTGTAACTGCATTGAATTCCTCTTGCATTATTTTTTCTATCGTTTCCACACATATCCCTTACTCTGCCGAAGAGCAGAAAGTAGATCATTTCATAGTCTAGAAAAGCAATGGCCCGCTATAAAGTTCTTTAATTTTAACTTTAAAGTTACGGTTTTTTACGTAACTTTCAAACCACCTCAGGATGATTCCTCTCACGCCGATTTTGTCTAGCTGCCGTAATATATTCCTGTGACTCAGGGTATCGAACGCCTTTTTAAAGTCGATGAATTAGACGACTGTATTATGGTTTCTGTCTAGGCTGCTGTTTATTTGGTTGGTAAACTCTCCCAATAGTTCTATTTTTCCTAAACCCATAATGGTTTTTTTCTAAAATGTTGTATCTTTCTAGATATCGGTAAAGCCTATCTGAGAGTACCCCTTCAAGCACTTTATCTACTACAACATCTCAGCGCCATAATAGGTGTCATTACCGGACACTGCCTCATAGGCAAGCACGCAAGAAGGCTTGGCGCTTTTACTAACGATTTTTGTAGAAGCTGCATGGACGAGGAAGAGGAGGAGACAATCCCCCACCTACTCTGCACATGCCCAGCTCTCTCTCAGAGAAGGAAGCTTCACCTAGGAGCTTTCTTCTACAACGACCTAAACGATCTAGAAAAAATAGACGTTAACAGTCTCCTACGCTTTATTAAAAGCTCAAACTGGTTCCAGTAGTAAGAAGATCATAGATCCACGTGGCATCACAATGGGCCAATAGGCCTAAGTGGGTTGGTATTTCCAACAGCCACTCTTACCTAACCTAACCTAACCTAACAGGATAGAAATGGTTCTGTAGTTCAATATGTCATTTTTTTTTACCACTTTCGTATATTGGCCGCACTATAGAGACTTTAAGTAGTTCAGGGATTTGGGATTGTGTTATGCTTTTATTAACCAATTTACAGATTGTTGGTGCTAGAAATTCAGCGTATTGTTGGAGGTCTTTTGGTCGTATACCATCTATTCCTGGTGATTTGTTGTCACTTAGTGCACAGAGAATATTTTGCACTTCTCTCACGGTCACTTGAGAGTTTGCTGACTATGAAAGTTTGCTGACTACAATGATAGCTGAGTTGCAAATTTGTTCGCAAGACTTTGTATATTAGATTCGCTTGCAAATTTTTCGGATAAGACGTCATCAAGGCTTAGGCGTATTCTTCCCAATATCTGATTAACAAGCTTCCATGTTTCTTTTGGGTTTGCTTTTGCATTTCGTAATTTCTCCTTGTAATATCCAGATTTTGTCGCATTCATCCTTTGTTTAAGACATTTCGAAAGGTTTTGCAATCCTTTTCATATTCTTGGTTCCGTCTATATATTATTTTTGTATCTTCTATATAATCTGCCCCTTTCTTTGCAAGCCTGCTTTAATTCCCATGTCATCATTCACACCCTGTGTTTTTTCCTTTTTCTTCCCTTGTTTTTGTTGCCGCTTCTATTATATCCGTGTACCTTTTTCTAAATTGTTCGTAAAATTCGTTTACGCAGTCATATTGGTCTAATGCATCCCAGTTCATATTTGTCATTCCTTCTTTCACTTTGCGACTATTAATGTATTTTTGCATCGTTTTGTGTCTCCTTTCTGTGATATTTTGTACGTGTTAAGCTCTGATCTATCAACGTACTAGTGTTTCGCACTAGATCGGCCCGGGTGTCGGATTGTATGACGTTGCAAAGCCCCTTCGTTGCAATCATTGACAAATAATTTTTTGCATAAGACTCATTCTGACCCTTGACATTGAGGCTCATATCACCTAGGATACCGAGCATCTTTTTCCGTTCCACTAAGTCAATGTTAGATGCGAATTCATGAATGAATCCGTTTATATATGGATGCGGCGGTCTGTAGACACCGATGATTGTGGCGACAAATTCATCTCGCCTAATATTCAAAACCAGACTCTCATAAAAATCGTTTTTTGGCTCAAATCCACTGAATCTTTGTCCACTCGTAGACTTTATTTAAAGCAGTCTGAAGTTTCGCCGTTGAGTCTTCTATTGATTCTAGAACCGCTAAGATAGCGGTGTCGTCAGCAAAAGTAGCGAGAACAGTATCCTCGACGTGTGGTATATCTCTTGTATATAAAAGGTACAAAAGTGGGCCCAGTACGCTTCCCTGCGGTACTCCGGCTAGGATATCTTTAAATTTCGAAACATCATTTCCGTATCGAACGCAAAAAATTCTATTTTCAAAATAGCTTGTTAATATATTATAAAGCTTTAATGGCAAAATTCGTCGTAGTTTGAACTTCAAACCTTCATGCCATACTTTGTCAAAAGCTTGTGGGACGTCAATAAATACGCTCGAACAAATCTTTTTTTCTTCCAGGGATTTTTCAATTACATCAGTAATTCTATGCACCTGATCAATTGTTGAATGCTTAGTCCGAAATCCAAATTGATGGTTGGGAATAAGATTTTGGTTTTCGATAATTGGGAGAAGACGTTTTAGCAAAATCCTCTCAAAGATTTTCGACAGGATCGGTAGAAGAGAAATGGGTCTGTATGATTTTTTATCGTTTGGAGGTTTTCCTGGTTTTAGTACCATAATGACTTCAGCAACTTTCCATTGACTTGACACGTATTCAAGCCTCAGAGCCGCGTTAATAATGTGTAAGAGCTTTATAAGTGCTTTTTGAGGTAGCATTTTCAGAACTTCTCCGGTAATAAGGTCATACCCCGGAGCCTTCTTTGGTTTTAATTTCCTTATTACAGTTTTAATTTCAGCAAGAGTTGCATTTGTCATTACAAAATTACTATATGCTATTTCTAAAGAACTGGTGCCGGGTACCAGTGTTGGGCCGTCAGAGGGCTTGAAAATTTCTTCAAGATAGTCGGCAAAAACCTCCGCTTTTTCCTTATCCCCCTTAGCCCATTCGTTATTGCCGACCTTGATTGGTGGCGCGGGGATTTTGGGCCTTTTTAAGCATTTTAAAGCTTTCCAAAGCGAGTAATTTGTTTCTTTTCCTGCCGTCAGGTTTTGAACATATGTATTTACTTCGAAATTTCTGTAACTTTTAAGAGTCTCCTTGAGCAGATTACAGAGCCTGTTTAAGCGTGTTTTATCCTGCGGCGCTCGAGTTGTTTGCCATCTTTTGCGAGCTTTTCTTTTTTCTCTTATCATATCTTTTACCTCAGGCGGGTAGTTTAAGTTACGTTTAGCCGTGTTTTTTCGTTGACAAGGTGTATTGTTCCACGCAGCACATTGGACTATTTCAACGAAAGAATCCACTTCGATTTCGAGTTCAAGTGCTGCTTTAAGTGAAACGTCTAGTTCTAGGTTATTATTAATCTCATTTCTGAATCCTTCCCAATTAGTATTTCGTCCAGTTAGTCTTAATGGTCCTTGTTTTTTAATAAACGTGTCGTTCATTGTCAGTATGACTGGAGAATGATCGGAGGAAAGATCGAAGCTTTCATCAACGTTTATATCCGAGTTACGAATTCCTTTAACAACGAAGAAATCGACAAGATCGGGTATTTTCGTTGTATCTGTTGGCCAATAAGTCGGCTTGCCCGTTGAATAGAAGTCACAATTGTGTTCCATACATGCTTTATAGAGTATTTTACCCTTTTGGGAGACACATCTTGATCCCCAAAAAGTGTGTTTGGTGTTTGACTATAAAGCAAACGAATTACCCTTAATGAGACAAAATCTGTACATGTTGACTTCACCTACAGAAAGATAAATCACTTGCCCATTTCTATAAACTCGGTGTGTATCCCCTTTGCAAACGAAGCTAAGTATTTGGGAATGACACTTGACGCGAAGCTTAAATGGAAAACGCATGTTAAAAAGAAACGAAACGAACTAGAGGCCAAATACAAAGAAATGTACTGGTTACTTGGTAAATATTCCAAGCTAAGCTTAGAAAACAAGCTGCTTCTTTATAAGCAAGTGCTAAAGCCGGTGTGGACCTATGGTATACAACTCTGGGGTTGTACTAAGAAATCAAATATAAATATAATACAAACTTTTGAAAATAAAGTGCTACGACAATTTGTGCGTGCCCCATGGTTTATAAGAAATAATGACCTGCATCGAGACCTCGGAGTTCCTTTCGTGGAAGATGAAGTCAGGAACTGCGCACGAAAACATAAAGTCCGGTTAAGCGGCCATATCAACAATACAGTCCTAGAAATCTTGGACGAACGAAACATACTACGCCGTCTTCAACGAACTAAACCGTTGGACCTTGCGCGATAAATTGAAACCGCATTAAGAAAGCGGAATATGTAGGGTCTTCCATTGGAAAGTGTCCTACCAATCGTGATTAACTTATGAAATAAAAACTGTTTGATAAGTTCTACTTAGTTGCGGTATTAATAAAATTAACAATGAAGGGAGGTGTTTTTAGTGAGTAAGAATCTCACACTACTATGAGCACGCGCTTCTGATCCTCATAGTGTCTGATGGAAGATTTTTACCTGCCCTCGCCGGGAAAAAAAAATCCACTGAATCTATCCTCGAATCCATATATAATGTTATCTTTTAAAAAAACCGCAATGCTTCCACGGCCTGATTTTCTGTTTGAGTACTCGCTATTAAAACCATTTATTTTCTTATTTATATATATTTATTTCAGTTAGTATAATTATGTCTAAATCTTGCAGAAATCCATTAATACTTAGCATAAAGGCATTCCAATTTTTTCTTGCTGATCTTATGTTCAGATGCAAGCATGAAAATCCATTTTTATTCTTGATGTATTGTTCTGCTTCTTTTTCCGTTTCCAAGTCAATAAAGTTTATATTTACAATTTCAGATAGTTCATTTTCAACCATGTGTATGAATGTTCTTGGTCACAATTGTTCTAATCTATTTATGTTGTATTGGAAGATTATGCTGTCATTTTCTCTATATCATCAGCATTCGCTACCTCAATAATGCGTCCGCCGTCTGTTTTTCTAGCTAGAATTTTGTTGTTGGTACACCAAATATACTTCCAGTTTGCCGCCTTTGCTTGTGTCTTCGCCAGCCACAGCATTTTTTTTATTGTGGGCTGTCAACTGGGTGCTGATGTAAACACTTTGTTTAGCATACACCGGGTTTTGTTCCCTGTTCATTGCGACACACCTGTTCAAATTTAAGTGTCCCCTTAAATTTCGATTTTTGCAGAAATATTTGAGTGGTCTAACTGCAAAACTCACATTCTCTACTTTCGATAACTTTTGGCAAATTGCAAAAAACTTATAAAACCTTTCTTTAGCTAAATTGTTTAAATTTTTATTTTTCAATTGTTTATATTGACGCATATTAAGGTCTATGAGGAAAGAATAAGAAACAACTTATCAGGAAAGTCAAGCTTTTAAACTATAAATTTTGGAGAATGTGAGAATGTGAGAAAAGTGGAGAATGTGAGTTTTGCAGTTAGACCACTCATTTGTTTTGTTTGTTTTCGCGAAAAACTAACTGCCATATTAGTCCACTGTTTGTTTTTTCTATCAGGATATGTGCGAATGTCTTCTATGTCATACTCCGTTATTTCGGCATTTATTGCCTTGCCCACTGCAGCGACGAAGTCAAGTCCATTATCGCTCCTCTGCATAGGAATATTTTTTATTTCTATACTGTTCTCTATTTGTTTCTGATCTAGTTCGTTAATTTTCGTTTGTAGACTTGCGATAATTCCGTCTTTGATTTGGTTTTGTCTTTTATATTCGCCGATTTCCCGCATCAAGTTCTCTATTAGTTCGTTTGTTTTTCTTAGTGTGCTGTTAATTTCGTCATACCTTGTGCTAGTGAACTCGTTTTTTATTAACTGAGATGGTTGATGCTGCGATGAGTCATATTGTGCACTGGTTCCTGCTACTGATCGTGGAGACTCCACTGGTCTGGTTCGTTTTGCTAGTTGGATGTCTTCTTCACTTCTAGTTTTCCCCCTATATATCCCATACTGATTTGAGAACCAAAGAATTTTTTGGCCCTGTAGGACAACGAAAAAATAAAAGTCAATTGTTCAAGAACTTTATAATAATTAATATATTTGGTTTGACTGACAACAAGCGAGTGAGTGACTGAACAGCACGATCGTCGATGGCAAAGCTTATGACCAAAAGAAAAGCCTGTACCGCACGCGAAAAATCCTCTACACACGATAATTCCCAACGGTGGTAGCATATCTGATGATAGTGGCATGATTAAATTGTCTGATACATACATACATATGTACAATATGCGAATTTTATGCTTAAAGCTGCCCATCCACTGTCGTGTATTACATATTTATTTTAGTGAATAGGTTATTTCAAACTGAGGAATAAGATCCGAACACACACTTCCATGCATTTCTTGCTTATACAGTAATCTTTCTGTATGTAGTATATGAGACAGTGGAACATTCAAAGTGAAATTGACCCTTGCACGCCGAACATGAAATGAAATCTCCATCAGGTGGTAGGGGATCATTGCCCCTCGTACACTTAGCCATAATAGGTTAGGTTTACCGCAAAAATATGTTAGGTTATGATATGCGAACCAAGTACCATATGTATGATGATATAAGTATATATGTATGCTTATCTAATATTTCAGATTACGAGTATATAAACGCTGTGCAATAGATACAATTCAAATTAAAGTTAAAAACGTTGACTATCTTGGATTAGGTAATTTTACGGAAAATTTAAACTTAAATGTGGAATCTTAAAAAAAACACGTCTGAAGCTCACGACACAATATTCAACTCCCATGAATATTAACATACCCATTCAAGCAGAAATGAGTTTCGTCGCAGAAGACAATTTTTCGATAAAAAAGTGGATCTTCCTTCAGCTTTTCTAAGGCCCACTGATCGAAAATTCGACGCTGTGGCAGGTCGTTCGGACGAGTTCGGCGAGTTTTTCCGACGTGAATAGACGTGTGTGATTACGTTGTTAGTGTTGCTTTAAAATTCCTAACGCGGTCTCTCAGCACCTATTGAATAAACTAATAAACTTTAATCTATTTCCTTCGATATTAATACTCAAATAGTGGAAAATAGTGAAAGAATTAACAAAAATATTCCAGCTTTGCTGGAATATAATAAAAACAATGTGACTTTACTAAAAAGTGATAAGTATAAAAACCAATTTGATTTTATACACCAGAACAGTCCAATATCCACAATGGCTCATAATTCAACTGAAACCGGTCTTGAGAGAACTAATATTCCACAAGGCCAAATATCTATAAAAGAGAAGAGCGTCACACCTCAGCTGAATGCAAATGCATATGAGTGGTCCACTGTAATAGGCAAATTAAAACGATCAGCATTACATTTCAACAACAACAGCAAGAGAAAGAGAAAAAATGAAGAGTCAGTTCACGTATCCCATCAAGACCCACCAAAGTTCGACAACAATTCGTTTGGAGCACTTTTGGACTTGGAACATATGGACACAGGCCAACATACCCATGAAGAACAAAATACCAGAGAACATGCTGTTAATCCCGAATGTGGGGCAAGTGACAAACATAATTTGTTAAATAGTAAAATTATATTCTGCACCCCAATTTTTATATTTGGTGCAAACTGCACTCTAATTGCCGAGTGTATTAAGCTTGCTGCCGCTGATTGTCAAGTTAAAGATATTCAATATAAGTTTGTTAATATTGGTTATCGAAAAACCAAAGCTTATGTAAATAACTCGAGTGTACATACATTGATAATTAACCGACTTCGTGAAACAGGCTTAGGCACGTATTCTTTTCCTCCAAAGGAGACGAAAAGGGCTTCCATATTACTCAAAGGTCTTGATGGTGACACACCAATTCAATTTATTTTTGAAGCTCTGAGAAATGCTGCCCCCAACGTAAAAATTAGTAAAGTTTCTCCGTTTTTTACCGCGAGAACAAAAGAACTTAATATAAAACTCAACATTTTTGTTGTCCAACTTGATGTGGGTGAATCAATCAAGGATTTACTATGCATTCGAAGTCTATTGCACCAAAGAATTTACTGGGAAAAAAGAAATAGTAAACTTGTGATCAGATGCTTTCGTTGTCAAAGGTTTGGTCACACAGGCGATTGCTGTGCATACAGGAATCGTTGTGTTGTTTGTGGAGACAATCATGCATCTGAAACTTGCATAGAATTATGTAAATCGAAAAAAGAAGCAAACGAACAGTTACCAATCCCCAAATGCATAAACTGCAATGAAGTTGGCTATCCAGCCAGTTCCCAGATTTGCCGTGCTTTCCTCAAATATAGAGAACGAAGAATGGCCTCATCTCAAAAAGACACTATTGCAGCCCGTACAAACTCAAGAGTTGCAAAAGAGGCTGTTAGACAATTGGTCAATCCAAATATTTCTTTTGCGGATGTTGCCAAAACTTCTACAAAAAGACCTGCTACATTAGTTGAAGTAGCGTCCCAACCAGGAAACCTTAACGACTTCCTAAACGAATCTAGAAAACTTTTTAATATACCGTTTAAAGATCTCTTAATTAAAATCAGGCTCTTTTGGCCAAAATACCAACAAATTCAGTCAAAAGAAGAAAAAATGTTTACGTACTTTGAATTCGTTGCCTCCATTGTTGTATAAAATGGCTTCAACCGTCCTTAAAATCACTTCTATGAATTTCAATTCCATAATATCTCATGAACGTAGACTTGCTCTTTTGAACATTTTAAAAAGTGAAAAGCCAGATATTTGTTTTCTTTCGGAAACGAGAGTCAATAAGAAACATAAACCTTCCTTCGAAGGTTATGATATCTTAAAGAATGTATCAGGACGAGGAACTGCAGTCCTGTTTAAAGAGAATATTTCAGTTCGACCTGTACCTTTCCAAAGCGAAATTTTTTCAGTATGCTTAGGAGTGTTAACATTACATAATGCTAGGAACTCTGAGTTTCGCGTTTTATTGGGCAGTATATACGTTCCTTGCAACTCTGGTCAACGGCTACAAAGGAATCTCGATAGACTCTTTTCCTTAATAAATTCTTTCGATGCTTTTATTATCGGTGGAGACTTTAATGCGCGCCATCCCCATTGGGGCGATAACCTTCAGAATAGCAATGGAAATTTATTTTACAACTGGTTTTTTAATGGTGCGTTCTTAAACATAGATTTTATTCCATCTGATGGGCCAACTTTCCCGCGCTCTTCCTCATTTATTGATTTCTTTTTATGCTCTTCAAATCTGAAAGATCAGGTCACCTCAGATAAGTGTACTACTTTTCCAACACCATCAGACCACTTTGGTATCTCCATGGCCTTAAAGCTAAAGAATTATTCTTATTCCTTATTAACATCCCCAACAGCATTTAGAAGCTTTAAAAACACTAACTGGGAAGTGTTCAGATTAAGTCTCCATAACAACATCTCTCTATTAAATGTTTCCTCTGACAGAAACATTACAAATCTCGAAATAGATGACTTTATTGTCGAACTTAATTCAAAAATCACAGAAGTTGTAGAATCTAATTCAGCCATGTGTGAACCTAGATCTCATAAATATAAAGAAATTTCGGACTTAACTTTCAAACTAATTAAAACAAGAAGCATCTGGCTAAGACGATTAAAAAGAATTTTTCATAGTCATCTCAACAAAGTTAATTCGGAGTATCGTCAGCTCTCATCTAGAATCCAATGCCTAAGCAAATTAATAAACCAAAGAGTTAACAACGATCTGAACAACGCTTTTAAGAACAGACTAAAGGACATACGGCCTTCCCCCCATGCATTCAAAGAAATAGACAAAATAACTGGAAGAAAATTCTTTGGTACCGATATTTCAAAAGATACCCTTACCCATAACGGTCTTGCTTTAGTTGACACCCAGTCTAAGATTACTGCCTTTCAAGATTTCTTTTCAGCCCTGTATAAGAAAAAGGTGCCAAGTTTTGATCGTAATTTTACACATGAAGTCTGCCTTGAGGTACAACAATTTCGTTCGTCAGAACATTTCAGAGCACCCATCACCACGTTTTCAGCTGCCATCCCTTCATATAACCCAGTTATTACACCCTTTACAAATCCTCAGAAGGTACAAATCATTAGATTAAATCTCAAAAATAAAAAATCGTTTGGTATTGACGGTATATCAAATTTTATTTTACGAAAAAGCTGCCACTCCCTCGATAATATACTTGCGTCTTTATTTAATCACTGCATTAATAATGGTTATTTTCCCTCAGTTTGGAAAACAGCTAAATTGTTACCAATTTCAAAAAATAAATCCACGAGAGAAATAAAAAGTTTTAGGCCCATATCATTACTCTCAAACTTGGGTAAGCTCTTCGAAAAAGTCTTAGGCGAACCGATCAACACATTCTGCGAAGATAACCATATAATACCAAATAATCAATTCGGATTTCAAAAAGAGCATTCTACAGAACACGCCACGCTTCTTCTAGGAAATACAATTGTTCATAACTTAAGATCTAAGAAATGTACTATTTGTGTAAACATTGACCTTGAAAAGGCATTTGATTCTGTGTGGCATAAGGGACTGATATACAAATTAATAATTCTTAACTTTCCCGAGTGGTTAATTCGGATCGTTGTAAATTTTCTTGAAAATCGGTTTTCTTCGGTATTTGTAAAATCTGAAAAATCAGATTTTTTCTTAATATCGTCCGGAATTCCCCAAGGCTCTATTTTGGGACCGATTTTATTCAATGTATACTTGTATGATTTCCCATTTCAAAATTCTGTGAATGATGAACCAGAAGGAATTCTATATGCAGATGACACGCTGGTAACAGCTAGCGATGTAAGACCTCAAAAAGCACTTCTCAAAATAGAAGAAAAACTTCCAATGCTTTTCACTTACTTTCAAAAATGGGGATTGAATATCAACTCAGAAAAATGCAATTTCATATGCTTCAGGAATGCAAGCGGTAAAGGCCATCGACTGGCGGTCAAAGAGAGCAAAAATCTTTCATTAAAAATCAATAACCAAGCAATTCCACTTTGCACCGAGATGAAGTACCTAGGAATTCACTTCCATAATCGATTTTTATTCAACAAGCATGCCAAAAAGACACTATCTAAAGCAAAAGCTGTAACATCTGCACTGAAACCAGTACTGCATTCTAAAGCAATGTCCAAGAACACAAAAATACTAATGTATAAAACATTAATTCGTCCAATTTTGGCATACGGCTTCTGCTCGTGGTTTACTCTTTCTCCGACGATGGCAAATGAACTAGAGAAATTTGAAAGAAAAGTTTTGAGATTTTGCTGTGGCAAGTTTAGAAGGGCCAACAAAAAATATTTCTCAAATAAAATAATTTATGAGTCCTGTAAAGTAAAGCCACTTCTTTCATACTTAGTTAATCTCACAAAAAATAAACTACAACGTACTGAAAATCATCCGAATGCACTGATTAGATCCTTGTTTGATTCTAACTTATCAGATTCGTTGGAAAACAACTATTATTTATCACCGTTCAGTATGCTAAGCGACACATCTCTTCCAATAATTGCACCTGATGTAAACAGAGGCTTAATCGTCCCCTTCTATAAGAGAGCCTCACGCCTAAACCTGAGAGGTTAAATTAGAAAGCGTTAAGTTTTCTTCTGTGTTAGTACGCTCGGTTATCTCCTTATTTAATTCAATTTAGGTTATAGTTTTTAAGTATTTATTTATGTTTTAGTTATAAAAGGATAGTATGCCGGGAGCAAGCATATCAAAAGTGAGTAAAGTAATAATATAAAAGCTCCTTTTTAATTGATTTGCCGGACATACTATATAAGTCGGCTACATAACTATTAACATTGATATTGTATAAAACAAAAAAAAAAATTAAGTTTTTCAAAAGCCTCAATAAAGAAAAGAAATGAAATGAAAATTAAATGTGGCAGGTCGTTCGACTTTAGTTCTTGTACGAGCTGTATTTTATAAGGTTCTAGACCAAGATCCTTGAGTAAAATTTTCCACGTAATTCTTCCAAAATCCCACTTGCTGCGTCCGGCGACGAATGGACAAATCACGGTATTCGTTAACACTGGCGGATACAGCAGTAATATTTACCTCTGTACACACTATACGCATACGGGTAGGCATCTTCATGTCCAATAGCATGAAAATGTTGCGAAATTTGCTCACTATGGCTTGAATTGCGTGCTCAGTAATTTGATTATGACGACTGTAAAATGGTCTAAGTGCGCGAAAAACATTTTTCAGAGATTCATTCACAATTCAATAATTGATAAGCTTTCCATGATGAAATGACAATGCTAACTAAGCATGTTTGACTTTGACACATGTCACGAATCACGCGTAAGCTGTCAAAAATATAACACTGAAAAACCAAACAGCAAACAAATCAACCTGAATCAGACATACAGTGATTTAGAGTCAACAAACTTTCGATTGACATTTAAAAGATTTTATTTCGGATTTACGTCAGATTATAGTATGATTGTCACAAATTTCATATCATTCACCCACATGACTTTAAAGAAATAAATTCTTTGTATGAGTTCTTATACAATCACTCTTGTTGTTCTACCACTTCCATGTATATAGTATCCTATAAAAATAAACTCCCGTAGGAGACATCTTCGTGGATGGAAAATGTTTCCGAAACTGAGTTGGAGTATACATAGCATACGAGTATGTATGTATGAAGCAAATGCTTTTAAAATATCAATTGCAACAATGAGTTGTTTCGTCCAAATACGAGTACAATGATGCTATATTATCTCAGCTTTTGTCCAATGACATGTCGTTCGTTAGTCGATGTTAGCTTGTATTTTTCTTCTTTGTTCCATATTTTCATATAAATATTCCTATACATATGTACTCGGTTATTTATGCATGCATTGTTTATCCTTGCTCCTCTTTAATACTCGAATAAACGAAATTTCTTCAGTTCTTTTTATGAGCATCCCCCGAACTTGGTTTTATTGTTTAGAAGATTATTTTAAGACATGAGATCATTTTTGTTGCCAATTGGCTGCCATTGTCCTTTACGATAATCTATAACAGCTTACGATAGACTCATTTCGGGTATTTTTATAGGTTATTTGTGAAATATCATTCAAGGAACCTTGAAAGTACTATAATACCATTTACTCACAAGGAAGACCACTAGAGTTAATGCAGTTTTCGATTATAATTGAATGAATGGAATTTTTCGAATCCTTAATTATAAGTAAAACATGGCATGGGATTCTGCTTTTTCATGCTGGATAAAGGAGTGCAGATGGCTTAGTCTGTGTTAAAAATAGAATAATAAATAGAATAAGCTTCCTTATTAAAATTCCAGTTTCAGGTTGATTTTTGCAAGAATACTAGACTTTGAATGCGTTGATAAATCTCCTATTGATCTTCATATCATAGACAGTGAATCCTATTTCTGTTAAAGAAAAATATCTTCGGTACCATTTGCTCCGATATCTTTGCCTGTCAACTGTTTTTGTACACTTGCTAGCTAACGGCGGCGGCTATTATACCCTTCAAAATTGCAGATGCTGCTCAGGACTGGCTTCACCCAAAGTCTGACCAGGGGAAGGTACTATTTGTAGTTGAATATTTATGGACAGCTGCAAGAGATACGAGTATTGAGAATGTTTGTAAACTTGTTTCTGTATTTCAAGTGGAGATATAGGCGATAACAATGGCTATGAATTTTGTTAAAATGAATTAAATTTGTATGTTCGAATTGATTTTTAGTACTCCTTGTGGAAAATGCCAAATAAATTGTGTTTGAATGACAATAAGCTCTTTTTAAAATCGAAGTTGTTTATATTCCAAAGACTGGCTAATCTGGCCACATAATTGCATACCGATTAGATTAATATTCTAAAATTACAAAAAATATTACTTAACATTTATACTCATAGCAAGTTCTGTCCTCGAGATATACTGCATTCAAATACGAAGGCAATTTTATCGAAACACAGCTACTCGTACATAACGTTGTTATTATACATAAATTATATTTAAACATAAATAAACATACATAAACGTAGAAGCCGCTAATAACATCAAAGTTGAGAAAGTTGAAAGAATCCTTGAAAAAATATCACCTATCGTGATACCTACTTCATACAAATGATAGCCAGTGTTATCCATAGCAATTGAAAAATTCATGCACCCCTAAATGAAGCACTCTTAAAATTGTTGACAACTGGGCTAAAGATTGTAGCTTCGCAGTAAACCCATAGAAGTCAGAACTGGTGTTCTGGAGGAGGAATAACGCCACTCACAGCACCATACTTTGAGTATTCAATCTTATATTTATACTTTAAATATTACTTATAGGGATTGAATTTGCTATAAACAATTTAAAGTAGATTCTACCGATTATATGGAAGAAATTATCACTGAATAGTGATATACATATGTTAGTTGTATACGATTTTGCATTGGTTAAGTATAGTTTATAACAATTAGAACAAATTCAGATGTTTTAAGCAAAATATAATTGTTCAATTAAGTGAGTAATCATTTTTAACACCATTTTGGTCAAAATAGCAATTTTTAGTTATGATGGCATGCATTTAATGGTGTAAAACCGCTTTTAATCAGGATTGTTCCATTTCCACCGATACTGTCACGAACCTTTAAAACTCATATTAACCTTTAACTTTGCAATAGGATATATAAAATCCATAAAGTCCATAGTATTTCCGAGGCAGTTTGGCGCATGTTGCCATTTTCTATTCATGCACGTTTCCCTTGGGTTACACACCTGGACATACGTTTAGAAAATCGTTAGAGAGCTTACCTTGATCCGAATAATACCCAAGCAGTACTAGAGAATCCAAAGAATGCAACATTGATGGCGTTTTGTAATTTATGTTAGAACGACGAATTCTCAACCAGGAAAGAAGTAGCAGCTCACTATACATTTAATAAGCAAAATGGGACTTTGCAACGGTGACGCTGTTATAGGTCATTCTGATGTATTTTACGAGCATACTTTTGGTAGAGTCTATTCTATACAGTACATCCTAACAATCAAGAATGCTATTATCTACAGATTTTGTTATATGTTACTTATATTAGAGGGTCAACTTCATTCGAAAGTTGGGAACAATATTATACACCCAACGTATCAAGCAGCATGTCCAACGCTTGGTTTAATGGAAAGTGACAATCACTGGCACAATACATTAACAGACGCCAGTGAGAGAAGTATGTATATCTAAACTCTGTGATGGGATCAGTACATCTGAAGAGTTTGCGACAGCTATGGGAGTTAAACAATGGTGTATCCTAAGTTCAATCTTGTTCTTTCTGTGTATCAACGATACAAAAGACAATATTGGAGAAAGAGTTGAAATTAACGAAGGGACAAATTACCGCTCACGTTATCGAGTGAGTAGATTCCATCCATGATAGAATGGCCTTGGGATGATGGCAGACGATAGCTGACGTATCGAGTGGAAACATCAAATTCAGATGGTATTGTCTTTTTAGCAGAAACAGTGAATATTATGCAGATTATGGTAAACAAATTAAAAAGCTACTGTCTATTAACTTAGGAAAAACGAAAATCATGATTTTCAGAGAGAAAAGGAAGTCTGGATGTATGGAGGAATGTATGGAGAACGTAATAATAGTTAAAGACTATTAGTACCTACCATGGAGTGTTGATTTTAGGTAACATAAATATGAATAAACATATACCGCTGTCGCAAAATTCCTATGTTACAGCATAAAAATACTCTCCCACATTGTACAGAATGGGTAAAACTAGATCAGAACTGTAGGCTTAACGTAAATGTTTCACACAATAACGGAGGGGTCATCACTAAAGCTAAAATTCGACATAATACTGGAAAAAATAGGTCATCTTCTTTACGATTCATGTGTTAACGAAGCCCAGTTGTCACATTACAGAAAGTTTTATAAGAAAATGAAGTACAATCTATAGGGTGACCAGATAGCAGTGATAGTTTTTCCAATTGTTATGTTTCAGCGGCTGTCAAAGTTACTAATGACATCCAGCTGTCAAAATATTCAGTATGGTTTGCCATTTCATCATGCATCGTTTTACGCTTGCCGAACGTGCGGAAATAATTAAAAAATATTATGGAAATTCCAGCTCAGTTGAAACGTCGGTCGTCATAATGACTTCAGTGTGCAGGCAGTTCGTCGCACCGTGAAAAGGGTATACTCTTTTGGATCTTAAACAACCAACTAGATAGAATTTGGTGCGAAATGAAGAAAAGAAAACAATATCGAAGAAGATCCAGAAATGTCGGTTAGGCGGCGATCAGCTGAATTAGGCATCGCCAGATTTGGGCCAACATCCGTACAAGATTGTGCTGACGCGGGAATTGAAGCTGGACGACCATAGACAACGCCGTGAGTTCGCTAACTGGACGCTTTAAATGTTGACCGGAAATCCGGATTTTTGGCCAAAAATTAATCTTCTTCAACAAACAAAATTGCCATCATTGAACTGAGTCATCAAAAATTGGACCGACCGCTTTAAGCACTGCCAACGAAGCCGAGGCGGCCATTTCAATAATGTTCTATTCCACACATAATGGCATGAACGTACGTTCAAAATAAACCTAGAATCGATTTTATATCTCACACCGTTGTTTTTAATTTGACATCATATTTAAAATAAGACGAGAATTAATAAACTTGAATTTCTCACCGCACCGACCTGAGCTTCTTACGATCTCTTTTAATATCAGGGAAAGAATGGATGTGTTCGATTTTATCGCTAAATGCCCTTTTCTTGGAGAATTAATGGAGAATGGAGTACTAGAGATGGCAGATGTCTTAAGTATTTTAAATGGAGACCGTGGCTAGGATGTGCTGTATAAATAGGCTGAAAATTCTTTACGCTAAGAGTTGACGCATTTTACATAATAATAATAAAAGCAGTAGGTCTCACAATGCTCGTATGAGTCTAATAATAGAAAGTCAATCTGGCAAACGGTCTTAGCCAAACCTATAGACTTAAGACAACAATAAGAAATGTATTTAATAATTTTTTTATGAAATAAATTAGTCAATTAAACTAACTAGGTTAGGTTAGGTTAAACAGGGGTATGATGGATATGCCATCACACAGACACCAGCCAGGAACCAAAACGGGTCCATCGCGATCCCTGAGGAACCAATTGAATTTGTCTTCAAATGGCAAAAACCTAAACAATCTCCCTCGTGAAACACCCAATTTCCCTGCAAAAGCCATTAAGGTCTTTGAAGTTCGTGCCGTCTATTTCCTCAGGTTTTCGAAAAAAATTTCTTCGACAACGCGATATTGCCTTGCATTCATACAGTATGTGTGTTATGTCCTCAACAGCTTGCAGATCAACGCAGATATATCCGTATCTAACAATTCGAGTCTCGTTGCGTATTGCCGCAGGAGACAGTGTTCTGTCAGGATTCATATTACTGTCCTAAGCTTATCCCTGTTTAATTTTATTAAATTTCTAGATCTTTTGCCCACCAAAAGCGGCCAGAGAGCATTGGATACCTGTCCTTCACGACCTGACCACCTTAGGTTAGCAGTCTTAGGGGTGGTTTGATGTTGGCAGGAGTAGACCTCCTTTTTTTTCTTTAATACCGCAGTGTGCTGGCACCCACCACAGTCTTACCCGTTTCTAGCTGCATAGTGCCTTGAGCATTGTGCGACAACCTCTGCCTTGATTTTAGTTGATTCCATTGCCTTGAGTGCGGCCTCCTTATCTATGTAGATAGCGATGTCACTTTCGGATACCGATCTAATCTGCATTAGGTCAGCCGCCGTAAAGACAACCAGAACCTCTGATTGGAGGACACTGTTAGCGTCCGGTAGTCTTATAGACACTCTTAGTTCTGGGTCTTCTGAGAAGATATCAAAACCTGTTCTTACTATGTTTTTGAGCCATCTGTGAAAATTGCAATTTAATTTGACCTGATTATTGCATTTTTTTTTCCAGTCCTTCCTCTAAGGATATATTTTATCATATGGGATGCCGAAGTCGACCAAGGAAGGAATTTCATCCGTTAGAATTGGATTGCTTGGCAGCAGTAGTGAGTTTTTTAATCTGTAAGTCAAGCGAAGCCGCCAATTTTCCGTAAATCGTTTTCTTGTTTGTTTCTTTCCACCATACTAGTGCGCCGTATGTAAGTATGGGTCTTACCACCACCGTATACAGCCAATACACCTTAGTAGGTTTTAAGCCCCAAAACTTTCCTCCTTTTGCAGGTAAAAAGAGCATTTGATTCTTTCTGGTACATTACGATTTCAATTCAGTTTTTTGTCCAGAATCATACCCAGACACTTCGCGCTATCCGAAAGGGACAATTCCACTCCGTTGAGTTTTGGGAGTTTGAATTGCGGAATTTTGATAGTTTCTGGTAAAGAGAACCAGTTTCGTTTTGGAAGGGTTGGCATTGAGACCACAGTTTTTTGTCCAAGTGTTGATCGTCTTCAGAGCAACCTCCATAATGTTGCTTAGAATATTTAAGTATTTTCCCTGCGTAAGTATTTATCTGCGTATGCCGTGGCACTTATATCCATTGTACTAAGCTTTTTTAGGATGCCATTGATAACCAGCACCCACGGGAGTGGCGATATGACTCCCCCCTGAGGGGTTCTCCTGGTTACGGACATACTAACCGAGCTTTGCCCAATGGAACAGTTTATTTTGCTGATTACAAGGATGTTGCAGTTTGTAATGAACTGTTCAATGTTAACATCTCCTATTGAAGGAAGGAGGAAGTCCGCCTTCGTGTAAATTCTTTTCTATTTTCTCCACCACTTCGTGCAGTTTCTGCGGATTTTCTGTTCATATATGCATGCTGTGACTCAGTCAAAAAACCATTACTGTATCTTTTCCTAATGTGAATCCCCAATAATCGCTTATTGATCTGAAAACTTTTGCTGTTATATACCCCTGTTTGCCAGCTTTAGGTATAAAAACCACCTTAACTTCCCTCCAAGCTATTGGTGTGTACCCTATTTTTAGACTCTATCTGAGAATTTCCATAATTTTTTCGATTGCTACCTCCGGTGCTTTCTGTAGCAAAATCGGTAGAATACCATCTGGACCAGGAGATTTGTACAGCTTAAAGGACTGAATTGCCCACCGTAATTTGTTTCTATTAACAAGGACACCTATTAACTATAATATATAAACGAACTAACTTACTAATTATTGGTTTTCAGTGTTTCTGTTCCTCTAGAGCTAGAATTAGTTTAAAAATCACTTCAATGAAGATTTTATTAGAAACTTCAAATGCCAGTATTCAGATGCGGACATAAATGCTCATACCAAAAATATAACTAGCCGTACACTTTCAATATATGGAAATACTGTTGATTATTATGGTTTACATGGTAAACTTTACCATCTCTAAGAATAAGTGATGGATATGTCGAAAATTTAAACAGAGAATACATCGAACAAACTCAATTCGATCCAGTTGAATGTCATACTGTCAAACAACGAACAACATCAAGTTTATCGGCTCCTTATCGACAGAGTAAACGCATGTGCTGGTTGTGTATACTTCGTAGATGCGAATTAACGTGATATTGGCAAAAAATATGTGCAGATAAAAAGAGCACTATAGGGGTGGCGTCATCAGGAGTTGCTTCAACTCATTGTTAGTTATGTTCAAGATACCAATTGAAGCAGAACGTATGGAAAATCTAATCTGTGACCTAGAAACAGACACAAGGCCAAAGTCGTAAGACTGTGTTTTAGTGGTGTTGGACGAATGTACTATCGCGAACAAAGTAACGAATTAAGCAGCCAATATAGTCTAAGAGCCCGCCGCAATTTTTAGGTGTGAGAGGTAACCACAAAATAACCAGATGAGTTGAAAGCTGGTGTAAGCATTATGTTAAAAACAAAAGTCTTGCAGGAAATGGTCGCGGCTTTAGTGAGTAATAGTGTGCTGAAAACTCATTTTTTTTTCCAAAATTGAGATAATTGCTATAACCAGGGAATGCTAATTTCATTGCATACTGTATTTTTATTTGATCACAGAAATGTTGGTCCAAGACGTTTCGATTGTGGCAACGCTGTTGCCAGATCGTTTTAAAATTAAAAAAAAAATGTTTTCTTAATATATGACATAACCAAGTATTAATCGATACTAAAGGTAGGAAAACAATGCCTCATAAAAGATATGAAGGTCCAAGACCATTTGAACGTGGCATACACTCTGCCAGACTGTTTCGAAATTCTAAAAATATAAATTTTTGAAATAATTGTTATAACCAAAATCGGAGTATACCATAACATTAATAATACTCCCCTGATTACAAATTGGTGGGTCCAAGACCATTTGAACGTGGATTACGCTCTCCCAGATCATTTTAAGATTCTGAAAAAAATTGGTTTTCGAAATACGTACAACCAATCTTTATATTATCATTTTTGAAATAACGCGACCATATTACCAAATAAAAAATACACCAAAATATAGGCTAACGACACCTAAATGCGTATCGGTAAGTCAAAGATGATTCGGACCGGCTTTCCCAACAACAGACCAGCCTAAAAGTTTCCAACCAAAAAAAAAAAAGAACTATTTGTTATCTACTCGTACAATACGAAAAGTCCGTATAATAGGAAACACTAAATAATTGGGAAAATGGGCTGCTCACAGAAACTTTATCAGCAAACCGGAAGGAAATGTAACTATATTAAAACCGAGGCAGCGACGGGAGGGTTGTATTAAAATGCATATTTATGACTACAATCGAAGACAAATATCAGCTACGGCGAATTGTGTTACTCTGTTCACTCGCTTCCCTGATAGCAGCTGGTAATGAGCTTGCTTTGGTCTGGTTACCTGGGAAGTGATTCTCAAAACAAAAACAGTCCTGCTTTAGACTCAGTAGACCATATTTGCCGTCAGATCTTCTGAGTGTTTGTCTCTTTTGCGAAGTCTGACGAGCCAACTGGCTTTATCGAGTATTTCGATCTTGTCGCAAAAGTATGAATAGCAATTCTAAGATGCGGATAGGGACCTCGATTTAGTGATCTCGATAAAAGCTTTGTGTACGCCCATAGCAACCAGTCCTTGTTTGCCCGATTCTCCCCGTGAGAGAAGATTTTTGACTTTTCACGCGTGTGGGTATGATAAAATACTCGTTGTGTCAGCAGAATACGTACTGAATCACTTCATCTTTTCCGAGGAAGATAGCCCGTAATTTTAAGCAGATTTTGGAAGTTAAGCATGATTTCCGAAAAATGATTGATTGGATATAGTCCGTAAGTTGGGTTGCTTACACAGTTTGATCCGGGAATGATTTTAGTCAGTTTAGTTAAGACAACATTTTTTATCATTTTATACACTGCCCTCTATCTACAAATTTTTGACCGTTCGTTAAGCCTCTGGAAAGCCGTCGAAAAGTCTTTTTTCGGAAGGAGTATTTCACTGAATAGCCCATCCGTAATCAAATCGCTCTCCTTTCATAGCAGTGTTCAGCTAGAGGAATAGAAAAAAGTCGATTGGGGTCTAGATTCGGCGTACATGATGGAAATTGATCGCAAAAATTGATTTGTTTTCCCAAAACTAGCTTACCAAGAACGACTAATACGCAGGAGTATTATCGTAAAGCAAGAACCAGTAGTCCTTGCGTTACAATTCAGGGCGCACACGCCATATCCATCTATATATACCTATAATTATAGGTATGTTAGTATAAGTTATCACTTTCATCAAAAGAATCACAAGATGTACAAGTAAGCAGATCTCCCTCACTTTCAACAAGGCCGTCATCAATATTGACCAGCATTTGCTGCAGTGTATCCGGTGCTTCCTTGCCATCAAACTATTTAACTTGGAATAAATTTACTTACATGTTCCATAAGATGCTCTTACATCCTTCGGGACAGCTGCGAAATTACTATAGCAGCCGGTATGATATCCGGTTAAAGCATCCACAGCATTTGGTAGAGCAATATCACTACATTTAAATCCACAGATTTTTCTAATATTTAGTATTGCAACACATTTTTCTGTGAAACATATCACTTTACCACTGTGTTTTGGGTTATCACTATAGCCAAGAATGCACTTTGCACTTAAATTTGAAGCACTCATTATTACACAGAGAAAACGAAAGTGTAACTAAGGAATCATCAAAAAAAATTATGGACTTACTTACTTACTTGTCTACTTGTGATTTCATTAACTCATAACGGCAAGAACAGTAAAACGTGATTTTTTTTATATTTTGTTTGTGACGTGAGCTAATGTTGTCTACGTGTTTGGGAGTTTGGATTGATAAGAAAAATCAAAGACACATTTTTCGCGAAGATGTAAACTTAAGATCAATCTCTCCCTGATAAGTTGGTCACAGTTGATTAATCTTATTATAATTATTATTATTATTTATTTCCATTCATGACTTCGTGAAAGAGCAATAGTCATTCACATCTATACAGGCGTTTTCCTCGCATTCATAGTTCTCCCTATAAATCTCGCAAATATGCATTTCAATACAACACTCACATCGCTGCCTCGGTTTTGATATAGTTACATTTCCTTCCGGTTTGCTGATTTCTGTGAGCAGCCCATTTTCCCAATTATTTAGTGTTTCCTATTATACGGACTTTTCGTATTGTACGAGTAGATAACAAATAGTTTTTTTTTTTTTTGGTTGGAAACTTTTAGGCTGGTCTGTTGTTGGGAAAGCCGGTCCGAATCATCTTTGACTTACCGATACGCATTTAGGTGTCGTTAGCCTATATTTTGGTGTATTTTTTATTTGGTAATATGGTCGCGTTATTTCAAAAATGATAATATAAAGATTGGTTGTACGTATTTCGAAAACCAATTTTTTTCAGAATCTTAAAATGATCTGGGAGAGCGTAATCCACGTTCAAATGGTCTTGGACCCACCAATTTGTAATCAGGGGAGTATTATTAATGTTATGGTATACTCCGATTTTGGTTATAACAATTATTTCAAAAATTTATATTTTTAGAATTTCGAAACAGTCTGGCAGAGTGTATGCCACGTTCAAATGGTCTTGGACCTTCATATCTTTTATGAGGCATTGTTTTCCTACCTTTAGTATCGATTAATACTTGGTTATGTCATATATTAAGAAAACATTTTTTTTTTAATTTTAAAACGATCTGGCAACAGCGTTGCCACACTCGAAACGTCTTGGACCAACATTTCTGTGATCAAACAAAAATACACTATGCAATGAAATTAGAATTCACTGGTTATATCAATTATCTCAATTTTGGAAAAAAATGAGTTTTCAGCACACTAAAGCCGCGACCATTTCCTGCAAGACTTTTGTTTTTAACATAATGCTTACACCAGCTTTCAACTCATCTGGTTATTTTTTGGTTACCTCTCACACCTAAAAATTGCTGCGGGCTCTTGGTCTAATAGAACAATGCGAGATTTAAGAAACAATAATCAATTACTCGGTGGAGTAACATTTTTTTTCTTTTCGCATTTCGGACAAATGTTACCGCTGGTCGGTAAAGGAACACGGGCAGATGAGATTAATGCGTGCTTAAAACGCTCAGTACTTTGGAGACATATTGAGAAGCTTCATTTGAAGCAGCCAATGCAACAACCGGAAAAATCCACTTTTTGAAATGTTGAGAAAATTAAAAAAAAACTGTCTCAAAAATAAGAAATCAAAATAATTGCAAAATATTAGTTAATTTTGAAAAGAAATCATCGAAACTAAATTGTTTTTGCACCGATTTTGGTGAGAATGAAAGTCTGAGTTTTCAGCTTCTTGAACAGACTGCTGCAACATCAAATTATTGTAAAAAGGCATATCCGCTGGAGGAACACGCTTTTGTGCCAAGTTTATGACATCCTCATATTTCTTGGGGTTGAGGGAAAGATTATTTGTCTATAACAGTTTGGGCTTAAAGTGGTCACCCTCACCATAATGGCCCATGGTGACTAATGGAAGCAGAAATGTTTGCGATATTTTCTTCTATCCTATAGCAAAATCTTCGATACTTCGAGATGGTCCACTTAATACGATCTTTGTTAGTCACAGTTTTCTTTAAAAATCAAATCAAATATGTCCTTATTGCTCACTGATATCACATTAAACTTTTTCGAACACTTTCCGCCTAAAACACTAAATTCCGCCTGTCTTTTAGTAGATAAAGACGTTCTACTCGTCGTTTTTGTTTTTCTATAACGCTAAAAGAGCCATTTTCATATTCGGAGCCCGATATAGAACAATCTCATTCCCTTTCACCTATTTTAAATTATTAAAGAACGTACCTTCGCACCAAGAAATAACTGAATCAACTGATAGATTTCAAAACAGTATAGTAGATTCTAAGTAAAAACTTCGTCATACACTCATACCTGTAAAGCTCGTTAATTGTTATTAGTGTTTGAAAAGCGGTGCAAAAACAAGACAACTCCAGGAGATGTTTTCTTCTTGCTCCGTTTTGAAAACAGTAATAACTCCAAAAGCGACTTATCCAAGAGCCAACGTAGACCCAACGGCGCAGCATGTTTTTTTTGTATTTCTGAATTAAAAAACATATTTCGCAAAAAAGTGGAGTTATCTGGTTGTTGCACTGGGTGCTTCATTTAAAAAAAAACATGAGAGCACCAAAAAGGAGGTTCGAACTTTTGTAAAATTTTCCTAGATATTGGCAAATGAAAATACTCAGAGATTAATAACAACCATGACATTGAAATTTCAGCTGAAAGAGAAATTAGAATGTCAAGAAGATTCATGGTTGTCTGATAGATATACAGCCATGGACACATTCTAGGTGGGGTGAAAAGTAACCTCCTTGACCGCCAGAATGCGCTGCTACTGCAAAAAAGGTTATGGTGCCTTGAAGTCCGTTCATATTTAGGCAGACATGCCAAATTTCAGTGCGATACTGTCTTCAGTTTTGTTTGACAGCTAATTGTTGTTGACGTGTTTGGCATCATGTTGAGTATGGACAAAAACCATTTTCGTTCTCTCATAAAACATTATTTTTGAGAGACAACACGACAAAGGAAACAAAAGAAAAGTTGGATAAATATTATGGGGCTAATGCTCCGTCAGACTACACCGTCAAATATTGGTTTCGAGAGTTTCGTTGTGGCCGCAAATCCACTACTGATCACCTCCGATGCGGTTACAGAGGACAATGTCAAAAAAAATACGTGAATTGGTGTTGGCTGACCGGAAAGTGAAGGTGCGCGAGCTAGCAGATACCACAAAGATTAGTACTGAGCGCACACGCCATATTTTGGGCAATATTCTGCATATGAAAAAGTTATCTTGCCGCTGGGTGCCGCGCATGCTCACTCCTGACCAAAAACACGAACGCGAGAGCACTTCGAAAGAGTGCTTGGACTTGCTGATGCGGAATCGGGCGGACTTTTGGCGTCGATTGGTAATTGTTGATGAAACTTGGATCGACTATTACACACCAGAGAACAGAATTAGTGCCCGGCAATGGACTGAAGCTTTGACGAGTGCTCCGAAGCGGCCGATTGAGGCTCGATGGGTCGGAAAGATTATGGCGTCGGTTTTCTGGGATTGCCATGGCATACTCTTCGTGAACTACCTCGAAAAAGGAAAAACCATCAATAGCGAATATTACTGTGCATAATTGGACCGATTGAAGGCCGAAATCGCTGCAAAACGGCCTCACATGAAGCGAAAAAAAAAATTTGTTTTTGTAAGACAATGCGCCGGCGCACAAGAGCATCGAAACCACGGTTAAAATCAATGACTTACGGCTCCAATTGCTGTCACATCCACCGTATTCGAGCGATTTGGCTCCCTCGGACTATTATCTCTTCCCAAACCTCAAAAGATGGCTTATCAATAAAAAATTCAGCTCACGCGAGGAAATCCTCGACGGCACGGAGGAGTATTTTGCAGACCTTCCGGAAAATTACTTTTCGAACGGGATCAAGAAGTTGGAAAATGGCTGGAATAAGTGTATCAAGCTAATAGGGGACTATATTGAATAAAATAAAAACTTATTTAAAAAAAAAAATTGTTTTCATTAACAAGGAGGTTACTTTTCACCCCAACTTGTAAATAGCACAAACTTTCTTACCAGAATAAAAACGTAATTGAATAAAGTAATATTTCAAAAACAATAATAAACTCATTTTTTTTAAAAACGTTATTAACAGTGAATGTAATTAACTTTAAAATTTAGAATAGACTGAAAATGAACAAGAAATTTGTCTGGACACAGAAATAGCACAAAATTTGATTTCTGAAAATAAATTAAGAAATATTCAAAATATAATTTAAAATCTTTTTGTTTTGTCTTTTACCGCTGGAGTATTTTGTAATATAGCCAGAGTTTTCCATTACTACCTTACATCTACGCCCCATGCTTTCAACAAGCTTCTGACATATTTCCTTCGGGATAGAATAACAAGATTCTCTTATGCCATCCCAGAGTTCATCCTTATTTTTGAAATTTTGCTGCCCAATTTTTACCTTAACGTCGTTCCACAAATTTTCAACACATGGATATCTTCTTGGGAGAACCAATCCTTTACTATTTTGGCGGAGTGCTTCCTATCATTATCTCGCATGAATATCCAATTAACTGGCATAAACTCAAAAGTATAGGGCACCTTCGTATCTTGTAATATTTCTAAATATTGAAATTTGTCCATTTTTCCACTTATCCTTTCAAGCGGTCCTATTCCATGCCAGGAAAAAGCACCCCAGAGCATTACATTCCCTCCACCATGCTTATTTCTTTTTTGAGTGTATCTGGGATTCAAAGCTTGCCCTTTTGGACGGTGGACAATTGTCCTGCCACCTGGGCCAATTCTATTTACTTTAGTTTCGTCACTCCATACCAATTTTTCCAGAAGTGTATGTCTTTATTTTGATGGGCTCTTGCAAAGGTTAAGCGTCTTCGAATATTTTTTTGACAAGAGTGGTTTTTTTCTACTCATTCGTCCAAATAGCTGAGTTTCATTTAGACAGTAGTTTTTCTTGGTTTCGGTTCCCATTTTTTGTTTTCATTTAAATAAATTTCACCTTCCTTTGTCAGCTTAATCGCATTATAGACCATTTTCCTGGAACTCTTTATTATTTTAGCTATTTCAACTGGCTTTTTGCTATCTTTGTACATGTCGTATATAATTTTTCTTTGCTCTGGAGTGCAATGTACACCTTTTCCCATTATGTCACTTAGTGGTCTTTGGTATTTCAATTTCTCTCCCAAATCATTGTTTTATCTAATCGTCTCTGTTATTTACGTAGTTCCGCTTCATACATCCCACAAAATAAAGTGTCAAATTTAAATCGGAAAGACATAATAAAGCGGAACAACGAAAATCGTTCACTTTTTGAAATGGCCAAAAACATATCAAACAATGCTCCGATAACGTACGCCTGAAACCAGGGAATCTTCAAGAGCCTCCGCATACTTTTGCATGTTATTGCTGTGATTCAATTCACCTATGCAATCTACTATAACCACACTTATGTGCACTTTCCTAAGTCAAATAGTGGAATGCACAGCACCTTCGGCGGGAAATTTCGCTTCCTTACGTTCCTTGATGCTATAATTTAAGCTGTATACTTTATTATTAGTCTGGACAATGATGTCATTGGAACAAATGTAGTGGCTCCGAAGAAAGTGTCCACTATCAGGAAGGTCAAAGATTATCTTTTGGCTGCATTCGCATTCCCAGTTGCCTTAAATGTTGGTATCACCTTTTGGACACTATACGCCATCGACCATGAACTTGTATTCCCCAAAGTTCTAGATGCTGTTTTTCCCGGATGGCTAAATCACATCATGCACACAAACATCGTAGTCTTCATTATCCTGGAGATGTCCACATCATTCCGTACATATCCTAAGCGAAGCAAGGGTAGGGTCGGTCTTATTGCCTTCATGGTTGCCTATCTGATCTGGGTGCACATCATCAAACACTATTCTGGTGTCTGGGTGTATCCCGGAGGTCTTAGAACTCCCACAGCAAATTGTCTTCTTTGGTGCTAGTTTGCTGTTTACCGTATTCCTATACCTTTTCGGGGAAGCTCTTAACAACATCGTTTGGACCAAAGAGCTGAAGTTTGCTCAACGAAAAATCAAGTAAAAAGAAAATGTCCACCACTAAAGAACCAGCAAATAATAATAATAACCCACAGAGTAATTATATGAGTAAATGAAATTTTACAAAAACAAATAAAATACTAAAATAATTCGCCGACAAATTGTAACCACAAAATCACTTAGCTTATTGAAATCAACACCTGTCAAAGCATCGAAATGATAACGGTACATCTGTTCACCAGAAATATATAGTACGATAGGGGTAAACAGTATCATTAGCAAAAGTAGGATTCATTTCAATTATATGGCGCAGGGCGAAACTTTCAAGAAAGCCAGTATTGGTATGAATAAAGGTTGCTTTACAAATGGACAACTATATGTGGCATCTTCAAGTATGAGTGATGCCTCAAGCGTTGTTGTTTCAGCAAATGGCAATAATACACGTAACACCGTTCATAAAGACGCATTACCGTGAGTTTGTGATATTGCGCATAGCTCCTTAATGAGTTCGATTTTCCCAATTAGACACCATTTCACACCTATTCTCTACATTATATTCTATGCATAATGTATACAATATACAATAAATTAACGCTTTTATATCTGTATATTTCACAAAAATGACATATGTCTGTCCCTGTGTTAGTCTAGACCAATTTTAATAGCAATTAAGCTAATTTTCGTGGTGTTCTCACGCGAAGTTAATTGGACGAAGTTAAAAAATATAAAACTCTCATAACTTAACCAACTTTTATTTCCTCAGTTTCTCGCGGAAAGTATCTCTGCTTGGAAGACAGATGCCAGATTTCCTGACGATGATTGAAATCTAAGGTTGCCTTCCTGCAGAAAGACACCTGCGCCTCAACCTAAATCGATTTTGGAGCCATCTGTGAGGACCCGACTACATTCCTCTTCTGGATCAGATTCTGTGAGAAATCGTTCGATTTCGTAGTTTATAACCAGCAAGAGTTCTGGTATCATAACGCCAGAGGGCATGTCCATTAAACTAAATTCAAAACCCAGTACGCGCGCAAGGTCATAAAACCCCAGTGCGTGTTGTATCAGAGACTACTAGGCAGGGAGATTCAACAGTGCGTCTGGAGCGGAGCCAGGTGTGCTAGGGAGAGTCCGTTGCAGTTGAGGCTGACCCTTTTTTATAGTCTGGAAAAAAAACAGAAGTGGCATATTTTCGTGGAAACTTATTCCATCTGACAACCGACATACTAGGTGGGGTGAAAAGTAACCTCCTGAGAATGAAAAAAAAAATTATTTTAAATGTTTTTTTATTTTATTCAATATAGTCCCCTTTTAGCTTGATACACTTATTCCAGCGATTTTCCAACTTCTTGATCCCGTCCGAAAAGTAATTTTCCGGAAGGTCTGCAAAATGTTCCTCCGTGACGTCGATGATTTCCTCACGTGAGCTGTGGTGGATGCGACAGCAACTGGAGCCGTAAGTCATTCATTTTAGCCGTGGTTGCGATGCTCTTGTGCGCCGGCGTATTGTTTTTTTTCGCTTCATGTGAGGCCGTTTTGCAGCGATTTCGGCCTTCAATCACTCCAATAATGCACAGTAATACTCGCTGTTGATGGTTTTTCCTTTTTCGAGGTAGTCCACGAAGAAAACCGACGCCATAACCTTTCCGAACCATCGAGCCTCCCTCGGCCGCTTCGGAGCACTCGTGCCGGCTTCAGTCCATTGCCGGGCACTCATTCTGTTCTCTGGTGTATAATAGTGGATCCAAGTTTCATCAACAATTATCAATCGACACCAAAAGTCTGCCCGATTCCGCATAAACAAGTCCAAGCACTCTTTCGAAGTGCTCTCGCGTTCGTGTTTTTGGTCAGGAGTGAGCATGTGCGGCACCCAGCGGCAGGATAACTTTTTCATATGCAGAATATTGCCCAAAATATATATTTGTGGTATCTGCTAGCTCACGCACCTTCACTTTCCGGTCAGCCAACACCATTTCATGTATTTTTTTGACATTGTCCTCTGTAACCGCCTGCCACTGCGGACTTGATCGGTAGTGGAGTTGCGACCACCACGAAACTCTCGAAACCAATATTTGACGGTGTAATCTGACGGAGCATTAGCCCCATAATATTTATCCATCTTTTCTTTTGTTTCCTTCGCCGTTTTGCCTCTCAAAAAATAATGTTTTATGAGAGAACGGAAATCGTTTTTGCCCATACTCAACATGATGTCAAACACGTCAACAACAATCAGCTGTCAGAACAAAACTAAAGACAGTATCGCACTGAAAATTGGCATGTCTGTCTAAATATGAACGGACTTCAAGGCACCATAACCTTTTTTGCATTAGCAGCGCACTCTGGCGGTCAAAGAGGTTACTTTACACCCAACCTAGTATACTCGTACATAGGATATGTATGCCGTGTAGATCCTTCTCAGTGAAAGGTCCCATGTCTTGCCGATGGCTTCTTTGAAGATACCTTTAAGAACTAGATGAGTCAGATCAGTCTGCTTTCTCCTTCACGTAAAGGGAACAACGTCAGTTTTGAGAGGATTGACAGAAAGCTCATTTCTAGTGCACCAATTGTCGGTGACATCTAGCACTGGTTATTGGTGCCAAGCAACTTGAAGCCCTCAAAGGAAGCAAACAGCATTTTGGATGACCTCATCCGTCATCACAACCGATGAGAGATACCAGCTGCGGCATGTTGTATTCAGTTCACTAGTAGCATCGTTAATAGAAGCTGGTAGGATATAAATCCAACGGTTCATATCAAGAGATCCATTAGGATGTAATGGAGGACAAACAGATTTCTCTTATTGCTCAGCCCTCGATTAGTTCGGAAGGGCGAGTTTATTAATTTTTGTATGGATCGTGACGGTTATGATCGTCTACAAACTGTCTTCCTCCAATAATATCGGGCCTCGCGAGCTTAAGTGTAAACTCCAGGGTACCGAAGGGCAGTGTATTCTTTCCGATATCACTTAAAAGCCATCTGCATTCTAACTTTGTTATAATTAATACCGAATATGATCTCTCTTAAGAACTTTAGAACTTCAAGCATACACCCTTCAACACATACTCCACCATTTACTCATGTAAACGATGCTGCGGCAGTGCAGATTATTTCTAGGAGGTCTCCTTTCAGCATCATTCCCATCTTTTGTGTTTCCAAGGTCTATGGTTGTATAGTTGTTTGCATTGCTTTTTAGAAAGAAATATATATAATCTTCTTCGTTTTTTAAAACCCTACTCGCTGTTAATTAGTTATAAGCCAGAAATTGTATTCCTTGTGGAGTTTTTTATTTATATGTACTTAGACCGCTATCTTTGTCAAAATGCCAACCCTAAATGCTGTCCCTAATGAATAATATTTTCAAGGTGTAGCCACAGAATTAACACAAGCCCACTGCTGCAACGTTATTAGTGTTTATACGGCTTCAATCACAAGTCACCGATAGTTCCTCGCATGTGTTTAAGCATTTCAATTAACAAAAAAATAAAAGTCCTTTCAGATAGAGCCAAGCTTTGTATACCACTTTACCGTATGTCATAATTCGACTCACAGAGTAATTTAATCACTCACAGATCACCATCATTATAATGGAAATTTAATTAGGAATTCGTTTAGACGAAAAACACTCGCAATAACAATCCCTACTAAATGTTCCCCAATATAACCCACGCGTTTTAAAAATAACCTCATTAACATGAAAGCCCTTTCTTGTCGGTTTTAGCTTTGGTCGTGTGGTCGGTCGGTCGCTGCTATTGTTGTTATTTTTTTGTGTTGTGTTTTGTTTTTGTTTACATCGTTTAGCTGGTTTGCAAATAACCTCTTAATTGTCCTGCTCTACATGCGTATTATTGCACTACTCGTACACACATCCAATAGACCAATATTCATTAATGTGGTCTCGTCCCTTATGTCGGTCGTTCATCAGTGTTGACATATTCTATGGGTGTTTGGGATGGGGGCGTTTTCGACACCCATCTTTTATACTTATCTACATATACTCATACTAATACTTGCCCACATAAAAGTGGACAAAATGACATAGACAAGGAGCTGTAGGACTACAAAGTATATACCGTAGAATCAACACGTATAAGGATTCACGACGTGCGTGGGTTGGATCGGTGTGATGTACGAGTGGGATAGACTCGTACTTCCACCAGGGATACGTAGGCTGGGATACGTAGGCTACGAATGAAAAATGTTGTCCAGATAGGTGCGTCAGTTTACATTTCTGTCGCTAGTCAGCGAAATATTTTCCAAATAAAAATGCTGCGGAGGATTTACGGGTACGTTGGTTTTATTGGAACTGTTGAACGCGGGTGAATGACTAAACATGGTAGCAATAATGTGTGGGGGGTGTTCAGAGTTAAGTTTTATGGATTCCACCTCCAGTCCTCCTACACTCTATTGTCTACAGGCTTAGCTGCCCTGAATAAGATTATGTGTGTGGGTATAATATTTGCATGAAATTATTACAATAAGTCTAGAGAGCTTTGATGTGGGAAGCGCCTAAAGGGTGAATGTTTTAATTTTACACATGCCATTGACCGGGTTGAAGTAAGCTCAAAGTGAGCTATGCTCACTTTTCTAGATTTCAATGGAATTTGTGTTACTTATTTAAATAAAATAAAAGGTCACTTAATCTACTGAAATGCAAGATGCTTTAAAATTTATCTCAATAAATCTTTTTATAGGTTTTTTTAATTCATAGAATGTGAAGGCATAGTCTGGAATATCGATTTGAATGAAATTTGCAGTTAAATTCTACGATATTCGTATTTCGTAGTTGATCGATAAATTAGTCTCCACACTGAGTTTTTACCAGATGCTTTTATATTAAATGAATGGCATACATGCCACAAAATTATTAGTTCCTTCGTAACATGTACACGTAGAAGACTATTAGAGGATATAATTTATGCATATGCTTCCTGCCATAATTTTGAAGAAATTGCTACCGAAATTCCTTGATGACGACATCTGGAAACTAAAAAAGAACTCCTATCCGAAATCCATTTATAAGATAATTTTAATGGATGACATACGAGAAGTCATAAAAGTATAAAATATTAGAAAAAAAAAAACAATTCATTAGTTTAATTTTTTACTCTAAGGTTACAGTTGCTTAGAAACGCTATTTGAAATGTCTGCATTTACAAACCAAGAATACGCAGATATTATTTACGTTTATGGGCTGTGCAATGGATTTTCAACAAATGAACTTTATCCTAACCGACGACTTCCTAGTAGAGGAGTATTTGGAAATACGTATCGAAGGCTTCGAGAAACGTGATCAGTTTCAAATACACGACCGAATGCGGGTGGAGCACAAGTAAGAAGGATTTCTGCTGATGAAAGCTGTTGCAACTGATCCATCAATCGGTATCAGATGCTTAGCTTTGCAATTCAATGTTTCCAAACATAAAATTTGTAACATACTGCATGGAGAAAATCTTTATCCATACCACCATACACCTGTACAAGAACTGCTTCCTAATGATTTGGAAAAGAGACTTGAGTTTTCTAACTGGTTACTGAAGCAGAGCTTGGATGACAATGAAATTGTTAGCAGAATTCTTTTGACGGACGATTCTCAATTTACAAGAAATGAGATCACAAATTTACAATCCACATACAAGGAGACATAAACCATTTCAACACATTTCAACACAATTCAGCGTCAATATGTGGGCAGGTGTACTTGGAAACAAGTTAATCGGCCCCTTCAAACTACAATCTAGGCTGAATTCTACAAACTATCTGGAGTTTTTGCGAATTGATTTACCAGAACTATTAAGGGACATTCCACTGATTCAACTAGCTTCATCATATTTTCAACAGGACGTCGTGAGGTTAAGAATTGGCTAAATGAAGAGTACGGTAACCGTTGGATAGAAAGAAACGGACCACTTCACTGGCTTGCAAGATCTCCTGACCTTACAGTTTTGGATTTTTTTTTTGTATGGGGAAGAATGAAGGACTTGTTCGTTTAACCGAAATAACAACTTTAGGTGAATTGGAAGAGCGTATTCTCGAAGCGTCATCAGAAGTGAGGCAGCAGTTAGCATCAATAAATATTTGCAGTGAAATCAAAAAACGTGCTCTAGCATGCACAAAACCAAGGAGGAGCATCTGTTATTTTTTTCTTAGAATTTAACCAGGAATCATTTCCCAAATTATCGTTGACGAATTAGGGGACACAATGTACGAGTATTATCTGATTTAGCAATTTTTCACTTAGTAATCAATACTTCCCTCATTATTCAACCCCCACATCTGTACAATTAGTGCCTTGTATACATTTGCCATGTCTTGAGGAATCTATAAATAATCATAGACCATTTAGAACAAAACATTACATGACATTTGTGTCGGTTAGGCCAAAGCAAAATATATTAAAGATTTTCAGGAAACTGTCTTTTCTTTTGCAATGTGTGGGCGAATGTCTCGCTCTCGCACAAGATCGCAGCAGTCAAGTGCCCAAGTGACTTTTTTTTTTTTTATAATTTACGCGCGCCTAAGGGGTTGATACCCTTTTACTGTTGCCCGGGCTCGGGCGGAAAGATAGAAGGAAGAGAAAGGAAAATTGTTTTGTAGTGGTTTGAAACTCAGGTGTGTTTGGTTTCGATATTCGCTCTCCAGGGGTGGGAGTCCGAACAGGATGGTGAAAACTACATTTGCCACCTTGGGATTAATTATTCTCGAAGTTGTAAACCATATCAAAATAGTAAAGTGCATCCCATTAAGACCGCCTCTTTTGAAATTTGAAAAAAAAAACGCAGGGTGTATTTTTTGATTAGATTTTGCGGCCCGGGTCAACCCCGGACAGATTTATTAAGCTTATTGCATGCATATACATACGAGTACTTAAAACTAACATTTTCACTTAAAAACTAAAGGGTGGGAGCGGTTAAAGAAAGTTAGGACGTGAGGCATAGGTGGAAATAAGTATGTTCTTGAGGGAGAGTTTGCTAAGATGGTAGTCGAAGAGAGGCAGGATATCGTTAACTTCGCGAAGCATCCTAGACATTGGCTCCAGGTGTCCCTAATTCGTTCTGTGAAGATTGAGCCGGAAAAGTGGCACAGACCTAAGATTTTGGGGATTGGTGTTAAAAGAAATAAGTTGAAGTAAGGAAGGACAATCGATATTACCTACTAAAATTTGATGAATAAAGAGAATGTCGGCAACTTTTCGGGGTATAGAAAGGGGTTGGAAATTTATAAGTTTCAGCCGGTCAGTGTAAGGTGGTAAGATTTGGTTATCATCCCAGGGAAGACCACGTAAAGCAAAGCGTAAAAACCTGCGTTGAACAGCTTCTATCCGGAGGATGTGAGGTCTGTAGTAGGGTGACCAAACTTGGCTGGCATATTCAAGAAGAGGCCTAACAAAGGTTATGTAAAGAGATTTGGTAACATCAGGATTGGAAAACTCCTTAGACCAGCGCTTGATAAAGCCAAGGGCAGAGTTAGCTTTTTTATTATACTATCAATGTGAGAACTGAAATTGAGTTCCTTGTCGCAGATAACACCTAAATCACGCAACTCATTCACTAAGGAAACAGGCAGATTAAAGATTAGATAGCAACGAGGTGAAGTAGGGAGGCGTTTACGGGTATAAGTTATAGCCTGACACTTATTGACGTTAAGCTCAAGAAAATTCTTCTGACACCAAGTGCAAAATCTGTCTAGATCTTGCTGCAGTAGTAGGCTGTCCGAGGAAGATGATATATATCTAAATATTTTTTATATCATCTGCGTAAACAGATATGTATGAATTTTTAATGATACAAGCAACATCATTAATGGTCAGAATAAATAATAAGTAGAGTCCGACCGAACATTCGGCTTCTGCTTCATCTTCGGCCATAATCGGCTTGAATTTCCACCTTCGGCGAAACATTCGACAAGAAAAGACCGAAGATTTTGCCGGAGGCGAACCATTTTTCCGCAAAACTTAAACTATCATATGCACCGTGTTTTGGAGGAGATATCGAGCAAGTCATTTCATTTCTGTTTCATTTCTGTAGCAGGTAGCTACATGGAATGCTGATATTTTTAATTATTGGGTCTCAAGTCCTTATACCTACTTGAAAGAAGTAGCTAACAAATATTTATCAGCTCCTCCTACTAGTGTAGCGAGTGAGCAATTATTCAGTGCTGCTGGACAAATTTATGGTGATCGGGGCTAATTTGCAGGGAGAAAATGTACAAAAACTTTTGTTTTTTCCATATAATATTAAGTTATTTAATTTAAATTTTTAATTCTATATTAAATATTCTCATATTAACTTTGTTTGTTGTATTTACGTGTATTCGAATGTACCTAGGCTTTTGAATTTTTTTTACTGGTTATTTTGTGTTCGTATTTCTTTGCTAAGCATTCATTTTGATTGTTCCGTTTATGTGTTATTTAAAAGAGTGTACTGCAATATTTTATTGGCTATTTTGCTGATTGTGTCTTTGTAAAATAAATCAATAAAAAAGAAAATATCTACCGATCAATTTTATCAAACTGATCATTATATTTTAGGCTCTTTAACATTTTAAAATACAATCTCTATTAGATTCGGCTTCGGCTTCGGCCAAAGGTGATGAAGAAACCGAAGTTCGGCTTCGATCAAAAAATTCACCTTCGGTCGGACTCTAATAATAAGGGACCAAGGTGGCTGCAGAAACTATGGACCTAAATAGAACATAGTAAAGTCGTTCATTTAAATACGATTGAACCCAAGTTATAAAGTTTATTTGGAACCCAAGAGCGTTTAATTTTAGAAGGATTATATTGCTGGTCGTAGATCTGCCTTTGAAAAATCCGTGCTGGTTTGGGGAAACAATAGATTTACAATGGAAAAGCATTATGTCACAGATAATGCTCTCAAAAAGCTTACGAGTAGGTATGCTGGACAACTTAGCAATTGGTCGATAGTTGAAAATATCGTCTCTTCTACCTTTTTTTATGTAGGACCTTTTCCAGGTTGAGGGAAATAATCCCTGGGTGATAGAAAGCTGAAAGAGAGCTGTAAGAGGTTGGGCTAGGTGCATTTGACATTTCTTTAAAAATATAGCGGGAAGATCATCAGGGCCAGCAGAATTATCATCTTTGAGTTTTGTTATTTTATCTCTAACTTGCTTTTTTTTTTTTTTTTTTTATAATGAGCGCGCGCTCAAGGGGTTTGAGTACCCTTAAGGTGATTGTACACAGCGCGGGCAAAGGAAATTTAGGGAGGAAGAAAAGAGAGGTACCGATGTACATTGTTTTTAAATGTTTGCAAGTTATAACGACCAGGAAATACAGAGATCGGCAGGGCATTCCATAAGCGAGTTGTACGGCTTAGGAATGAATCACGATATTTTAGAGTACGTTCGAAAATGGGCTTGAGGGTATACTGATGAGCATTCATAGCGAGACGGGTGTTACGGTTGAAAGTTTGAATGGGCGGAATGCTACTGGCGATTTCAGTGGAGCACTGGTGGTGGAAGTAGCGATAAAACAAAGTGAGACACGAGACATTTCGTCGGTGTTCGAGGGTGTCCATTGATTGACTGATATTAGTATCGTCAATAAGTTTTATCGCACGGTTTTGAATCCTATCTAGCAGGTGCAGAGATGTTTTAGGAGCACCTGACCAGATGTGGGAGTTGTACTCCAATTTTGGGCGGATGAATGCCTTATATATTGAGGCCAGTTCAGAGGGGGTAAAATATTTCTTACATCGCTTGAGGAAACCTAGACATTTCGCAGCATTTTTGGCGACATCAAATATGTGGTCATTCCAACGTAAGTTGTCATCGACACCGATTCCAAAGTTGTTTGTGGGCAGCTGTTTAAGTAGTAAAAGTAAGAATGGTCTGGCTCTTGGGAATGTATTTGATAAGGTCTGATGTTTTTATTTTAATAAAAAATGTAGATATTGACGTTATGTATGGAACACAATATCCAATAAATGGCCGCCTCATGACGTTGATCCTTTTGACGCTTTTAATTTGCCTAGAACCCACAGAAACTTGTCCTGTATGGTTGCACTTTCGCGAATGGAAGTCATTTTTGTCACAGTAGCCAAAAATCTATAACCCTGGCTAGCGTGTTGCGCACGTTTTATAGAATACAGCGGCTAGAATGATTATGTTATTGGTGTTGCCTGAGACTGAATATCGTACATCGATTGGTGGTATTTCTGCCTTGACAGACACCAGACAAATCTAAAAGTCAATAAGATTCTGAGATTCCCAACTCATTCCAGAGGGCTGGGCTTGGTATAAAGTCCGGACTATCTGGGCTTTGTCTATTACCTGGTCCTGTTAGAATATTTGTTTGTTCGTTTATGGATTTATCTGGCCTGAAACTTCATTGATTGGCACAAATCCCTCCAATTGAATTTTTTAAGTGAGTTGGTGTGTACCAAGTCATCTCGCCTTGGTATATATACTCAAACTTTGACAGGTTAGCAATCAAAACGGGCAACTTTGATGTACTTGAATTTAAATGTTGCTATCTCCACTTCATTTTAATAAGGTAGAAGGAAATCTTGCCTTTTGGCGAGTCTCCAATTTCTTAGTAGCGCTCTTCGCATGTCGCCTTCGTTCTTCTTCTGTCAAGTCTGACGGAATTTTGCCGATAACCAGGATAATTGAAGAGAAAGATAACGCCTTTAAGTAGCTCTTCAGTGCTCGTGGTTTTGTTCACTTTACTGGTTTACTTTACTAAGTGCGCCTAATTCAGTTGTTAGGAAATTTTCAATTCCTGTTCCTGGTTTTGGAAGAAGCGAATAAGTAATCTATTGTCTCTTTCGAAGAAAACTGAGTACCTGAAGTCTGATTCTAGCGGACATTCACAGAAGAAGTACTCCGTTATTATCATTACTCTCATAGTTGCTTAAAAAAAGAGTGTAGTGCCCCTATAAGCCGCCAGTAAGATGTCTAGAAGCTTTCCTCCCGTAAGGCAAGAAAAAGGCCGCTCACGTTTTACAAATACCCAAAAGCATTCGTTCTACAGCTATGGTTCTACTCGTCTCTTACCCAAATGTCAATGGATGCTTCAGTCAGTCCCACCGACTGCCTTGGGATGATACTCAGCTATTTTTAAAAATGAATAGTGAGACCTTTTAACATTAGATGAGTCAAGCCAGTTTTCTTCCTCAACAACTTCAGCTTTGAGAAGATTGACTGAAAGCTTGGTAGACTGAACAGTCGTTATGACTTATACTGCCTGACCTTTAGAGCAAATAGACCCTAGGCAACAGACATTATAGCTACAAGATGGGGCAAAAGTCCAATTCAGTAATTTGCGGCAAAAAAAACTCGTTGAACATCTGTATGCAGCGCTCACCAGTTACGGTTACGGTGGTACTGTCATCGTCTTCAAAAAATAAGGGCCACTCACTTCTCACTGCAAATGCCGCAATAAAACAGTCACTTTGATGGTATACAATGCCTCTTCGTGCATTTCATGTGGATTCTCAGTGCCCAGAAACGCAAATTTTATTTATTCACATAAACACTTAAGTGGAAATGGGCTTTGTCGCCAGCAGACAGCACGTGGTGAACGTTTTGCAGTTAATAAGGGAACATCTTCACCAATATTCGACGTAACCAACGTCTGCTGATGCCCAGTTGTGTGCATCGTAGTCTCGTCGATGTTTGTGGACTCTCTCTAATGTCCTCGGTCGCAGCAGTGATATTCTCGGTCGAACAAGCTATACGGGGCCGGCCACTTCTTGCGACATCTCTAGTTGTGCGAGATGCTCAGCCAAACGCTTAATTGTTGGCGCATATGGTGCAGGACTACGAGGAAAACGACGACGAAATTCACGCTGCGTTAAAACAACACACCGGAAATTGGTCAAACAAGCAGTAACAATACTATTCTCTACTATTCTCTAATACAATTCTCTACATGACTACAACATAAATGTCAAAGCACAACGACATTTGACACCATTTGCAAAAATGATGGCATATTCACATTATGACGCTACTTTTGCCCGACCTTGACACTGTGTGAAGTGTGAAGTGTGCTAGTACCATGAATAGGTAGGTAGGTAGGTAGGTAGGTAAAAGTGACTGTTGGAAACACCAACACACTTAGGCTACGTGAATCTGTGATCGTTCTACTCATGAAACCAATTTGAGCTTATGATGAAGGGTAGGAGACTGTTAACGTCTATATACTTTACATCGCTAAATTCATTGAAGAAGAAAGCTCCTATGTGCAGTTTTCTTCTTTGGGAGTACATGTCGTAATTTTTCCACCTCGTTGTCCATGCAGCTTCTACAGAATTCGTTTATAAAGACGCCAAGCCTTCTTGTCTTGAGATATTTCCAATTCAGGAGGACCAAACTCTTAGAGCGATTCATATCCAGTTTTGGCCAGATCTGTTTGGTCGCTAGACATGTTGATCCAACAGTCCACTTAAGGTCTGTTCTTTTATTAACATCTAGCTTTAATATTGATTTGCACGTAGCGATTGGTATATCTATGCTACAATTTTTCAATAGAATAGGTAGAGTGATTTCTATTTTGGCGAGTTCGTCAGCCCTACAATTCTGTGGTATGTCTCTGTGATCCGCCACCCAACCAAGGGGAAACGTGAACTGGTCTGCCATCTCCGTAAGAAATGGTCGGCATTCAAGGGTGATTTTAGAATTTAATGAGGCTGAGTCCAGGGACTTGATATCGGATGATAGGATGCGGATATGCTTTGCAAATATCACGTTTTTCTTCAGCCAGGATAGAGCTTCTTTAATTGTCAAAAGCCCCGCCTGGAACACTCTACAGTGATCTGGAAGACGGAAAGAGAAGCTTAGATTTAACTGATCTTGGAAAACAACGCCATCATCCTCGCTATCAGTTCTAGATCCATCTGTTTAAAAGTAGATTGATTTGTCTTCCATGAAAGCATCTTCCATGAAAGGATCTAGAGGGAAAACTTACATGAATTGCTTTGTCAAACCAAAGTTCGGGTATAGTGTAATCGATGTTCTCGTTGAGGATTCCTAGTATATTAAGAATATTAGCGTGGCCAAATAAATTATTTGTCCGCTGTGTAGTTACTTGCGGTCGCAGCTACTTGCCTGCCTGGGGTGTCAAATGAAACAGAATATCTAGTGCCACGGAGGGAGTAGAGCGTAGGGCTCCGTTTTTGCATAGACATGCTGTTCTTTGGACTCTGGTTAGTTTACTGCAGTTGATTGCATTGTCTAAGGCCGTTCACCAGACAACTACCCCGTAGGTGAGTATCGGTCTTATAACCGATAACCTTTTATGAAAGAGAATAGAGTCACTGTAGCTTTCTTGACTCATTCTTGAATGTTAGGTTTCCAGTTTAGTTTTCTGTCAGAAATGAGACCCAGATATTTTGCTGTATCGGAAAAGACTAAACTGGCACCGTTTATTGAGGGAGGGTCTATGATTGGTATTTTATGTTTCCTGGGAAAGAGGACAAGATCAGTTTTATCGGGGTTTACTCTCAATCCACAGCGATTTGTCCAACGGGTTAATCTGTTAAGATTTAGATAAAGGAGTTCTTTAATGGTAAGCATCTTACGTAAGACGGCTATAGAACCACACTTCATTAACCACTAAGTTCTAGAGAAGAGGAGAAGGGACACTGTCTTGTGGCGTACCTCTGTTAACTCATTTTTTGACAGAACCCCCAACCAGTTTGGAGTCCTCAAGTGAGTCGTCTACCTTCAGAGTTGACAGCACTGTCGTGATTGCGGATGTGTTGACGTTGTTAAAAGCACCCTTTATGTCCAGGAAAAATGGTCGCTTTCCTGGACATAGAGGTACGAGTATGTCCACAATACTCTCTATATTGAAGGGATCGTTCGATGTGTACCATAAATAAGAATGTGTAGAACTCTTTAGCCCTACGTGTACATGGTTTTCTCAATCTTTTGCATAGTCTCGTACAAGGCTATCTCGATGGGCTTGGCTTTGATGTATGTATGTCCGCTGAGATTTGGACATTGGGGATATTCTGAGAATTTTTTGATTGTAGGTGTCAAGAATGAGTTTTAGTCTTTCGAGGATGTGAACTTAATCGGTATGGTATTCTCCTTAGATTATCAGACCTCGCTTTCTTAAGGCAGGTTTACACCTCAACGATGAGGCCCAATTTTGACTGAACGGATACTTCAATAAGCTAGATTTCCGTCTTGAATTGAGAACATTCGGCAAGTGACCCTTCAAATATGCTTCCATCCACAAAAATATACTCTCTGGGGTTTTTTGCACATTGGACCCACCATCAGGCTTTATTTCTTTAAAAATGAGAGAGGAGCTCACGTTACAGTCAATCATATGGCGTGACATAAGGCCATATTTCGTATTCATTTGGCCTTATGTCACTTTCACAAAGCGATATAAGACCAAATTATTTTTGAGACATAAGACCAAATAGGTTTTTTTTTATTACTTCACGCTGCGTAGCGGCTCCCTGAGCACCTGCCTGTGAGGCCGAAGGCCGTCCGGCATATGAGTCAAAGAGACGCCCATAGTGTGAAATACTTGTAACCTGCGAAGCGGGCCACGTACTACGAGTATTAAGATATAGGCGCCTCCCAGACATATTTTGTTCAACGCTAAAATTGAGATAAGAATAACATTGTTATGTGCGAAGCGAGCGAAGTGAGCCACTCACCCCACAGACTCGGTTATAGGCGCCTGCCTGACAGTTGTTGACATACCCTTAGCGAGTGGACAAAGTCGGGTGAGCGGCTAAACCCTGCGGAGAAATAGGTGAAATCCTGTTAGCAAGCGAAGCGAATCACCCATCCCTAACTTGAAATATGCCAGATTCGCTTATAGGCGCCTGCCTGACAGTTGAGAGCTACAGTTACAAGGATTTCACACTACGGGCGTCTCTTCGACTCATACGCCGTACGGACTTGGCGTACATTGTAGCAAAACCTAATATACAGTGGAATGTGACCTAAGGCCATACGCCGAAATATGGCCTTAAGTCACAAAAAGATGATCAATGAATATTTGTTTTAAAATTAACGTGCCATCGATAAATGGTTCAACGAGGATGGAGCTACGTATCGTATTGCAACAAGACTGAAACCATCGATTTATTGAAATCAAAGTTCGTGCAACCTAACGCTGTTCAACTACTTTTTGTGGGGGTACGAGAAATCGCTTGTTTACGTGGATAAATCAGCAAAGATTGAAACGTTGGAAAACAACATTCGATATTTTTTAATTTGCCTTTGATGTCCACTTTTCCAATTTCCTTAAGCAGCTAGATGTAATCTTGTACTAATTAAAATCTTCATTAGTTCTTAACTCTTATGGTGGTTTTTCTTTTCTGAGCCCATTCCGTTATACGCATGTTAAAGCATTTTTGCTTACATGAACCCATCACAGTTGTACACCATATGCCAGGGTCTCCTACACACAGAAGAATAAATGCATTTAGCGGCTGTCCACTATATCTATTGTATCTAAAGCGTAGGTGATGGATGGAATAATTTAAGGCAGATAATTGTGATTGAATGAAAGATGCGTCAGCTTTCATGGTATTTTGTAGATTATACGTTTAAAACAGGTCATCTGCCATTCTTAATTTAGAAAATTAGCAGGTATGATGCAACATTAGATAAGAGTAATTGTTCATAATGATACGAGTATTCTACTGCACTCCGAAGCCAAATGGATCACAAAATATGGATATCATCGTTTTGCCGTATTCATATGTATGTATAAAATAATGAAAGTACTCTGGCTGTCCCCATTTGATTTTCATTCTTAGTATAATTGAAATAGCAAAATCTCCAGTCGGGATAATCATAAAACTAAGTACGAACACTCTAGAGAATACTGCAGGGGATGTATGTACTAGTAAAATAATCGTAAGGAGATAAAAGCAATAAAGCCACGGGGTAGTGGTTGAAGTTTATTGTAAAAATGTGGTCTCTTCCTTAGAGTAGTTAATGATTCATTAATCTCATTTTTCTATACGATGACAAATTATTTAAATTAGGACATTCTTTCCATATTTTTTTTCAGATCCTTACATAATTCAATGAACACCACCTTGCTTGGGCCAAAATATGGCGAAAACTTCACAACACAGGCTGTGCCGCTCTTCGTCGAAGCACTTAGAGTCATAAGTCATCCACACCATCATCACAAGAAACATGAATTCTCTCCGGTCACATTGTCACCGGAATGGCCACGGATGACACGTCTATTGCTGCTGTCATGCATATCATTGATAGGAAGTGTTGGGAATGTCTTCATGATCTCATCGATCATGATCGAGGATCATCTCAAACGTGCAGGTGAATTTTACTCCCCTCTCTATTCTATAGTCTTTCATTGTTTAATTCTTTCTTTATAAAACGTGATTTAATTTTGGAAAAAAATTCCTACAGTAGTTCAAGAAAGGAGGAAATTAAAAACTCCCTATATAACATAATAATTGGAAATGATAATTTTGATATTTTATTTAATTTTCGTTTGGTTTTGTTACGTTTCGTAATTTTGAGGTTAAACTGGAACAAACTTGTAGTTTGTGATTCGTTTAACATTTACTTACAAATAGTGCTATAATAGATACATTTTCCTTTCTTAACTAGAAATGTGCGTTATAAAGCTTTTTTTGTTTAAGTGCAAAACGGTGTTTTATATACTTTTGATTTGTGTTAGTGATTTTTTTTTTTATAAATAAATTTAATTTTTTTGGGAGAAGTGACAGTGAAAGCTGTCATTGTTGGAGTATGATTTCATAAACACAAAAAAATGCAAACAAAACCAAACATATGTACACATACGAAAAAACATCGTTTTATTTCAGGAAATGCATTTATAGGTAACATAGCTCTAGCAGATTTATTAGTTACGAGTATTTTGATTCCGGCTTCCACGATTGTCCTATTAGCTGACATTGAAGACACAATGACAGTATGTAAGGTGCAGTGGTTTCTTGCTGCCTGTGCATTTTTAGTCAGTATATTATCATTGGCAGTAAGTAAAATATCCTACATACCCGTATATGAAATGGTTTTTTGTTTTTTTTTTCATTTGTTGTTGGAACAAAGTAAATTCTTATTTAAATAAAAAAAAAACTCCAACGCTATCGTGTGAAGTGTGCTATGATGTATTTTTCTGCTTTTTTAAAAAAATTGTTTTTGAAAATGCCTATACACTGTGTTACTGTAAAAACGTTGCCTAATTATTGGTTTGTATCAATGTAACTTTAAGTATTTAATTTTTTATAAGATGATAATGTATGTAAATGTGTGCCCCCCCAAAAAAAAAACAATTTATTTATATGGATAAGTTGAAAGAGATCCTACTCGTAGTTAGTTGGTTGGCAAAAGAAGACTGAATAACACAAACTAAATGCCTATTGAAAGTACGATTTCGGTTGTCACAATTTAGATTTGAAGTTCTTAGTTAATAGCAATAAAGGAACCAATCAATACCTCTATGTAAAAAAATATTTGACAAATCATTTACCAAAAGAAGACTTACCCAGTATGTAGGTAGAGTGTAGGGGTTGCGGCTCCGTGTCCAGACCTTCAAGTGCGAACTGAAAAGGAAAGAAGAAAAATGCATGATTGTAAGTGTATATTAAATGTAAGTAAATCTAACATGAGAATCAAAGTGTAACGGATAAAAGAAGCTCTGGAAATGTAGTAATATTTTTTTTCTGCTTGATGCTAACTGAGTTTTATACCCAGACTTTTGTGCCCAGAAATCGAAGGACTCACCCACTGTGCCACTTCCACCATAAGCCTTTTAAGAACAATGTATTTAAATATTCAATACACATTTGGTTTTTAATACTTGTACAATAATTTACCTCTATACTCATAACACAATGGAGTTCGGTTTGATTTTAATAAAGCGCCATCTTCCTCTGTCCTTTAATCGAAGATAGATGTAGAAAGAAGCCACACTGATGAGTTTCAGAATCAAGACCGCTCAAAAACTACTGCAAGAAACTTTTCATGTAAACAAGGGTACGAAAGAAATAATCGGTTGGTGTTGCTGCAAGGAATCGGTTAAAGAATACGAAAAAAGAGGAATGTCAAGATTATCCCGAACAAGACTCTTTTATGGTAGATTAGAAGGATCGTGCAGAGTATAAAGGTTAAGAAAAATACACTCTTAACCAATTCAGTAATGCTCCTAGGTGGCTTCTAGCGACGAATCATTTAACCTGATACTAATATTTCCCAGATAGGTGTCAGGTGTAATTTTATTAACTCAAACAGATTACATGCGGCATTATTCATCTCCTAAGATGAATTAACTAAGGGTGTTGCTTCAGGCAACTACTTGTCGTGTCGCAAGATTCAAATTCTTAGCACACGGAAAAATATTAAAAATAAACCTTTGCTTCAATTCATTTGCTTTATTTATTTTTCAACCAATTTCGTGCACTTTACAATTTCTTTTCCCCTTTTTATTACTTCCCGCGATTTTTCGTCGTTTTTGACCTGCCACCTCTTTTGACACCTGTCACTTAACATCTGCCTTGGGCAAACCCCCCGTTTTGGCGGTCCGCAGGTTCGGCTTACCTTCCGCTCTATCACCTCTGACATCCAGGACTGCTAACTTCACGGTTGGTCTCGCATAGATGCCTGTCGCCGTCTGTACTACTGCTCGCCTTATTTGGCCATCCTTGCTGACGACAGTGTTTAAAACCTTACTCTTGGGCCAATAGTTTCGGGGATGATTTGGATCGACGATGATGACAATATCTCCCTTCTCAATGGGCTTACTGGGTTGACACCATTTCGACCGTCTGGTGAGAGTTGGCAAATACTCTTGCACCCAACGTTTCCAAAAGGTGTTTGCGAACTGTTGCGCCGTACTCCAGTTTTTTCGGAGCAAAATGGAGCAAAGTGATTCGGCGTCAAAGCTTCATCCTCTTCGTCACTTACGGGCACGTAGGTCAATGGACGGGAATTTATCGTTTCTTCATTAGAAATTCCGCCTCATCCTCCATCCCAACGCTCCTTTACAATGACATTCCAGCTGTCAGCTCTTTGGATAAGGCCAATCTGCTTGCTGCACACTTTGCGGCCAGCTCAACACTCCCAGATTGTGCTTTGTCTCCGCCTACACTTGAGTGCGTCGAATCTTCAATGGGACGAATCTACTTTCGCACTCGTGTAGTAGCAAGAGTACTTAAAGATCTCAACATACATAAATCCGCTGGTCCAGATGGTATATCTCCCCTTCTTCTGAAGAGGTGTTCTTCCTCGCTGGCAAAACCACTGCGTAAGCTTTTTCATCAATCCTACACTTTAGGACTCTTCCCGAGCAGATGGAAAACAGCATTTGTCCAGCCCGTCCCTAAAAAAGGCGAATCATCTTCTCTCTCCTCCTACAGACCCATTGCACTTACGTCCCTTCTTTCCAAGGTCATGGAAACACTGATAAATCGTCAGCTCATAAAATATCTCGAAACACGAAAACTTCTCAATGACCGGCAGTACGGTTTTCGTAGCAACAGGTCGACTGGTGATTTGATGGCATGTCTCACCGAAAAGTGGAACCAAAGCGTACATCAATCTGGCGAAAGCAAGATAGTTGCACTTGATATTTCTAAGGCATTTGACAGAGTTTGGCATCAGGCTCTTTTGTCGAAAATGCGTGCATTTGGGATCGACGACTCTCTTCTTCAATGGATTAGAAATTACCTTTCGGAACGTTCAATTCAAGTTGTCTTGGACGGTTTCAAGTCTGATATTCACAAAATAAATGCTGGTGTGCCCCAGGGCTCTGTTCTGTCACCGACACTCTTTTTAATTTTCATTAACGATCTCTTGTCTGCTACTTCTAATCCAATATATTCCTTTGCTGATGACAGTACTCTCTGCTTTTCATATTCGTTCCCGGACTCACGGCCCTGCTCTTCGGCTGTAGTACGAGAACGGCAGCGTATGCTAAGCTCATTAAATTCCGATATCAAAAGCATAACCAATTGGGGAACTATAATAGAGTGGAATTTAATGCTTCCAAAACACAATGCTGTCTGCTGTCTTTAAAGCGAAATTTAAACACCCAGCCATTATCTATGAATGGCACTTGCATCGTCGAAACCGAAAAACTTTCCATTCTCGGTATGTGTGTCAATGACAACTTACGTTGGAATGACCACATATTTGATGTCGCCAAAAATGCTGCGAAATGTCTAGGTTTCCTCAAGCGATGTAAGAAATATTTTACCCCCTCTGATCTGGCCTCAATATATAAGGCATTCATACGCCCAAAATTGGAGTACAACTCCCACATCTGGTCAGGTGCCCCTAAAACATCTCTGCAGCTGCTAGATAAGATTCAAAACCGTGCGATAAAACTTATTGACGATACTAATATCAGTCAATCAATGGACACCCTCGAACACCGACGAAATGTCTCATGTCTCACTTTGTTTTATCGCTATTTCCACCACCAGTGCTCCACTGAAATCGCCAGTAGCATTCCGCCCATTCAAACTTTCAACCGTAACACCCGTCTCGCTATGAATGCTCATCAGTATACCCTCAAGCCCATTTTCGGACGTACTCTAAAATATCGTGATTCGGTCCTAAGCCGTACAACTCGCTTATGGAATGCCCTGCCGATCTCTGTATTTCCTGGTCGTTATAACTTGCAAACATTTAAAAACAATATACATCGGTACCTCTCTTTTCTTCCTCCCTAAATTTCCTTTGCCCGCGCTGTGTACAATCACTTTAAGGGTACTTAAACCCCTTGAGCGCGCTCTCATTATAAAAAAAAAAAAAAAAAAAAAAAAAAAAAAAAAAAAAACTGAGGCATATGCGTTCTCGCTCGCATCTCCAAATATGTGCAGCTGGCATTCCGTATTTTCTGTGAATGAGCCTGTATTTATGTAACACCGGGGTATCCTTATATTTGCCACTTTAGGTAAAACACGTATCTATTGTTGTCATTTTGCCAACTGCTCGCTCTCTATGATGTCATCCCAGTCAACAGATGATCTCCATATGTCTTGTAGGAGGATCTTGACATAAATCAGGAAATTTGCCAGTAGGCCCAAGCGGTCGTAGATGCTCATCAAAATGCGTAGGACTTCTCGTTTGGTGGGCATCTACGACCCCTTGGGCGCCATGTTGGCAACTCTGTCATAATTTCGCCCAACTACTTTGGTCATATCATAACTTCAAGCCCTACAAAGTTTTACTACAATATAAGACCAGCCGATTTCTGAACGGCCTCGGATATAATCCCACCAGTGATAGAGTGATTTTTTTGTACAGGTTGTTCCAAAAGATTATGTACTCTACAAAATCGCTGGTAATACTTAAACACATAATTTTTTTCCCAAAAAAGGTTCATTTATTTTACTTAAGTTCATTTAAATTTGTAAAGCCCGTCGTTTAAGTGGCATTCAATGATTCTACAATCTTTCGTACAAAACACGTAAATCTTCTTCCATTATAGAGTCCCATTTTCATCGGCATTTGTGTTTTCTGGCTTAAGTTACTAAAGAAAAATATGAAATAATGAATGAAAAGATGACGTTATACATAGACGCAGAGGGAACATTATTAAATATTTTCATTTGAAACTAATCAGCAGTTGTATTCGCTAGGGAAATATTTTGCAATTTTTCACAACAGCAAGCATTACTTGTTTCAAAATTTTGCAGAAGACTACTCGCAATTTGAATTTGTAAATATTGGTTCATTGTTCTCACCTATCAAATGAAATTTTTTCAGTGAATTTAACTTCATTAAAACGGTAGATTTTCCGCTATATCACAAACTTTAAACATATAATAATTTCATGAGTGGGTGTACAGCAACTATTGGACTACGCTATATATAGCAGATCATAATTTTTAGAACGACTAATCGATATACATTGATCGATACAAATATTAATATTTAATTTCTGTATAGTCTATACGTATCATGGAGTATTCTCTTCACTGTAAGCGATATACAATGATATTCTTTCTAGTCATAGAAAGTGCTGTTAACGACACTCACACATCTATAATTACAAATTTAATGCCGAATCTGATGGTAACTAGCTTACTTGATGAGATGATTAATCTCCTGCTTGTGTATATAAAGTCCCATAGCTGCTGGAAAATCTGTCAGAAGAAGAATGCCGTAGGATGGCGTCTAATGCTAACTGCTCCTGAAAACGGATATAAGCGAACAGCTGGCAAGTGCAGGACTACAAGGTGATTACCTATATGCCCCATTAGGTATTCTTCAAAAACAAATCAGATAAAGGTAAACAAAAATCTACCAACGTAGATGAAGAATTGCCTCAGGCATGAGGCTCGACTACTATTTATATAAAAAAAAAAACAAGACGGTGAGATTTATACCGCCACGCAATTCACATCAATCAAAAAACTGTCATCCTGAAATCGTTGAGTTTTACATGATGCTTCAGTAGGAGATAAATTACTAGAGCAACGGTCCGGAGTAAGGGCTTACTCTCTGCCACATGGTCTGTTGTTGTTCTTGTCATTTTGGGTGCAGTGAGAGGCGACTTACAATTTTTCGTTGAAAAAATTGTTCACTTTTGAAGGTTTGCTATTGCCAACCGAAAACCGAAAAGGCTATGCCTCGATACGCTTAAGGTATATCCAAAAGTAACCGGAAAAATGGGAATTAATAGGAATGAAATCAATGATGAATTGGCCAGAAAACTGCATTCAATGGCCCATAGTCCTTTTGTATCATCTCGGACTCAGTAATAAATATAATAATCGAAAACTCAGAAAACATACCCACAGCCTAAAATAACAATTAAACCCAAACAATCCCTGAATTTCAGAAGATTTAACGTCTAGAAACTGGTATATTTCCTAATGGGACACTACCAGGTGTTTACTTTACTTCAACTTATTTAGGAATGACGTGGTGTGGATTACGATGATATTTCCTGGATCTATGTGCCCTTAGAAAAATATACAGTGACTCCTAGCTTAAATGAAGCAGTCAATTTTTTAATCGCAAAATAGAGAGTATCTTACCAAAAATAAGAAAAAAGAGATGGAATTTAATTTTTGAGTAGATTTTAATAATATTTTCATTAATAATATAATTTTTAAAGTTAGCTAAGAACTTTCAACGTCTCCTCAAAAATAATGTCACAGCTTAAAGGATGTGTTTAATAAACCAAAAGAAGTCAATTAATTAAATTTTTTTTTTAACGGAAAGATTCTCAACATTTTATAGGATATCCATATTGCTTTAGGACTCATTGCAATATTTTTAGCACTGACTACGATTTTTGCTGCATAAATTTTCTATTACGTGTAAATCTGGTGACTGCGCGGGCGTTTGTTTTATATGAGGGCAATTCCAAATCAGCAAGGCTTGCACAAATTCAGACTTGTACAGTCGAAACTTATCGAATATTTTTAGTTTTCCAACGCCCTGCTGTAAACTGCTCTCTAAAATATCAAGATTCCAACGTCAGCAGAAGACATGCAGATCCAGACCATAACATGTCCTCCACCACGTTTAACTATGTCACGTAAATTCTCTAGTTGGTGGTCTATATTAGGGTGCCTCCAAAAGGGCCCTCAAGCCATGAAAACCGGCTTAAATTTTTTTGTAAGTACTTTTCTCCTTCCTTTACTAATTGCAGTGCACTTATGTTAGGATCTTCTTTCACTTTTTTGATAATCAATCGGAAAATATTTCCTGTGTTTTCTGCTCCATTTTGGTTTTATTTTGGTGTACACAAGGTTCAATAATATTCTAATATTTTCGCTATTTTTCTCTGACTTTTTCCATCTTTAAAATGTTCAATTACTAATTCACGGAGTTCGATACTTTTGCGGGGTCCTATGCCGAAAAGAAAGTATCAACGTGATCGGTTTCATTGCACAACGGAAGCCAGCTAAACAAATTCTGTTTTCAACTAAGTAGAACTGTATACTTCTTAGCATACAAATATATGTATGTACAACTCAAACAATTAAACGTTTCAAAGAGTTGCATCATTGAAGCTGTGACTTAATAATTTGTTCCCCCTTTTCTAGATGCTAAATTGAATCCTATATTCTTCCTTTAGTAACCTTTTGTTGAATTCGTTCTTATTTGCTGTTGATCAGAAAAAAAATTGTGTGTATCATTTAAAATGGAAGCTAGTGTAAGTGCCTGATGAACCCTAAAGTACATTCATTAGAAATATTATACATGTTAACAAAAAGAATTAAGCTTCTTTTAGTTTCTTAATAGTGACTGGAGCAAACGAGTTTTCTGAACCAGGTCACTGCGTAATTGACAGATGAGATTCGTTGAATAGAAGGAAATAATGGTAAAAGAATCTTATAATGAATCGTCACATACTATAAACAACAACTTACATTGAACAGTTAAGTTATCAGTGCAGCTTAAATTGTCCATAAAAAATTGTAAATTTCAAAATTGATCCAATATTATGCAATGATAATAAGAGGCGAATTCAGGTCCAAAAAGTAAATGTTTTAATGTTTACTTAGACAGCATGTAATTATCTTTGCACGAATCGTGTATACGTTGTCAATCACAGAATCAAACATTTTGTTTTTTATTCTGTCAGAACAGAGTGAACTCCTTGTGCATTCCTTTTACTGAAACTGCTCGGTTTTACGTAGAAAGATGAATAAGGACTTCAGTGATAAAGTGCCTACAGTAACAGTATCTATTGTACTATCGTAGGTTACAGCCAAGTACCCTTCAATGTTGTCATTCCTCTCACTTCATGTCACTTATGCTCAACACACTTACTCGTACATGGGTGTTTACCAAAAGGACCGTATTAAGACACCAATAAGCAGTCTGCAACTTGTCACTTCGCTTTTAATAATCGAGAAGCGTTTAGTCAGCCCACATCCTGAAAAATCATACCATCAGGAGTTGTTTTCACAAAAAAACTTAACTGATAATGGCAGCGCTCACTAAATAGGCAGGCAATCTTAATGCAGTTTTGGGTGCAGAGAAGTTCTCCTTTCAGCCATACTAAGCAAGTTAATTAGCGATCTCATTTACAACGATCCAATTGTGGCTTATAACCAAACAAGACTCCATGGTGAATTCAAGCTTTCAACTTTCTTCAAAACCTTAAGCAGAGCTACAGATGCGGATAATTCGTAGATTGATTATTCACAACATAGTTCATTCTTTTCAGGATTCGCTTGGAAAAGATGAAAGTTTTCCTAACTGAAAGTGAAATCGAATGATATTATCTTTTAAAAAGACACGAGTGGCATAGTAGATCGGTCTTTTAGCCATATGTAAAGACCATTCCCTGTCCAAGTACTAATCGAAAGCATTCTTAAGCACAACAATTTCGAACTTCCACAGAATATGAGTATATCTTGATATTTGTTGATACTCGTAATTAGCTCCAAAAAGTTTTGACTGCACCTGTGTACTGGAAAATGTTGGGTTGATCTTGCAAGCAGAGGGAGTCAAGTGGTGATGGATCCAGATCTGGAACTCTTGGATTTTTTTTTCGATTTATCGCAAAGCGAAGATTTGATTGGTGAATGAGAAATTCCTTGCATTTATATCTGATATCACTGATAGCGATCGATTTGTAAGATGATGAAAAGCTTGAAACGTGCATATGCTTTTACAGAGGGTCTTAAGTTTTTGTAGACTATATTCCTTGACAGCAGAAATTTGGTCAGCTTCGTTACTGAGCACTATGCAGAAGTTTTTCTTCGATATCAGGTAAGCTACTAGATTTCCCTGGCTTTCCCTGAAATACCAATACCTGTAACGTACATTTTACTCTCTTGTAAAACGTATTTTCCCTGGATCTTGCCGGCTTTTGTTTTCTTTAGTTACGACAAAGCTTTAGCGAGTTTCTTGCTATGGTCATCTGAAGAAACTGGGACAACATTTAGTCCTTACCACATAGATTAATCTGAAAGCTATATGAAGAGGCGAACTTCGTCACTTTGGTGGACATCATTTTACGAAGCACATTCTTGAATTTCTAGTGTACTGTTGTTTAAAGTTTGCTTTAGACTCTACGGAATTACGTATGGATTGAATAATCTAGCTTTTCCCAATCCCAATTGCTCACAATCCAAATTTATGTGAATCAATACCTAGTTTTTCCTCTTACTCTCTTATCATTTTCCGCATATAGAGAAGGATCTGAGACTGCACCATGTTAGTACCATCTAACTAAAAGCACATAATCCTGACATTGTTCAACTCTCACAACGCAATTTAGAGTATGCCTACTTTATGCTGATGCTTTCTTCCGCACTTATTCCTTTCTCGTACTCAATTTTTGGATGGTACTACTATAACATATAAGTTTTGACAAGTCTCAAGCTTATTGTATGAGTTTCTTTGGCTCAATAATTTGACTGTGATGCGATTTTGAACTGTAACCGAATGCCATTCAATACACACATTTCTCCACTGTACATTTTTTATTAAGTAGGTATTTTCATCTTTGTCACATTTTTGAACTCTGAGATATTTTAGAACTCAATTAAATATTGCAAGTATCTAACAAGTGTTTCGTTCTCTACTTAAAGACAATTGGAAGGTTGTAGCGCAAGTCGCACTTGCTCTTTCGAATAAGAAGATCTGTCAAACACAAACTGAGCGGTTCCACCTAGTCAATATTCCGATATGATTTCGTATTTAAAACCGTATGATCCCCTTTCCTATTCAAACCAAATTATTGTCTTATCTACACATACTCGTACATCGTAAAGAATTCTACGTTAAATTTAATCATGCACTGATTCATTTACTGATGAAAGTATTGATTCATAGAATATGCTGCCAATGAAATACATATGTATTTGATTTTAAGAACTAAATTGTTTGTAGATATTTGACTTAAGTATCTATGAGAACTCTAATTTTAAGCGCCTCTGTAGTTAGTGTTTTATACTTCGATGTTGTACTAAATGTTTTAGCTGGGCAAAACTCTTAGTTTTCAATTTGTGTCTATGCGTTTATTTTCAGAAATTATTGACAAGAATTTTGCCCTCTGTAATTTGAGTAGATTTGATGTTACAATTTTGACCGTAAAAAGTAGTTTGTATTTTTTTAAATTCAACAAAGTACAATAGAGAATTTTAACCATTTTAAATTCATTTACCAACTAAAACCTCATCTCAATTCTATTTTAGATGACTGCGGTTGAAAATTACAACAGACTCTGCACACCACAGGACCTTCGTCCATGGTTTAATCGTAAGCGCACCACAGCTATTCTCCTACTTATATGGCTTATAGGAGTAACAGCTTCCGGAGGACAATTCCTTTTAGAAGAAAGTTTCGACTTTTGTAAAAAGAGAAAAAATCAACCTCTTCCCTATCAAGCCGCAGTAATGGCTCTCATAATGCTCATACCCATACTTGTGGCATTCTACACTCACATGAAGATAATAGTCGACGCAAAAAGTTTTGTGAAATCACAAAATTTTAAGCCCAGCATGTTGTACACCTCTGATATTTATTTAGCCAAAACAAACTTTTACAGCTACATCATATTCGTTGCATTCTGGCTACCTTTCGGTATTGTCATGGCATACGGTTGGGTGGCAACAATCCCTAACAAAGTATTTTACAACACCTTTTGGATTGGACTCAGTAAATCATGTTTCCACAATGTCATCTATTGCCTGACAAACAGGCACTTCCGAAATGCATATGTCAACCTATTTCATTATTGTTGCTGCAAAACCACCGTATCCGTAGCAAGAAGACAACGGACCGAAGGATGTCGACCATCTGCCGATGTAAGGGTGCACATTATACCCGGCTACAATATGTACTCCTACACAAGTCCACAACGCGCAGGTAATAGCCACCATTATTGGAACAAGAGGGACGTTCATGAGTTATGATCAGAAGCTTAATTGGTGTAAGGTGTGAACAGCGGGATCCTAGAAGGTGTGCTTCACAATCCTTCAATGGTAAATTGGTGAGTTTAAGTGAGAGCGATGACAGAGCTTTATATACTCGTGTATAACAAAAAGATTAAATGGAAAAATTAAGTAAGTATCTGAGAAATCACAAAGTAACAATTGAAACTAAATGCTTGTTGAAGTTGATCTGGTTATGAGCGCTATTTTGCCAAAACAAAAAAAAAAAAACATATATATATATATAGACAAACTTATATATATATTCATACTCGTAAAAAAAGGAAAAAAACTTAAATAAAAATTATACAAAAATTATTAAATGAAACAAACTAAAAAAAAGGATTTTCTACAGAATGAAGCATTTAAACTCTCAAAACAAAGTAAAGATGAAGACTAAACTAAACATTTTTATACTTAAATTTTTAGTATGTATATGGTTTATGCCGTATATACATATACCAATATGTAAATATTTAAAAGATGTGTTACTCAACTATTTATGTAAATATATGTATTGTAATTAAATATTTTAAATATTTTACATACATGCGTGTGCATATTCTCTTGCTTAGTAATGTTCTAATGTAAAAAAAAAAACAAAACAAAATATAATATCTACACGATATGGTGTTCCTAAATTTATATTAACTTCTGTGGATTCAGTTTAAACTCCTATTAAAATAATTTTCTTTTGATATTTTAATTTTGCTTGTTTTTTGAGTTACTGGTTGCTATTAACATAGAGTAAGTGTTCCATAATTCCATCCCAGCATAATTCACCAAATTAAATGTTATATTTATATGTACGTAAGAAAAACAAAACAGCCTAAAATCCAAAACATCTCTCTATGGTTTCCTAAACATAACCTCTTACCTCTAGCTTTAATCTTTAAACTAAAGTCCTTACGTCCACCTCCTACCAACTTAAGCACACCACCTGTATAGTGTAACCAGAACAATAATTTTTATACCAACTAATAAGCACAGTCTACATATCGGGTTATGCTTTACAATATTGTTTTAAATTATCGGAAAGCACTTCATAATCATAAGAAGACTGAACGTACTCATGGGCTGAAGTAAAATCTATTTTGTTTTTGTTGCCTACTAAAAAAGCGGGCGACCATAACAAGGAACGAATATAGAAATATCCCCCCGCCAACCGGAACAGGTCTTCCAAAAACTATTCGAAAACTCTCCATGCCCCAGTGACTCTGATCATTATTTCTGAATCATTACACTTTACACTATCTTACCAATTTGCCGTCAATGCGGATGGATTGAAAATGATTGCATGGGCGTCTGGGATATTGTCACTTCATTTTTGGCTTACAATCATGCGTGCAACAGCCTAACCCCATTGTAATATCAAATATATCTATTAGGTCAGTGCAGCAACAAAGTTTCGTTATTATTTTTCACAGTCGAACGAGCTTAGCAGTGAAGCGAAAGTCAAGGATTTATTTTTCATAAACTCTGTCATAGGGCCTTTAAATCTATAAACAGGTGGCTAAATACAAGTTATATTGGAATTTCTCTTAAATGCATGGGAGTGTGAGAGTGAGCTAAACTCGGTGGTATGAACCTGCAAGGTTGTTGGCAACTAAAACGATAGTTTTGCTCGACCTTGTCAAAGATATGCTTTAAACAAGATCAAAAGATGATTCACTCACCAATGAGCTATTCAAAGCAATTCGCTTTGACAAACAGGTAATTATTAGTTAGCCTTTTGACTGTCTTTAGAAGTGATTGTTGTTAACGAGACTGCTATTATTTTCAGTTGGCATTTTGCCTTTTCTTCTTTCTCTTTAATCGTAAGCTGCTTTATATCTCTTGGGCAATGGTAATTTATTGAAATAAACTCCATTCGTTTAAGTCGTACTTTCTTACTAATATTTTTATTTTCTTTTCCAATGAGTAGTCGCTTAGATTCCAGAATGATTTCAATTACTTTCACTTGCTTATGTCCTCTGATCATGTTCGGAGTCCTGCAACGTGACAGGAGGGAACAAGTCATCTCCAAAAATCTGAATTCCCCTTCGATTGTTCTTCTCCACGTCTCTCTAGCGCACTCGTCTATCTGATTGATAAAGTGGTACTTCTATATGGAATGGTCTTCTCGCCGTAAGGTGTAACCAAACCATGTTACCTTCTCATTAGTACGTTGACATCTATTAGTTCTTGCAGTGTTGTCGCGTGTAGTTGTCGTTCGATGTACGGTTTGTCCGAAAGATTCTTAAAAAGTTGCTAATACGTACAATATATTTTTGAAGATTTGCAGCTTCCAATAAAGAAGCACTATTTCAAAAATTGATCGGAACCATCTCTGATTGTCTTTTGCACTGAAAACATTGCTTCTCCAGATTTGAGATAGCACACCGAACGCAGCGCTTTCTTTGCAAATTCTTCAGTGTAGTCAAGATATTTAAAATATATATCTTAATCCAGTTCAGTCTCATGTTTCCTCCAGACAGAGCAGCTTAGAGTACATCATCGACTATTACAAAGAATAGCAATGGCGAAATAGTGAAACTTTATCGTACGACACTGCGAATTTACCATTTTGTAAGACATGGTATTGACCGACATCATACGTGGCCTAGTTTTCTTGATGTCGTTCTCGTACCATAGAGCATCTCGTTGCCTAAGCTTGCCTAGTTAGTGGTTGTACGATTTCTGCCAAAGTATTGGATGCCATCTATGCCAACTGCCTTGTTTGGTTTTTTCGACTTCAACCGACAATAGTGTCAGGCCCGACTCAATATATGAGTAATATCCAATATGAGACACATCACAATGTGATCAGTTGATCAAAAGATTTAGGTTTACACATATCGGGTACATGGCCTCCACGACTTTGCTGGCACATACTCACTCTTTTGTTCAAATTTTCCATGACCGTTTGCTGAGTTTCGTTGATACAGCGCTCAATTTGCTCTTCCAAGCGAAGTGGCCTTGTTTTCACAAACCTTAGACTTCAAAAAACGCCAAAGAAGAAAGTCCAGCGGAGTTTAATCGCATGATCTGCGCTGCCGATTCTAATCACCAAAACGGGAAATTACACGACCTGGAAGTGACTCATGCAGTACCCAATTGAATTGTTTCTTGGGAAGAATGGCATGTGGCACTTGTTGAAGCCACATGTCATCCATATCCATATCTTGCAATTAAGGCACAAAAACTGGATTATCTTATCGAGATAGAGATCACCCCTAACTGCTATTGCCTGAAGAATGGCCCGATGATGCCTCCAGCTAAAAATCCGCACCAAATAGTGGCACATTGTGGATGCATTTGATTCTCAACAATCAGCTGTCATGCTGCCTTTCTTTTTCGTTGGCAACACTTTACCGCACAAATGGCGCAAAATTGAAATCTTGCCTGCATTTTGGGAAACTCTTTATATATTTTATTGGAGAACGTGTTGGGCAAAATATATTTTGTGTGATATTTTTCGTAATTTTAGTCCAAGAGATCATTGAAACTATCTTTGTAACGTCATCTTGCGATTTTGTTGGATTATGAGCGAGTATTAGGCATATGTTAGTGAATACAATTTTTGCCGTTGATGGATAGTCACTTAAATGCTCAATTCCTTGCCTTTTCTTTCCTTGGATGAGCTACTGGTACTGGTACAAAATACGCAGTACTGTCTATTTTTAACTAATCGCTCATCTGCTTGCAGAAGTTGCGGTTTATTTTGCAAAATTATTTACATCACTATAACCGAACAGATTGAGTATAAAAGATAAAGGGAAGAACTCTTTTCACGAAGTGATTCAAAGTGAGCGAGTGTGACCGAAATACCAAGATTATATTTGAAGCTCGTTGTTACCAGCACCAAAGTTTGACTTATCAGGCCAATAACTATACTGAAAAAGACGTATTATATTCTCAAGGGAGGCTTTGAAGCGTCTGTGCCATATGTCTTGTTGGTTCCAAATGTGTAGATACATAGCTAGGCAAGCCTCTTATTGGATAGGTCACAATAATGGAAATTTAAATTAAATGTTGGTTTTAAATGCAGTCGCAGAACCTGCAGAAGTAATCCTTTCGGATTTTCAACATCAAGATGATCTTACTACTATCACCGACCATGCTCTTTTTTTCCATTTTTAAACATTCTCTATAAAACTTCGACCGATCGCTCCTCTACCTATCGTTTGACAAGTTCACAAATAGTTTTGATCTGTTTTGATCTGGAGCCTCATAACTTTTCTGTTTCTTACATACGCTTTGGAGCAATCTTTACATAACCAATAGTATCCCTGTGTTGATGCAGTGTTTCCAATGACTTACTTTCCGAGATTTTCCGAGAGGGCTTGTGGGCCTTAATTGAAATGAGCTCTGAGATTTTTTTGCGACTGCATTGGCTTAACGTCGGAGAGGTATTAATGCATTATTTTCACGAAAATCTGCATTTAGAGCTAGGTTTTTACAAAATAATGGTCCAAGTGAATGTTGAATGTTGTAAAATACTGAAGCAGTCTCTTACTTTGATCGCAATATGATAACCACTTGTAGTCCAATCTTAAGCGAATTTTCAACGCACTTCCTGATATTTATAGACAGGCGTTCTGGTAAAGCAAACCGACACCGGACGACAGAATTCATCACTCGTACCTCTAAAAGACGGCAGTTGAAAAAGTTTGCTCACGATTTTCAAATCTATATCGATCCCGGCAGGACTGCAACTTTACCTATTGTGTACGCAGATACTAAGGGTTTGAATGAGGAGGTTCAGGGAGGTTCAGTTTTCTTTGAGCAGAAATATCCCAATAAATATTTGATAAAATTAATCCAAAGCAATTAGTGTTAACCAAAACCTTAACCATAGCAAAAAAAAATTGCCTCGGGAAAGTTAGGATCCTGCGAGGTACATCACATAATGATTTCAGACTGGTTATACACGTGTTCCTTTGCATTTTTTCCCCCATAATCTGGTTTTCCACACCTGTGCTTATATTTTAATTTCCTGAAATTATGCCAAAAAATTATAAATATATGAAAATCTAGATATTTTTTATGAATAATTTTATTGCCTTTTTATTAACTGTGATGTTACACTGTAAAAATATAAATATATATATATGAATATGAATATAAAAAAAAGAAATAAAAATTCCGTTAAATATGTATAGACATCAATTAATATAAAATAGTTGTACTTTTTCATTATATGTATGTGAACATATTTTAGCAAAAACAAAAAATAAAAACAACAGCAACACAAATTCACCAACAAGAATAGATTTTACTAAATAGAACTGTAACTGTTTGAAAGCACCGTCACATTTTGATGCCATCCAATAAAGGAGGAAGAATTAAACCAAAAATTTTTAAATATATATACACATAATATACTGGCCACTCTTTATTTTAAACTGAAAAATATTTATAGAAAACTTTTTGACAAACAAACAAACATACATGCATATATTTAAAGAAATAAAAACAATAATAGCCAAAGAAAATAAATAAATAAAATAAATTTTATGCTAAGTATACATTTTCGCGCATTAACTGTTAAACTATTCAAATAACCGTTGTAGAAAAAAAAAATGCTAAAAAAACAAAAACATCTACAAAGAAAACGTAAATATAAACAAAATCTTTAATGTAAGAGAAATATGAGAATACAATAAGAAAAACATCATTGGTTTAAAATTGAGGAAAATCTTATGATAATGTAATTTAACATACTTCATGCCAAGCTTTCACTGGTTTCTGTTAGTTTTTGTTATTGCAAAATAGTTTTTTTAACATTTCATTGCGACAATATTTCAATTTTGATTTTCATCGACCATCGACTTGTACTTTGCACTTATTGCCGTGCGTGAACAAATTGTTGTATTTGTGAGATTCAGAAAAACATTTTTTTAAAGTTAACAAAGAATTTACCAATATTTTTTAAGTCAACCCGTCGACGGAAATAATTCTAAGATTATCGGTTTCATGATAGAATGGAAAGCACCAAAGAACTCATTCACAGTTTTGCAAGTTATCTGCAATGTATCTGTGGGCAAACCAATGCCTTTGATAATCCAAACTGATGGAGACTTATTCTTGCTTCGTGAAAATTTAGAGTTTCGACGTACAGGAAAACATATTGTTTATAGCACTTGGGGAACAATTCTTGGAATACCATTTCGAAAAATGTAGAGTGACTGCTTACTGCATGACATGTCTAACAGAAAAGCGGAACTATATTTGGAACTTAGCATTTCTGAATGTTCAATTCAAGTTGTGTAGAATGGTTTCAAGCCTGATATCAACAAAAGCCCCAAGGCTCTGTCGATGGCACTTTTTTTAATTTTCATTATGATCTCTTGTCTACTACTTCTAATCACATTACTCTGTGCTTTTAGTATTCGTTCTCGGACTCACGGGAACGGCGGTGTATTTTAAGCTCATTAAATTCGTTACTAACGGCATAAATAATTGGTGAACCACCAACATAATGGAGTTCAATGCTTCCAAAACACAATGCTTTCTGCTGTCGGCAAAGCGAAATTTCCTCAGGCGTTGTTATATTTTGTATACTTTTTGCCTCTGATCTCAAAATTGGAATACAGTGCCCACATCCAAGACTACTCTGCACTCGCTACGAGTAAATAAAATTCAAAGCGGCGTAGTTAAACTCATAGGTGATCCAAATATTACACAGTCTATTTACATCATCGAACACCGACGAAATATCTTCTGCCTTTCCTTTTTCTTATACCGCCACTAGCATTATGTCACTTCAAGCCTTCAACCGTAACACCCAATTTACCCTTAAGCCAACTTTCAGGTTATGAAACGCCCACCCGAGCGATTTCCTAGCCATTATAACCTCCAAACGTTTAAAACCAACGTACGAGGGTTGTCTGAAAAGTTTCCGACCAAATAATAGCCGTGTTTTATTGGTAGATGGGTACGCAGCTCAGTAGCAAACCCCAATAAAACGCTTTACTCACTCCAACACTCACTTTCCATCTATATTTCAAAGTTGGTAATAGTTTGTCCATATTTCCTTTTGATCAATCTAAAAAACCCCTTGTTGACATTTGAATATGATTACGGGTATGTCCGAAAGGTATGTGTAAATATTTGTTTTCTTTTTTTGGTATAGTGCTTAGCATTTGATTTTTGATTTTTTTTTTACAGTTTATACCATAAGTATATATGTACATAATTTTTAATTCGTGTTTCTTTTTTTTACACCGGGGTAAAACTTTAAACCATTTCTTTTTTTGCACAACTACCCTATATTCCATTTATCTTCACTCGTAAAACAATTAAGGTTTTTTCGTCGTATGCCTATAAGACATATCATGTACCAATGTATCTGCATGTCGTGTAGATACTTTCAGCAGCTTACTGCATTTTTTTTCTTCTGCTGATCGTCTTTTATTAGTAAAAGGAGCTACTGAAAAGCTTCCTTATTCATCCTTAAATAACTAAAGAAAGATTTCTCGTCACCAATTTGCGAGCTGCTTGTAATAAAGGAAAATGAACCATCCCTCACTTTTTGCAACTCAAATGCATCTTTACACAAATTATATAAAATAATAGTCAACGAACACAACCTTAAATAAACGAAGTCGACAACCATCATGAAATAACTTTTTTACAACCCCTGTCAGCGCTCCCTGGATTTCAGAATACCTAAGTTCTATGATCACTTTTATATACTTTGTGCCATCTTAATTTCAAAGTTTTTAAAATTTTATCGGCAGCAATAAATGCTGGCTTATTTATCGCCAGCATTCGACTTGTTGCTGTTTGCAATGTTAAGTTTTACTGAGCTGGTTACTGACCTGCCAATAAAACGCGACTAATGATACAATAAATTTTTTCTCAATTTTTTTTTTTATTTTTCTACATATTCTCCTTGTAACGCTACACACTTCTCCCAGCGATGCTGCAACCTCTCTAACCCGTCCAAATAGTACTTGGCGTTTTTCTCTGCAAAATAATTGTTCACGAAGATTATTGCCTCCTCATTTGACGAAAATCTCTGTCCTCCGAGCGAAGTTTTCAGATGAGGGAACAAAAAGAAATCGCTTGGGGCTAGATCTGGTGAATAAGGCGGATTGTCAAGCAGTTCAAACCATTAATTTTCGCCATGGCAACCGCTGAGGTGTGAGACGGCGCGTTGTCTTGGTTAAACAGGATTTTCTTTTTCTGCAAATGTGGCCGTTTTTCAGCAATTTCTGCCTTCAGCTTGGCAAGTAATGATGCGCAGTATGCTCCTGTAATGGTTTTTTCTTTTTGAGGATAATCGATTAAGATAACTCCTTTACTTTCCCAAAAAACAGTCGCCATTACTTTCCCAGCCGAAAAAAACAGTTTTTGCTTTTTTGACTGAATTTTTGTTTCGGGGTTATAATGGCGTATCCAAGTTTCATCTACAGTAATTAATCGGTGCCAAAACTCGGATTTATTGCGCCTAAACTGCGCCAACAGAACGTTGGAAATGTTCATTCGAACACGTTTTTGGTTTACCGTAAGCAAACGCGGCACCCAACGCGCGGACAACTTTCTCATGCCTAAAACTTGATTTAATATGTAACAAACACATTCTCTGGACATTTTCATAACCTCAAAAATCTCTCTCACTTTAATTCGGCGGTCGACTAACACCATTTGGTGAACTTCAGCAATGTTATCGTCAGTGGTTGCAGTTTTTGGACGTCCCGAATGTTTATCATCTCCCAAGCTCTTACGGCCACGTTTAAATGCAGCTGCCCAAAATTTCACTGTGGTAAATGAGGGTGCAGAGTACCCATACACAGATTCCAACTCATTTTTGATTTGCATAGGCGTATTGCCTTTCAAAAACAAGAATTCAATAACAGCTCGATACTGAATTTTTTCCATTTTCAAAAAAAAACACTCACATCGACTCACTCAAACGACTGTCAACTAAAAACTGCGCGTCCAAAATGACTGAAACTTCGGTATGTAACTGTCAAAAGATGCACATCTAGCATTCACTAGCTTCTATTGACGAGTTCATCTATCTTTACGTTGCGGTCGGAAACTTTTCAGACAATCCTCGTACATCAGTGCCTCTCTTTTTCCTCTTTAATTTTCCAACTGCCGCCCTATGTGGTTATTGGTGCCTTGAGGCTTTGCACATAATTACCTTATATCTGTCTCATAATGCTACATACAGAAGATTCTGTGTTCACTGGGAACACAAACTTTTCGGTAATCCACATTTAATAGTTCACTTAGGCCATAAGCAAAATCATTTGAATTCTATTCTCCATTTTAAGGTCTCTAATTGTGGAAAGCTGCACAAGCGCTTTTACATCCATTTACCTTTATTTTGTCTCAGCATATTCTGTAAAATCACTGAAGGGAACATCCATCCTTCTGGCGTAGGATCCTATTAAACATAATTTAGTTAATGTTCCTTTTATCCGATTCATATTCTTCTTACTGATTTATAATAGTTTCTCAGTTCTTTTCCGATGTAGCTCTAAACGTTTAAGGAGTTTATCGTGTTACGCAGGATTTAATTTTTGTTGATCTTTGAAATGATCGGCACATCGATCATATCAAAGGGAATATAAACATACAAACATATACCTCTGTAAGTTTTATTAATGTCATCTATCTTGTTAGCTCATCCGATTTGCCTGGAATATCTCTGTGTTTTGGAATTCAACAACAACTTATATACTCCTATGTAAGTGCTAAGCATCTATCAAGAATCACTGTTCGGTGTTGCACAGTGGTTAGTTCCAATAACCAATATAATTTTATATAAGGACTCACGACATTACATTTCTAATTAAAACGTAACTTGACTGTTAATATATGAGTGTATCACTAGCACATCAGCGCTTCTATTCAGCAATACATACACTTAGATGATGGCATAACTTTCGCCTGAAATCTATCGTTACAGATTGTTTCTCAACTACATTAGTAAGTTTAAGTTGCTTACATACTACGAATACGGTGCTACCAGGGTGGATCTGGGTCCCAACCTATAAACTTCTCAAGTCATGTGCTTCCTAATGCTCTACTCGGGCTAGAGCTTTAATATTGATGTTCTCTACATGTCCTAGCCAAATCACCAACAATGCGAGAGGAGTCTTATATAGAGTTTCCTTAGTGTTGCTTGAAAAAAACAGCAATTGGGAAGTGGAACGTTTCGTTGGATTTGACGAGGTTTCATTATATGAGATAATAGCATATCCGAGGTAGGCAAATCCGCTAACTATCTAAAAATACGAATATATTCCGATGCTTGAGCCATCTCCGAAATATTACTATCACAAAATAATCATAGCTCTTACAAACTACTATTCGGTTCTACTGAGAATTCTAATTTTATACCTAACAACGAAATACCATATATTTATTGTATTTTCAGCGTCATTCTTTCAGCCTTAATCCTGCCATTTTTACTTGAATCGCATGTCAATGTACATCAGGCGCGGAGTAGCTACGGGATCAAATTACACGTATTTTCAGGAATCTTGCTGTGGGTCTGAATATACGAAAAATAATGTCTACCTGCATTAGTTTACAGCAGTATTCCATTCTCACTTTTTCAAATATTTCGACATATTTTCCACTATGTGATTTTTATATGATTTTTTTTTTAATTTCTTCCTTTCCTGTAGTGACTTTAACTTTATGGCTTTTCTAAATGTTATGGTTGGCCAAATGTTTTTGGTGGAATTTCTTATTAGACCTTTGACTACTATCGGTTCCAGATTCTCAATTTGCTGATTTAAAAGCTTGCATTAGGATTTTATTCTGATTAATACAACGTATAACCTTTGTTGCAACTAGGAAATAGTTGGGATTACTTTCTGAAAACTGTTCGAGCATACGAGCCGATACACAAACATTTATTTTTGAAGATTGTGTCGTGCAGAATTCCTTAATAGATCTGCCAAAACACTTGTTTTAAAATCTGATGAAGAGTGCGATTATTTGCGAACAAAGTATTCTACTACCTAATGAGTTAGAACCTTCACAAGAAATTACTACACAGCCTCTGTTAACACTGACAATCTTCTCAATGCCAATATATAGAAGATTTGCAATTTTGCGTCAACATTTCCGCCTTCTTTTCAAACAAAGTACAATAATTATCTAAATATATCGCTGAGAGTTAGTCCCATGGTCATACTGATATAGGCATTCTTATACTTGTCCTTGAGTCATCAAGCCGAACCCTTTGTAAGTCTATGTCTCTCAGCATTTATAAATTTGAAAAGCGCCACATCGCACATCGATTTGGAAAGAATACTATACCATACCAAGCATCTATCGGATGCCATTTTATTAAAGTTGGTTCTTTCCATCGTTCAATAGCACATTTCTTTGTAGAGGAAAGACACCCATATATGGATATTCATATGTACTTTAAGCAGTATCTTCATTTATAATGTTCCGCACACCCAAGGTTTTTAGAAAAAAGGAAATCCTAAAACTTTCTGAATCCTTAAAGGTCTAATGAATTTGAATTCAAAGAAATTAGCAGGCCTTTCATTTTATTTTACATTAAAAAGTATAGGCCCTTAAACGGAACCCTAAACAACTCTATTTAAAATATCTCAGTATATTTTTTTCAAACACAAGTACTCGTACTTTTCATTTAATTACCCTCTCGTGTCAAATGGGGGCAGTTGGCAATAACGTTAAGTATATTTTGGGTAACTTTAGATGTGTTATGGCATTGCTAACGAGTTGAAAAGGCCTTGTTCGAGTATATACGTAAAGGAACATAATTTTCAATACACGTTTGTTAGTCTAAGTATGTACACATACACAACATAAAGTGGTTGGTTTAAAAAATGCTCATAAAGGCAAACATGTTCAAGCACTCATGTATTCATATAAAAATAAATGAAACCCCATTTTCCATCCTAAAACACCTCACCTATAAAAAAATACCCTTAATAGCTTTGTAGTGAAAATATTACCAACATTGCTCTGAACGTATTACAAATTCTATTCCTGTGGGTACTTTTCAATTCAGGAAATTTACAGCCATTGAAGCCCAGTTATGAAGTTGTACGTACATATATGAGAGCATTCTATTATACATGCAAATGTGATGTTTATATAACTCTGTGTAGGAACACATTCAATCACATGGAGCTCACTTCGTTTTATATAAATGAAAATCAATAAAGCATCAAGAAATGCAAACGACCATCAATGCAAATAACTTAAATGATGTTTCGGAATTCCGTGCTGTAAGCACTTTTAAATGTGGTAGTGCTGACTAGGTTGACGTGCCACGAAAGTCGACACATTTCTAAGTCAATCTCTATTCATTTATCAATAATCATCAGAGAAGGTTATACTGAAATATTTAAAAAACGTGCGAATCGTTCACGAAATTCATGCAATCTTTCCAATATCTAAGAAAACCAGAGCTCCTCATGCTCCTAATTAGACTTTTGATAGAACATTGAGTTACTTTCTGGCCAGTTCCTTTATGTAGAGGCTAAAAATATTGGTTATAATCGCCTAAAAAATTTAATCTTGCTCCTTACTCATCTTTATTTCTATAGCTTCTAAACTTATTTGAGTTCGAAAATAAACAAAATATTCAAAAGGGAGCGGTTTGATACAATTCTCGTCAGCCAAATAAGTTCTTCAGCGGCACCCGCATTTTTCTCGGCTCTGAAGTGTATTTTATTTCTCAAAAAAAAAATGCGTATACCAAGGCCTCCAGGATTCAAAGGCAATGGCCGCAACCCCCAGAAGGAAAATGCTGTTCCATTCAAAGCACTGCTTCCACTCAGCTTACGTGATAGGGTTAGTGGCAAATCGGACTTCTCATCCGATGTAGCGTGCCTCCAGGAAATGGCAGTACTCTTTGCATGTCTCAAATATAATGAATTCGTTGAGAAAATGTGCCCCTAGGAGATAGCCACCTTCCAGAAGTGCTACAAAATTCACATGGACAAGAAGTTTGAAGCGAAGAAAACCGACAGCCTGGGCATTGTTGCACCTGGAAGGGATCTTAACTACAAGCAGCTGAATAAATTCATACGTCTGTATCCAAATCCAAAGCAATAATAAAGTTCTCTTAGGAATATCGGTCAACCCGTCAATTTGACCAGCTCTGGATTTGGGTGCACCTTAACGAGCGGTTTACATTACCACTTTATGACGTATGGGTAGTATACAAAATTGAACTGTAAACCTTGCGAAAAAACATTATTATGGAGGCACTTGGATACAGGTAGCATTCATGGAAACACCAATCCGACTTTGCTGCTAATTTTGGGTTGAAGTTTGACAAAACAAGTTAGCATACCGAAAGTGTAGTTGTCAACTACAAGGTATTTTCTATTGCTCTCATTTGCGTATAGATCCACGTGACGTGATTTATTCTCAAATCTATCAAGATAACAATTCCCTCTCTGCTCACGGGCCATCAAGTCGATATCATCGGCATACCCAACACATCAAGTCACTCTTATACTAGTCGAGTCTATCGCCAAAAACGTTAGAATCTGCATGCCTTAGTCATTGAAGTTACAGCTGGATGATGGTTGGGTAATATGTTACACCAAATCCTACCAAGTTTCTCTTCACTATTGGTCGTTTTTTTTAATTTTCTGACTCGCCAATTGCTAAGTACGGCACTTTGACCTATAAGATCTTTTGTACCATTAGTCAGAACTAGAATGAAGTCAATAACACTATTAGCAGATGAATTCAGAAGCCTGAAGCCTGAAGAAAATCTTTCGTCTAATTCCGTTGAGGGCTACACATTCAAATAAGATGTGTTCAGCAGTTTCGTCTTCTTCAAGACAAAGTCGGCACTCCGGAGAGTCGACTAGATTCATTGAGATGATATCTTAAACCGTGGTGCCCTGTGAGGTAATCTACTAAGTTCGTGATATCGCGCCGGCGTAGATTTAGACATCTATTGGCGTGTTTGTTGAAAGGCAGGATGGCTCGTTTGGACTGTCTTAGACCTGAACTATTCTCCCAATATGAGCTTCATCTCGAATGCTCCCAGTTATTAAGAACTAAATTGTATGCTGTACTCCTAGCATAGGGGTTCAGGTCCATTAAAGTGAGTTTCTGATCCCTTTCTGGCCAGTTCGTCAGCCATTTCATTTCCATAAATACCCTCATGACCAGGAATCCAACACAGTTTGGTCAAAAGCTTAGCTTTTGGAGGGTTTTGAAGCAGTACATGACAGATTTGGAGTCAATGGTGTACGAGCTAAGAGCCTTTATAGCTACTTGACTGTCCGTGTATATATGGATGTTTGCGCCTTTGATATCAGAGTTGTAAATATGGTTGGCACATATTTGAATGGCGTGGAGTTCTGCCTGGAATACACTAGAACTTTTGCCTATAGCTATGATTATATTTAGTTTTGGTCCGTGTATTCCAGTTCCCATTCCCGATTCCATTTTAAAACCATCCGTATACCACTTTATGCCATTATGGCTGTTCGGTGGGTTATTGCTAACCCATGCTTCTTTGTTGGGAATCCCCGTAGAGAAGCCTTTATTGAAGCATAATGTTCTTTTTAGGCTTACCGCGCAGACCATATCAAGTTCCGGTATTTCGGAGAGTAGGATCCTTTGGCCAGGGTGTTCGCTAATACATAACTCTCTAATTTGTAACAGACTTGCTGTTTTGCGTAATGTCACTTTACTTATATATAAGTGTAGGGGGTTTGGTCCTATTATTGCTTCTATCGCGGTTGTGGAGCGGGTCGTACCTCTTACTTATGTACTTAGATGGCGATTCAGTCCTGGGCGTATCTGGGCCTCAACCGATAGGTCTCTCCATTTAGCGAGGTCTTTGGCACTGCCTCCAGCTGCGCACTCGAAGAATCGAAAACTTTTCGTACACTGTCGTTCAATTTCACTATACAGCTTGTAGAGTTCGTCGTTAAATCTCCATCAAAACCTCCAAAACCCATCAGTGCCAACAGCAGAACTTTGATGATGAGGGTCGTATACAAAGTCTTCTAAGTGTTGCTTGACAGAGCGTTGACAGTAACTTCTCGCTTGATTTTTCATGAAATATTATTATCCGAGTTAATAGCGGAACAGAGGCATACAAAGTCCATGACTACCTCAAAGTGCTTAATTTTCATTGAAAGCCAGACAGCTTTAGAATAGCAGTTAGCATGGAGCGGAAGATGTGAAATCCAAATTGATTTCACCTTCTCAACGTATTGTTTTGCATTTGATATAGAAAGTCCTACTCTTTACTATAACAACCACCATGGTACTATCACCATGTTTCTTGATGCGGCAAGTCGATCAATGTCATTGCGTTATCAGTTTTATTAGTGAATCTAAAAATTCAAAGGCATTAGTGGTACGTTTCCTTTATAAGATTAGGAAGCATCGTATGTTCATCGTGCATCTCATCTGTCGAAGCATGAAGACAAATAAGGCAATGGGGATGGTAGCTACCGTTGACCCAAATACACCGAGATGAACAGAGATACCAAATGAGTGCTTCTCTTCATGACAGTTGTAGTAGATGTCACAGTACGTCCTCTTGGAAAAGCCCTAACTCATGCATCGTACCTTCTGTTATATGTTGGCATAGCTAGTTTAGTGCAGATATTATCAAGACAGACTTATGAAAATGTCTTGATTACAAATGTTATTTGCCAAGCTGTTGGTAAATAAGAAATGTGTTGATAAGAGTACTCATTATATAGCAATTTGATCACTACTGTAAGATCCTAATATTTTTTTAAAGAGTAAATTAATTGTATTTAAAGAAATTTGGGACCACAGACTATGTGTTGGTTTTTTTTATCGTTTATTTAATATATTTAAACACTATTGTTTTTTTTTTTTTTTTTTTTAATAATTCTGACTTGATAAATTTTAATATACATACATAGAGTACATATTTTACCTAACTTATGAATAAAATAAAATAAGAAAAGGTGTAGAACAATTGTTTTCATTTCAAAAAGTTAGATGAGAAAAGGTGAGTATTACAATTTATTTTGTTTTGTTTTTACTACTTGTATACGAGTATAAACGAAAAGGTTGCGTAGTCATGCTTGGCAAACGAAATGTCAATAGATCAATACAAGCAACTATAAAGTAGCTTATGTCGTTCGTTTAAAATAGAAACAAACCAGAAATTTCCTAATAAAAACTATTTATCCGGATACAATGTAATTATATGCATTTCATTGTAAATTTTAGTTAACGATTTAAAATTGAATCGTCACCCCTCGGATCTGGTCACGCATGGGTACTTAGTGTTTTCCCTGATTTTCTCGTGACCGGTCAAACGAAGTCGTACGATATTTAAACACATTTTGAGTTCAACGATTTTTCAGAGGTCTTGAAGGTGAGTTATTTCCTAATCAAACAAATGTATGTATATTGGACTTGTTCAAGTCGTATTTCCTTACTAAACAAACTTTAAAAATCATGAACGTCAAAAATAAAACAAAAGGCAAGACTTTACTAGTTAATCGAAATAAATTTAATAAACAGACTGAAAAAAGTACAATGGCGGGAAAAGATATAAAAAAGCGGGAAAAAAAGATGACAGTTCTAAGGAGAAAAAGTGTGCTGCCAAGTGACTTCTTCTTGCTGGTTTCTTAAACTTGAATTTGATCAGAACATTTCGCCGGCCTTGAACTTATCGGGAAGTAAGTTCAATCATTAAACATCGACGTAGTCTTTACAAGCCAAGAGCGGTGCTATCTTAACAATGGGCTGCGTCAATGTTCCATCTGCAGTTCTTAAAGTTACGATGCAAACTCTACCATCAGCGCCAGGATGAACCTCAAGAACTCTTCTCATCCTCCACTTGCGCGGTGGAAAGTTGTCCTCTCTAAGGATCACAAGATCTCCCTCGGTGATATTTGGAGACGACTTTGTCCACTTAGCTCGCACTTGGAGTTGCTGCAAATATTCACTATGCCATCTTTGCGCCATCGGTTTTGAAGATTACTTTTATCGCCTTCGCTGTATGGTTCAGGAATGGATTTGAGCGGTTCTCCTATTATAAAATGTCCCGGTATCAGGGGTTGGAGATCGTTGACATCAGTAGAGGCAGGGCACAGTGACCTGAAATTGACGCTTTCTGTCAGAAGGGTCGAGAATTTCTCGAATGTCAGTAAATGTTCATGTAAAGTCCGTCGCAGATGAAACTTTACGCGTTTTACAGCAGCTTCCCAATATCCTCCCATATGTGGTGCTGCAGGAGGATTAAAGTGCCAATCTATTATGTCATCTCGTAAATATTTGGCCAAGCTCTTGTTTCGCGTTGCTTCCAAGAAGAAATTTCTAAGCTCCTTTTCGGCTCCAACAAAATTTGTCCCGTTGTCGTTGTATAAATCTCTACAGTTCCCCCTTCGAGATACGAATCTTTTCAGAACAGCAATGAAGGTACTCGTTGAAAGGTCACTAGCTAATTTCAGGTGTATGGCACCAGTTGACATGCAAATAAATATGGAGATGTAACCCTTCACGGACTTGGAACCACGTCTCTTTGATAAGCGCAGCCGTACAGGTCCTGCAAAATCAACGCCACTTCTGAGAAAGGTTGAACAACGTTCTGGTATCTAAGGCACTTGACACAAGATCTGAAAATCTTCTTCAGTAAATTTCGGCCACTTATTATCCAAAATCGTCCCTGTATAATCGCAAGCGTGAAGCGATGTACGATGAACACCCTGACAGATCAAAGTAGAAAGTCTTGCGGTAGCTGGTAAAATAATAGGATGCTTTCTGCCAAAGTATGACGGGGCATTTCGAAGCCTTCCGCCCACACGAAGAAGTCCGTTCTCGTCCATAAATGGATTCAACTTTAAGAATCTGCTTCCTCTTTTAAGATTATTCCTTGTAGTGAGTCGGCGAACATCATCTTCGAAAAAACATCTCTGCGCGACCTTTATCCAAAAGTGATATGCATTGCTAATTTCATCGAGGCTGAGAAACCCACTAGAACGACCTGAAATATCGGATTCTCCTTTACGGTGTGCGATTCGACGGCGAATGTTATTTATAGACACTTATCAATGAGGTCCCATATTTGAGGTGTATTTGCTGTGGTAACTAGAGTAACATTATCTGCATTCGACTTCTGGTCTATAGAAGTAATAAAAATTTGTTACGACGGCCAGGTTTCAGCCGATAGAGACAGGCATAGAGGTCCATTCCACCATAAGTTGAATTCTTTGAGTTCCTGAGGTGGCAATCCTCATGATGCACAGTCGGCCGGGTTTTGTGAAGATGCAATGTATAACCAGTACTGTGGTGGTATAACCTCTTGCGTTTCAGCAACACGATTAGCAACAAATGTGCACCATCTGCTTGGATGTTGATGAAGCCAAGCTATTGTTACAGATGAGACGCTCCATCCGTAAACGTTACGAACGCATAGGTCGATTGCTTTTCCGGCATGCATGATCAGTTTCGCTAACAAGGCGGCAGCACATAACTCCACGCGTGCTACTCTGGTTTTTGCAGTAATGAGACGAACAAGAACATTATTAGCGTTGGGGCAAGCAATCCCAGCGGATCAAACAGCTTTGCGGCGTCTGGAAGAAGCAACCTTTTAGTAAGATGTGAAATATTTATATCATTAACCTGCACGATGTACGCAAAAACATCAGAAAATTTGTGCCATTGAAGACCTAACGTTCGAACGCTTTCAGCATTGGTTAGGTCAAGGGTTGATTTGATTTCACGAAGTTCGGCGGGAATGGAATCAAGAACGGTAGTTGAATTTGATGACCATTTACGAAGATGAAAACCACCACGTTTTAAGACATTGGTAATAGTGATTTGTAACCGTTATAGTTCATCTTCATTATAACTCCCCGTTAGTAGATCGTCCATGTAAAAATCGCTCTGAATTATTTTGGATGCTGTAGGAAAATTGTGCCCTTCGTCAATAGCAGTTTTTTGTAATGCTTTAACAGCTAAATGGGAAGCTGACGCCACTCCATATGTAACGGTCAGCAAACGATAATCTTCGACAGGATCTGTAGACTTGCGACGCCAGACGATACGTTGGAAATCGACGTGATCAGGATGGACACGTACTTGGCGGTACATTCTTGTGACATCAGCATTTAGCGCAAACCAATGACACCGAAATCGTAGCAAAGTTTCAAAGAGATCAGCCTGAAGTTGCGGGCCAACCAATTGCGCATCATTCAAAGAGAATCCAGAGGTTGTTTTAGCTGACACATTAAAGACAACCCTCAGCTTGGTCGTTGTGCTGGACACTTAAATCACTGTATAAACTCTGCGTATTATCTATAAAACTGGTGATCCTTCGCGAATATTTTCTCCATACGATTTATTGCTCGAACTGCTGTGTCTCTAGAACTTTCAAGCGGAACAGTAATTTTAAAAGGCAGTTTTACCACATAGCGACCATCTTCTTGACGAGAATGAGTTTGAGAGAATAGGATCTCTTCGTTGGTGAAATGTCTTGATTTTGGAAATTCCTCTAGCGTCCAAAACTTGGCTACTTCTTTGGTTAGTGCGGAATCTTGGCGAAAAAGCGTAGGTAGTATCTAGCGTGACCCATTTTCCGAAAAGTACCCAGCCGAGTGTTGTTTTCTGTGCGATTGGAATATGCCTTGGGCCACGAATTAACCCATCTAGCAAGAACCTACCTAGTTGATCACAACCAAGCAGAACGTCAACTGCAGCAGGTATGTTAAAATGCGGATCAGATAAAATTAATTGATCGATATGTTGCCATGATCCTCTGCGAATGAAAGTGGGCGATAATATGTTTACCTGAATAGTTTCTACGCAAATGTTGTCTAGTGAAGATAAGACAAGCTGCACGATTCCTTTGGAGCTACCAGCTCATACAGCACCTATTCCTTCGATCCTAGTTGTTGACGGCGTAGAGTGAAGCGAGAGTCTATCGGCACATCGTTGTGTAATGAAGCTAAAGTGTGAAGCGTTGTCGAATAGAATTCTTTTTTTTTTTATATGGACCGAAGTTGTCCAAAACCTTTGCGATGGCAGTGCCTAAAAGAATTTGGTGATTCGAATTGACTACGTTAAATGAAGATGACTTTTGCGACGTTGATGGTTGATCAGAATGCAGGCAACGTATGATGCCAAGTCTGACACAAACGACATGTATTCGTACTACGACATCCTTCTAAGTTATGTGTATATGAGAGGCAATTAGTTCACAATGATTTTTCCTTCGCGGCGAGCACTCTGCGGTGAACTGGTAGAGCTCGGAACTGCTCACAGCCGAAAATTTTATGTTTTCCATCACAAAAATAGCATTTATCTATCTAGCTGTTGTCGATCTGATTTTTGTCTTAATAGAGGTAGCTGGTTGTGCATTGTGTAGATAAACTGCATCTAGAGACCGACATCTTGTTTCTAGGAAGTCTACGAATTGGTCGAAGGTAGAAACTTTGTCTTCTGCTTGCGAGAGCTCCCATTGTCGATGAGTTTCAGGATTGAGCTTGCTGATCATCAAGCAAACGAGCCAGTCATCCCAGTTTTCTACAGATCTACCCAGACTCTTAAGTGAACTATAATTTTCCTGGATGTTGTCTATCAATGCTCTTATACATGCAGTTTACTCAGATTAAAATTTTTGTAGTGAAAACAAGGCTCGAAAATGAGCATCGACAATGACGCGTTCCACGTTATATCTTTTGCATAGTAACTCCCAGCCCTCAGTGTAGTTTTTGTCAGTGATGGGAAATGCCTTGATGACTTTTAGGGCTTCACCATGTAAGCTACATCGCAGTTAGTGAAGCTTCTGTGAGCCTGTGAGAGATAGTTCATTGTGAATTAAAGATGCAAATGAATCGTGAATCTTTTTCCATTCTAAAGGATTCCCGATGAATTTTGGCAAGTCCATACTTGCCAACTTAACGTCAGCATACTGGTGATGTTCTTTCGGCATACTGTTGGAAGTACTACTGGAACTACTGGAACTAGATTTAAGCTGAGCCCGTCTGAAGTTGGAGAATGCCAATCTGTACCACTCTTCGCCCTGTACACGCTGTGCTTCTTCTGCTGCCAGAGTATCATCACCACATTTTCCCTCTACACTACTCTGTTCTTCATCAAACTTGATCCACTGGTACTCCAAAAGTTTGAGAAATGATTGGATTTCCGCATCGTCGTATGTCTCTGCTTTTTTACTCGTGGTCATTAGACGTTTCAATGAGTTTCTGAAAATGCAATAGAATGCAATTTAAATTATCCGGCTTAGAAGGGCCAAAAAATGTTGCGTAAGAACGTCAAAAATGAAACAAAAGGCAAGACTTTACTAGTTAATCGAAATAAATTTAATAGACAGGTAAAGTACAATGGCGGGAAAAGATATAAAAAAGCGGGAAAAAAAGATGACAGTTCTAAGGAGAAAAAGTGGTACATATGTGCTGCCAAGTGACTTCTTCTTGCAGGTTTCTTAAACTTGAATTTGACCAGAACACTTACAATTAAACAATGCTGACATTTAGTTTGAATTTGAGTATGCATTCTATGATCACTACTTCAGTGTACCAGATTATAAGGTAAGATTAAAAAAAAAAACTATATTATGACAAATCTAAAACAAATCTAAAATCGTGACCTGCTGTCCAGGCCCGTCCCTTGGGTGATGCATAAATGGGTGCTACGGTACTCGACAAAACGTAATGCACACTAAAGGGTCAACAGCTTGCTGTTAAGCGCAAAGTAGTCATGTAATGGAGGTTTGTTTTTTGATTTTGTAATTTTATTTTTAGTGAAGGCCAATTTGACAACTGACAGGTGGTTTGTAATTTCAGCACAAATAGACTTAAATTGTGCAAGCTTATTTCAAAAATCACTGTTCAGTTCAGTTCAGCGAAACTACTGCTAGTAATTTAAATAACCACGGATCATTACTACTCTAATACTCTAATACACTTATAACTTTGTCTATCTACTGTATGGAAGATTTAAGGGAAAGATCTTGGTTTACGACCCTACTACATCCAGTTCGAGCAAAAATAAAAGCCGCTGAACCATCTTCATAAATTTGTTGAATGGAGCGAAAATCAGATTGATCTTGATCCTCTTTTTCACCTGAAAAAAGTGATAATTTTGTCAGCGGCAAGGGTTTTTATTTAATTCCTATGTTAGCAAATAAAATTGCTGTATTTAGAGTGATGAAGACTCACCAGCCATTATTGAGATGACTTATATCCACAAAAATTCGGTGTCCTCTGTGTTTAATGGGATGGTACCATCAGAATATTCAAAAATCAAACCGGGCAGATCGCTATCAAAGGAGAACTCTATAGATCCATAATTACTGACTTTTACGCTGCTCCATCGAATGGTATTAATGTACACAAAAGGGCTGTTGTTTCAACAAGACGGCGTAATTTGCCACACAGCGCGCCAAAATTAATTTATTTAAGGAATTATTTCATGACCTAATTGGGATCCATGATCATTTATTTAACACCTTTGAACTGCTTTCTATGGGGGTTTACCCCAGTAGACCAGAGACGATGAACGACTTGGGACCCAGCATTCACCATGTTGCTACCTGTTTAAGATACTTCCTGATCTTTGTAAGGTGCTTTATCAAAGGAATTTATTTAGGGAGATAACATCATCCGATCACGTTTTCTTCTAGATTAAATGATTTATTTGACAGTTATTAACAACAATTTATACTATGCGAAGGTTGGTACTAAGAAACAGACTTCAGAATAATAATTTGAAAGAACAGACTTCAGTGAAATAATTGATTAAATTTAATTATGATATAAACCTGTGTAAGATATTTTTCTACATTTTCTGCCCTATTCAACATCTCATTCTGATCGTTGACAAATAACTGTTGCTTAGCTTGATAATTGTTCTTCGTTAACATCTTAAGTGTGGTTGATTGCGTCTTCACAGTGAAGACTCGGCACCAAAATGTATTGAAATAACTCGTACTAGAGGCCATTTGTTTGGAGGATATCGTTCATCCACCACAAGTAAAAGGGCTCGTATTTGACATTTTTTGATGATTGATGCCACTTAGCAATGTTTTGCAATAGTTGCGGATATTCGTGTGATCATCTCTGTCAGAATCTTTCTAGTTGTAGATGCTGCTGATGATAACGTAAAAGTCTTGATGTTGGTAGCTGGATTAAAGATGGTTCAGGAATGGTTAAAATGGCCTGAGATGAATGCTTTACGATCGCTTGGGTCATCCGAGAGAAGACAGATGGGACAGGAGTTTAACACAGCTTCTACTTGAACCAGGAAAGTTCTAAATTCTTCGTAAGTAACAGCTGCCAACCATTTACCCCCAAAATGAGGTGACGCGGGAGGGTAGAATAACCAATTTGTACCATCGTTGGTAAGCAGATCTACTAAAGAGTTGATGTTATTAGAGGCGAAATTAAACAACCTACGTAGATCCACATCAGTGCCAACAAAATTAGAATTGGTCACATAGCAATGAAATTGTGAATTGGCGATTCGAGAGCTCAGGTTTCACCCAGTTCAGTGACGAGAATATGGCAAATAATGTCATCACCAACGATAGGGTACTACCCCCGTTCATTTCGAAGGAAGAGCTCCAAACGATCTTCGAATCACTTAGAAGTAAGAAATCAGTGGGAACCGATGAAATACCGAACATTGTGCTTCGACATCTCCCTCTAGAAGCGGTGAACATTTATACCACCCTGTTTAATAATGCAATGAATAATGCACATTATCCAGCGCATTGGAAAACTGCGGTGGTACATCCCATCCCCAAAAGGGATAAAGACACTTCCAATCCGGCGAATCTCCGCTCGATTAGTCTTCTTCCTAACATCAGTAAGGTTTTCGAAAGGGTGATCAATAGAGTCCTGACTAAGTGGGTTGAGGACAAACATATAGTTCCGGATAATCAGTTCGGTTTCAAGGCGGGGCATGATATCATTCATGCTGCGTCGAAACTAGTTTCTGATATCCAATGGAACAAAGGCAAGAAACAGTGCACTGGTGCCTGCCTGATTGACTTGGAGAAGGCCTTCGATACCGTATGGTTAGAGGGACTCTTTTTCAAGCTGGACAGGTTGGGAATTAGTAAACCACTGCTGTATATTCTTTTTGATATGCTCTCCAGTAGACAGTTCATCGTGAAGAATGGCGATGTGACTTCTGCTGGAACATTTGACATTAAAAACGGTCTGCAACAAGGTGCGGTAAATTCGCCGATCCTATTCAACATTTACACGAGTGATCTCATAGGTTCACTTCACCATGCCATAGCGTACGCAGACGACATAATCGCGTACAGATCGGGTCCAAAGATTGAGGTCATTAATACACTTTTGCAGCGTGACTTCGACAAAATTAAGCGATATTGCGATGACTGGAAGTTGAAAATCAAATTTCAGAAGTCGGAAACCATTCTGTTTAGGACGCCTTTGTCTGGGGCCGCTAGGGATACCAGAAAGAATTGGCGAAAGTTTTCTATCCTCGGACAACATGGATAGCCACTCGCTTGTCGAAATGTGGTCAGATACCTTGGGATCTGGCTAGATCAATATCTGTATTTTAACAAACATATAGATGTTGCTCTGGCCAGAGCCAGAGGTGCTTTTGCCCTTACAAAGAGACTGTTTTATAACAGCCAACTCGATGCGAGGGTGAAGGTGATCTGCTACATGGCCCTTATCAGGCCCATGCTTGTATTTGGATGTCCCGTGTGGTTCAACGTGAGAGCAAGTTTATTGGAAAAGGTTCGGGTGTTTGAGAGGGCATGTCTTAGGACTTGTCTTCGTTTATACAGAACACCAGAGTCTGAGTACATAAAATTCTATCCTAATGAGGTCTTATACAATAGGGCGAACCCAATAAGAGTGGACAATTCCGTCATTAAGTTGACTCGAAGGCACGTTGCAAGAGCAATGGCCTCATCGAACAACCTGATCTCCGGGGCTTACTACCCCAATTATATGTATCACGAGAGAGTTCGCTTTGACGGCTTTATTCCTCCTGAATCGTTCCTCTATTTAGATAACAAAGGTCTGATCCAGGACAGATTGGCGGTTCCGCTAATCTTCCATGTCGCTCGCACAGCAACGGACAGGCGACTCAACTACGACAGAGACGTCGCACACGGCAGTGCGGAGCGTCTCCGGTTCAGTAGGGCGGTAGGGAGTCGCGACATGAGGGATGTTGCTCTGCAGCACCAAAACTTTTGATGGCTTGTTGAAGGGGAGGATGCTTCGTCGTCGAACTCCTTCAGTAATATTTAGCTTCATGTGAAGCAAAGTGGGCCAGCCTAATTTTTTTTTTTTAGCTATGGCCGGCTTACATAGCTTTAGGTAGGATTAAGTTAGTTTTAAGAAAAAAAATATATAAAAACCAAAAAAAAAATTAAAAAAAAAAATATATATACATGTATTTATATATAGTGTATATACATATTATGTATGTATATATTTATGTATTTTTATGTTTGTGTTAGATGTAAGTAGGTTAAGTAGATTAAGATTTATTTTTAGGTAGTTTGTAGGCTTTAGTTTTAAGTTTTATACAAAATTAAAAAATGTCCATATACTAAGTTGTTGATAAAAATTTATTTTCTTAGTTTTAGTATTAATTAATGTTAAAATAGAAATAAAAGTAGACTGTAAGATTCGTCGAAAGATATAGTTTAAGTGTTAGATTTAACTTAGAGTGCCCGCATGGGGCCATTAAGTTAGAATAAGATTATTTGTAAGTAATTTAAGCTAATTTTTAAGCGTTTTTTGTTTAGCATATAAGAGTAACTTAAGTTAAAAAATAAAAATGCATAAAAACTGAAACTGAACTGGTCACATAGCACTTTTAAGTGTTGAGCAAATACCCCGTCGGCCTGTGAAATGCTTAAAGGTGACTATAAATACTTCGGTAGAGTAGTCCGTGGCAAGTTCTAGGTGAACTGCAGATGTAGAAAAGCACGAAAACTACTAGATGTCCCTAATATCGCTTAGCTGCTCGTCCTTTCTGTGTGCAAAAAACGCAACGATTGATGAAACTGTGAACTGCATTGCGACCTCCGACGATCTACTAGTTCCGTCTCAGCGTGGACTCCGCCATGAAGTGTGAACCGATGCGTATAGTCCAGGATTAGTTGTTAAGTTTGACTCACGTGGAAGTATAATTGGATGTATTGTGTCCGGATCGATTTGGGCATATCGAAGCCCTGATAATAGATAAATGGTGTAAGGCGATAAATTGAGCTTATTCTATGAGTGTACTGTAAACGAGATCTAGTTTCTCAAGTTTCAGCCATCCACTGAGTTTGATGGATTTCGTTTTGAGATTTCTGTGGAACGATATTAAATGTTATTCGCATGATTCTCATGAGCGATGAATACTTGTTTGTATTAACTATTTTTTGTTTTATAGAAAATCCTATAATTGGCTGAAGTTCGTCCAGATCTGTGTTTTTATATAAGTTAAGACCCAGCGATAGCCAATGATTTGATTCAAGTTGCACCCAACTAGGCTCAAACCACCAAAATGTTTTCTTTTGTATTTATCTGGCAGATAGTGCCAATGCGACTCAGGAAGTATTTCTTGTATTTGAGAAATACAGTTACGTCCGAAATCGAAATCATTCTAGCTAGTTCCAAAACAAGGCGCTAATCGAATCAACCCAGAGATGAATAGCTGATACTTCAATGTTCAAAACATTTCGAATATGATTGACGTATAGTGCAAGATGCAACAACGAATATATCTTGATCGAATCGTAGATTTGCTTGATTTTCGTATAGGACGCACTTTCGTCTTTGAATTTAAAATCGTGAGTTGAATGATGTGTATTGCTCGGGTAACACGAAGGGTTAAGTGCCAAATGGGAGGCGTCTGCGAAATCACGAATCTCAACAGATAAGCACGATGAAGATAATACATACAATGTAAGAGAATTCAAGTTCTAAGAAGGAAAATATAAAAAGTTGATGACATTCAATATTTATAAGTAAATGAAAATAGAGTTGAATGGCACTTCAATTGGCTAAATAAAAACAAAATAAAGATTAGTGGGTGGGGTGACCCTTTAAAAATTCAGAGTGAGAAGAAAAAAATAAAAAATAAACTTTAAATATTACAAGAAGCATAATCCAAATATAAATTCAATGCAAAAAAAAATGAAAGAATTGTAATTGTAAAAAAAATGCAAAAAGAAAGAAAACAATGAAAACGAAGATTAAACCAAAACATCAGAAATACGAGATTCTAATGCAGCATAATCAAGGCTGAAGAGCCACATTTTTACACGTTTTAGGAACGTTCCAGGTATTGTTGTTGTCCTGATTGACTGAGGGAGTTAATTAAATAAACGACGCGACAAAACCGAGAAAAAATAACGATATGCAGTGGTACGGAGGTTGGGTACAGAAAAAAAGTTAGAAAGGTTTCCACGAAGAAAAGGAAATTAGATGAAAGTTGCGATTAGCCGACTTCATAAAGAAGATTTTTAGCACTTTGAAACAATACAAATGACTAACAGGAAGAATATTCAGGGCACAGAACAAAGGAAAGCTAGAATATCTACCCGATTTTCTTCAAATTTTTCTTAGAACATGTTTCTGCAGAATCAAAAGTGATTGTATTTTATTTCCATACACACTCCCACCCCCCACCCCCCCAACAAGCAATTCCATATCGTAACTTGGAATGGAAAAGACCATAATAAATTATCTTTAATAGCTTGGTTGAGCATACGTTAAGCGCCCTGTAGACGCTAAAACATGGTACTAGTAAACATGGTACCACCAACCAAGTTTTAGCTGATGTTGATCGTCTGCGGGCTGGTACGCGTACCAATTTTTTGGTCTCACCAACATCAGAATTTGGTCTCACTAAAATCAAAACTGGTTTGATTTTTGTCGATGTTTGTGGGCGGAGTTTTCTGTTGCTGATACTATGTTTCAGTGTCTGCGCTCTCATCTCTCAACATTTACTCGAGCAAGCTATTTTACCAGTGAATTTCGTCGTGCGAACACACAATATAATCGGGAAAAAATGGAGAATATTCCAAATTCTGATGCTTGGAAAGAATTTTTCGAGTGTTTTCACAGCCTACCATCTTTGTGGAGAGATGTGTTCTATTATGTTGGAGTGAATTAGTCTCAGCGTCTGCGGGTTTTAGTGGTACCATGTTTACTAGTACCAGGTTTTAGCGTCTACAGGGCGCTTTACGCAAATAATAAAAATGACGAAGTGTGCATCGGAAATACTTTTTCAAATTATCGACGTGATTCGCAAAACTCATCCCATATATTTAAATTCGTCTACTCTCTCTACTAGGAGACATTTATCACTACAGGTAAGATTCAACAAAAAGAGGGAGAGGAAACACCAGACGAACAATAGCAATTAGACTGTTTGTATCTATGACATTCAGGTGCGTGAAAGTACACATTAGCTTCGAAATTGTATGAGGAAGATAAGCTGAAGAACATTATCTTGGTTTTAGAGCTTATTACCAAATTATGTTCAGCAAACCAGTGCCTTAATAAACATAGATCCGAATTCACATTAGAAATTAAGTCCAAAGGACTGTTTAATCCGTAAGTAAAACCAATGTTATCAGCAAAAGCAGTGGGTTTACCTTTGAAATTAAGCGCAAAGAGTGAATTGATGTGAATTGTGGTACACCCAGGTTCAGGAACCGTATTTCGCTCCTTATATCATATATTTTCACTCTATGAGACCTATTTTCAAGATACGACCTAAACCAGTGGAGCATGAAACCACGAAAACCAGCTTTTTCCAATTTCCTAACAAGAAATTGTGGTTGACCATGTCGAATGCTTTGGTAATGTCAATAAATAAACCAGCCGTACATTTTTTCCCATCAAGGTGACATTATTCTGGAACAAAACTGTAATAGCGCATCTTCCGTCGATTTGCCTTTTAGAAAACCAAATTGAACTGGATTGAAAAACCTAGTTTTATCTAAAACACTCACAATTCTATTTTTCATTAGCTTTTCGAAGATTTTGTTAAAAACAGAAAGAAGTGTGATTGGCCTGTAGTTACCAATTTAAGATCTTCAGGAAAGACCCCTTCAAACACGCAACGATTATAAACATTTGCCAAGACATCCACTCAATCTTCCAACTCATCTTGGTACATTGATTAAATGAAGATCTTGAAGCTCTTGAATGTAGGTTTTCCAACGGAGCGTAAGGCATAGAGAAATAGCTTTACGAGTACCTCAACTTAATTTAACTTTCTAATTCTCTTGCATAAATATTTTGCTTCGGACAACCACCTTCAACAGCCATCCTAACGGATCAATTTTCTCCGTGTAGACATTAGTTCAATGAAAGTGAAGTGATCATGAACTGGCTGCCAGTTGAGTTGCAATTTTCGATGAATAGGTCCATCTTTGATAGAAAGCGAGGATGTATAGGAAGCACATTCTTGAATTGCAAGAGATTTTCATGGCTGGTTGGTCATTATTGAAGTGGAAATCCACCTGTCTTGAAGAGATTTATTATTTGGCTGATTTTGTGGTAACCCTTTGTAACAGATGAAGCTCCGCTGAGACATCATCGACGTAGGTCTTTTGTTTGATAACTTCTTTGGTCTCAAATTAGACCTCCATTTAGTTCCAGTTGACGAAGAACTCTGTTTGCAAGATACGGGGCTGGACTGTTTTTTTTTTTTTTTTTTTTTAAAGAAATTAATACTCCAGAGTGTATTACTACTCTTAAAATGCCGGAGCATGTGTTAAGTTTTTTGAAAAATTGGATAGAGGGGGAGAAAGATGTTTGGGCTCAGTGGTTATTTCGCTCCACTTTTGGCATCCAACATTTAACGGCTAGGCTAAATTTTTAGTGTAAATTGACTTGTTGTATTTTAGACAACCGTTCATCTTAAGAGATTTTAGTTGCCTCAAAAAAAGGATGTCGTTCGGGCACGGCTGGTATTGAACCCCGAACCGTCCAATTGGGAAGCCAATAACTGCCAATTGAACCACACCAAACAGTCGTTAATTGAAATTCCACCAGATTTGAGTCTTGTAGCCAAAAAAATTCTCTGATGGTCCCAATCGTCGGGATGAATCTGAATTTGCCTGAACATACGTATTCTTGACGTTAGATGAGAAAGTAAGTTGATTCATCCTCAATCAGTTTAGAATGCGTAGAAGATCCACATGTAACTGTGGACCTTCGTGAAGAAATTCATTTAGTGACAATCTTTGTTGTAACTTCGCACCCTCGAAGTCTCATACAGCCAAGACCATCCTCTTCAGAAAGTAGGACGGCTTTAGCGACATGAGGTCCAAGTCCAATGACGCGGAGCCCAACGTCAAGCTGGCACTTTATACGAAACGTATTGTAGCGAAATCTATCCAAAAGGTGTTGTTGTAATAAATGAAAAAAATGTGGTAGTCGTCTGACCCTTGGCCAATGGAAAGACATCGTGGAAAAGTTCCAATCAGCCCTGTGAAATTAACTCCCCGCCACAGAATACCGCATCTTCAATTTAATGGCGCTTTAATCGATTTGATACGACGCTCCGTCATAGAGGTCTGTGATGCATATGAAGGCCTCAAATTGAAGATTGCCAAGATCGTTGATGAAGAACATTCAGCCAATTGGCAAGCTTACAGTCCCTTAATGATCCCGAACATAGAGCTTATGTGCGTTTCCAAGTGAATAATCAGGAGCTGAAAGAAGATATCGATAGATTGGCAACATTGTCTGCATTTTCCGCTGATTTAAAACAGAAAGTGATGCTATACCATACGAATACAGTAGTCCTGGATACAAAACTAAGGTGACTAATGGATTCGACTTAAGGGTCTTTTTCTTGCTATTCAAACCAGTAAATAAAATCAGAGCTTGTATAATATTCTAATTACAAATAACATAAAGACATCTCTGTAAATAATTACAGTTTGGGCGACATGACTGCGGTAATCTGTGCAAGGGAATACGAGTATATAGAATAAAAATCCACTATGTCTGAAGTAAGATTATTACCTTTACAGCTGGAGGTGGAGACATACGCAATCTTAATGCGTCTGGAGCACAGCTCCTAAAATCGAGTTAGTTTGTTAGATATCAAGGCTTTCCTAAACAATGTCGCCAAGCAGTATTAACTGGTATTAAAGTCACAAATGGATTGTGGAATGGATTTGGTAGTGTAGGCTTTATAATTACAAATACACACACATTAATAATTAAAAGAGAAAGAGAAATAAAAAAAACTGTTGTAACTCTCGCTACTCTCACTACCAAATTATGTATTAACAGTTTTATGTATCATCTATGGCTTATATAAGGGGCCGCTCGATAATTAATAAAACACAGTTGTAACACAGTTGTCATAGTTTATGCTTTTTTTCTTAGTCCTACATAAATTTCAGAAGTGGGATCTAAGCCAACTGAATTTTAAGTTTTATTTTTTGAGTAATTTTTAATAAGTTTTAAGTGGTTTTTTGTTTTATGTTATGTGTATATGCATGTGAGCTATGGCTAAAGCACGCGCAGACAAATTTATTCAGAATGCAACAGTGATTCTTTTAAAAGAAAAATTGTCTGCATTTGGTCTCGAATCGAGTGGTAGCAAGTTGGAGCTGAGACTTCGTCTCCAAGAACATGTGGATCAAGCTACAGATGCCCAGCTTGCAGAACATTTTCCGCTAAATCTGTTGGAAATTTTCCATCCGTGTGGTGACAGTGAAGTTCCTGTTATTGAGAGCGCCGCTGGTCAACAAGTGTTACCAAGCGGTGCGTCGACGTCAGAACGGGAATCAACCGCTACGAACCTGTCTGCACCTAATGACCTCCAACGCCAAATAGATGACCTTCACGAACAAATTAGACAACAGGAAGAAATTACGAGGCTAAGACAGAAACTAGTGTCGCTATGCCGTGTGACTGAATGTCAGACGTAAAGTTTGAGTTGCAAAGACATTGAAGAAGCTGTACCAACGTTCTCAGGCAATGACAATTATTCCGTAAAGCAGTGGATAAGGAGTTTCGAAGAAGCGCAAGTTTTACACAAGTGGGATGAACAGCAGGCGTTGATATTTGCGAAAAGACTTCTTAAAGGCACCGCTAAATTGTTTCTGCGATCAATCAACTGTACATCTTGGATAGAATTGAGAGCATTGTTGACAAAAGAGTTTCACCACTTCAGCTAACGTTCATAACAAATTAAGAAAACGAAAAAAACTAAGTGGTGAAACCGTTCATCCATACACGTTGATTATGCAAGAAATTGCGTCCCTTAGCGAGATCGATGAAGATGATCTTATCAACTATGTTATTAGTGGAATTCCAGACTCGTTGTACAATAAACAACTTCTATTCGCGGCAAACAGCCTGGATGATCTAAAGAAGATGTTGCGAAAATACGAAAAGCTTAAGTCATATACGCATCTGAGTAGTATGCAACAAGCGGTTTCACACTCATCTTCTATGGGAATCAAGAAATAACATGCAAACAACAACAGATGCTATAATTGCAACGAAAGGGGTCATATTGCCACCAGCTGCACAAAACCTCGTCGAGCGAGAGGAACCTGCTACAAATGCGGAAGGCCTGGACATTTAGCCACCAATTGTCGAAATATTGCGCCAGGGAAAGGACCATCAACTTCGAAAGATGTACTCGTACTGCAAGAGAAGGGCGAGGAACCTGATCTGCAAGAAAATACAAAAAACAAAAATATCAATTTATAAATAATGTTAATAACCATATTCTTAAATTTAAAGCAAAAACTTTACTGGATACAGGAAGCCCAATAAGCTTTATTCAGGAGCACTGTGTACCCCTTTCCACTGTTTCACCTCTTCGAACCAGATGCGCTAAATATTTTGGCATAAACAACAGCAAACTAAACATTGTGGGGAGAACACGATGTCTTGTATCCGTGAGTTTTTATAAAAAGCATGTTAGTTTTTATTTGCACGTGGTAAAAGATAATACGATGAACAAATCAGTTGTTTTAGGTAGAGATTTTATAAAAAAAATCAATATTAAGCTAACGTTTGCCGATTTTGATCACAATTATAAGATATATCACAGTAGTAATGAAAAAAATTTAGATATTAGAAATATGAATGAAAGAAGTAACTGTAATAATTATGATCTATATGTTAAAGATAGTAATACTTACGATAAAAATGATTGCACTGATAATGATAAGATTCAAAAATGTAACTCTAACTTAACCGCCATACCTCTTGATCCTCTTGTAAATGATAATTCTAACAAAAAAAATGACATCTATGAAATAGCTCACGTGAAAGATAGTAATCATCTCGAAGATATTCTTCAAATTGATATATGCTGCGTAACTAAAGATAATAATTTAAAAATTAACAATAACCTGACATTCTCGGAAAAAGAACGTGCTGAAGCTATTATTAAAGAGTCCGTTTGCACTGAAGAAAGTCCCTATAAAAAGCACCCGTCTAAAATGAAAATTAATTTAATTAGTTCAAATGTTTCTTTTAGTTGTACACCCCGACGATTGCCTTACTCACACAAAGCTGAACTTAAGCAAATTTTAGATGACTTGTTGTCACGTAAAGTAATTCAAGAGAGTAGTTCACCTTTTGCATCACCAATAGTCCTAACAAAAAAAAAATGGAGAGTTCCGATTATGTGTCGATTATCGACAACTCAATAAATTCACTCAAAAGGATAATTATCCTATTCCTTTAATAGAGGATCACCTCAATCGATTGCGGGGAAAGAAGTACTTTTCTCTATTAGACCTTAAGAATGGATTTCACCATGTAAAAATGGATGATGAATCCGTCAAATATACATCATTTGTGACTCCCCTGGGGCAATTCGAATATTTATACATGCCTTTCGGTCTTAAAAACGCACCCTGCACCTTCCAACGTTACATTAACTCCATATTTAAAGACTTAATTGTCAACCACAAATTATTAGTATATTTCGACGATTTACTTGTTGCAACGGTGCAAAAAGTTTCAAAAATTATACGCGATTACAACCTCAAGCTTAGATTCGATAAATGTTCAATAATGCAAGAAAAAATAACTTATTTAGGTTATGAGGTAAGTGCAAATGGCATAAGTCCTAACGCAGATGGCCTTGCAGCAGTAAAAAATTTCCCAATACCAAAAAACGTTAAAGAGCTCCATTCGTTTCTCGGCTTATGCTCTTACTTTAGAAAATTTATTAAAGATTTTTCATTAATATCCAAGACCTTATATGATTTATTAAAACAGAATACAGATTTTAAGTTTGAAACGAATGAACTGCGAACCTTTGAGTATCTTAAGAAAAAACTGCTACAAGCGCCTGTCCTAAGTATTTATTCCTCACATGCAGAAACTGAGCTTCATTGTGACGCTAGTGCTTTAGGATTTGGTGCTGTTTTGTCGCAAAAACAAACAGATAACAAATGGCATCCAATTTTCTTCTTTTCAAAAAGAGCCTCTCCTGCTGAATCAAATTATCATTCATTTGAGCTTGAAACGTTCGCCATAATCTATGCTTTACGACGGTTTCATATTTATCTTACCGGAATTAAGTTTAAGATAGTCACGGATTGTAAGTCATTGACACTCACTCTGAATAAAAAGATTCTAAATCCCAGAATATCGAGGTGGGCGTTAGAGCTACAGGAATATGATTACACAGTTGAACATAGGGACTCCAGCAGGATGAATCACGTAGATGCGCTCAGTCGATGTCATAACATTTTATTAATAGAATCTGACTCTTTTGAATATGCTTTAGCCTCAGCACAATATCAGGACGAAACCATCAGAAATATCTCTGAAATCCTAGAAAAACGCCAGCACCCAATGTACGAAATGGTTAACGGTCTCATTTATCGAAAACTCAATAATACAGTCTTGTTCTATGTACCTAAGAAGATGGAACAAACTATAATACAAACACATCATGACGGATTATGCCATGTGGGGGTAGATAAATTACACGAGCATTTAAGGAAAACTTATTGGTTTCCTTCTATGAAGCAAAAAATTCGAGATTACGTAAAAACTTGCCTGAAATGTATTTATTTTTCCGTACCATCTGGGAAAAAGGAAGGTGAGTTACATATTATACCAAAAGGTAATAAACCGTTCGACACACTTCATATAGACCATTACGGCCTCCTACCAACAGGCGTAAGTAACTTAAAGAAACACATATTTCTCATCGTCGATGCTTTTACTAAGTTTACAAAATTATATCCGGTTAAAAGCACTACTACAAAAGAAGTTATACAGTCTTTAAATTCGTATTTCATCAATTACAGTAGGCCGAACCGAATAGTTTCTGATCGAGGTTCATGTTTCACATCTGAAGAACTTTCAACTTTTTGTTTAGAATCAAATATCAAACATATAAAAATTGCTGTGAACTCTCCCCAATCAAATGGACAGGTGGAAAGGGTGAATAGGGTGTTGACGGCAATGTTATCGAAAGAAAGCGATGCCGAGCCAGGCGGGTGGACTAAACACCTTAGTAAAGTAGAATTTTCCATCAATAACACTTTCAACCGAAGTACTGGGTTTAGCCCTAGTGTTTTACTCTTCGGTATTCCTCAAAAGGGCCAGTTCAATGATAAGATACGAGACTACTTGCAAAATAATTCTAGTAACGATGATCCAATTAATTTGAGCAAAATTAGACAAAAGGCAAGTGAGAACATTACGCGTAATCAAAACACAAATAAGGCGTATTTTGATAAAAATCATAAAAAACCAAACAAATACAAAATCGGTGATTACGTTCTTATTAAAAATATAGTGAGTACAGTCGGAATAAACAAGAAACTTTTGGCTAAATATAAGGGCCCTTATGAAATAATCGAAGTTTTGCCTAATGATAGGTATCGAATAAAAGACATAGACAATCTGCAGCTTTCTAGAGTTCCATACAGAGGAATTTGCAGTCCTGAAAACATGAAACCTTATAACCTTTCTAATAAGCACGAATCAATTCAATATCAATCGTAATATAAATATTATGTATTCGATAATCAACTTTATTGTCTTCGATGTTAGCTATGTTGTTTATCCTTATTTTGATGTCATTTTTTTTGTTGAGTCATCATATCTAAAATCGCGGTCGATTTTGTTGTCAGGATATGCCGATCTGTAGGCTTTATAATTACAAATACACACATTAATAATTAAAAGAGAAAGAGAAATAAAAAAAACTGTTGTAACTCTCACTACTCTCACTACCGAATTATGTATTAACAGTTTTATGTATCATCTATGGCTTATATAAGGGGCCGCTCGATAATTAATAAAACACAGTTGTAACACAGTTGTCATAGTTTATGCTTTTTTTCTTAGTCCTACAGTAGGCAAGAGTCAGAGGAGGACTTTTGAGAGTTAGGCTGCTTGTGAGTTGACGTAGCTCAACGGGCTACGTAGCAAAACCGAACAAATACATCTTTTTTTTTTGTAAATAACTTAACACTCAAGTGGGTATGGTATGACTACACTTATGATACCAAAGCATGTGTTAAGTTTTTCGGAAAATGGGACAGAAAGAGAAAGAAAGATGTTTGGGCTCAGTGGCTATTTCGCTCCATGGGTGGGGATACTAAATTATTAGTCTAAATTGACTTGATGTTGTATTTAGGGAACCATTCATCTCAAAAGATTTTAGTTGCCTGAAAAAAAGAATGTCTTTCGGGCACGGCTGGTATTGAATGGTATTGAACCCTGAACCGTCCGACTGGTAAGCCAATACACTACTACGGCCACGAATTTTACAATTTATCAACATTTCAGGTGTCCTTCAATAGAAAATATTATACTCGTAGTTGTTTACTGGCATCTTAACAGGACACTATAATTTTGCTCAACACCTAAAAGCGCTTGAAATTATTAAGTGATACCACCTTCCGCAACGATTGTTTAAGAGTGATTGCGATTTTGCAAATTATTTCTTCTGTGAATGTACAGCTTACGAGGGTGGTGGCTACTCATAGTGCAGGCACTTTATCGTAGAAGCGACTACTAATCTTTCTACAAAAGACTAACCAATTAATTAATAAAACTAATGTTAGACGAAGTTTGTTTATAATGAAGGGAGACTTTCCCTACTTACATACTTCTGGGAAGACTATTGAAGCAGCAAGAAGCCGATCAATTTATGTTAATAAGATCTTTTTTTTTTTTTTTGTAACATGCCGGAGCACTTGTTAAATTTTTCGGAAAATTGGATAGAGAGAGAGAGAAAGATATTTGGGCTCAGTGGTTATTTCGCTCCATGGGTGGCATCCAACATTTAGTGGGGAGACTAAATTATTAGTGTAAATTGACTTGGTGTTGTATTTAGGCAACCATTCACCTCACGAGATTTCAGTTGTCTGAAAAAATGTCTTTCGGTCACGGCTGGTATTGAACCGCGAACCGTGCGAATAGGAAGTCAATACACTACCACTTGAGCCACGGCCACCCTATCATATAAGAAGGAATTTCTCTGTCAAAAGTCGTAACTGATTGCCATTAGTCACATTCTCAGCATTTTTTGTAGGAAATGGAAATATTGTGGGGTTGCAAATAGATAAACACCGAGATAAATATCATTAAAAGGATACAACAGTGGGTGGGTTAGAATTTTAACAGAGTGATCTCGTTCAATAGAAAAACGATTCATTAAAGTACTTTACGTTTCCTTTCTGGTTCCACGTCTTTAGCGATAGCAAAACCATCCCAAAGACCCTCTACTTGACCTTACCATGCTGGAAACAAAGAGATCCTGAGCAGCCAAGCAAACCATCTTTTGAGTTTGTGTTTATCTTGCCTGAGCTTAGCTTAACTTAGCTTTGCTTTTTTTTCAGCAAATTTAGTACATAAATACTCAAATACGGGTCCACATTAATATGACTTTCAGTACAAAATATTGGTAACCAAGGATATGCATAGTTTAAGAAAACTCTAAGTGAAGTTTATTTCTGTGCAGCTGTCCGTTACATGTTAAAACAATTTACTTACTCGTATCTTTCAGTCGTAATTTTACTTTTTAGATTCAGTTCTGCATCCAGGTGGACTTACAAACGTCAACAACCATGACATAAGAGTTACGATTTGAAAAACGACTCTTCAGAACTAACTGAGCCTTAGTAAAGTTCTAGCAAGCCGAAATCATTACCAACCATATAACACAGTCCATAATTTTTAAAAATTCAATTCTTTAACCTTACCTCGGTTGAGGTATCTCAGATGAGCTGTTGTTTCTCATAAAAATATTTTCAATCCACAGACATTATCGTTCGTCTTCACAGTCTCTACTGTATTACAAACTGATCCATGAATAGCTAGCATCCATCACCTATCAGTATGTCGTAGTATCTCGTCGTTGGCAGTTATTTGCGGTCGATATTCCGTCACCCACTGGTTGTCTATGAATAGATCGGTTATGAGCGACACGCGTTAATTAGCATAGGGCCCGAAGCGTCTATATATTATAGACAGATGCCATAGTCATTTTTATTAGAAGATCGTTTCAACAAAATTTTAAAAGCTTTCCATTTCCAAGCCCAGAATAGCTTGTAAAAACAAAACAACTAGGTATTGTGCAAATGCAAGGTCCATTACTCACATTTAAATAAATTTGAACAATTTCTCAGTCATTATCTTTTTTATTTATTTAATCTTGAACTGTCTTTGCCCGCAGGATTGACCTTCATTCGCATAAGTTTACTCATCAATACCCAGTCAATACAAATATATGTATGTATACGTAATTTAATCGTGTTTTGGCATTACCCACATGTCAACGTTTATGCTCACGTCTTGGCGGTCATGATCGTGCATTATTAATTAGTCGGATTAGTCGGAAATCCATTGTAGGGATTTCCCTTATTAAGAAAAATACACAAAAATGCAAAAAATTCTAGTCGATAACAAAATAAATACGCATGCGTAAAATTTAAGGAATGTTGCCGCAGATAGGCCGGAAGGTATGTATGAGTCAGAGAATGATCAAAATGATCAATATGAGATGAGGTTGCTTCATTGTCGCCGGTTTTGAGTGGTTTGACTTCTTTTTGAGTGGTTTAAGTTGAGCTGATTTGAATTAAATGTTTTTAAGTTTAAATTGCAGGGGAACGGGGATTTTCCCGAAAGTCACTTCATATTTAAGCGGCAATATATTTCGTAATAAATCTACTTCGTAGTTGATTTTAGGAATAAAACTTATTAGGGTTGCATGGCGGTTAAGTCATCAATCAGCTCTTATTTGAGATGGACACTCAAAGCAGGTGTTCATTATTCTTTTCGTTCGAGATGTTTTAAGTTGGAAAACTTAATTATTTTAACTTCGGGGTTCGTCGAAGTTATACTTGCTGCAAAGACGAATGCAAAAGAGTATTAAGAACTTGTTGGAATAAGCAGCTGATAAATTGATGAAGGGTGGGCATTTCAACTGCGGTTGGGGTTTCTGCTAATACGTCATAAGAACGTACGAAAACAAGTATTTCTCTGTGACTGTGACTGTTCTGTGTTGTGTCTAATGATCGCTGGATTTTTGATTGCGATGTATTTCCGTTGCCAGATTGCTCTGTGAGTTGGCTATTGGCTAAGATGAGAGCGCGATTATTAAGGCCTCGTGAGGTGTTTTTTTTGGTTTTTTTGCATCGTATTCAATTATTTATGAGACTTTTAAGATAAAGAGCAATATTTATCAATATTAGTAGGACATAAATGTATTTAATTGCCACTGAGATTTTAGTCACTTGTGCCATGACGTTGCCGCACAGTCATGGGAACCAAGAATTTATGCATCGACCGACTTAAGTTAAGAATTACATTAATTACTCAATCCCTGCAGGTTTTGAATGAGGTGATGCTATTTCAAGTAATTGTGATCCAAAATATAGTTATAACTAATGCTATAAACCTCTAACAAGTATTTGCATTTCTACTACGCAGCCTAAATTCTCGAATTTTGCAACGATTCTAGAAGCAATTCTTATTTTGATCTTTGGAGTGGTCCAACTTTATCTCTCAACTTCTTCTTCAAACCTCAGCTGGAATTTTAGCCTCAATTACGTTTTCGACCGGATTTTCCTACAACATTCTTTGAACATGGCCACACAAAAACTGCTATGGAGTTTAATAATATTGCTTTTCCAACTTTTTCTGTCGTATACTTTCATAGCATGCGCCGTTAGTCGGTGGTCGTTCCAATTTCTCCTGTCGCCTTTGCCTTTATACAGTCTGATCATTTTATTGAATAAAATCAGGAGCCATTTAAACCCAAGTTTTCTGATCGGAGGTATGAGGTCTTTTACTGCTCGACACCCAAGTTAGTGGTACTGCGCGGGTATTCTTCGTTAAGTAACTTTGTCCTGTCTTAGCAGGAAGGCTTAAGAGGAGAGGAGAGGAGAAACATGTCGGTGGAAGTGACAGTGATAACTCGGAGACAAATGATCCGATCACTATCAAATTTTTTCTGCATGTTCTGTATATTGTTATGCCTGATCTGGCATAGTTCTTTTATTGTACCTTAATTCACACGCGGGCTGATTTTAGGGAAGGGTTTTCTCCCATCAGTTTTACCTTTGTGTATCTAGAGTTTGATACGATAGTGCAGAAAAACACACGAGAGAAAAAGCTCAGCGAAACCAAAACGACAAGTGACGACGATCAACTAACGAATGAAAACCAAAACGAATGAAATAATTTAACGCACAACAATTTTATGTGTATTCAGTTTTATTTCTATAGCAAAATGAACTCGCAGAATCATTCTACTCTAAGTTTTTATACCTGCAATCTGCAAAGATTGCAGTTTTTTGCCCGTGGGAATGGTATCACAACAATTCCCATTTTTTTTGTTGCAATGTTGAGAAGTGCTGACTCTTCTTGCTGGCTCTGCGTAACAATATAGTTCTCCATACAATGACCTACCAGTTTTTTGATCTGATCAAAAATTGAATTTTGGCAGGCCAAAAACGACCAAAATTTTGGGTAAAATTCAACTTTTTTTCTTAAAAGGCCGCCATTTTGTCAATTTTAGATTTTTTTTTTCGATCGTAGGTCATTGTACGGACAATATCTTCTAGTTTAACGGGAATTATTATTTTTTATATTTCATCACTGCTGCAGTGGAGGACCTTTTTTTTAGCGCCGTCGGAGATCGCGTGTATCTGGAAAAATATTTAATTTTTTTCTTCAACAATTTTACTGTGTATTCTTAAAATATGTATAAATATACTCTTAAAATTTTAAAACAATTGATACAGTAGTTTTTTTTTTAATTCCCAAAAATCGCCTTTTTTTAGGCTGTCACACTAGGTGTGCCCCTTAAAACCGACCAATCTCTCGAATCTGAAACTGTGTCCTCTTCTTCTGTCCCGGTGCTGCAACCAAGAAAGGCTGTAGCTCCGGTAGATGGAAATCGCATGAAGCGGTCAGAACGACAAATCGACAAAAATGAAACCAGCGATGGTTTCGCATGCACACGATATACGGACAAAACCAGTGCTACAACCAGCAAAAGTCGTAGTTCTGGTCGACGGAAGTCTGCTAATGCATTGAAATCAACGGTAACAAACAACTCTACAACCAACATATGTTGCAGTTCTGGTGGACGGAACTTAGATATCGCTGGAAAAGTAACCTCCCGGAAAACACCGAAACATCAAAAGGGACGAGACTGGCGCACCTATAAGGATGCTACTATTTCCTCTCTGGTGCTTCAAATTGGCAACCCTTAGAGTGAAGTGCGCCACGCAGCAAAATTTTGAATGGTTAAACAAGTCTGTACCGAAAATCTCACAACTGAAAACTAAGACTTCCTAGGTTTTCAGACAACCCAAACTGACGCGCGTCATCTTCTGGGTTCCGAAGTAACTCAGAATAATGGTTTGAATTCGTCGCTGCATCTGCTTATTTTCCCTATGATTCGTTATTACCACCACCATCGAAGGCGGTAGTCGAACTCAGTGAATACTGTGATTCCAGGTAGATGGGACCATTTATAAATATGCTGTGATGCTAATCGTCAGAATACTTTTTGGGGTAGTAGCAGATACAACAAGCTAGATGAAGCTGTTCAGAACCCGAACGGTATCCTCACCAAGTGTTTTGAAATGGCATGTCCAGCTAGTAAGGAATCCTGCCTTCGTAAAGAATCCAGACAACTTTTAAACAGGTCACTTAAGACTTATTTGGAGGAAGATTGGAATCTTTACAGATCGAAGCAAAAAGAATATAAGAGGCTTCTTCGGATTAGGGAGAGTGCATCTTACACAGATTCTTACGAGAAGGTTGAAACTGTCGATGAAACAGTACGCTGGTTAAAGTCCCCAAGACGGGAAGATCAACTAGACTGGAACCACTCAGAAAATCTGATATACTCATTTCCCAGGTAACCTAATCGTAATCAGCTCACAACCAGCTGTTAACGAAGCTCGTAGTCAGCTGAATAACACAACACACCGCAGCTGGTATATCTAATCGGTTGTGGTGACAGATGAGGCCATTAAACATGCTGTTGCTTACTTTTATGGCTTCAAGTCGCCTGGCATCGATGTCATATACCCAATTATGTTACAAAAAGTTATAGATCAGCTGCTGGCGAATAATGAGAGGAGCCTTTATACCGAAAATCGGAAAGGAGGACTACACGCTCGCCAAGAGCTTCAGACCTATAAGTCTGACTTCTTTCATGTTGAAGAATGGTCGAGATCTATGTGAATGCCTTGGGAATGCATCCTCTGACTGCAGAGAAACACATCTACCAACGAAAAATATCCTGAAAGAGTGCGCTTCAGAATCTGGTATGCAGAATTGAAGGTGCACTCGACAAGAAGGAATACGCCTTAGGCATTTTCATCGATGTTGAGCGTGCTTTTGACAACGCAACTTATGACCGCATGTATATCTCGGCCAGCCAACACGGCGTAGACGAATGAGTGAATAACTAGTGTTGTAGATAAGAGCTACGTTGGTGAATAGGACATTGATTGCGGTGCTGGCTGTGGTAAAATGGGGTTCTGTCTCCACTGCTATGGTTCATGTTGGTTCACACACTGCTCAGCGCGCTCAATAGTTCTAACGTCTGCAAAAATACGCGGATGTTTGTGCGTGTCTGCTTTAAAGTATAGGTAGCCCTAGACGTGATCGACGATTGGTGCACTAGAAATGGGCTTTCAGTCAATCCTCTCAATACTGAGGTTGGTCTTTTTACGAGAAGGAGGAAGCTGTCGGGTTTGACTCATCTTGTGATTAAATGCGTCATCATCCAATTCTCCAAAGAAGCTAAATATTTGGGTGTAGTCCTAGATAACAACTGCTGTGGAACAAAGATAAATGTTACGTCGCAAGCCTCTAAGGCGCTGTCTGCCTATGCGTCGGTTATCTGATGGAATAAGCTCCTACAAATATAACGATTTGCCTCGGCTGTATGGGGATTTCCCTTGCACACCTGACTCCGTTCTACACGCATTGATGAATCTCCCTCCAATTGATAGTCATATCATATACTGCACTCTCCAAGCCATATTCCATTTAAAAATAAGTATTCTTTGATACAACACGCACTGGAACTTTGATGGTCTTGCGCGTCGGCTGTCTTATGACTCTAGTCTTATGGACACGCTGTCTGATGCAATGACACCAGAACTTCTGCTGCGGAAAAAATACGAAATCGACTTTCCCTGTACCCAGGACTGGTTTCGGCCAGAATCTGAACCAGAAAAGGAATGCAGTCGGGTCTTCACAGACGGTTCCAAACCCGATGTAGGATGAGTCTTTCTCGAGGACGATAACGTTGGATTTCACTTCTCGTTAGAGAAACTTGTGTCTGTCTTCAAAAAGGAGATATACGCAATTCTGATGGGAACAAACTATATTGTGAAGAACGGGTGGACAACATCTGTAGCGACAGCCAACCTGCGAGTAGAACTTTGTTGAACCCTCTTACGACTTCCAAGCTAGTTCGAGAATGAAAGACATCACTGAATGCAGCCGGAAGGGTAAATTCACTGAGTCTTGCCAGGCAAGGTTAAGAGGAGAGTTTTCAGGACCCGCACCTACATTGCGTCTGCCTGCGTCCTCGGTTAAGGCTTTTATTGACAGTTGGGTTTCATATAAGTACAACTGCAGATGGCATGAGTCCCCAGGTTGTAGGCAGACCAAGTGAATGCTTCCCGAACTCCCTAAGAGCTCAACGACTTTCCTGTTGTCCCTCCTGATTATTGGGGTTGTGACTGAGCACTACACTTCTATTAAACACTTAAGTATGCTGGATAAATGAAAGACAACATCCTGAGATTCTTACTGTGAAAGTGATGAGTGATGACGATACAGCGGAGCACTACCTCTACAAATATCCGGCCTACGCTTGTATCGGACTGACGTGGTGGGTAATGGTTTTGTTGGCACTTTATTACTGAAGCGCTTGCTCATTTTCCCTCTAAATACTGCGAAATTTCATTAATACTGACATACAAAGAGTACAATGGACTAGTTCTTTGACTCTGTTCTTTGTTCAGTCAGAAAAAAAAAACACGTTTTCGAAAACGCCATTTGATCGTCATTTTGATCGTCATTTTGATCGTCAAATTGATCATTTGCAATACTTAAGGGTTGCGAACATCAAACTGCAAACGTTATTTGGTATCGTTGATCTGTGTCATCTACATGATTTTTCTTGCAAGAGCATTTGACGTATTCGAACAGAGCAATCGTTCCGTAGTACTCGTATCGTCGCATACCTGGGTAGAAGTGGGGGATGGGGTTCTAATAAGCATAATATTTAGTTAAAACAAATAAATTAGCCGATTTTATGTACTTACTGTTCACGAGTCTGAGGTTCCCCTGAATATTCGGATTGACTCATTTTTTTTCCAATTTTTTTAATGCACAGCGTAGATTTGTGGTTGCTTTTTTGCAGCGCAGTTGACGTTTATGGACATCTGTCTATTTGTGGTTCATAGGCGCTAGCAATATGTCATGTTTCGTGTTCAATTATTATTATCAGCTCATTTCTTATATTTATTCCTTTTCGTAACTAAAACTTTTTGTACTCAAGTTCAAGTAGCCGACGATGTTTGCGATATTTCACCACTTGGTTTCTTTGACTCATATTAAGCTTAATAAATTACATTGCCGTAAAACGTTTCCTAGTTCGAAAATTTTGCCCGTCATTGTGACAACGTTCCAGCTTGGGATACGTAATTTATTTCTGAAAAGTAATATATTGCAATATTCATATGCGTTTACTTCAAATTTTTCGTTTGGAAATGGTCTTCTCTTTTGCTTATAAAGCGCACGTGCCTCTCCCGCCTTCAATGCAGCGCCGCTTAACTTGACTGCATCCTTTATAAAACCAGGGGTTTAATGGGGGTAACTGTGTGAAACCCAGTTCATCAGTTGCAACATTTCTCACCGCTTCTTAGCATCGATGCGAATAATTTTCAGAACTTGATGCAGTATGCCTAGAACTTGTGAAGATCTTTAGAGATACGCTATCGACGAAATTGAATTCTAATTGAAATTTAAATTGCAACAAGGTCATGATCTGTTGTAGGAACACATTGGATAGAACACAACGTAATAAATTTCGCTACCAGTTTTATGCTCTGGTGACCGCCATGATCCTTTGTATTTTGGTGAGGAAACCAAATGCTTGCTTTTATGATATTCCGGCTCGAAGCAATGTCAAATAGTCCAAGTCCGTTTTCAAAGCTTATGTAATGAGCGCGATGCTTTTAGCCTGTACTGGCAAACATGTGCTCCTTTGCTTTTTTGTCTCGAAAATCATTTAAAACTAATTTTACTTCATACTTAGGACAGTCCCATAGATTTTGTGAGCTAGCTTTCAGAAATATTTTTTGGTTGCACCTTCAAATTCTTTTGTTTGGGGCGCGATCATAAATCCATTTCATGTTGGGGAGCTTAGTTTTGAAGGGGATTGTTATAAGCCGTTCGCTCATATGCCGAAACTCAAAATGTAAACAATAGAGAGAAATGTCTGCTTGGCTGCATATACATGGCTCCAGATATAGCAGATTATAAACTTATAAGTGGCTTACTCGAAGATTTCGCCTCGCAGTACACTAAAATAGTGATTTGTGGCGATCTTAACCTTAATGTTTTAGGAAACAAAAATAGAGCATTCAAGGAAATGGTAAATTCACTGCATCTCAACTTTGCAAACCTACGCCCACCGACGCATTTTGTGCCAGATCGCAAACCATCGCTTCTTGATGTTGATTTAGTACCTGACCCAGATTTAATTTTGCATTATGACCAGATCTTCGCACCTGGTTTCTCTCACCATAATATGATATTCCTGACAGTAGATATATTTCCAGCAGTTGAAACTGAGATAAGCTTCAAAACATGCCAATAATTTGTCAGACCTTGGATTGGTCTCCAATTTATAATACAAATGACACAAGCTTCCAAATTTCTTTTTTTAATAGCCAAATTAAATATCTTTTTACTACACATGTGCCTTTGCAAAGTTTCAAAAAGACCAAAATTAAATTACCTTGGCTCACTCAGGAAGTTGTCGAATTGATAAAAGCACGAAATTTGCTATATGCCAGATGGAGACGTTATAAATGTTTGGAAATTTACAGAGAGTTTAAAATCATTCCAAATGCTGTAACACATCTCTTAAGAAAGAGCAAATCTTCTTTCTTGAATCATGTTCTTCAAGTTCTGTCTTTCGGAAAAATATTCGCCAGATGGGTCTTACCTCGAAAAGAATATCACCTGCCAATAGCATGAATCTGGAAGAACTAAATAAAACTTCAGTTTAGTTTAGTTTTATATGCATTTTATTTTCTTAACACTAACTCTTACATTCTAACAAAAAATGCTTAAATGCTAGCTTACAATTACTTAATAATCTTACACTAACCTACTGGCCCCACACAGGCGCTCTAAGCTACTCTAAATTCTTATAACTATGTCTTTCGACTTCATTTACATTTTGCTGAGAACTATTTATTTTGTATACTTAAAGCTAAGAAAAAAATTTGTTAACAAAACTTAGCATATGGACATAATTTTTTATTTTTAATAAAAACTTAGTATCTAACTTAAAATAAACCTTAGCCTACCTAAACTAGATGTACAATACACACATAAACACACATAGACGTTATACACAATCATATACATATATCAGTATGCACTTTTGTATACACTGATATATGTATATGTTTCTTAAATGCTAACCTAAACCTATGTAAGCCGGCCATCGCTGTTTACAGAGAAAACAGATTGGTCAGCTCTGCCTCATTAGTGAGGCTGGTCCGTAATTGACGGAAACGACGACGAAACATCTTCTCCATCATTCAACCACCAGAAATGCTGGTGCTGCCGAATGACATCCCTCTTATCGCAATTCCCCACCGCCCTACTGAACCTGAGGCGATCCACACTGCCATGTGCGACGTCTCTGTTGTAGTTGAGTCGCCTGTCCCCAGCTGTCCGAGCGACATGGAAGATTAACGGCACCGCTGATCTATCCTGGATCAACCCTTTCTGATCTAGGTAGAAGAATGCTTCCGGTGGAACGAAGCCGTCAGAGCGCACACTCTCGTGGTAAAGGTAATTGGGGTAGTAAGCCCCAGATATCAGGTTATTCGTCGACGTCATTTCTCTTGCAATGTGCCTTCGAGTCAGCTTAATTACGAAGTTGTCCACTCGTATTAGGTTCGCCCTGTTGTAAAGGACCTCATTAGGATAAAATTTTTTGTACTCCGACTCTGGTGTTCTATACAAGCGAAGACAGGCCCTAAGGCAAGCCCTCTCAAACACCCGAATCTTTTCCATTAAGCTTGCTCGTACATTGAACCACACGGGACAACCAAATACCAGCATGGGCCTGATAAGGGCCATGTAGCAGATTACCTTTACCCTCGCATCGAGTTGGCTACTATAAAACAGTCTCTTTGTAAGGGCAAAAGCACCTTTAGCTCTGGCCAGAGCAGCATCTACATTTTTACAAAAATATAGAAACTGATCTAGCCAGATTCCAATGTATCTGACTACATTTCGACAGGCAAGAGGCTGTCCGTGTTGTCCAATAATCGAGAACTTTCGCCAATTTTTTCTGGTATCCCTTGAGGCTCTAGACAACGGTGTCCTAAAGAGAATGGTTTCCGACTTCTGAAAATTGATTTTCAACTTCTAGTCATCGCAAGATCGTCTTATCTTATCGAAGTCACGCTGCAAGAGAGTATTAATGACCTCGATTTTTGGACCTGTTCTGTACGCTATCAAATCGTCTGCGTACGCAATAGTATGAGGAAGTGAACCTATCAAGTCGCTTGTAAAATTGTTGAATAGGATCGGCGAATTGACCGCGCCTTGCTGAAGACCATTTTTAATTTGAAATATTCCAACAGAAGTCACATCACCATTCTTCACGATGAACTGTCTGTTAGTTAGCATATTATAAAGAATGTACAAGAGTGGTTTACTGATCCCCAGCCTAGTTAGTTTATAGAAAAGACCCTCTAACCATACGGTGTCGAAGGCCTTCTCCAAGTCAACAAGGCAGGCACCAGTACATTGTTTTTTGCCTTTATTCCATTGGATATCGGACACCAGTTTAGACGCGGCATGTGAGATATCATGTCCCGCCTTAAAACCGAATTGATTATCCGGAACTATATGTTTGTCCTCAACCCACCTAGACAGAGCTCTATTGATTACCTTTTCAAAAACCTTACTCATATTCGGAAGGAGACTTATCGACCGGAGATTCGCCGGATTGGATATATCCTTTCCCTTTTTGGGGATAGGTTGAACCACCGCCGTTTTCCAATGCGCTGGATAATGTGCATTATTCATTGCATTATTAAACAGGGTGGTGTAAATGTCCACCGCTTCTAGAGGAAGATGTCGAAGCACGATGTTCGGAATACCATCGGTCCCCACCGATTTCTTAGCCCTGATTGTGTCGAAGATCTCATGGAGTCCTGCCTTCGAAATGAACGGGGGTAGGCCACCCTCTCTGGCAATGACGTTATTTGCCACATTTTCGTCGCTAAACCGGGTGAAACCAGAGCCCTCGGATCGCCAGTTCCCTATTTCATTTCGAATGCAGAAGTCGTGCACCAAGACGCGATTGTCCAGTTCGTAATTAGGGCCAATGTTATCAATGGCCTTATATACTTCCTGGAAAGTGGCCCCTATGGCCTCAACCTTCTCCTGTGGATCCTCGATCACAAAAAAGTCGTCATCATCAGCGGCCTCATTTGGATCAATGCCTGCTATTGTCAATAACCGTTCGTTGTCTGTTGTCCGGGCTATTTTAAGACACTGAAGGTCGTTTTGATTTTTTCTCCGAAATAGTTTATTTATTTGCGGAAACATATTCGGGTTGCTGGTGTTTACAGCCCGAACCTTGTTGTTCCAATACAAACTTACAGAAATTCTGTAATTTTCTTTTATTAGCGTGTGATAATTTTTAATCGACGACTTCAGTGTCCTAATCTCCGGGTCTTGTCGGTCAGTTAACTGTCTGTACAAGTTTTTAAGTCTGGTCAGAAGTCTACTTTTCTGTCGGTGCAGTGCGTCAATAGTAGGATTGCGGAACAGGTCTTCGTTAGTCGTACGTCGATACCGCGGTATTGTAGTGTCCATAGTTTGTTTAATTGTCTCGTCCATTTGTTTTAGGTAATTGTCGATCTCCTCGTTTGACAAATTCCTATTGGACGGTGGGTGGATCGTGTTCGAGGAGAGCGCTCTAGTCAAGGTTGCGGAGAAGCGTGTCCATCGAGTCTTACTGTAGTTGTAGGAATATCTTTGGACAAACTCCTCCAATTCCGCAATTTCGTTGGGAACTGTAATTTCGGTGCTAAAACCGCAATGGTCGCTGTCATACACGAATGTGCGCAGACAGTTTAATGTTTGTAAATTCGTACCTGTCAGTCGTATACGTTCGTCGTACAGCAGTAGATCCAAATAAGACCCGCCTCTGGGAAACGACGGGTTATCTGTCGCTTTAAGACCGAGTCTGTACATGACATCGTGCTGACCCCACCAATCGAGTAGTAGGTTCCCTCTAGTATTTGGCAAATTATTTCCCCAATCTCTGTGTCTAGCGTTGAAATCCCCGCCGATTATAAAATAATTCTCACCCGATTCCAGCCTCAGAAGTCGAAAAAGCGTGTCGAGCTTTGTAATGAATAGGGTGGATTGTGAATCCTCAGGTGCATAAACAGAGGCCAAGTACAGCCGCTTTCCACTGCGGAGCGGGATGTAAACGACGACTGCCTCCAACACCCGGAACCTGCGCAACACGCCCTTGTACACTCTGTGAAATTTTATACACTCTTTAATGAAGATCGCGACACCACCTCCACGTTCGGATCTGGGCCGGTTTCTTCTTCTAACAATATAATTATTGTACTCCAGTTTGTGATTATCGGTTAGCTTTGTTTCGCTAGCACATCAGGAGTTTGGTCTTGTAGCAATTTAAACATCGCGGCTCTTCGTTCGATCCCAATCAATGAATTCACATTCACCGCAAGGACCTTCAAAGTTTGCTCCACCATGTGCGTACCCATTACGGCATGTGTTGCGTTAGGCCCGGCAGCAACGTATAGATCTGGTCCACCCGCTTGGCCTGTTCTTGAACCTGCTTTTGCAGCTGAGCCATCTGCCCTTGGATTGCGAGCAAGATGGCTAGCATGTTGGGTGCAGCTTCCGTTGTTCTCGGCATCGGAGCCGGAGAACCAACAGTCGCTTGCTGTACCGTAGCCCCCCTAACTGACGCAATTTGGGCGTAGGAAATTTGGGGCGTGACGGCTGGTGTTTGAAACCTCACAGGTGAACGTTTGGCCTCCACCTTCTGCTGCCGAGCCAATTTTGCTTTTTTAATTTCGGTGAACTTAGGACAACCCCGATAGTTTGCGGTGTGTCCCACGTTCCCACATAATACGCACGAGAGCTGCGACCTATCGGATGCTCCGTCAACACCCAGAGCACACTCCTCGGAACTGTGGTTCTTTGCGCACTTCACGCATCGAGGCTGCATTTGGCAGTTCGACGCGGCGTGCCCGAACCTCTGGCAGCGAACGCATTGTATAACGCCTTCGCTACTTTTTAGTTTTTCCCAGTGAACCACCTGGTAGTCTAGGACATTGATACTCCTTAGACTATCCAGACGGCTTTCGGGACTGAGCTGCACCAAGAAGAACGGCAGACTCCGTTTCTCCCGTCTAGCTCTAGCTGTGGTAAACGGCTTTACCCCCACAAACTTGAGTCCTTCGCACTCCTTCACTTTGAGCAGTGCCAGGATCTCCTCCGGATCAGAAGACGGTTCCAACCCCTTCAGCAGCATCGATTGCCGCTTTTCACACTTCGGTGTGTATGAGTAATGCTCCGTCGTTGTTTCTTTTAGGAGCTCTTTCACTTTCGCGTAGCCCTCCACTGTATTACAGTGGATGGCATGGCGATCGTTACCCAATCTCTTTATATTAAAACTATTACCAATGACCAACTTACACAGGTACTTGGTTGCATTTACCTCCAGTTTGTAGGTGTTGATCGGAGGCACCTTCTCCTTCTTCTTCTTCTGCTGCTTCTGTTGTTGTTGTTGTTGTTGTTGCTGCTGTTGTTGTTGTTTTTGTTGTTGTTGCTGTTGTCGTTGTTGGAGTTGTTGCTGCTGCTGTTGCTTTTGCAGCTGTTGCTTTTGCTGCAGTTGTTGTTTCGGCTGCTGATGGCTTTGTTGTTGCTGCATTTGCTGCTTTTGATGTTGGGAGCTCTCTAATTCTTGTTGCTCCTTCTGCCTGCGTGCAGTTTGTCGTTGCTTAATAGCAAGCAATTTTTCATTAAGCATTTGTATGCTGCTATTAAGCTTTTCTATTTCTTCATCCTCATCTTCGAATTCGGATGCCGCTAGAGAGGCAAAGTTATTGTTGCCGCCCTTATAATGGTCCTCATCAGAGATGCACATGAACGTATCATCTGTCTGTTTTTTATTTTGTTGTGTTGTTTTTGCTGTTTCAGCTACCAAAGCAACACCCATTTTTAACTTTGTTAAGTTAGGAGTGGTTTTCAACGGCCTCCTCCTTTTAATGGCTTTCGCCACGGCACCGGCAACACCATTGTTGCCTTTTACAACTCCCGTTATATGAAGAGCGGAACGCTCTCCACCATCCATCACGTGTAAATAAAACTTCCTTTCGACCTGCAATGTCATTAGATATTCGTAGCTCTCAAAATCTTACGAGCAATTTTACTTATACTGATTCAGCTTTTTCTCTTGCTTGTGTAGATGTAGTAGCTGTCGGAAATGTTATATTAAAGTAAAGTGTAAAGTCAAATGCAGTTGATTCAGATAACGTTGCTTCTAAATTTATAAAAAGTATACTTCCTTCTGTCTTGCATCCTATCACTCACATCTGTAACCATTATAATGACTTCTGTTTTTCCGGAAAACTGGAAAACAGCAAAAGTTCTACCCCGTCCTAAATCGCCAAACAGGAACCCGGTAGAATACCGACCTATAGCAATTTTACCGTTCTTAAGCAAAGTTTTTGAAATTATAAAAAGTCGACAAATAAAAGCACACCTAAACGCTAAGAAAATGATATTGAAATGCCAGTCAGGATTTCGTGCAAATTTTAGTTGTACTTCAGCTCTCCTAAAAATCTGCGAAGATTTGCGTGCTGGTTGTGACAATGACAAATTAGGTTTAATAGCATTTTTAGACTTTTCAAAAGCATTTGACTGCGTAAATCATGAATTCTTACTAAAAAAGACTTAAATATCAATTTCTGTTTGATAACTCGTTGGTTAAACTGATATCTTCGTACCTATCCAACAGATCTCAGTACGTTTTTCATAATATAATAACAAGCAATCATCATGTCTTCCTGTCCGTTCAGGTGTACCTCAAGGCTCTGTTTTAGGGCCGATTTTATTCACTTGTTTCGTAAACGATATCTCCAAATGCTTTTCTGATTGCATCTACCATACATATGCTGATGATGTACAGATATATACACTCTTTCCAAGTGCAAACAAGCATCAAACGCTGGAAATGTTCAACCAAGAATTAAATAATGTATATAAATGGTCACTAAACAACGACCTAAATCCAACCAAAACAAGGGCTATCGTAATAAAAGCCGGACGACGTACAGAGTTTATACCTCCATTATTTCTGAACCATTCCCCAATAGAATACGTTGACCACATTAAGAATCTCTGAGTCTATTTGAGTTGCAATATGAATTGGAACGTTCATATCAATAAAATTGTTTCAAAAATTTATGGAGCACTTCGAGGTCTTAATCCCACCGCTAACTAACTTCCAACCAATACTAAACTAAAACTTGTAAAGGCACTTATTCTCCCGATTATTCTCTATGGCTGTGAAGTTTTTAGTTTAGTTTTAAATGCATTTTATTTACTTAATCATTAACTCTTACATACTAACAAAAAATGCTTAAATGCTAGCTTAAAATTACTTAACAATCTTATACTAACTTACTGGCCCCACACAGGCGCTCTAAGCTACTCTACATTCTTATAACGACACCGCCTCCACGTTTGGATCTGGGCCGGTTTCTTCTTCTAACGATATAATTATTGTACTCCAGTTTGTGCGTATCGGTTGTGCTTAGTTTCGCTAGCGAAAAGCACATCAGGAGTTTGGTTTTGCAGCAATTTAAACATCGCGGCTCTTCGTTCGATCCTAATCAGTGAATTAACATTCACCGCAAGGACCTTCAAAGTTTGCTCCACCATGTGCGTACCCATTACGGCATGTGTTGCGTTAAGCCCGGCAGCAGCGCGTAGATCTGGTCCACCCACTTGGCCTGTTCTTGAACCTGCTTTTGCAGCTGAGCCATCTGCCCTTGGATTGCGAGCAAGATGGCTAGCATGTTAGGTGCAGCTTCCGTTGTTCTCGGCATTGGCGCATGAGAAGCAACAGTCGCTTGCTGTACCGTAGTCCCCCTACCTGACGCCATTTGGGCGTAGGAAATTTGGGACGTGATGGCTGGTGTTTGGAATCTAACAGGTGAACGTTTGACCTCCACCTTCTGCTGCTGAGACAGTTTTGCTTTTTTTATGACGGTGAACTTAGGACAACCCCGATAGTTTGCGGTGTGTCCTACGTTCCCACATAACACGCACGAGAGCTGCGTCCTATCGGATGCTCCGTCCCTACCTAGAGCACACTCCTCGGAACTGTGGTTCTTTGCGCACTTCACGCATCGAGGCTGCATTTCAAATTGGACTTGGTCTTCCAATTAATTGCGTGAAAAGGCGATTTCAGCCATATATACATGCACCTCCATAAAAATCAGATCAGTAAGCTTGCAATGGCAATCAGTAAGAATAAATATGTTAACAACCTTTATGAGCGGATACATCAGTGAATAGCAGTTCCAGAGCTTGTATAAACTCAAAGGTTTAATGGCCATAGCAGTTGACAGACTTCTTGCTGGAAATGTTTTTCTGGAAAGAGCGATAGAAAAGGTCATCTGATAAAAAAAAATAAGATCCTACAAAGGTTAAAAAGACGACGATGAATTGAACTAAAAGGGTTTATCTTACTGAGTCTCAAGACTGGTGATAAGAGTTACTTTTTAAATTTAAAAGGCAAGAACAAAATTTATAGACTGCCTTTGGCCAATGATGAACTCAAATGTGACTTTTAAATTTAACATTCTTCTTCTCCCTACTGAATGAATAATAAAACATGTCCCTAAACTCGTCGATAGTGATTATATTTATACTGCAGAATGTGATTCTAGGCTGTATCTATTCATATTCTAAAGGCCCATCAGCCAAGTGTATACACTCTAAGATTGATCCGCCTTAGTAGTACCAGTGTTAATGTAGACGTAGCAGAAACTAATACAGCGCCGAAAAGTGGTTTTCCTATTGGAACATGATCCACTCTAGACACAGAACAGTAAATAGCAATTAAGCATGAGACTTAAATCATTAAGCTAATGATCGAGTCGAGTTAAGCTACTGGTAGGAGCTGCCTGTCTGCTTAAGATGCTGATTTTTGTTTCGGTGTTTTGCAGTTTTTACGTTATAGCATTTGTGTGAGCTTATTTGCACTTGGCAGGTTTGCTTTTGTTGCTCTTTTATATTATTTTTTTTTTCTATTGATATTTCTATAATTAGTATTTGTCGGGAAAACCCAGAGAACAGTCATTCATAGAAGCTTCTGCACTTAGTTCATATTATATCTTGTATAAAGATGTAGTGTAGTCGATTTGATGTAAATATTAGTCACTCACATTGCATATGTAGGCAAAAAGATTGACAAAGTCTCTATTTTTATTTCTTTCATATTAAACCCACTGTCTCGAAAATACTTTAAGTTCATTGCAAAATTTGTTATATTATATAAGGGACTAATAGGTCCCTTCCAGTTCATATATCTCCACTGTTTTCAAATAAAATGTTCATTTTGAATTGTCCGCTAATTTTTTAATTGTCAAATATGTGCTGATTTTTGACAGATGACAAGTAAGAAGTACAGCATTTATAAAAATGGATCGGTAAACGCTTTAATAACGCATTAAAACTATTAAAATTCCCCACAAAAATTGTGAAAATTGTTGAACCGATTCAGAAATTTAAATTGAGAAATTAGTGATGTGAAGAGGTGAAGTCATTCCCATCGCGCAAGGACAAGTGAGAACATTGCTTATGTATCTCGAAGTGTCACCAAAGCATAAAGAATTTTGTTATACGGTTGTATTGATGCAAGAACTTAAATCTGACGACCATCAGGAGTGTTATTACTTTGCCAATTGGGTGTTGAAAACAAATGAAATCAATACAAGAATGATTGTCGAGAGCGATCTCTATCCACAAAGTCTTACCATTTTGCAAGAAGTATCATTGAAACCTATTTCTTCAAAATTGAAAATGGATGTGCCTGTTACCTTAAACTGATTCGCTACGAACGGGGAAGAATTAATTTTTATGGGTGGAATACCAAGGGATAGATACGCTATGGATACACGCTCCCTAGTCAAGTGAAGAACTCAGTAATAGAGGCATAAATGTGAGAAAATATCATGTGCGATATGTCAAATAGCCTGGATGTGCAACAGATATCGTTGGTGTTATATCGATTAAAGCAAAAAATAATTTCTTTCGTTAATTCAGTTAATTAAGATTCTATCTCTCAAATGAGAATCACCCGCAGCATCACAAAGACGGGCACTTTATAGACCGTTTCCGTAAAAAATATGTATTTGGGCACGAATATTCTTCTTTAGTAGCGAAATACAGAGGGTGTTTAAAATATTAGGAACACTGCAAAAATTTCATTAAAAATATGAAAACAATGCCAGAACGAATTGGTGACTTAAAAAAAATTAAGGGAGCCGTGACAAAATATTAAAAGAAAAAAATTGTATAAACAATGAATAAATATGATAAATCTTAAAACTATAAAGTTGAATTTTTTATTTCATGCTCCAAAATCAAAATTCCACAGCAATAAATAAAAAATATGTATGTGCAAAAAATGCAGTGTTCCTAATATTTTGAACACCCTCTGTAGTGATGGGTTATTCCTTTTTCTTTTTAATATCTCCGCAAAAAAGAGTGGCATTCTGTAAAATCCTGAAAACGTACAAGCCGATTTAAACCAGAATTTGTAGAAATATTTCGCCAGAAATGTCCATGACTACCACCGCGAGCGATGTGCAAGGTAGCTCCATCCAGCAGAAAACACATCTGCTATAACTACATATTTTATATCATCACAATTGCATCTTCTAAGCATATACGAGTAGGTTTGCTCAAGCGATATCAAAAATATTTCACGCCCACTCACTATATGTATTATGCTTCTAAATGGTTTTCCAATAGGGATTTGACAACTTTGAATTTAATTTGTGAACGCACTCTTTCACTAATCATCAAACTGTCACTGTCAATTTATTCAGTAAACTCAACATTTTCATCATGGTAAAGTACACTAACGAGAAACGTCTGCAAATTATAACAATTTTCTACCGAAATTCGGAGTCGGTGACTGCATATTTAAGAGCGTTAACTCCAATTTTCGGTCGTAATTCTCGCCCTAGTAGACAGACAATAACAAGTTTAGTGCAAAAATTTGAGTCCACATATTCGTTGTGTGATGTTGCCGTGTCATTAATCAGTCATAATAAATCAGTCAGTTCCACGGCGTTCTCAAGAATTGGGCATCGCTCAGACCACATTATGGCGTATTTTGTGTAAGGATCTTGGTTTACACCCATACAAGATCAAGCTGACTCAAGAATTGAACCGTGTTGGACTATTTGAAGCGACGTACGTTCTCCGATTGGGTTCTGGAGAAGATGATGAATTTCATCGCAAAATCATCTTCAGTGGCATAGCTCATTTTTGGCTCAATGGGTTCGTCAATAAACAAAATATGTACTATTGGTCGGGTGAAAATCCACATGTGCTTCATGAATCACCACTTCATCCACAAAAAATAACTATTTGGTGCGGTTTGCATGCCGGCGGCGTTATTGGGCCATATTTTTTCGTCGACAATAACGATCGTCACGTTACTGTGAATGGTCAACGTTATCGCGCCACGAATTGGAAGATATAGACTTGGATGACATGTGGTTTCAACAGAATGATGCCACAAGCCACACTGCATACGCTACAATCGATTTATTAACGAGTAAGTATGGTGAGCGTGTTATCTCAAGACATGGGTCAGTCGATTGGCCGCCTCGTTCCTGCGATTTAGCGCCGCTTGAAAATTTTCTGTGGGGCTACGTTAAGTCATTGGTTTATGCCAACACGCCGACGACGTTGGAAGAGCTCAGAGCCAACATTGAACGCGAAATAGCGGCCGTTTCGGCCGAAATGTGTGGCTGAGTCGTTGAAAATTGGGTCCAACGAATCGACCGCTTCAAACGTGCTCGTGGTGGCCATATGAACGAAGTCGAGTTCCATTCATAAATGTTTTGATTGTACTTCAAGCCGATAATAAAGTTTTTGAAATATCTCAAATGGTTTGTGTTTTATTTTAAAAAAAAAGTTGTCCAGTCGTTATTGGAAAGCCCTATATAATGCTTCTATTTACTCGAAATACAGTGATTGCTTCCCTTAGTCGAACTATAAATATTGCATTAACTAACCAAGGTCTTGCTATTACAATATTATATTGTATTTCGCCGGCATTGTAATACTCAAACATTTAAAACCAATGTACATCGCTAACTCTCTTTCTTTCTCCCCTTAAGTGCTCAAATGTTAAGTGTTAACTTAGATATGAGGAGGTATGTGCCTTGGATTAAATCGTTTTAAGTATTTTCGTAGGCAAAGAAAAAACATGGAGAGCATCAAGAAGAAAGAAGACTCAAGCTGGTAAAAAGCTACTTATGTCTTGAAAGCAGCTGAGAAAATCACAAATTCTCAAAGATATACATACACGTCAAGTATTCATATGTTCAGTGTGAAATTTCATCTATCTCGTTTGTAAGATAAGGTGGTAAAACTAGCGGCTTGTTTGTTAGGGCAGTCTAGGTGATTGAGATTTGGTGCAACTTCCAACAGTTACGCTCGGTGTTAAATTTAATATACAGCCTGGTTTTATTCGATTTGCACCGTATGATATAATAATCAAGGAATTTAATTTTAGGGCAAAAAGGGCTGCCAGATCTATCCAGGTTTCGTGTTGATCGCAAGAAACATTAAAGCATACCGGGACCGTTGTTTCCCATTCGGGCGATTTCTCTGATGTATGGTGATGACAGTATGGCTTAAACTTTGACGGCGGCCTTAGTTCTTCTAATACTTGACTACGAAGGGCCTTTGGACCATAATTTTGAATATTTGTCACAGATGTCCCAGGTGAGAAAAAAACCGAACTGATCGAATCTTTTCTGGTCAGGTCGTTCAAAATTAGAAGACCTTTACATTAAGCTTCAAAGCCCATCGGCCATAAAATAAGTCGCTAAAGATATGGCGGCTGGTGTTTTTAGTTTCACTTGAACACTATGACAAGACCCCCGTAAAGTCCATTTAATGAAACTGGAGACGTGCAAGGCGGCGGAGCGGCGCTTTAGCGAAGTTTCTATGTTCTTAGAGCAATAGAAAGGAGGTGGTGTTTCAAAATAAAATACGAAAGATTTAAGAACAATATAACAGTTTATACCAAGGAAACAAATACAAACGAAATCATAAAAAAATGGCGGAATGCGTAGAAGTAGACTCAAAGTTAATGTCAAGAATCTGGAAGGCTACCTTTATTGAGTCTTCACTGGGACACAATCCATTCAACATGGATGACAGTTAACTGCAAATTCTATCCAACTGACAACGGATTCTAGATATGGACTAAAAACAAACTAAAGACTCAAATGACTGCTGCATAAGATGAGCTCTTTGCGATGTCATTTAAGCCGGAATTGATTTAGCTCATCTGTAAAATATAGTCGAGATAAAATATGTCCGGGGAAAATAATCTTAGCAACGTGTTTCAGATCCTTAAGAAGGTAAACAATTTAAACTGCGGTAGCTATATAGGGCTTAACCTTTGTACTCTACCTATATCTGTGCTATCATAAAACGATTTCGGCAAGATGACAAGTTGTTCTATAGGTCTTAAAAATCTTAAAAATCTATAGACCTACTCGTACTCGTATACGCTGATAATTAGAAGTAATCAAAAGCAGTCATTGGAGCATTTGCGTCTTTTGAAATAGAATCTGTGCTTTACACAAGGAAGTTCACCCAAAATCGGCTTAGATTGCCAGTTCGGGGCGAAGAACCTTCAAATTAGTCTTAGAGGTATAAAGTGATGAAGGAAGAGACACGTTTAAGTGAAACGAGCTCTTAACCAATTTTCTGTGTCTAACTGAAGGCGGTTTGCGCAAGATCGCACTAAATTGAGAATTATTATTTTTTTTTTTTTTTATAATTTACGCGCGCCTAAGGGGTTAGATACCCTTTTACTGTTGCCCAGGCGCGGGCGGAAAGGTAGAAGAAAGAGAAAGGAAAATTGTTTTGTAGTGGTTTGAAACTCAGGTGCGTTTGGTTTCGATATTCGCTCTCCAGGGGTGGGAGTCCGAATAGGACGGAGAGTTTTTGCTTCACTCAGAGTGATTCGAGTTATAATTCGCACTAGTTTTTTGTGGTTGAAACTCTACAACAGCCAAATCTACGTGTCAGTGTTATGCCTTCACACGCAGAATTTTTCTGTCTGAGTTCCAATTACACAAATGAAAAACTGACTTGCCATGGGCAGGACTCGAACCTAGACCCTCCGAGTGAGAAGCGATTGCTAGTACCACTACACCACGTCCACCCAGAATGCTGCAAGTTAACCCATATCCGAAGTACCGAAGTGCGATTTGAGTACCCTTAAAATGATTGCACACAGCGTTGGCGAAGGGAAATTAGGGAGGAAACAAATAACGGTACCGACCAATATACGTTCGTTTTAAATGTTTGCAGATTATAATGACTAGCAAATAAAAAGAACATTCCATAAGCGAGTTATACGACTTTGGAAAGAATCACGATATTTCAGAGTACGTCCGAAAGTGGTCTTAAAGGTAAACTGTTGAGCATTCACAGCTGAAAGTTTGAAGGGGCGGAGTGCTGTTGGCAATTTCATTACTTTCCTTCATTACATTCACTGGTAGTAAAAATAACAAGGTGACACAGGAGACATTACATCCTTATTGAAGGGAGTTAATTGATTGTGTAATATTAATTTCACCTATAAGTTTAATCGCACGGTTTTGAATACTATTTAGCATTGTACTCCAATTTTGGGCGGATGAAAGCCTTATATATTGAGGCCAGCTCAGAAAATCGTTTGAGGAAACCTAGACATTTCGCAGAATTTTTGACAACATCGAACATGTGGTCGTTCCAAAGTAAGTTGACGTTGACACACATACCGAGAATTGAGAGTTTTTCGGTTTCGACTATGCAAGTGCCGTTCATGGATAATGGCTGGGTGTTTAAATTTCGCTTTAACTACAGCAGACAGCATTGATTTTGAAGCCGAAGAGCAGGGACGCGAGTCCGGGAACGAATATGAATAGCAGAGTACTGTCGTCAGCACACAGAAATACATCGGATTAGAAGCAGCAGACAAGAAATCATTTATGAAGATTAAAAAGAGTGTCGAAGATAGAGCGAAACCCTGTAGAACATCAGCATATCAGTGGATATCAGACCAAGACAACTTGAATTGAACGTTCCCAAATGTAGTTTCTAATCCATTGAAGAAGAGAGTCATCGATCCCAAATGCATGCAAAAGAACTTGATGCCAAACTCTGTCAAATGTCTTAGAAATATCAAGCGCAACTATTTTGCTTTCGCTAGATTGATGTACGCTTTGGTTCCATTTTTCGGTGAGACATGCCATCAGATCTCCAGTGGACCTGTCGCTAGGAAAATCGGACTGCCGGTCATTGAGAAGTTTTCGTGTTTCAAGATGTTTCATGAGCCGACGGTTTATCAGCGTTTCCATGACATTGGAAAGAAGAGACGTCAGTGCAATGGGACTGTAGGAGGAGAGAGAGAAGAAGATTCACCTTAATTAGGGATTAGCTGTACAAATGCTGTTTTCCATCTGCTCGGAAGGAGTCCTAAAGAGTAGGATTGATGAAAAAGCGTACGAATAGGTTTTGCCATCTTAAGAAGAAGAGGAGATATACCATATGGATCAGCGGATCTATGTATGCTAAGATCTTTAAGTGATCTTGATAGTACACGAGTACGAAAGTGGATTCGTTTCAGTGAAGATCCGACGCAGACAAGTGTAGGCGGGGATAAAGCACAATCTGGAAGTGTCGAATTTGCCGCAAAATGAATAGCAAGCAGATTGGATTAATTCAAAGAGCTGATCTGGAATGTCATTTTAGAAATATGTTGGGATAGAGGTTGTGGCAGAAGACAAAAGGTTTTACTATCTTTGGGACGTTGTAGTAATTTTTTAATTCAGTTTTTGGTCGCATTAAAGTTTCACATTTTTAGGAAAGACATTGCAGTCATTCCTGGCTCGTTTAAATGTTCTTTCGGTGTTTCTGTGTTGGGTTGGTCTTGTAGGATCGAAAAACATTTCCCTAATCCTGACTCTTTGCAGCTCGAGTCGTACCACGCCTTCTCTTTTGGTTTGATACTCTTTATCCGACGAGGGATAAAGGATTTCATTTCAAAGAGAATGTTGTCTGGTGGTGTGTCTTTATAACGACCATTTATAAAGGTGTTAAGCCCGCTCCAATTGACATACGGTTCTTTTAGAAATCTTTTCTTGAACTGTGTAGACGGTATACGAGAAATTAGCTGATATGACACAATGGTCCGACGAGTGTAGAGGGGAAATCACAATAACTGTGTACATATTAGGTGGGAAGTTAAAAACAAGTCCAGAGTATTGGCGTCTGGTATCCGTGTGGGCTCATTTACAAGCGGGGATAAGTTGTCTTCCGCAGCGAAAATCTCAGCAGAAAATCTCGGGTGCTTTCTGTCCAGAATGTCGAAGCTACCCAGAATTGTGTATATTGACATCGCCCGCTATAACGATTTCAGTATCTCAAGATACTGACAGCGCATCGAACTTGTTAAGTTAAAGGTCGAAATGCTGTCCAGTTTAGTGGATATTTTGCTTACTTAGATGGAATTTTAACCAAATGAAACCGAGTTCCGCATTGGAACTAGGATTCCATTATGGTGCAGTTTGGTAAGCTGCATCCCTACGCACGTAAATGGCGAGACCGTGATGAGAAAAAAGAGATTCAAGTTGATTATATCGCAAGAAGTATTTTTTTCACTTAAAAATCTCGACAAATGCTGATGGACACCATATTCCTGTAATAGGGAATTCTAAAAAATCATTCTTGCAGGGACATTGAACCCTATTAAGTAGGACAAACAATATGATCTGATAAAATATCGCGAAAAAGCATAACAGAAGAATATACCTTCCTACTATGTAGAATATTAATAATAACGAGGAATTCGACCTGTTGGTGTCTGATCCGATCTCTAGTAAATTGGTCCATTAAAGACAGGACTGGTCCAACAAATCATAATGTATAGAAATATCATAACAAAAAATATAAAAACCAATAGCGCAACAGGCTCTTGTGGACCAAATTTTTCTACTCAATGTGTTTGACTCCAAAAGGCAAAAGATTGAGTGACAGAGGTTTTTTCTTTTCGGTTTTTAGTATCGTTTTTTAGCGGATCGAGCCCAGAGTCTTCTGCATATGTAGTAATCGACATATTGAATTAGTGCACCACGCCGATCAGCATAAGCAATCGTAAATGTCATATCAAAACGCGAGTTGGAAGCCTCATTTGGTATAGAAAATTTTAACTTAATTACTCCAACAATTAAAAATCTACAAGGTCGTATGTGATGGGTGGTCTTGTGACAGAGTTTTCCAAAAATGTCGGTAATTTTTCGAGTGGCAAGTTTTCGGACTTCCTAGAACCTATATGTACATATGTACACATGCATTTGGCTTTTGACTTGGTAAAACAACGATAAAGGTTTTATTAAGGTGAATCCTGGAGAAAACTGGTTGAGATTTGAATTTCGGCTCGGCTGTTCTTATCGGCTTTAAGCTTTTACGAGTATAAACCGGGATTTCGGCGAAATTAATGCAGCCCCGTACCATAGCAGTGTACAAGTTATACATACCTCCAAGTGCATAGGTGACTTTATTGAAAAAGGTTCCAAACAAGCGGAAGATCTTGTTGCACTAAGTAAATAATAGACACATACATACATAGGTCAGTCTGGAGGGTACAATATAAAGCCATCTAGGAATCGGCTCACAAACATTATAAAGATACCGAAAGAGTAGAATGTATAAACAGACTAAAATTCTATGACATACTATGAAGAGCTCTTCATTGAATGACTCAGTTTCATAAAAAGAGTCTCCAGCACTTGCGAGTAAAAGCGCCATCTACTCGTCAAGCCAAACTCATCTAATCCCTTATATTTACATTTTAACTCATTTCCCCTCTGCAATTAAACTAATTGGACAATTCTAAGCATGAAAATCCCGCATTCAATTTCAACTCAACTTACTCGCTCACCCACAATACCATTGTCATCATTTACTCCCCCTCAGAAACCCCGTCAAAAGTAATTAACCAAATCCCTTGGCTTTGCCACACATGTTTGACATGCAAATCAAATTTTTCTGTTGTTTTATTAATTTTTGCCGTATCCATAGTTTTATTGGAGGGAAATCCAACAAAGCCCGTATATTTTTTGAAAATCAACCAACCCAAAGTCAAAGCCAGTCTCTGAAGGCATGCGTAAAAACACACACCCCGAGAGGGCGCTAATGAAGTCTACCTGAAAAGTAAACGCTTGGGAAAACCCAGCAAGCACAATCAATTATAACAACAACAACAACTGATTTCGACTCAAAACAAGACCTCGATGTACATCTGAGAACATAAAACTCAAACAAATCAGTCTACGATCATCCGCGATCCAGTGTTCAGCTTGTTCGCGTATTTCATTTCATGTATAGCATCTCACAATCGCGTCGCCCGTCATACGATTCTCTTTGTGAATATTTATAAAACTTAAAATAAAAAACAAATTGTGATAATAAAAAAAAGTCGACAGTAAACTTGTTCGCGAGTTTCAGAAACAAACGAGATTAACCAACGACGCACGCTTGACCTCACTCATTCAGGCTTGAGATTTTTTCCCGATTTTTGTTTTGTTGTTTTCTTTTTTCTAATTCTCTGCTTCTACTGTCGGAAAGTTTCTTATTTGTCACTCGATCTTGATCTTGATCGAAGCTTGACTGTATCTTGATCATCGTTGCTATTCGCAATTTAAGATGTTATCAAAAATTGGTGAGATTATTTCTTAAGAAAGTTTTTCCTAAAAATAACACACATATACGAGTATGTACTCGTAAATAAGAATAATTGAAAAGGAAAACAATATTTGTACTGATATTTGTTGTTTTTGATTTTGCAGTTGGAGTTATTGGTGTTTTAATTGGTTTAAGTGTGACGTTGACATGCAGCCAATCCACAGATTATCGAAATACACCCACGGGAAACCGGGTCATGTTCTATCAGCCTCCCAAAAACCAGCTTCGTGTTGCTCCCCGAAGCACAGACTCAGCTCCCAACAATGAAGAGAATGCTCCTGCAGTAAGCCAACAATCATTATCCACTACTACAACCAGTAGTCCCAACATTCAAACAACAACACAGATTGATGATCGAGATTATTGGGACAATGATGACTTCCAGCCGTATAAAGTTGATACCCGTGATTACTTTGACTGGAGGCTTTTAGAAGTAAGTAGACTTAGTTATCTTTTTAACGAAACTACATACGGATAAAGTGAACGATGTATCTAAAGTTCTAAGGTGGAAGTGATAAAGTGGAATTGTAATGAATTTGATGTACAAGAGACAAGCATCAAATATCCGACGCGATTGACGTTTCAACTAATTATTTGGTTTTCAATTACGGTGAAATTTTCTGAATAAACAGATCTACGAAAATGATATTTTCACTAAACATTCCAGTGACATACTCGTTCCTCTGATTTATAGATGAAAGGTTTTCATTGGCAGGTGACAGCACACAAAAATCTGATTATATATAAAAACTTTTCTTGACAACTATTGCATCTATATTTGGATCTAAATTGTTCATCCCATGCCAATTTTACGTTGACAGATGATAGATGTGACGTTTAGTTCACAGAAGAGACAAGCAAATACTCTCGACCAATTGGTGACATTCAGTTTAGCTACAAATAGATGACGAGGTTTTGTGGCAGATACATAGTTCATGACTCGGACAGATTTAAAAAAATTGAAAAATTCTAACATTTTTGCATATTTTAATTGGAATTTAAGAAGTAGTGTACTGGTAGCATACAATTGGTTCAGTAATCCTCTCCGTCTTTTTGGGTTTACATTTATTTTGACAATTTTAATTATCAGAGTAAATTTATTCATAAAATTCATACCGGAACGGCATACAAAGACAACAATTTTGATTCAAATTCGCAGTTCAGTGAATTTATATGTTATGGACTGATTTTAATTGAGTGGAAATCCTCGAAATCACTATTTGGTCTTGATGATTTGAAAATGTTTTACCTCATTTAATAAGTACGGATCGAAGGTCGGTGTCACAAATAATTTTGGCAAATCATAAATCCGTAACAGAGAATTTGGCATTCCATTGAAAATGTCTTTTTAAAATCATGGCACTGGCTTTCCGATATGGTCTACGTCTTCTTTACTCAATGTATTACTATTTGTACAGAGATGGAAGGGGGTAACTCCGAAGGAAGAAAAACTGTCACTGCTGTTAACCAGCCGTTAACCACGTCTAAATGCGGAGTGATATCAGTAACACCTTCGTGTGTATCGCTTCGGAAGTTCCTGAGATACGGGTATGTCTATTTTTTGAATAAGTGTGCGTTTGCACAAGGGAAAAACGAAATAAATAAATATATAAAAACGAAAATAAATAAAAACGAAACAAAAAAAATTGAATTCAGAGACGCCGCGGACAGGTCGTTATTTTCGACTGATGTATTTTAACCACAGATGCTATAGCTTACATAGATATTGCACGCCGAAGGAAAAAATCAAAAAAGTTTTTAATTGCCTGTTTTTACTTCGAACTTCAAGTTCTGAACAATTTGTATGAACAAATTGTATTATAAAACCGAAGTCAAATGAAGGCAAATACTTTGTTTGTGCAGATCATTTTTGTCCCGAATTTGTAGGAAAAAAATATCTTAAGGCGGATGCTGTTCCTTCCTTAAATTTAAATTCTGATTTGGATTCAAACTGAAGTCTGCTTTAACTAAACGAAGAAGAACGTCGAGCAGTTGCAGCATTTTGTGTGCGATCAGCTTCTGAAAGAATCAAAGACTACAAAATACAACAGCCACGAAAAAGAACTTTCCCAAAATATTTATTATAGATCACAAAGCGCCTATAAATTTTTGAGAGATAGACTTGGCTTTAAACTTCCTCGAAGACCTTGGAGTAGAAAGAAGTAGATTGTTTGCTAATGAATAGGAAAATTGTTTTAAACTATTTTGTGTCAGCAAACGGTGTAAATGGGCATAACCTAAGCAAAATTAAAAAAAACAATTTCAAAATCTGTCAAGAACTTGGTCTAAAAGTATGTGCGACCAAGGGGCCAATAATAGAAAAGCTTATAAAATGTTAGGTGTTTCTGAAGAAAACCCATTTATAATTTTTAATGATGAAAAAATATTTTGTTTTTATGATATCCCTCATTTGTTAAAATCACTTCGTAATGTTCTGTTGAAATCAGATCTACAAACTCCAGATGGTAAAGTGTCTTTTGATGTTATCAGAGAAATACACAATTTGGAAGTTGACAACGTAGCTAAGACATGTTTAAAATTTAGAAGTTGTCATATAGCACCAAATGCCTTCGAAAAAATGCATGTTCACCTTGCAACGCAAATATTTAGCCGGACAACTGCGGCATCGATTCAAACTGCTTTTAAACTTAATTGCTTAAAATAAAGCCCTAATCAAGCTGTAGCAACGAAAGAGTTCGTACTAAAAGTGAACAATCTATTTGACTGCATGGATAGTGGTTCACATTATGACAATGTGAACGATAGCTAGAGAATCCAGCTTATAATGAGTTGAAACAATTTTTGTCTTACTTAAAAGATATACAAAAATCAGTTAACCGTCGAAGCAACTTTTGTTTAAAAGGTTATAAACGGTGTCTTATTACTTTGTCATGATATAAGCAATGGCCTATATGAGAACGTGGATTATTTATTAACAAAGAGAATTCATCAAGACGTATTAGAAAATTTATTTTCTATTATTCGTATCAAAGGTGGTTACAACAAAAATCCGTCTATTTACGAATTTAATGTTTTGATGTCGAAAATGCTCTCCCAACTCAAACTAATATTCCAAAAACTTCTTCATTACTTAAGGATCGTAAGAAAATCGTATGCGATGAAACTCTGTACGAAAAAGTCATTTGTGATATGGAAATCGAAACTAAAATCACATTAGAAACAACAGCAATGCGATGTTTTACTGGATATCTTACTTTTCAAATGCTTTTAAGGAACAAATGATGAAAAATTATTCTCAGAGAAGTGACTTTGGAAGTCTGAAGGCACCAACTAATGAATTCTTTTACGTTTGTAAATTTCACTTCAAAGTATTTAATAGAATTTTCAGAGAACGTCCACAAGAAAAAATATAAGAGAGACAATGGCCTTGGAATGCATAAGGATAACAATTACTAGAGATCCGAAATGGTTTGATGAAAAAAGTGCTTGCTATGAGCATCACAAGGATCTTCTATACTTTGCTATCCTCGTTCTATTACGGAAGCATTGTTCGTGGAAGATAGAAAAACACATAGCATTCAAAAATCAAAAATTTCAAATTTTATCTGGAAAAAACCTAAAACAACTATTCAATAAACACAACATTAAAGAGAGCGCATTCTGCTTTGACCTTCGTACGGTTCTCAAATATAATGTTTATTATCAGTCAAGTTTGATTTAAAAAAATTACGTTGCGAAAAACGGAAAACTTCTATCCAACAAACAGAACACGCAACTTGATAATACAAAACAATTAAGAGTAACATCATGTCTGAGTATGATGCATTCTAGTTCGATCGATCTGGGTCGTACGGGTACGTCCCATTGAATGGAAAAATGGTTAGATTTTTCCCTTCGGCGTGCAATATCTATGTAACCTATAGCATCTGTGTTTTAACTTTGAGGAGATTTTGCCTGCATAGTGTCTGCTATTAATTCTAACAATAGCATCAGTTGTAATCTCTTGTCATTCGGTGGCCTAAATTGATTAGTAAAGCCTTCTCTCGAACAACTAAATTGATATTTTAAAATATCCTAATCGACCCTTGGCCGTGAACTCTTTCGAAAGAGGAATGCTTCGAATAATTTTCCATTATAGACTATGAATGGGTATGTATCTACAACGAGCAACTGTACGGACTTTACGTAAAGTTAAATCGGACCAGGAAAAGTCAAAGTTCAACGACTACAATGGCTGAGACAATAGGAAGACATCGAGTCAGATGTCGTGCATATGTTGAAAGGAACCTCAAACGTGCGTAAATGGAGGAAGCTTTCTCGCCGTCGAAATAAATGGAGACGCTTATTAATTGAGGGGTAAGACAATGCCTAAAATAAATTGTCGATTTGATTTGCCGTGTTATCCTAATAATTTAATTTAGGTTAATTTACGAGTAGTATCAGTATCATGGTGTCGTAAACTTCCAGGTAGACAAGATATTAAGAACTTTTTTCTCAATCTCAAGGAGTGGCCTCCTCAGGGTTCCTTACTTTCATCGTGAATAAAAATCTTTCTTTGGTCTGTTTGAAGATGGCATAAATACTAGTAAAAGAAACCTCATACCTTAAAATTGCAGTGTGATACAGTAATAATAGGGGAAATGCTACCTCCATACTAGGTTAACGATTGATTTTGTATCCATACGAGGGTGGGAGGATATTTCCCACCCATCAGGAAACCTTTTCAGCGAGATGACTCTAGAAAAAATGTAACCACTTCGCAGATATACAATATATAGAGAATTATATAAAAGATATATAACTTCTAAAATTATGGATATATGAGTACGAAAGCAACTACTGATGATATAATATTTTTCCTGTGTCGATTTTTTTTCTATGTCCCCAACAGTCTAAGACAGTAATTCATGTCGTATTGACGTGAATTTCCTTCCAAAACGACACTCGGGTACTTGCAAAACAGATCGTGAGTTATTTAATACGAGTAGTACATATCTAAGAGGGTCTTTTTTTTTCTTCTTTTATTTAATTATGATGAAACCATACAACCTTGCTTAATGTCATGCTGAAGTGTAGAAATTGTAGAAGACATTTCCATTTAGCTACACATAGTTATGACGATCTTATACTACCAAAAAACAACATTCAATCTTTCCCAGAAATGAAAAAAATCTTATGAATGTAACTTAAGCCTTGATATTATAGGATGATAATCTTGAAGCTATTTTTCCAGGTTCTGCACAAAATTATAATAAAAAGAAAATTGGTTTTGTCTATTAACGAGTATTAAAATTAAGAGCAAATAAGGATGGAATCGTTGGATTGCAAGTGATTGACGCGTCTTATTATTATTTTGGCTTGACCCATTATTCCCTATAAAGGGTCCCTTTAATGGGTTAAGACTGTTTTATTTAAATAAGACACAAAGAAATTAACTTGATCATGATTTATTAAATTTATTCGAAGGGCTATTTCATACTATTTGATATTTGAAAATAGTTTCAGACATATATCCACTACGGCTGCGTCGTACAAACCGCATTCTAGAATCCAATTTTCGACCACTTTTTCTAGCAATTAAAGGAGTATATTACGTAATACTCGAATAAGGTTTTTCCCCAAAGCGTCAATCGTCGCTTGTTTATCGGCATAAACTAGTAACTTGAAGTAGCTCTACAGAGAATAATCCAATGGCATTAAATCGGATGATCTTGGAAGCCAATTGTCGGTCCATTTCTTGAAATGACTCTATTGCCAAATTGTGTTTTCAATAAACCTAGGTTTTGCCTGGTAGCATGAGGTGGAACACCATCCGGTTGGAACCACAGTTCTTTCACATTGGTGCCACATAAATGTTGAAAATATGCAGAAAACCTTTTCCAAAAGCAATCCTTTCAAGGAGTAAATATCCATTGGAGTTGGTTCATAGTGACATATGCAGACCAATAAGGAATTTTCCAAACGGCAAATGATGATTCTACCAGATGGTATGAAGCATAAGAATGCAATTTTCCACTTTTAAGAATTTTAAAACAATTTCGTGAGTAAAGCAGTGCAGATTTCGAAAATTTTCTGTCTGAGACCACTAACAATTGAGTACACACCTCAAGAAATGGTGTCTCTGAAAGGATGAATAAGAAGCTGGTAGAAATGGCACGCTGCATGCTATTACAATCCAAGCTCCCTCAATCATTGTGGGCGGGGGCTATAGCGTGTGCAAAATATATAAAAAAATCTTTTCTATACAACCAGTATAAATGGAGAGATCCCCTACAAATTATGAACAGGTAAGATACCTACCATCAACCACTTTACATTTGGTGGGAAAGCATACTGTTTAGTGAAAGGCAAAAGTAAAGGCAAATTTGATATTAGATCAAAGCCCTATTTGATAGTTTTCTTAGATTACAAAGAATTTCAAAGATAAGTCAACAAAGACTGCACCTCAAGCAGCTAGAGCTACAGAACTACAGGAGCAAATGTTTCTTCGTAATTGATACCGGTGCGGTGAGCACATCCTTTCACAACCAATCGCGCTTTTCTTCTACAAAACCTATCCTTTCAAGTATGTTTTGGTTTGAAAAATGGACCTACATCCTATAATATTCTTTCTTTGTGGGCAATCTATTATGTCCCAAGTGCTCCACCAATAGCTAAAGGAAAAGCGGTTGTAGCAATAGCTGTAGTTTTTTTCCTGTAATTCCATGATCAAAGATACCTATACTTTAAGCTGGCTTTTTAAATAATTGACATCTGAAACACACGAAATGTCCGATCAAAGTTTAATCATTACGAAAAATTTGTGTTTGTTCAGCCATTGAATGAACAGAAGTTTGAAAACTCTCACAGACTCTTGACGTTTATGAAGGCTTCGTCATTCACTGCTCATTTGAATCGATGACATATAATTTGCAAAACTTGTTTTTTCCGTAAAGAATATGAGTTTATTTTTATGCAACACAATTGATAGAGAAAAATGTTCAGAAAACAAAACGAAAACTCGACATTGCTTCGTATGTGTATAGTATGTTTCATAAACATTGATTCATGTTGCGCATCAGCAGTTCGTAAATAAATCTTTAAATCTTAAATTTACCATCGCTCGTCAGATAGTTTAATGTGATTTTTTAAAAAGGTACATCAATGTGTTGCAAATTCAAATAGAAAGGTAGATGTTTTTCCGGTTTGTTACCTGTCGGACCGAATTCACATTTCACAGTTGGAGAACATAAATTTAGAGATAACATACTCGTGCATAACAATTGTATTAAGTAGGTGATCATGAACAATTGATTGATGCTTGTTTGTCGGAGTTAGTTTTGGTAATTTTTTAATCGACCTTGAAAAACATGTTACTGTTCCGTAAAGAATTTACTTTAGTAGGATGCAAGGCATTATATATTCCAATCACTGCAGTAGTTTAAGGTTCTGTTGAAATTTACAGACACACTGTACTTTTATCGGTTACGCCTCAACAATACAACAAAAAACGAAGATGCTCTCGTAACTCTGACCGTATTTTATTAAATGGACTCAGTAAATAGCATACGCTATTTGCTTTCGCCTACCAAACATCGGTTCTAATGACTGACAAGATTGAGTACTAAAACCCTGGCCGATGAGAAATGTCCTGAGTGATATTTTAATTCTATTTGAATCTATATAGGGTAGTGCTTAGAAGACCAAAGACACCATGGTGCATGTCAGCAATATGGTTATCTTGAATATTCGAATGACATTGTACTTATGTTTATTGAAAATCTGTAAAATCTCATCCTATCTGCATTTATAGGCATAACTAGCCCCAAAGGCGACTGAAATTGTTTGATAATGACTGAGGCTATTGCAGAAAGCTACTTAAAATTCATCTCAATTGAATAGAGCTGGACAAGTACGGAGAAGATTAGGAAATGTTGTGTCTTCTACACAGTTTCTCAAAAATCCTTGGAGAGGAAGACGTTTTTCAGGGTGTATTTGTGTCAATCCATTCTCATTCTGGCATCAATCTTATCGGACAGTTAAACCATTTTTTAAGAAGCCTGATCCTGTCATAACTCCATCAAAGATTGGTCATATTGGTCGTTTCAAGTCACAGCTAGAAAGGTAGTCGACTTTAAATTTACCTGAATAAGGTGACTTTAAAATTTATGTGTTCGTTAATAAGTTAAAAATATAGGGTTTTCCAATAAGGACTTGACAACTTTTTTTTTTTTAAATAAAACGTAAACCAATTGAGATATTTCAAAAACTTTATTATCGGCTTGAAGTACAATCAAAACATTTATGAATGGAACTCGACTTCGTTGGACCCAATTTTCAACGACTCGGCGACACATTTCGGCCGAAACGGCCTCTATTTCGCGTTCAATGTTGGCTCTGAGCTCTTCCAACGTCGTCGGCGTGTTGGCATAAACCAAGCCCATAGAAAATAGTCAACCGGCGTTAAATCGCACGAACGAGGCGGTCAATCGACTGGCCCATTTCTTGAGATAACACGCTCACCATACTTACTCTTCAATAAATCGATTGTAGCATGTGCTGTGTTTGGTTGTGGCACCATCCTGTTGAAACCTCATGTCGTCCAAGTCCATATCTTCCAATTCGGGCCAAAAATAATCAGTGATCATGGCGCGATAACGCTGACCATTCACAGTAACGTGACGATCGTTATCGTCGACGAAAAAATATGGCCCAATAACGCCGCCAATAACAGTTATTTTTTGTGGATGGAATGGTGATTCATGAAGCACATGTGGATTTTCACCCGATCAATAACGCATATTTTGCTTATTGACGAACCCATTGAGCCAAAAATGAGCTTCGTCACTGAAGATGATTTTGCGATGAAATTTATCATCTTGGCGCATCTTCTTCAGAACAGAATCGGAGAACGTACGTCGCTTCAAATGGTCCATCGGCTTCAATTCTTGAGTCAGCTTGATCTTGTTTGGGTGTAAACCAAGATCTTTACGCAAAATACGCCATAATGTGGTCTGGGCGATGCCCAATTCTTGAGAACGCCGTGGAATTGACTGATTTGGATCGTTTGCTACGGACACCTGAACGGCAGCGATATTTTCAACACTTCGACCAACCCGTTGTCCCACTGACACGGCAACATCACACAACGAATATGTAGACTCAAATTTTTGCACTAAACTTGTTATTGCCTGTCTACTAGGGCGAGAATTACGACCGAAAATTTGAGTTAACGCTCTTAAAGTTGCAGTCATCGACTCCGAATTTCGTTAGAAATTTTTTTATAATTTGCAGACGTTGCTCGTTCGTGTACTTTACCATGATGAAAATGTTGAGTTTACTGAATTGACAGTGACAGTTTGATGATTAGTGAAAGAGTGCATTTACAAATTAAATTCAAAGTTGTCAAGTCCCTATTGGAAAACCGTTTATTTTCAAATAGAAGTTAACAAATTGAGATGAATTGTAGTATTCATTAAATGGGTATACCTTGCAAATCTCAACTAACAGTCTGGTTTTCCATAACCAGTGCATTGTGATATCTACCTTACTACGAGCTTTATGCGAATTCTAGTTCAACAATACTTGGAGGTTCCATAAAATAAAATTTAAATTATCAAATTTGTCAGAACTAGACCCAAATTGATTGTTAAACTCGAAATACAAAACGTTTGTTTTAAAGTTAGTTTGAAGGCAGATCTGAGCTGGGCCAATATTAGGTAATATGGTCGTTGTCTACAATAAACTCATAGAATTGGTAAATGTTATTTTAATATTGATCTCTACCCTCTACAGTCTTTGTCAAAAAGGTTAATATATTGTTAGATTATTATTATCATAACTAGTCTGGCCTTAAAGTTATCTCCTCTTAGCCGGTACTCAAGTTTTCTTTTCTAATGGGCGAAGACGGGTACAAACCTTTAAGATTATGACTTAGGACTATTTTACAATCAATGGGAAACCACTGTACAAAAACTGTATTGGTGGGTGTCGAGCCTTTGGTTTTGAATATATGAAAACTACAATGGGAAAATTCATGTATCAGAAAGTACCCAGAAATATAAAATGGTAGTAGTAAACAAAAAGAATTATTATTAATACTTTTTCATTGCCAATAAGCTCCATGTGTGTCACCAAAAAATGTCTGTCTATCTGATCTAAATTATTTTTAAAATTGAACTCGATCAAAAAAACAATCTCATACGAAACGCGGAATTTGCAGATCATTCCAAATTTGTACCCAATTTTTTTATATTCTCCAGCATGGGAAAGACTCATTTACATAAATCAACTGATTTTACGATACAATCCAACTTGATTTCTCTTGGAGTCACATTAGTTATTGCATCAAGTCGACATGAGCAATAAAATTGCGACCAATACAAAAGAATAAAAATGGATGTGAACTCAATTAAAATGCTCACATGATTCCATAAAGCCAAAATTAGATATGTAACATATATGGCATCTTAGAACAGGTTACTTTCTCGCAAAAACCAGAACAGTTCCACTGAAGTGGAATTTTTCATTGGGCCTCTGTTGGGACACAATGTTCGCAGAAATAAATACGAGTACAAGTATTCTGCAGATGATGCAATGGAGTTAAATGTCACTGAACTTACGAGAACAACCGCATCTTAACCCATTTAGGACCTTTGGCTTGGTATTCCCCATTATCTACTGTGACTCGGAATTTTTTTTTTTTTTGAGATTATGCTTCATTCAACAAAGAGTTCTTCGAAGAGAAAATAAAAACACAAAAACCTAAATATGAAAACCACAAAGAAAGACGTCATTATCCAAGAAAACAGACTAATATAAAAAAAATACCGATACTCGCCTTGCGATGTTTTCTTTTTTATGATATCTCTGGACCTGATTTAGTGTTTGGGTGTTTTTGCTTAACAGGTTTCCAATAAAACGCAGACAGTTTACGTAGATATGGTTTGAATTACTGTAGTCGTAGTTAAGCTTTGGCCAAAATCTAATATATTTAATCAAATACCACAAAGAGGAAATGGATTTGTTTGCTTAAAAACGCTAATGCCTGCAACTACTTAATTGATCCGAATAATTCCGTGCAGTTTCATTATTATTTTATTATTCTCAAGAGTTGACCTGAAATTATCATTGCTTATTAAAGTTCTTACCTTGTTATGGTGATACAGATACATGAATGAATGGATTTTTACTAACAATTTTGTGTTAATTTTTTGTTTTTGGCTCTGAAAATTCCGTCCAACACTTCTGTCCTGTCTGCTGATTTCACCAATGCAGTACAAAAAAGGAGAGAGCGTTTTTAATAAAAATCCACTGTAGATGTCATGAGGTCTCTTTTGATGGTTGCTAATTATTTCCACCTTCGATTATGTTACGAAAGACTGGTGCTCACCCATACTCAATTATTAACACAGTTTCATTACTGATTTCAAAACTTATTTTTTGTAGCTTAACAACTATTATACGAGTATAATCATCTATCATCCGCAATTTCTTTGACCATGTCTGATCTTGGACTACACAAAATTCTCCACAGTATCGTTTCCCAAAGCGTGCCCTAAGAAATTCCTTCATTATTTTTGGCGTCGTTACGTGGTATTTGCTACAAGTTCATTTTCTGGTATTAGATGGGTGTCTTCATAAGGCTATTCATACAGTGCGATCGAAGGCTTAAGGATATTCAATGATATGTCCAACTAAAATCCGCTAATTTTAAGCCCTCCTTTGTCAAATGATCTTAATATGAAGTTTTGAGCAGTCCATACCTTGAAGATGACACAAGTACGTCTGAAATCAAATAATGAATGACTTCTGGCTTAGAAGACTTCCTCGTCGCTATTGGTAGTTTAAGTAAGTTTTATTCCTCTTAAGTCTCATTCAACGATCATTGCTCTCTAAGCGATATAATGAACTGAGCTTTAGCACCACTTAGCTACTGGTCCGGTTCGTCCACATAATCCTTTGCTATCTCAATACTCAGACAATTTGGACGATCCGTTTGTGTTTTTTTTTTACATCAGCATATTAGACGTTTCGTCATAAACGAAGAGAAAATAACAGTCAGTGGAAGTGTAGAATGTGGAAAAATAGTGTCCTCAGAAGTCAGTCATACGTTATATGGTGTCCACTCTCATTTGATCGTGCATTTTTATTTTTTCATTTTTCATTTCTGTACGTGAGGATGTTTAGGGAACATAGTGTCTGATTTTTAACGTAAACCACCTGTCATGGAGACTAACGTTTACGGGATGCCCATACATCCATCGGGGCAAGGATACCAAATCGGAACTGTGTTGCCGGCACAAGTTCCACCCTTGATATGAGTCGATGCCGACCTAAAACCTCTTACTGCTCTTAGGGTCGCAGTACCCAGTACTTATTGCAACTCTACATTAGGTCAACCAAAGGAATACCCTTCCCACGACTTTGGGTTTAAACCACAGCCACCATGACACTCCCACAAGGGGTCCTACCTCTTCAAGTCAGGCCCGGACCGCGATCCGGGGGGCTCCTGACTCCCATGGTACCGTGATTTAAGTTCTGGTAGGGACTACCGGTGGTCCAGCCGCCAACAAGACCTATGACCGGCAACTTGTGACTGATCAAATCGTAGCAACCTTCGGTAGCGTCATCTGAAGATGTTTACGATAAGACCAGTACTTTGCTCTGCCCCCGTTCATTATTAGACAACGTCATTAAAGGGCGAAGCCTTGATAATTGGGCGGGGGCCCTGTTTGGGGAACAGCGAAAAAATGTGCGAGTTTCAGACATTACATCGGAATTTTTTTTCTTATAAAGGGTGTTTTATTTTAGAGGTTTGGTTTTTAAGCTGACAACTCTGTTTCTACAGATTGTCAATTTGACAGTGGACATTTGATTTGTGGTTTATAAGTTTTGCGATTTTACGGTGAATAGATTAACGCCAGAACAACGCGTGCACATTGTGCAAACTTATTTTGAAAACCATGGTTCGGTTCGCCAAACTTATCGCACGCTACGTCCATTACGGACAAGATAATCGTCCATCTGAGCAAGTTATTCGAAACACGATGAATCATTTTCACACCACGTACACTCTACGCATCCCCGAAGACGACAAACAGTGCGAACGGAAGAAGTTATTGCCGTTGTGGAGCGCAGTGTTAAGGAGAATCCGAATGAGTCGATTCACCATCGTGCACTGCGATTGGAATTATGCCCATCCACTTTGTGGAAAATTTTACAGAAAGATCGTGGCTTAGAAGCTTATAAGATCCAGCTTGTGAAAGAGTTGAAACCGCGTGACCATTATATGCGCCGTAGGCTCGGTGAATGGACCGAAAACATGATTCAGCTTGATCCTCATTTTCAACGCAAAATTTTGTTCTCCGGTTAAATGGTTTAGTTAAACGGATATGTAAACAAGCAAAATTGCCGAATTTGGAGTGGAGAAAACCCAGAAGCCTTTGTCGAGATGCCCTTACAACCATTAAAACTCACTGTTTGTTGTGCTTTATGGGCTGGTGGATTCATCGGCCCATATTTCTTTAAGGACGGTGCCGGCCAGAATGTTACCGTCAATGGTAACAGTTGAATGGCATTGACGTGACAGAGCTTTGATTTCAACAAGATGGCGCAACATGCAACACGGCGCGCGGCACCATCAATTTATTGCGGGAAACATTTGCTGAGCGCATAATTTCGTGTAATGGACCTATAAACTGGCCTCTACGATCCTGTGATCTCACACCTTTAGATTACTTTCTTTGGGGGTATGTGAAGTCAATAAACCACAAACGATGTGGTAGTCAACATTCGTCGTGTTATTGCTGATATACGGCCCCATTTGCTCAACAAAGTTGTCGAAAATTGGACTTCTCGAACTAGCCGTAGCGCGGATATGCCCGATATCATATTTAAACACTAATGGCATGAAATTATCTATTAAATAAAACTAATATCATAGACATTAACATTAGCAATAAGTGTTTTATTTCATATTGAATTTCTATACCTCTAAAAAACTTTATTTTGATTTTCGGCCTATTAATCGAACGCAGAACCTCTTAAGTAGGGTATTCGACGAATTTAAATATCGAAGCATCAAATTTTATTTATTGAGCATATGGATAAGAATATATTCCGCTATGAGTCCTGAGTACGGTTTTCTTCAACAACCCTAGGCTCAGATATCCGACAAGATCTTGGAGTTATTGATATTAATTGCAGTTTCATTTTATTAGTTTTTGGTTGTATTTTATGCAAAAAAATTTTTTTTTTTTAATTTAATATTAATTATTTACTTAAAGATTATCTATTGCTTTTTCATGTTTAAATAAATATTAAATATATTGATTTCTTTTTTCTTTTTAGGAAATCTTCACTAAACAAAAGACCAATGTCATTATATCGCCATTCTCAGTTAAATTCGCCTTGGCTCTATTGTACGAGGCTGCCGGTGAATCAGCAACTAAAAAAGAGTTAGCTCAAGTATTCTATAGAATCAATTCACCAATATTGCTACAGGAAACCTACAAAGAAATGTTAGATTCCCTTAAGGTAAGCCCAGAAACTTCGAACTCTTTGTAAATATATTCTTCACTGTAATTTTTCCTTTCTTTTTGTAGACACGTGGTGCTAACTATACTCTTAATTTTGCTACAAAAATGTACCTTCCATCTAATTTACAACCCAGAATGCAATACCAGAGAACTCTTAAAGAGATCTATGACACTGATATTGAGAACTTAAATTTCGCCCAAGCTGAAGAGGCTGCAGATATTATCAACTCCTGGTGTAGAAATATTACAGAAGGTCATCTAACCAATTTGGTAACCAGTGGTAAGTCTTATCAAATTTTCTAAAGGATTGTATTTGTATTTAAACAAAAAAAAAACTTTCATTTCTAGATAACATCCAGAATGCTGGCCTTTTGTTGATCAATGCTATTTATTTTGATGGCAAATGGCGTACACCTTTTACTGAAACTTATGAAAGTGTATTCTTTAGACAGCCCAGTGAACAAATTCGCACAGAGTACATGACAATTACTGATAAATTCTACTACTTCTTCTCAAGTATATATAATGCTCAAGTTTTAAGGTTGCCATATAAGGTAAGTGAAAATCGTAGACCACATAATCATCTTATTTAAAATTCAGAAGAGAAACATGGCACTGCAATTGATAGTTAATTTTCTCTGTCAAAAAGACATGCCTCTGTAATTGTCAGAATCGAAACCTCGCACAATTTTAGACGATGTTCTCACAACGGAATCTGAAACATCCGTCAGAACTATACCCAGTTTAGTTGATTATTAAGTTGTACTATCGTAAATGTAATCAACCGATTGTTGGCTAACTAAGTATCTATGTCAAACCTTCTGCTACAGTCATGATCTTATTGCTTTTGTGAGCTCGTTAGTTAACGAAATAAAGTAATGCCCGTATTCGCATCAGACCAGCGTAATATATATGTCATGCTCTCCTTGCCCTCTTGGTCATGCCTGACATTGCACTATTCGCTTTTATATTCTATGTGGGTGGCCGTGGCTCTGGTGGTAGTGGACTGGCTTCCAAATTGAAAGGTTCGGTGTTTGAATCCCCACCTCCCCCGAAAGGCACTCATTTCTTCAGTTAAGGAAAATCAAGTGAGATGAGTAGTTGACTAGAAATCAACAACAAGCCAACCTCCACTAAGAATTTAGTCTCCCCATTAAATGTTGGATGCCACCCATGGAGCGAAATAATCAGTGAACCCAAATATCTGGCTTCCTTTCTCCATCCCATTTTCCAAAAAACTTTACATATGCTGAGGCATTATAAGTGTATTTATACCCACTTGAGTGTTAAGTTCTTAACAAAAAAAAAACACTATTTCCATTCGGACTGAAGGTAGTATATGGGTATGGTATTTTTCAAAGCGACAAATGCGACGGTTTATATGTCATCCGTCAAGTATTATAGAGGCCAACTTCTAAATGGCACAAACTTCGCAGAATCTAAGCACGCAACATAAAACAAGATAGTGTATTACTCGTGATTCCATCTTTACAGCAGCAGTTGTTAAGATTTATGAAACTGGAACGGACGTTTGAAAAATCTGAACTGGATTCACATCTATCCACCGAGTAGATAGCAAGAGAAACTGATCCGCTTTAATAGTAGATAGAAGGCTAAGTTAATATCTTTCTTTGACCTGTCTAAGACGCTTCTCCGATCAATGGAATAAACTTAGAAGGCTTTACGTAACAGTAGTGATAATGATGAGGAGAGAGGGCCTTCTAATAGATATGTCCGTGGACAGAGATGCACAGATGGTTGGCTACTATATTCCAGCGAGTTTTAATTGAATCTATTTATTTAATCTCTTTTTATGGAATTTATTGAATCTCTAGATCCATCATAACAAGTGATCCTGTTCGTTGACCTTTTCATCAAATATTTTTCGGACGTCGATTGATTTGTACACGCTAATAATACCTGAAATCTATTTTACAATATTGATATGGCAACTTATAGTCGTGTCAATTTATTGGAAATTTAAATTTTTCGTGTGGCTTTGCTAAATTCTAACAAAGCTATGCTGTCAATAGCCCGCATTTAAACTTACAGAAATGATAAAGTGCATAACTGAATTCATGGTAGACAGACAGCTTAGTTCTTCTAGTAAAATTTCCAGACCCATCAAGACCGTATTAAGTACTGTATACTTTTGATTGTCATAATTGTATTCCTCGCAATATACAAGGTATCCCCTGGATCTACCATCCTTATAATTGTAGGACCTAATGGCATATGTGATTTGCTGATCTGATCGGCGGCTTTTCGTTTTCTGATCTGCTGTCAACTTTTTGTGTGTCTGCATTCTATGAGAATACTATATTGTTTAGTAGATTTATTCACCATCACGTCGTTCTGTCCTCTGCAACATCTCCGCTGAGAAAAGACATATTTCTTCTTTAGAGCCTTTATGACGACCTAAGAATATGATCAAATTCACACAATGTTATTTCGAATAGCTTGTTCACCACGTAAGGCAATAAATTCAAAGCGTCTATTACCCAGTTTATCCGCATTGTTCAATACGCTCGAATAAACACCACTTCAAACCACATTAAAATATTCAACACTCATACGTTTATTCCTGCAAATAAAACGCTTTGAAAATAACCGCCTTGAAATATCATATAAACATTTTCAAATCGCATTGAAAAATTTTACTCTCTCGCGCTCTCATCATTCTTTCATCATCGGGCAGGTAATCAGTTTTTTTTTTTTTTTTTATAATGAGCGCGAGCTCAAGGGGTTTGAGTACTCTTAAGGTGATTATACGCAGCGCGGGCAAAGGAAATTTATTTAGGAAGAAAAGAGAGGTACCGATGTACATTGTTTTTAAATGTTTGCAAGTTATAACGACCAGGAAATACAGAAATCGGCAGGGCATTCCATAAGCGAGTTGTACGGCTTAGGAACGAATCACGATATTTTAGAGTACGTCCGAAAATGGGTTTGAGGGTATACTGATGAGCATTCATAGCAAGACGGGTGTTACGGTTGAAAGTTTGAATGGGCGGAATGCTACTGGCGATTTCAGTGGAGCACTGGTGGTGGAAATAGCGATAAAACAAAGTGAGACACGAGACATTTCGTCGGTGTTCGAGGGTGTCCATTGATTGACTGATATTAGTATCGTCAATAAGTTTTATCGCACGGTTTTGAACCTTATCTAGCAGGTGCAGAGATGTTTTAGGAGCACCTGACCAGATGTGGGAGTTGTACTCCAATTTTGGGCGGATGAATGCCTTATATATTGAGGCCAGATCAGAGGGGGTAAAATATTTCTTACATCGCTTGAGGAAACCTAGACATTTCGCAGCATTTTTGGCGACATCAAATATGTGGTCATTCCAACGTAAGTTGTCATTGACACACATACCGAGAATGGAAAGCTTTTCGGTTTCGACGATGCAAGTGCCATTCATAGATAATGGCTGGGTGTTTAAATTTCGCTTTAAAGACAGCAGACAGCATTGTGTTTTGGAAGCATTAAAGTCTACTATATTGATAGTTCCCCAATTGGTTATGCTGTTGATATCGGAATTTAATGACCTTAGCATACGCTGCCGTTCTCGTACTACAGCCGAAGAGCAGGGCCGTGAGTCCGGGAACGAATATGAAAAGCAGAGAGTACTGTCATGAGCAAAGGAATATATTGGATTAGAAGTAGCAGACAAGAGATCGTTAATGAAAATTAAAAAGAGTTTCGGTGACAGAACAGAGCCCTGGGGCACACCAGCATTTATTTTGTGAATATCAGACTTGAAACCGTCCAAGACAACTTGAATTGAACGTTCCGAAATGTAATTTCCAATCCATTGAAGAAGAGAGGCGTCGATGCAAAATGCACGCATTTTCGACAAAAGAGCCTGATGCCAAACTCTGTCAAACGCCTTATAAATATCAAGTGCAACTATCTTGCTTTCGCCAGATTGATGTACGCTTTGGTTCCACTTTTCTGTGAGATATGCCATCAAATCACCAGTGGACCTGTTTCTACGAAAACCGTACTGCCGGTCATTGAGAAGTTTTCGTGTTTCGAGATATTTCATGAGCTGACGATTTATCAGTGTTTCCATGACCTTGGAAAGAAGGGACGTAAGTGCAATGGGTCTGTAGGAGGAGAGAGAAGAAGATTCGCCTTTTTTAGGGACGGCCTGGACAAATGCTGTTTTCCATCTGCTCGGGAAGAGTCCTAAAGTGTAAGATTGATGAAAAAGCTTACGCAGTGGTTTTGCCAGCGAGGAAGAACACCTCTTCAGAAGAAGGGGAGATATACCATCTGGACCAGCGGATTTATGTATGTTGAGATCTTTAAGTACTCTTGCTACTACACTACAGTTGTGTATTTAAAATGTGGGATTGCAAACGAAATATTTGGAAAGAGAAAGAAATAAGAACAATGTATCAGTGTTAATGTGAAGTGTCAGTTCAACCAGCTGTTTGTTAAACTTTTCGCAATTTTCTCTCGCTCATTTTGGATAATTTCATATAAACACCATTTTTACGGGTATGGAACCAATGCTAATGGTTTCAACGCATATTGAGCTGTCGCATAAACTGGATATATGAGCAGATTTTAATCTGTGCAACAAAATTCACTCATTTAAGAGAGGTAGGGTACACGCACTTAAGAGAGGAAAACTCTGGTTCGTTTAATCCAGTGACCACTCCCCAAATAATTCAGGAAATCGCGATTGCTCTGATTTTAGATAGTATCTGAATGTCTGCGTTTCATATACTACTGGTGAACTTGGTTGGCAAAGTTCATATGAAAACCTACCAAACTAGCTTTGGATTTGCAGATGGATTACAAGTGTCTTCAAGACTTACGTCGTCCAGAACTACGACCTTTGCTGATTCTAGCACTAGCCTTATCTTGACATCGTGTGCGGTAAAACTACCACCTGTTTTGTTTTTGTCTACGGGTTTGGCAGCTTCATACGATTTTCGTTCGCTAAAGCCATTGAAAAATGCAAAATCTATCGGTAGACGGAATACCAGAAACTTTTTTCTCTTGGTTCGGGGCAAAAGAAGAGGATAAAGTTTCAGTTCTGAGAGTTTGATATGCTTAGCGGGTGTCCTTTCTGCCCTTCTGTGTTGGTTTTCTTCGTCACTTCTCCTCAACTGCCTCTTCAAGAGTGTATCCCTTTTAAAGTCCTCTCGGCCTTTTCCATTTTCCGGGAAAAGCTATCAAAAGTAGCGTACCTGGCTCCAGTACTTCCGCATCGTTTCAGAAAACGTGTCGTAGAAAGAGCTGCAGGAGTCATCCAAATCAAAAAACCCAGCAACTCCTGGGGTGTTTTGTGTTAGTATTTTGGTCCGCGCCTCCAGAATTGTCGCTATTATGAGTACCATCTGAAGTATAATCCTTTGGATTCACCACTATGCTATTTAACCATTTAACGCCTAGCTTGGTTCTGTCTAGAATCTTTCACTCTTAAGACTTCGTACCTCGACAAAGCAGCCGCTTCAGTATATGGTCCACGTCAAGTTGTCAAATCTATTCATCAAATGTGGTAGCATTGATAAATTTTGGAATAATTAGGTTTAGTGGTGTATACCAGAGATAATCCTTAATCCTTCCCACATGCAACAGTAAACCAAGGTCTTTTGAACATAAAATACAAGATCTTTTATATTAATTTTTTAACACAATTTGTTTAATAATATTTTCAGGGCAAAAAATTCTCCATGACAATTTTCCTGCCAGCTTCTAAGGGTGGATTGGAGCAACTTATCCATGAGATGGAAGGTGACGGATTAAGACGTATCCAATGGTTGATGACAGAACAAACTGTTAAGGTTACAATGCCAAAATTCAAATTCGACCATACAACACAATTAAAAGACACTCTTATGGCTGTAAGTCCTCACACTATATAAAAAAAAAAACATTTTAATTCTAAGTGACAAATTTTTCTTGCAGCTTGGTGTAAATGAGATCTTCACTGATGCAGCATCGTTGGGCGGTGTTTTACGGGGCTCATCGTTAACTCGCAAAATGAAAGTGACCAACATTATTCAAAAGGCTGGTATTGAAGTTCACGAAACGGGAAGTACAGCATATGCTGCAACAGAAGTTGAAATTGTCAATAAATTCGGTGGTGACAGTTTGACAGAATTCCTTGTCAATCGACCATTTATGTTCATTATTAATGATGAATCGACGAGCAACATGATATTTGCTGGCAAAGTACTTGACCCATCTGCTTAAATTAACATTTACTTGTAGTAATTAGTTTTTATATACTTTTATATACTCGTATGTGTATTGTTATAATCTATTCTGAACTAAAACAAATACATATGCATGTGTGTGTGTTCCTCAAAAAACATAAAACAAAAATATACGGAAGTTTTATAAATATAAACTGGTTTAGTTGATGGAAGTGAAGCGGGTTATTTGAAAAGTCGTCTTGAAAAATGGGAAACTTTACACTTCAGTTTAGTGATGTTTCAGTCAACTTTTGTAACTAACACGCTATGGCACTGGTAAATGAGCGAACATTTTAGACAGATCACGATTGTGCCTAGAGACCAGACCTTCGACTATGTATCTTTATAACTAAATTGGGCCAATTACAGAGAAATAGTAAAGATATGCAGTTTGTATTCAAGCAAAGTACCCAAAGAAAAGAAGTCATAAGCAAAATAAGAGAAAACCCTAAAGTTCTCCCATCAATAAGTTCATAAGTTCAGAAATGTACTACCAACAACAACCGCGTAAGTAATCGCTTTTGAAACTTAACGATCTAGCACGGATTCCAAAAAGAATAACAATTTCAATTTTTAAGACGTGAAGCAAACACATAATTGTGACGCAACCAGAATTAACAAGGTGGGGCAAAAGTAATGCAATAACTTGAATTTGTCATCATATTTGCAAATGGAATCAAATGTCACTGTGCTTTGACGTTTAAGTTGTAGACAGATAGAGAATTAGTATGGAGCAATACCAACATGAAGAATACGGAATTATTGTTACTGCTTACTTGACCAATTTCCGGTCTACTGTTTTAACGCAGCGTGCATTTCGTCGTCATCTTTCTCGTCATCCTGCACCATATTCGCGAACAAGAGCGTCCCATGCAAACTGGGCCCACTAGAGATGTCGCAAGAAGCCGCCGGTCTATTATTGTTCGTTCGACCGAGAATATCAACAGACGTTCGTTGCGTCGAATTTTGGTGAAAGACCTGAAGATGTTCCCTTGTGATTGCTCTGTGCAAGAAGAGGATGATTTCGTATCCAAAATCATAATGAGCGACGAAGCCCATTTCCACTTAAGTGGCTATGTGAACAAACAAAATTTGCGTTTCTAGAGCACATGCCTTTACTCAACTTAATATCATCAATTCTACACCTTCAAATAAATTTTTCGTGAAAACAGAGTCCAAGTTTCTTCATTTCTAACAAAAGGGCAGCCAATTCACATTATAACATTACTTTTGCCCCACCTTGTATAAAGCGCTATCAAGTGCTTTTGGAATATCTGTAGCAGAGGAAAAAGGAGAAAGTAATCAGTCAAATCCAAATCCCATCGTATCTTGACTGTTGGTTAAGGTCATTCAAATTCAAAACGAGTCGAGGATGTAGCACAATATTGATTGCGCGCGCAATCCTTTTATTTAATTTGGATTTGCAATCCGATATCACATCGTATTTCACTTAAGATAAAGAATAGTGTTAACAAATTTATGTGCGAAAGTTCGCCTCTACACAATGCTTATTGGATAGCTTTAGCACAATATCTACAGTGTTAATTACTTAACTCCAAGTTCCTATCCACCCATTCCACATTACTGGGCTGCATTTAGATATTATACGACGCTTCAAATTTGGATACGTGATGCCCTCTTTAGACTTAGCTACGCATAGCCGATTTGTATGAAGGCAGATCACCGCTTTGTCGCCGCCGTGGAACGTATGTATGTGATACAAAATAATGGCAGGAATAAAAAAAAAGTAGGATCTCTAACCATGAGGACCACTCCTGTGCATACCCTCTTAACTGGTATTCAAGAGCTAGGTACAAGGAGTTTGGTCATCAAACATATCCTTGGTAATATCAAAATCTCGTGCTAATTGACTTACTGTAACTCTAATTCAGCATTCTTTTGAGTGGACTGCGAATCGAATCCTCAAAACAGAGATCTGTGAAAAATATAAACATACAGGGAATACCTCCATCGTTTCTGTTCTCATCAATTCTCTTCAAGAGCTGGCCGCTGGAATTGTGAATACCAAAAGTGGTGCTAACAAAACCATGTTAATCAATGGCGTAAGACGTCATCCAATAAACCTTCGGGTGGAACTGTCAGGAAAGCCTCGAGGTCACTAGAAGTCAATTTTTCAAAACACCAAACGATGCAGCGGTTTGTTCAGACTAACCTGCTATACACTAAGGCCATCCTATGCATGCACGTCCCCACATCAAAGTTGGACATTGTTATAATCCAAGGACACCGGATCGTGATAAAAACAAGTTCACGGACTCAGAATCAAAGGCTACAGCACCAGGGGCCTGTATTTTCGCGGAGAATATCATACGCAAATTCAACAGTGAAAACATGGTTACAACAAAGCTATAATATAACTTGTCTTGAGAAACTGAACCCAGTTGACTTGCGGCAAAATCCCTCCCGATGAATTGGAGAAACGCAGGATGTGATGCGGAAGCACCATAAATTATTTACAGAACAGAGGTAAGCCGACTAAGGCTTTCATCCTCAACAGGCTTCCGTAGGACCTAGAGGAGATAATAAACACTACAGAGCACAGAATCCTGATTATGCACGCAAGGAATGATATCCCTTCTGAGTGTGCTGCAGACAAACCTGCACTGAGCTATGGGTGCCTAGGACACCTTTAGCCAGCGATGTTCTGAAAACAATACCGCTATTGGACGGGCAAATCATGGTAAGATTTTTGGTTTAAAAAGCAAAACCAGAGAGACAATTTTTGTCAAAGGTCTTTGAATATATGATAACCAAGCGTTTTTGGTGATCTTTAATAAATGTGCTACTAATTTAAACTTCAATAAATTTTATTAGATTTAGATTTATTAAATATTTTTTGATTCAACCTCTTCGGAGTACAAGTGAATAATAAAAGAAAAACAGGAAATCGATCCTTTCGAACAATGTGCTTTTTTTGACACATTACTTGACAATCAGAATTTCGAAGGAAATAGGTAGTTATTAACAAGTACATATTGGGCGAGTTCAGAGCTAGATATAATGTTTGATACAAGCAATAGTTTTTATAAATTTAATGATATTATTTGTGTGAAATATGTTGAACAGTCTTTTTATACCGAGGGGAGCTGTCTTTATTGCGAAAGATATAAAATTCTCTCTCATTCCAGGTTTCGTAACTAGCTGGTGGTAGTATAAATTGAGCGCCACAACGGCCGAGAACTGCATAGGTTCGTATGCGCATCGGCGTACATTGCTGGAGACACAATGGGTTATGCCGATGACCTAGTCATCATCATTAAGGACATAGAGACTAACGAAGTCACTGCACATATGCAAAACGCCTTTAAGACAGTCTTAGACTGGTGTACCAGAGAGAATCTCTCCATAAACCCAAATAAGGCTGTCATAGTTCCTTTCACTAAAAGAAGAAATGTAAACTTAGGTATACACGTTGTTTCACTTAACGACATAATCGTTGAGTACTCCGATGAGGTCAAATATCTGGGAGTAATCCTAGACAAAAGACTCAACTGGAACTCTCACTTAAACAACAAAATAACTAAAGAAACCAATGCTTTATGGGACTGTCGTCGCATATATGACAGCACATGGGGGATCTCTCCAAGGATCACTCACAGGATCTATACAATGATGGTCAGGCCCATCATAACATATGCTTTTATAGTATGGTGGACTAAAGTCACGCAAAAGATCGCCATTTTAAGGCTCAACAGAGTACAGCGTCTTGCATGTATGGGCATTTCTGGAGCCTTGCGGACCTGCCCCACAGCTGCGATAGAAGCAGTAATAGAACTAACCACTTATAAGCAAAGTGGTATTACGCAGCACAGCAAGTCCGGTGAAAATTAAAGAGTTAAAGCGAACACCCTGACCTAAGGACCCTACTCTCGGAAATACCAGAACTTGATATGATCTGCACGGTAAAAGATCGCCTTGAAAAAACATTATGCTTCAATAAAGTATTCTCCACGGAGATTCCCAGAAAAGAAGCCATAATGGCATAAAGTGGTATACGGATAGTTCTAAAATGGAATCGGGAGTGGGAGTTGGAATACACGGACCAAACCTAAATATAACCTAATGGGTCCCAGTGTATTCCAGGCAGAACTTCGAGCTATTCAAATATGTGCCAAACATATTTACAACTCTGGTATCAAAGGCGCAAACATCCATATATATACACTAGGGTGTCCCAAAAAAATCAAGTTTAAATTTTTGTAACGCATACCCTCTTATTTTATTCGAATACTGTCAAAACAATAGTAAATAAAGTTTCATGTACTTTGAACCAGAGGAACCCGTGCCGACTTGCATCTAAACATGTCAGTACTTGCAAGGCATGGCACGCGAGTAATAACATATCGATAACTTGTTATTGCATGTTTATTTTACTAGTAAACACATTGTTCTCGTTCTGTTAACATGTCGGTGGAGTTACGCAGTTGTAGAAAGGAGATATTTTTAATAGGGAACGTTAAACATCAAATTACTGGTTCAAAACTTCCCTCTAATGGGCAAGTACTGGCAGTTTTGTTCTATAATATTCGTGAAGTGAATTTAAGTGTCAATGAGAGCGCAAATCTTACTATTCGTGAGTACATTATTTATTGGGAAAAGGCCCGTATCCCGACAAGATCTCTACCTAATTGTGTTAAAAAATTAATTACATTGTATCAAGTTTGGAGAAATTTGCAAAAAAATGCAAACAAAACAAAAAACGTGTTTGAGCAGCGTCGACATGAGTTTGTTACAAACTTAAACAATTTGTTTGACATTGCACATGCGGATGCACTTCAATTAATAAAGATAGATGAAGATAGGATTTTTTTGCAGCGCCAAAGAGAACCAGGCCGACCTGGTCATTTAGCCGGAGTTGACCAAAAACAAACACACAAAGAAGAAAGAGCGCACCTTAGAAACGTCGAGGAGCAAAAACGACGTGCTAAATATTTTTCATCCTTAGCTCCTTCAACATCATCTTATGACCCGCTACAAGAAAGTTTGTCGTCTGATTCAGAATTGATGGATTTACAGGAAATTTTGCCAAACCTAACCAAAACAGAATCCAGTATAAATAAAACTGTTATGAGGAAGAATTTTATCACTCCAAAATTAGTGGCAGCATTAGATCGGTGTCAATTGAGTGTGAGAGATGCTGTGTTTATTATTGAAGCAACTATTGAAGCTCTTGGACATAACACAGACGAATTTCCTATAAGCAAGTCCACTATTCAAAGGGTTCGTACGGAAAAGCGAAAAGAGCGAGCGGAAGCCATAAAGGTTAATTTTCAAAACCAGGTTCCGGATATTGTAACACTCCACTGGGATGGTAAACTTTTGCCGGCTTTAGATTCACGCAAATCTAAGGAAGAACATCTGCCGATAGTTATAACGTTTGACGATAAAGAACAACTTATCGCTGTACCAAAGTTGGATAACTCTACAGGAAAGGAACAGGCCCAGGTACTTTGGAATGCTATAATTGATTGGAATCTTGAGGATAAAGTGCAGATTTTGTGTTGTGTACGACTGCTTCAAATACTGGTCGAATCAATGGTACTTGTGTACTTCTCGAACAGAAACTAGGCAGGGAAATGATTATTTTTGCTTGCCGCCATCACGTCTACGAATTAGTACTAAAAAGCGTATTTGAAGCAAAAATCTGCCAAGTTACCACAAGCCCAGACATTCCAATGTTCAAGAAATTTCGAGAGAACTGGAAGAATGTCGATCCCGAGAAACTACAGAGCTGTACAGAAAAGCTATCATGTTTGAATGTTTCTGAGATCAACAGACTTATCGATTTTTACCAAATTGAATTAACTAAAGAAATTACTAGGGATGATTACAGAGAGTTAATCGAACTTTCAATAATATTTCTTGGCGGCGATGCAGAAAAAAAATTTAAGATCCGGCCTCCAGGTGCCATGCACCAAGCTCGATGGATGGCGAGAGCGATTTACTCATTAAAAATATCGTTACTTGGTGATCAATTAAGAATTTCTAACAAAGATAAAGAAGCTCTGTTAGACGTCTGCCTGTTCATCGTGACAATATACGTTAGGCCTTGGTTGCAATGCATTTTAGCAGTAAAAGCACCTTACCAGGATTTGTGTTTTCTGAAAGCTATAAAATCTTATGAAACAATAGATGAAAGCATCTCGAAAGCAGCATTACAGAAGTTTTGCTTGCATTTGTGGTATTTGACAGACGAAGTGTCTATCTTGTCTCTATTTGATGATGATGTAAGCCAAGAAACGAAAGTCAAAATGGTTGCTAACTTAGCCAAAGAATATCCATCTGCCTATGGTAAATGCTACATTCCATCGAAAGAAGAACTTTGTGGCAGACTTTATGGTAAGTTTGAAAATTAAGTTTGTTTTTTAACTTTTTTATTTACATAACTAAAAAATTATATCAATAATCCTCCTTTTTTTGTTTTCAGAAAAAAACACCGATGACTTTGTTTCAGTCAAAAGCAAGTCCTTATTTAGTCGATTGAAAATTGATGGTGCTTTTCTCCACGAGTGCCCCTCTTTGTGGCTTAAAAATGCTTCGTACCAACATGCTAAAAGCAAGCTATTAAAACTGAAAGCAGTTAATGACTCTGCTGAAAGAGCAGTCAAGTTGATGCAAGATTTTCACGGCCTGCTAACTGTTCGAGAGGAGCAAAAGCAATTTTTATTTCGTTGCGTACAAGAACATCGACAAAAGTATCCTGACTGTAAAAAACAAACATTAAAAAGAAAATTAATAAATAATTAACCTACTTTCAACAATTAATATAATAATAAAGTCCAATACCGTATGCCTTATTTCAAAAATAAATGAGTTTTGCTTTTCCCTCCATTGCTCCATACTAATTTTTATGTTTAGATTTTGGCGTTAAGTCGGCACGGGTTATCGTCATCCGATCGCAATAATATTTGATATTTCACTTATCTGGGTCAAATAGAAAAAAAAAAAAAGGTATGCGTATCTCTATCTAAAAAAAAAAATTTAACCCTTATAGCCTGGGACACCCTAATATACACGGACAGTCAAGCAGCTATAAATGGCCTTAGCTCGAACACCATTGACTCCAAATCAGGCATGTGCTTCAAAACTCTAAAAAAACTAAGCTTCAGGAACAAAACCAAACTGTGGCAGGTTCCTGGTCATAAGGGCATTAATAAGAAAGAAATGGTTGACGTACTGGCCAGAAAAGGCTCAGAAAGTCCCTTTAATGAAGCTGAATCCTTCTGCTGTACTCCTAGTTTCGCAGTCATTTTAACTATTAATAGCTGGGAGCATACGAAATGCATCTCAAATTGGGAGAATAGCTCAGGTCTAAGACAAACCAAACAAGCCATCCTGCCCTTCAACAAAAATGCCAATCTAAATCTAAGTCGGCACGATTCGAAAACTTAATAGGTTACTTCACAGGGCATCACGGTTTAAGATATCACCTCAACACAATGAGTCTACTGACTAAATGGTACAAAAAAAAAAAAAACAACAATATCAAAGCAAAAGTTATAATAGTGAGCCTGTTACGAGTATCTATGGGAGAAGAGAGTATTTAACCGTATTGATAAATAAATTTTTCAAACATAAGAAGAACTATTAACACAAATTTAGGAGAATTGTACCCGAAAATAGATGAATTTAGGCATATTTTCGTTGACTCTAAAATTGACGTCATATGTGTTTCTGAAACATGGTTTCATGCTGACGTACCAAATGAAATTTATAAAGTAAAAGGGTTTGAGCTTCTTCGGTCTGATAGGGTCGGTCGCGTCGGAGGGGGAGCTGCATTGTATGTTCGGAATACTCTCAATTTTGAATTTGTATGCAAATCAAGCCAGGACTGTCCTCTCGAATACTATTTCATAAACATCAAATGTAGTCATGAGAAAATATTGATTGGTGTAGTCTACAGACCAAATAACTCCATCTCTTTTGCTCCACTCTTTACCACCCTTGAGGAGAAAGGCTACATTGTCACTAACATCATTATATGCGGCGACTTTAATTGTAATCTGTTAGATACATCCGGCTCCATAGGCTTTTTGGAACAAATGAAATCGCTTGATCTAAACCCAGTTAACACGTCTACCCCTACCCATTTTACGACCACTGCTTCAACTCTGATCGATTCAATTTTTGTATCCGATATGGGTAAAGTCCTGTTATATAGCCAACTCTCAGCACCTGCATTCTCTAAACATGACTTGATATATATAACTTACCAAGCTAAAAATGACTTTGTTGAATCTAAAGTCATGTTTAGAGACTTCCATAACTTAAATTATGCTCAATTGCAAGCTGATACTATAGGCACAAGTTGGGAGCGTATTTATCGGATGCCCCTTGTCAATGATCAAACTAACTTTCTGCAGGAAAAAATTGCTTTCCTCTTTAACAAACATGTGCCGTTAAAAACAAAACCTGATAGGCCCCCTCACCTTCAATGGTTTACCCCTAATATCCTACAGCTTATGAAAAAGCGTGATGATGCCTATAAAAGCTGGAAAAAATACAGAATGCCTGAGTTCTTAAATATATATCGCAAATTACGTAATGAAGCGGTTTCTAAAATAAGAAACGCCAAGCGTGTCTTCTACTATCGGAAGTTCGGTAGCTGCTCCTCAGGCAGAGAGGTTTGGAAACATATCCGTGAACTTGGGTTAGGAAAACAAAGGCCTAAAACTCCCGATGATATAGACTGCAACCACCTTAACTCAACTTTTTTAATGTCAAGTGATCCACCCTCAATAAGCTTAACTACTTTCGACCAGCCACCGGATGATTGTAGAGAATCATACTTTGAATTCTACAGATTACGCGAGGAAGACGTTGCAGAAGCGGTACTATCGATCAAATCAAATGCTATGGGGATCGATGAAATTCATCCAAAATTTGTTAAGCTTCTGCTTCCATATTTACTGCCTTTTATAACACATATCTTCAACTCAATTTTAACGACGTCAGTCTTTCCCACTCATTGGAAAGACGCTAAAATTATTCCTATTCCAAAGAAATCGAATGGAAATGCAGTGGAATTCAGACCTATCTCAATTCTGCCATTCCTTTCAAAAGTTTTTGAGAAATGTATTTTCAAACAGATTCAAATCTATCTACAGTGTAAAGAACTGCTTTGTGAGAATCAATCTGGCTTCCGTCAAAAACGAAGTTGCAAGACTGCGTTATTATTGGTAATTGACGAAATTAGGAAAGCTATTGATGACAACCATGCTACAATACTAACGTTACTTGACTTTTCGAAAGCATTCGACACCGTTAATCACACTATACTTTGCTTAAAGCTCAGAAAAGAGTTTAAATTTTCATTGCCCTCTACAAAACTTATATTTTCTTACTTAGAAGGAAGACGACAACAGGTTGCAGCGGGAAACCGATGTTCATGCTATTTGCCTATAAAGAGGGGAGTACCGCAAGGCTCCATTCTTGGACCATTGCTTTTTTCACTCTACGTAAATGAACTGCCAAAGGTTGTCGTGCATTGTGCAATTCATATGTTCGCCGATGATGCCCAGATCCACTTAAGTTCTCCCATGAATTTGGTTCACGAAGCCACTGCGCAGATGAATGAAGATCTCCAGCGTATACTTGGTTGGTCAGCTAAGAACGAACTGCGTCTTAATGCCCAGAAAACAAAAGCACTTGTGATCCATAAAAGAAAACTGGACCTTACTCACTTTCCACCAATCCAACTAGCCCAAAGTCCAATAGAGTACGTCTACTGCGCCAACAACCTGGGCCTGATATTTAACCGGACCCTTACTTGGTCTACCCACATAAACGCCACTATAGGTAAGATATATGGTGGATTACGTGCTCTCTGGACTGCACATCGCTTTGTTCCTACACGGACAAATCTCTTGTTAGCGAAAACCCTCCTAATACCGATTCTGCTATATTGTTCTGAAATCTTTTGCTGCCCCGACTACGACTCCAGACGAAAGCTCAATGTCGTATATAATAATATTGTCCGATTTGTATTTCACCTAAAACGATATGACCATATTTCCTTTTACTCAAAGCAAATCAGCGGATGTACATTTGATAATGTGCTCAAATACAGAACGCTAAGTCTCTTGCATGGCATAATTCAAATTCAGCATACCTATTCAATAGGCTACGCTTCCTTCAGTTAGGTAGATCATGTATGCTTTTTCAAACGAGCTATGCCTGCTTGACGTCTGAACGCCAATTCTTCGTAAACTCCGTACGGCTGTGGAATTCTTTGCCCATAAATATTAGGAAAATTAGAAGCATAAAACAATTTAAAACCTCTCTCTTAAAATTCCTGGCCAATGAAACTAATTAGATTTAGAATTTTAAACGCTTAAAATGTTCAATTTGATTGTAAAGCCAATTGTTCTTTTCTATCCTTTTCTCTCTTTTACTTTATCTTACTTACCTTATTTTACTTTATTTTGTTATCACTTCCTGAATTCTTATTGTTATATATACTTGCACATACTTGTATCTGATATTTGAAAAATTTAAGGCTTCCACATTTAAAAGATTCCATTATCTTACCGTGTAAGCAATACTTACTTAGTAATAATAAATAAATAAATAAATAATTCTAAAGTCGAAAACATGTTAGTCGAGAGGTTTCCTTCTATGTATTCAAGATGGTAGTCAACAAATTACTGAGACTTCTGGACGAAAAAGTCTATAAATGTTCATTTACCCACTTTACTATATATTGCACACTTAGATACTCTATTAGACCTTATGCAAAAACCTGGCCTTCTTGGCCAAACAAGAACTACTTAAGGTAATAGGTGCAGTTTCTGCAAACACAGATCGTCCAAATCTTCAATATCAGTATTAGCTCATCCACTGATTAATCCCACTGTATTAACTAAACAGCCATTGAAGCGGTCTTTTCTTTGATATTTTTTTAACACTATTGCTTCTAGTTGACTATACAGTCTGGGATCAACATGAGCCTTTTGAGTCTCTTCTCCTCCCTTCAGTTACACACTTCAAGTTGGTTGAAGACCGCTACCCCTTGTGCGTAAGATCTAAGACAAGGCTTTCTCAATTGCATTGTCCCTGGGGCTGAAGTTCATCTTAAGCGACTAATGTGAACTTTTGTGACCAAGTTCGCGGTTAAGTCTTTTCCTCCAAACCTCGTCACTGCAATCGGGACCAATAATCACTCGAAGAGTTTTATGTTGAAAACAGCCAAGGATATCTTCATCCACATTCGATAAAGTCTATGCTTCTGCACCATAAGAAGGACTGGGATGATGTGGGTCTTATGTATAGTCTCCTTAGTATTCCCCGACAAAGTCTTATTACTCATTTGCTTTATTAGGCCGAAAAAGCAGAGTCTGGCGAAAGTAACTCGTCGCTTGGTTTCTGATGAGATGTCATTATCAGATTTAATAGAGGAGCTGGAGTATAAAAAGTTTCTGACTACCTCAAGGCTGTTGTGACATTCTGCCCGATTTTTCGATGTTGTGTTGTTCCTGCTCTTGTTGACAGCATAAACTAAAAGCTTTTCCCTCATTTATGATTATTTTTACCGCTTTTGTACCAATACTTTCGAACGCACCAGCGACAGCTCGCTGAGTACTGCCAGTTATGTCAATGTCTTTAGCGAATGCAAGTAAAAAAAATTGCATAGAAGACTTTAAGGAAGTTTCGCACAATTTTCTCAAGTATGATGTTGGAAAAGTTACATGACAGCCCATCATCCTATCTGAAGTCTTTTTAACATCAAATGTTTCGGAGAGATTATGTCCGACCCTTACAGAGCAGCGAGCGTTCTCTCTCGTCATTCCTCACAATATATATGGTATATACATACCATTTGCTAGTTATTATTATTATTTTTTTTTTTTTTTAAAGAACTTAACACAAGTTGAATACACTTATAATGTCTCAGAATGTGTTAAGTTTTTTGGAAAATAAGTCCATAATTTCTAGTCAACTACGAGTCCGCAAAAATGTGGACCATAGGACATAATCAATGAAAATTAACGTAAATTGACAGTACTGCGAGATCCGGTCCTGTTTTTGAAAAAAAAAATAGGAACCGATGCCACCAGGGAGAAGAACACATCAACCAAGTCATTTTGAGAGTATCTTCTATATTTGGCTCACTTCAAAATTTCACAATTTGGATTTTCACCGACCCATTGAGATAAAAGTCATTACATCGGATTTTTCGACGCTATTAAGGGTCGACTTCAAGCTGAGGTAGAACCGAGGCCGAGACTTTTTAGCAATATTTTTTCTCAGGATAGATGCCAACCTGCCAAATAGAAAATTCCGGATATACCGCCACAAATCTTTTTGCCGATATTTTCAGTCAAGCTTTTACTAGTCAAATCCGTGAACCTGACTATCCTTACTTAAACAACTGTTCGCAAACAACGTTGGAATCAGTATACGTACACGGTGGCGCAAAATTAATCACCCTGTCGGAAGATGGTATACTTTTTGCAAATGGCGTCGTACGTCGATCACGCAAGAGCGTGGAATAATTGTGTTGATGTTTATGACCAATAACCGGTGAGCGACGAGGCGCATTTCCACTTAAGCGGTTACGTCAATAAGCAAAATCTTCGTTTCTGAGGCACTGTAAATCTGCGTGTGATGCATGAAGAGCCATTACATCCACTTAAAGCCACTGTGTGGGGCGGCGTTCACGCGGAAGGAGTGATTGGGCCGTAATTTTTTGAGGACGCCATCGGCAATACGGTCACTGTTACGTGCGAACGCTACAGGGCCATGATAAACGAATGCTTACTGCCGGAATTGGATGAGCGGGGCTTGGTGAACATGTGTTTTCAACAAGACGGTGCAACCGCACACACAGCCGCAATGGATATTTTGAAGGAAGCGTTTCCTGGTCGCGTAATCTCCCATTTTGGCAATTTGACATGCCCGGCAAGATCGCCCGGCCGCGGTTTTATGTGAACAAGCCTCAGACAATCGCAGCCCTTAAAGAGAATATTCGACAGGAATGCGAACAGTTATCCCTGGAAATCTTGCGGAAAGTCATGGAAAATGCGATATAAGATTTCCATCACTTAAAATCTTTTTTTTTTATTTAGTAAAAAAGTAATTCAAAAACAAAATTGGATGATTAACTTTGTGCCACCTTGCATATAACGTTGAGAAAAGTAAGAAAAAAATGTAAGATCTCAAGGACGACTCCAGTGGCACCGATGGGTTGACCGCCATAATTCTAAACAAATGTGCAGTTTATTTATCTGAAACTCTCACTGCTCTCTTCCAGCTTTTAATATCCCTGGGAGTTTTTCCCATAATCTGGAAGAATTCCTACATGCTTTCCATTCATAAAAAAATCCGTAAAGAGGAAATTTCCAACTGTCAACCCATTACTAAGCTCTCATGCATTCCTAAGCTGTTTGAGAGTATTATTTATGACTCTATGCGTTTTCATTGCAAGTCTACCTTTTCCCCAAATCAGCACGGATTTTTGAAGGTCGGTCTACAACCACTAACCTTACTGAATTCGTCTCAAGTACGTTGTGCGCACCAGAATGTGGGATTGAAGTCAAGGTGATCGCAACTGATTTCAGCTAAGTTTTATACAAAATCTCTCACAAAATTATTTTGATCAAACTACTAAAGGTCATGCTTTACTATGTGTATTAAATCCTACTTAGTAGATCGACAATATAGTGTTTTATTTACGTCCTGGATTTCTAACCTCGTTAAAGATTCTTCCAGATTACCTCAAGGTAGCCATCTTGGTCGTGTACTATTTATACTAACAATCAATGATGTTGATTGTATCATTGAAAGCTCATATACCATATATCTGTCTACGGCGATGATATTTCTCAACCTAATCTGATTGTCTTTGTGATGTCTCGAGTAAAACGCTTAGGTATAATTCAGTTATGGTTTATTGAATAGTAAGTAAGATTGGGTTAGCATGCGATTCATGCAAAAGTGGAGAAACGACTGACATAAAGACATTATGATTAACTGCAAAATGTTAAAAGAAAACTGTTTTAGCTGAATAAGTGCAATTAGTCCCACTCATCACAGTCTTCTACTGCAGAAGGATATGAACAGATTTCCCACTTGGTGCAAAACGAATTTTCTTGAGCTCAATATTAGTAAGTGCCAAGCTATAACGTAAGCGCTTCCCAACTTCTCCTCGTACGTATTTAATTTTTAGTCAGCCTGTTCCTTTAGTAACTTAGTTGCGGTACGTATGTGTTATGTGTGATAGAGAACTTAATTCGTTCCCATATTGACAGAATTAAATGCTAAGTAAAGCAAACTTCGCACTTAGTTTTATCAAGTACTGGTCTAGGGAATTCTCAAAAGCCTATGTTAAGTCCTTTTTATAACTTTTGTTCGACCTCTTCAACGCAGGTTCCTCCGAATCGCTTTACGGGGACTCCCCAGGACTGATAACTTAAATTTACCACTGTACACAGATCGGCTGAAACTTGTAGACTTACAGCACCCCTCTGTACGCCAGAAAATTGCCAACATTCCCTTTGTTTGTCCACCAGATACTAGCTATACTCTAAAATATCGTAATTCGTTCCTAAGCCGCACAACTCGCTATGGAATGCCCTGCCTTGCTCTTTATTCCCTCGTCATTCTAACCTTGAAACATTGAAAACCAGCGTTCACCGGTACCTCTCTTTCCATCCTCCCTGATTTTCCTTCGCCCGCGCTGTGTACAAACATTTTAAGGGTACATAAATCCCTTGAACGCGAGCAAATTATAAAAAAAAGCTGGTAGCATAGAGAGTCCCTTTTTACTTCGACTTCTATCTTTTAACACTAACCCACGTAATCTAAGGTCGTTACTGAACAAATTATGAATTACTAGAACCGATATCTAGGGAAATTAACAGTCACCCCGATTCTGCTATACGTGCGGATCAAACGTTCCCTTCACCTAATCGATTCACTTTCACTTCGAATCGGTATTCTGCTATAAGGCGCGTGAACTGTCTTACCGTTTTTTATTTCAAAGTTTCGAAGATTTAAACGTCACCCGTTTGGAAATTTAAGTGTCATTTCAACTGTGTAATTTGTGTGGAAAGAAAAAACAAATATGGATAGTGCAGCACTTTATTTCAATTTTGACTCGGAAACAGGAGATTCTAGTGAAGTGAATCATTTTTATGAGGACATTCGATTCGTGCGTATAGTGGAATACCGACCTGTGTTACCGACAAGTGAGTGTTTCACTTCGAACGGATAGCAGGATCGGAAAACTCGTATTTGACATAAGCATTCATCCAGGGGTATAGCAGAATAGGGCTGTTACAGTTTTGTTTTTTTAGGTCAAAAAAAGGTCTAAAGATTTCAACACCTAGATTGATAACCATCGTTAAAGTGAAAATCGGTAGGATAGCGATCGATTCAATGAAGATCAACATGAAATAGATGCAATGAAGTAGGCAAGATAATGGTCGTTGTGATTAGAGCTGGCAAAGGTGAAGATCGATATTATCAAGGTCGATTCGATGAAGACCAGAATGATAAAGATCAGTAGGTGGTAAAGATCACGATCGGTCAGCAAATCAACGATTGCTTAAAAAGATAAGGTTCAACAAATTGAGACTAGTATACGAATACATACTCGTACTTATCTTACTTGATTTTCAAAAAAATTAATGTCTTTCGGGCGAGGTTACGATTCGAACACCGAACCTTCCGATTTAGAAGCCAGTCCACTACCACTTGAGCTACGTCCAAACGCCCCGGTACAAATACTAAAAACCTGAATCCATTGTCGGATGTGGTGTTATGCAGGCTATGTTTTCCAATAACCCGGCTGCCTTCTCCAGCCTTGCGTTAAGTTCTCCTAAAACAATTTTGTTGTTATTAATGATCCACTGAGAATAATATGCTCGGTCAAATAGGTCCTTTGATGCTATCATTGTTATACTTTGTGAGGGCATGGAAGCAAATCAGGCTTCCTTTCCTGAAAACTTAACACGTGCTCAGGCATTTTAAGTGTAATAACACCCACTTGAGTGTTAAGATCTTACAAAAAAAGGCTTATATTACCGAATCTAGCCTTAATGAGAATTGTTGTGAGGTAGAAGCCTTCATGGCAAAAGCTTAAGACTTTTTCCTGAGCCTCCCTCGAATAACAAATCCAAATAAATATTGTCTTCCTTCTTTGTAGAAGTCGCAATAGAAGATGTCGCTTTTCTTTCCACTTTAAGCCCGGCCCATTGCATCACACATCTTGGATTGCGGTAATATCTTATTATGTTAGTCTAGGGACTCAGCGAGATGTTCGGCAGCACGTTGGCTGCTAAGGGACTTGCCATTAAGTGCCTAGATAAGATGTAATTAATACGTTTGCTTTTATCCGAGGCTGTTGGTAGTCTCTTATGTAACTGCTTTATTATTTTTATTTTTATTTTTGAAACAGTAGGAAGTTACCCCCACAAGCAACCCCCGATGTGGAGAACTCCTTAATAAAACCCCTGAGTCCAGCTAAACAGTCTGATGCCAGTACCCTCGCTGAGTTCATGAGAGCCGCCGTGCAGCTGGCCTATTCAGGTTTCAGCTGCGCGCCGCTACCTCTACTCCAGGGTCCCACATAACCATGGAGCTCACTTTTCAAATAGCTTAAACTGACTAGAGTCATAGATGCCGCCATTGATCGGTATATGGTATTCTTTTGCCTCTCGCATCAGCCTTCACGTCCCGCAATGGCCCATTTAGGCAAACGTGCTTTCATAATTAAATTTTTGGGTGGGTCTATAATGCAAAATTTATAAATTCACTGGATTAACAAATGTCTGGAGCTCTGGTAATCGAAAGAATTATTTAATTTGGATCAAAAGTTTTGCTTACAGAGGCAGTCAAAGTTGAGTAATTTTTAGGGTCACCTAAAAAATCACCTTTTTCGTTTTGTGTGACGTTTATTTGTAAAGTCAAAAATGATCGTAGTTTTTCTACTACAATTTGATTTAATTTTTTTTGAAACACAATTTCAATCAAACTTTTTGGATTTAGGGTGAGTTTTTAAAGTTTTAAAGGTTCGAGAGGGTCCTACCTAAACTCAACCAAAAATTGTTTCTAATATACATATTTGTAAATATATACTTAGAAACTCTACTATTAAAGCCAACGGTTGTATTAGAAAATATTAGCTAAGAAGTAAAAATGGACATTTCATGCAGCAATTTATTTGAAGTTTTTGTCAACGTCTTGAATGAAAACGAATTTCATGTCCGATGAATATTTGTTAAGCGGAAAGGTGTCCAAAATTGAAGAAAAATTATCATCAATATATACGCATCTTCAATCACAATGAGTCGCAGCCTATTTGTAGACCGAGAATGAATTTCAAAAGAACAAGGAATGGTTAGAAAATTGTCTTCAGGTCGGTCCTGAAAGAACAGAGGACACGTGTGATCTACAAGTACACCAAAGTTATCAAGAGGAAGGTCAAGGAAATCAATAACTGAGTGCTCGACCTTCATAAACAAACAAAAACTAATAAATGCTACCGAAAACATAACCAATGAAGATCTTCTAATGCATTAGCAATAAAGTCCAATAAGGATCAAGAAAAGATGAAAGCTGATGTAACCTAGGCTGTCTCTGCCGCGAGTCAACACATTAAAAGAAAATATTAAAAGAATAATATCAAGTATCAATAGTGAGGATGCATTGACTGTGTTTATGGATTTGGGTCTATCAAAAGGAAAATATAAGAGTTTGAGAAGTTTTCTGAGAAAACAAAACGTAGATGTTCTTTCATCTTACAGTTGCCAAAAAAGAGGCAGGTGGTGCATCCGATTCCCAAAAGGGATAAAGATACATCCAATCCGGCGAATAGTCTCCTTCCCAATATCAGCAAGGTATTCGAAAAAGTGATCAATAGAGTCCTGACTAAGTGGGTCGAGGACAAAAATATAGTTCCGGATAATCAATTCGGTTTTAAGGCATGATATCTCACATGCCGCGTCCAAACTGGTATCTGATATCCAGTGGCACAAAAGCAAGAAACAATGCACGGGTGCCTGCCTGATTGACTTGGAGAAGGCGCTCGACACCGTATGGTTAGAGAAACTACATATTCTTCAAATTGAACAGGCTGGGTATAAGTAAATCACTGCTTTAGATTTTTTTTGTATGCTCACCAGTAGACAATTCATAGTGAAGAATGGCAATGTGACTTGTGCTATAGTATTTGATATTAGAAATGGTCTGCAACAAAGCGTGGTTAATTCGCCTTATGCGTACGCATACGACTTGATCGCGTACAGATCAGGTCCAAGGATCGAGGTCAGAAATACGCTCTTGCAATGTGAAAATGCGATATTGCGATGACAGTTGAAGATTAACTTTCAGAAGTCGGAAACCATTCTTTTTAGGACGCCTTTATCTGAGGTCTCTACGGATACCAGAAAGAATTGGCGAAAGTTTTCGATCGTGGGACAACACGGACAATCGCTTGCTTGTCGATATGTAGTCAGGTACCTTGGGTGTTTTTGCCCTTACAAAGAGACTGTTTTTTACCACCCAATTCGATGCGTGGGTAAAGGTAATCTGCTACATGGCCCCTATCAGGAGTATGCTTGTATTTGGTTGTCCCGTGTGGTTCAATGTACGAGCAAGCTTAATGGAAAAGATTCGGGTGTTTGAGAGGGCTTGCCTTAGGGCTTGTCTTCGCTTGTACAGAACATCAGAGTCGGAGTACAAGAAATTTTATCCTAATGAGGTCCTTTACAACAGGGCGAACCTAATACGAGTGGACAACTTCGTAATTAAGCTGACTCGAAGGCACATTGCAAGAGCAATGACCTCGACGAATTACCTAATATCTGGGGCTTACTACCCCAATTACCTTTACCACGAGAATGTGCGCTCTGGCGGCTTCGTTCCACCGGAAGCATTCCTCTACCTAGATCAGATAGGGTTGATCCAGGATAGATCAGCGGTGCCGTTAATCTTCCATGTCGCTCGGACAGCTGGGGACAGGCGACTCAACTACAGCAAAGACGTCGCACACGGCAGTGTGGATCGCCTCAGGTTCAGTAGAGCGGCGGGGAATCGCGATAAGAGGGATGTCGTTCGGCAGCACCAGCATTTCTGGTGGTTGAATGACGGAGAAGATGTTTCGTCGTCGTTTCCGTCAATTACGGAACAGCCTCACTAATGAGGCAGAGCTGACCAATCTATTTGCTCAGTAAATAGCGATGGCCAGCTTACATAGGTTTAGGTTGGCATTTAAGAAACATATACATATATCAGTGTATACAAAGGTGTATACTGATATATGTATATGATTGTGTATAACGTCTATGTGTGTTTATGTGTGTATTGTACATTTAGTTTAGGTAGGCTAAGGTTTATTTTAAGTTAGATACTAAGTTTTTATTAAAAAAAAAAAAGTCCATATGCTAAGTTTTTCTTAACAAATATTTTTTCTTAGCCTTAAGTATTCAAAATAAATAGTTCTAAGTAAAATGTAAATAAAGTCGAAAGACATAGTCATAAGAATTTAGAGTAGCTTAGAGCGCCTGTGTGGGGCCAATAAGTTAGTATAAGATTGTTAAGTAATTTTAAGCTAGCATTTAAGCATTTTTTGTTAGTATTTAAGAGTTAGTGATTAAGGAAATAAAATGCATTGAAAACTGAAAACTGAAACTGGGTTCGTCAATAAGCAAAATATGCGTTATTGGTCGGGTGAAAATCCACATGTGCTTCATGAATCACCACTTCATCCACAAAAATAACTGTTTGGTGCCATTTGCATGCCGGCGGCGTTGTTGGGCCATATTTCTTCGTCGACGACAACGATCGTCACGTTACTGTGAATGGTCAGCTTTATCGCGCCATGATCACCGATTAGTTTTTGCCCGAATTAAAGATATGGACTTGGACGACATGTGGTTCCAACAGGATGATGCCACACAGCACACGCTACAATCGATTTATTGAAGAGTAAGTATGGTGAGCGTGTTATCTCAAGAAATGGGCCGCCTCGTTCGTGCGATTTAACGCCGCTCGACTATTTTCTGTGGGGCTACGTTAAGTCATTGGTTTATGCCAACACGCCGACGACGTTGGAAGAGCTCAGAGCCAACATTGAAAGCGAAATAGCCGTTGTTTCGGCCGAAATGTGTGGCCGAGTCGTTGAAAATTGGGTCCAACGAATCGACCGCTGCAAACGTGTCCGCGGTGGCCATATAACCGAAGACGAGTTCCATTCATAAACGTTTTGATTGTACTTCAAGCCAATAATAAAGTTTTTGAAATATCTCAAATGGTTTGCGTTTTATTTAAAAAAAAAGTTGTCAAGTCCTTATTGGAAAACCCGATACAACACACTTCAGCTGATCGGTAGCAGTTGTCAGGCAATCCTGAACATCATTGGGCAGATTGACATTTGCGATTTGTTTCGCTGAATACAAGTAAGTCTGCACATCGAGAAAAAACTGCTGGGACTTGACCTCAGCTGCATCTTGACATGCATCAAATTTCTCGTGCGCTTGCTTTTTAGTAAACAATCCTGGTTCATACTATTGAATGCATTGTTTATGAACTGGGTCCATAGATTGCAAGAGTGTGAGTTTTACATTGGTAAGGCGTATTTCTTCCAGCACCTTCTTGTTTAAATCCAAGATTAAGGCAAGCATATCCCTATAGCTGCATTAATGAAGGCAGTCGTTTGAGTGAGTCGATGTGAGTGTTTTTTGTGAAAATGGAAAAAATTGAGTATCGAGCTGTTATTAAATTCTTGTTTTTGAAAGGCAATACGCCTACGCAAATCAAAAATGAGTTGGACTCTCTGTATGGGGACTCTGCACCATCATTTACCACAGTGATATTTTGGGCAGCTGAATTTAAACGAGCTTGGGAGATGATGAACGTTCGGGACGCCCAAAAACTGCAACCACTGACGATAACATTGCTAAAATTCACTAAATGGTAGAGATTATGAAAATGTCCAAAGAACGTCTTTGAATTATATTAAATCATTATATTATATTACGCACGAGAAAGCTGTCCGCGCGTTGGGTGCCGCGTTTGCTTACGTTAGACCAAAAACGTGTTTGAATGAACATTTCCAAGGCTCTGTTGGCGCAGTTTAGGCGCAATAAATCTGAGTTTTGGCGCCGATTAATTACTGTAGATGAAATTTGGATACACCATTATACGCCCGAAACAAAAATTCAGTCAAAACAGAGGAATGCAAAGGGCGAGCCGGCTCCAAAAAAAACGAAAACTGTTTTTTCGCCTGTTAATGTGATGGCGACTGGTTTTTGGGATAGTAAAAGAGTTATCTGCCAAGCTGAAGGCAGAAATTGCGGAAAAACGGCCGCATTTGCAGAAAAAGAAAATCCTGTTTCACTAAGATAACGCACCGTTTCACACCTCAGCGGTTGCCATGGCGAAAATCCATAAATTACCGTTTGAACTGCTTGACCATCCACCTTATTCACCAGATCTAGCCCCAAGCGATTTCTTTTTGTTCCCTCATCTAAAACCTGCGCTCGGAGGACAGAGAATTTCGTCAAATGAGGAGGCAATCACCTTCGTGAACAATTATTTTGCAGAGAAAAACACCAAGTACTATTTGGACGGGTTAGAGAGATGGGAGCATCGCTGTAGAGGAGAGTTACAAGGAGACTATGTAGAAAAATAAAAAAAAAATGAGAAAAAATGTCTTGTATCATTGCTCGGGAGGAAACTTTTCAGACAACCCTCGTAGAAGTAGCTGAAGTTTGTAACGCATTTTGCGGAAACTCGAACGCAAATGATTGTATACACATTACTCATATCAAATCTTGTTAGGTCAAATCTTGTCGATTACCAGTCAACTTAACTTTTTCAATCTTATCTTTCTCTCGCGATCAGATTAAACAATTCATACATGTAGATACAATTTGAGCCTACGTAAAAAGTAGGAAGGGATTTTTGTGATTAAAATAATCATATTGTAAAATGTTTGTGTGGGTACAAATAATAGAACTTATTCTTTTCAATACAAATCCCTTTATTCAGTACAGTTACAATTCACTATTTAATTGTTTCTCTCAGTACAATCCAATTTCTCAACCGCTTATACTTTTCTTATCTTTTACTTAAACCACTAAATCACTTCTCCTAATTAACACTTCAGATTTCACTTTAGAACTGATCTGCATACCTTGGGGATGCTGGTATTTATACTCGAATGACATACTTCGAGAACAATCCTCGCCATCCAGCGTCCCATACAATTTCCAATTTGCTAGAAAATTCGATTAGACTCTCCAGTCGAGACTTTGTTATTCCAGTATCGAAATCTTCTGGTCTTCGAGTATCGACATTTTCTGCTCACATTTAAGTGGTTATCACATTGCTCCCTCCCTACAGTTGTTCGTCCCGAACAACTTCGTCATTCAGCATCCCGTTGAAATGACACATTCTATCCAAATGGACCACTTTCAATTTTCCTCGATCCCCACGCTGGATCCGGTAGACAACGTCATTAATGCGGGTTATCACCTTGTATGGACCTTCCCAGTCCTGTTGCAATTTTGGTGATTTGCCTTTCTTACGCTGAGGATTATACAGCCAAACCAGATCTCCTTCGTTGAAACCGGAAGATTTCGCCTTGATATCGTACCTAGTTTTCATGCGGCTGCTTGCTAGCTTCATCTTTTCTCTGGTGTCTTCATGCAATTTACGAATCCTGCTGCGTAAGTCATTCACGTACTCGTTCACCTCTTTGGGCTCCGTCGGTGGGGATCCGAATTTTCCTTCACTTGGCAACCGATTTGTTTGACCAAATAAGATCTCGCTATGGACCGCGTTTCGGTAGGCCATTAAGAAGAGGGGTATGTGTCGATCCCAATCCCGCTGGCAGTTGCTGACAACCTTAGATAGATGCTCATTCAAGGTCCGATTGAATCGCTCGACCATTCCATCAGATTGAGGGTGTAGTGGCGTTGTCCTTGTCTTTCTTATTCCCAAATATTGGCATATTTCCTGGAAGACTTTTGATTCAAAGTTTCGCCCTTGATCAGAGTGCAGCTCCATTGGGACCCCAAATCTGTTCACCCAGTTGTTGACTATCTGTTCGGCTACGGTCTTAGCCTCTTGATTTGGGACGGCAAACACTTCCGGCCACTTACTGAAGTAATCCATGACTACGAGGGTATATCGGTTTCCATTAAAGGTTTCGGGAAACGGCCCAGCGATGTCGATGGCTATTCGTTCGAAAGGTGCTCCGATATTGTATTGTTGCATTTGTCCATGTGGCTTTACTTTTGGACCCTTGGTAGCCGCACATCTTATGCACTTTTTACACCAATTCTCGACATCTTGTTTAGCGCTTAGCCAATAGAAACGTTCCCTTACCTTTTCCAACGTCTTGTTTATTCCCAAATGGCCTCCTGAGATTCCGTCATGTATTTCATGGAGTACTTGGTTGACTCTGGACCGTGGCACAATTAGCTGCATACGAGATGTTGTCCCATCTGCACTTTCCCAATTTCTCTTCAGCAATCCATCTTGCACAAAAAGCGAGTCCCACTGTGCCCAGTATGCCTTCAGAGTTTGGCTCCGATCTGATATCTGCTGCCAGCTTGGTCTTTCCTCGTGTTCTTTCCAGGCCAATATTGGTTCGGTGTCATTGTCTGCCTGTTGGGAGGAACGGATTTCGTCTATACTCCAACCCTCTATTGGCTCAGTCCTGATCATTTGGATAGTAGCCTGTTCTTTTGCTTCTTTACGATTGCAGTGTTCGCATTTTACTCCGCACGGTCGACGAGAGAGAGCATCAGCATTTGAGTGAAGTGTTCCCTTGCGGTGTTGCACTTCAAAGTCGTAGCCCTGCAACTGCTCGATCCATCTTGCAACTTGGCCTTCAGGGTTCTTAAATTGGAGTAGCCATTTCAGAGCTGCGTGGTAATTCGTAGCCAGAATTAAAGCCAGAAGCTCGCGCCGGGTTACACAGTAGTTCCGTTCAGGTCTGGAGAGTACTTTGCTGTAATATGCGACCACTTTCTCTTGACCGTCATCAACTTGGGAGATCACAGCTCCGACCCCAACATTGCTAGCGTCTGCGCCCACGATGAACATTTTTCCGGGCGTCGGGTAACCCAAGATGGGGGCATTGCACAGCTGTCGCTTCAGTTCTTGAAATGCTTTTTCGCATTCTCCAGACCACCTGAACTGTCGGCCTTTTTCTGTAAGTTGATGCAGGCTCTTTGCAATGCCAGCAAAATCCTTTACGAACCTTCTGTAATACGTGGCGAGTCCCAAGAAGCTTCTCAGTTGGTGTTTATCTTTTGGAGAAGGCCAACTTTTCACGGCTTCGATTTTGTCAGGATCCGTTCTTACTCCTTCCGCTGATACTTTTCTTATCTTTTACTTAAACCACTTAATCACTTCTCCTAATTAACACTTCAAATTTCACTTTAGAACTCATTTGCATACCTTGGGGATGCTGGTATTTATACTCGAATGACATACTTCGAGAACAATCCTCGCCATCCAGCGTCCCATACAATTTCCAATTTGCGATTTCACTCTCCAGTCGAGACTTTGTTATTCCAGTATCGAAATCTTCTGGTTTTCGAATATCGACATTTTCTGCTAGATGTCGCTGCTCACATTTAAGTGGTTATCACAATATTTTACCTTGTGATGTGCCACAAAATAACAAAAAATGCACCTAAAAAACATTGAAGAAATGTTCCGTTTACTTTAAATCACCACTGTTTTGTTCCGATTAGCTTTTATGTAAACACTCTATGATTACTTCAATCATGGACTTTTAGATATTTTTAACTCTTATTTCAATACGGCATACCTGTATTTGCATTTTCAAATGCAAAAATTATGGTAATAGCCATTACATTACAAACCGGGCTGAATTTTCGAGTAGCTTCCCAAAAATGGAAACTCAACAAATTTAAATTAATTGAAAGTAAATAAACAAAATAAATATCTACCAGATTAAAAGGTACACCGCAGTAGTCATACTTGCATAACTTTCTGTCTAGACACTTAACGGGCCGGACCATCTGTAGTTTACCGTCTGCTGAAAACGTGTTGAAATCATTTGCAGTTTATTGGCGATTTGCACCGAAACGGTTGAGTCACAGCAGCAAGTTCAGTGCGTTATTTCAGAAATTTGGTGTATAAATCAAGAAAATATTTGTGTGTAAAAGACAGAAGGTAAATAATAATACTAAATCATAAATGGTAGTTATCGTAGACTGTTTCAGATATGGCAGACAACAGACTACTGTTTTCTAGAAATTATCGCAGGATGACCGTTGAGGAGAGAGAAACACACTTGCGTCAAGTGCTTGAAAATATTGTAGATAATGCAGACTTGGAAAAGTCGGATCATGGAGATGTCGCAAAATCTGAAGATAATGGTGGAGCTGCCCATGATAATAAGATTGATTCCGACGCTGAACAGGAAAACATTCATCCAGAGCTGCAGTCTGACGAAGACGAAGAGGTAGACACTAGTGAGTGGAAAAGAGAAGAACCTAGCCCTCGTCGGTTTTTCTCGCATAATTTTATAAGGCAAAATAGAGGTCCACATTCATCGATTTGAAATTTGACATTGCTGTAAGCTTTCAAATGTATTTTTTACCAACGAAATGTGTGACATTACTACAAGGTCTTCCAATATGGACTTCCGAACTTTGACAGTTGATAGTGGCCATATTGTTGAAGATACATCTGTCAAATTGGCTGTATTTATTCAGTCTGTTTTGCCAAATCACCATGGACGGACATAGAGTTCAAGAAATAAAATTGTTTTATCAAAATGTGTGTTCTGTACAGGCAACGTTACACGCGCTTCGTCCATTTTACAGTCGCCACAATCGTCCTACAGGGATGACTATTCGCAGTGTGGTGGATAAATTTGAATCCACTGGTTCAGCAGACGATAAACCAACACCCGTATGTCGACCAAAACGCAAGATCTGCCGAAAACGTTGCCACTGTCCGTGAGAGGGTGCAGGAGAATCCGAGGCAGTCGATTTCGCGTCCATCACAAGAACTCGGCCTTTCGCAGACCATAACTTGGCGAATTTTGTGCCGTGACTTGGGCCTGAACCCGCACAAAATTCAGCTGACCCAAGAGCTGAAGGTAAACGACCGTAGACAACAACGTGTGTTCGCGAAATGGGCTCTGGAGCAGTTGGAAACTGACCCTAATTTTCATCGAAAAATCATCTTCAGCGATGAGGCCCATATCTGGATGAATGGGTACGTCAACAAACAAAATTGTCGAATTTGGGACGATACCAATTCACATGAGATCCAAGAGCGTCCAATGCATTCCGAAAAAGTCACTGCTGTGGATTTTGGGCTGGCGGCGTCATCGGTTCATATTTCTTTGAGAACGACATTGCCCAGGCCATCACTGTCAACGGCGAGCGCTAAATGTCGATGATTGCCAACTTCTTTTGGCCTGAATTGGATGATATGGACACTAACGCCATGTGATTTTAACAGGATGGCGCTACGTGCCACACAGCTCACGCCACATTCGAGGGCATGGTCATCTCACGTGGAGAGGATGTGAACTGGCCACCGAGATCGTGCGATTTTACACCGTTAGACTTTTTCCTGTGGGGTATTCTGCGGTCGCAGCTCTGTGCGAATAAGCCGCAAACCACAGCGGCCCTCAGAGCCAACATTACCCATGGCATCGGTCAAATTCAGCCTGATTTATGCGCCAGAGTCATGGAAAATTATACATTTCGGATGTGCGCCACCCAAAGAAGCCGCAGCGGACATTTGAACGAGGTTATATTCCATATATAATGGCATCGATAGGCCTTTCAAGCGAATAAAAAATTTCGATGATATCTCACATACACTGATAAGCGCAGGTGTATCCCGATCAAATTACGAGCATACCAAAGAACTCTGGCAAAACTTTTCAAATCCCTTATACAAGTCAAGTATGAGTCTATGCAGATTCTGCAGCATCTCCCAATATATACCATTTGACAATGTTTTTTTTTTTTTTTTTTTTTTTTTATAATTTACGCGAGCCTAAGGGTTTAGATACCCTTTTACTGTTGCCAAGGCTCGGGCGGAAAGATAGAAGGAGGAGAAAGGAAAATTGTTTTTGTAGTGGTTTGAAACTCAGGTGTGTTTGGTTTCTATGTTTGCTCTCCAGGGGTGGGAGTCCGAATAGGACGGAGAGATTTTCTTCACTCAGAGTGATTCGAGGTATATCACAGTATTTTTCTTTTCTTTGCTTGAAACTCTACAGCAGCCAAATCTACGTGTCAGGTGTTATGCCTTCACACGCAGAATTTTTCTGTCTGAGTTCCAATTACACAATGAAAAACTGACTTGCCATGGGCAGGATTCGAACCTGGACCCTCCGAGTGAGAAGTGTTTGCTACTACAACTACACCACGGCCACCCCCGTGGCCACTCGTGAAGTGCATATGATAAATAATAAGGCGGCACCAATAACAGACTTAATTCAAATGCTTAACGGAAATTTGCGTAAATATTTTATTCCATATGAGGCACTTACCGTCGACGAGCAACTCTTTCCTTTCCGTTGTAGGACTACATTTATGCAATATATGAGTATACCGTCGAAATCGGCTAAGTATGGTATTAAAATCTAGGGCAATACGATGCAAATCTGCATATCCACTACAAGGCGATATCTACACAGGCAAAGAACCAGATCAGTCTCGAGCGAAAAACCAAGGAGAACAGTTAGTGCAATCCTATAAAAACACTATCTTTCTCGCAATCCAAGGGCAAATGGCTCAGCTGCAAAAGCAGGTGCAAGAACAGGCCAAGCGGGTGGACCAGATCTACGCGCTGCTGCCGGGCCTAACGCAACACATGTCGTAATGGGTACGCACATGGTGGAGCAAACTTTGAAGGTCCTTGCGGTGAATGTTAATTCACTGATTAGGATCGAACGAAGAGTCGCGATGTTTAAATTGCTACAAGACCAAACTCCTGATGTGCTTTTCGCTAGCGAAACCAAGCTAACCGATAATCACAAACTGGAGTACAATAATTATATTGTTAGAAGAAGAAATCGGCCCAGATCCAAACGTGGAGGCGGTGTCGCGATCTTCATTAAAGAAGGTATAAAATTTCACGAGTGTACAAGGGAGTGTTGCGCAGGTTCCGGGTGCTGGAAGCAGTCGTCGTATACATCCCGCTCCGCAGTGGAAAGCGGCTGTACTTGGCCTCTGTTTATGCACCTGAGACTTCACAATCCACCCTATTCATTACAGAGCTCGACACGCTTTTTCGACATCTGAGGCTGGAATCGGGGGAGAATTATTTTATAATCGGCGGGGATTTCAACGCTAGACACAGAGATTGGGGAAATAATTTTCCAAATACTAGAGGGAACCTGCTACTCGATTGGTGGGGTCAGCACGATGTCATGTACAGACTCGGTCTAAAAGCGACGGATAGACGGATAATCCGTCGTTTCCCAGAGGCGGGTCTTATTTGGATCTACTGCTGTACGACGAACGCATACGACTGACAGGTACGAATTTACAAACACTAAACTGTCTGCGCCGTGTATGACAGTGACCATTGTGGTTTTAGCACCGAAATTACAGTTTCCAACGAAATTGCGGAATTGGAGAAGTTTGTCCAAAGATATTCTTACAACTACAGTAAGACTCGATGGACGCGCTTCTCCGCAACCTTGAACAGAGCGCTCTCCTCGAACACGCTCCACCCACCGTCCAATAGGAATTTGTCAAACGAGGAGATCGACAATTACCTAAAACAGATGGACGAGACAATTAAACAAACTATGGACACTACAATACCGTGGTATCGACGTACAACTAACGAAGACCTGTTCCGCAATCCTACTATTGACGCACTGCACCGACAGAAAAGTAGACTTCTGACAAGACTTAAAAACTTGTACAGACAGTTAACTGACAGACAAGATCCGGAGATTAGGACGCTGAAGTCGTCGATTAAAAATGTGCAAAAGTTAATAAAAGAAAATTACAGAATTGCTGTAAGCTCATATTGGAACAACAAGGTTCGGGCTGTAAACACCAGCAACCCGAACATGTTTCCGCAAATCAATAAACTATTTCGGAGAAAAAAACAAAACGACCTTCAGTGTCTTAAAATAGCCCGGACAACAGAAAACGAACGGTTACTGACAATAGCAGGTATTGATCCAAATGAAGCCGCTGACGATGACGACTTCTTTGTGATCGAGGATCCGCAGGAGAAGGTTGAGACCATAGGGGCGACTTTCCAGGAAGTATACAAGGCCATTGATACCATTGGCCCTAATTGCGACCTGGACCGTCGCGTCTTGGTGCACGACTTCTGCATTCGAAATGAAATAGGGAACTGGCGATCCGAGGGCTCTGCTTTCACCCGGTTTAGCGACGAAAATATGGCAAATAACGTCATTGCCAGTGAAGGTGACGATCTTCGACACAATCAGGGCTAAGAAGTCAGTGGGGACCGATGGTATTCCAAACATCGTGCTTCGACATCTTCCTCTAGAAGCGGTGGACATTTACACCACCCTGTTTAATAATGCAATGAATAATGCACATTATCCAGCGCATTGGAAAACGGCGGTGGTTCAACCTATCCCCAAAAAGGGGAAGGATATATCCAATCCGGCGAATCTCCGGTCGATAAGTCTCCTTCCGAATATCAGTAAGGTTTTTGAAAAGGTAATCAATAAAGCTCTGTCCAGGTGGGTTGAGGACAAACATATAGTTCCGGATAATCAATTCGGTTTTAAGGCGGGACATGATATCTCACATGCCGCGTCTAAACTGGTGCCCGATATCCAATGGAATAAAGGCAAAAAACAATGCACTGGTGCCTGCCTTGTTGACTTGGAGAAGGCTTTCGACACCGTATGGTTAGAGGGTCTTTTCTATAAGCTGACTAGGCTGGGGATCAGTAAACCGCTCATGTACATTCTTTATAATATGCTAACCAACAGACAGTTCATCGTGAAAAATGGTGATGTGACTTCTGTTGGAATATTTCAAATTAAAAATGGTCTTCAGCAAGGTGTGGTCAATTCGCCGATCCTATTCAACATTTATACAAGCGACTTGATAGGTTCACTTCCCCATACTATTGCGTACGCAGATGATTTGATAGCGTACAGAACAGGTCCAAAAATCGAGGTCATTAATACTCTCTTGCAGCGTGACTTCGATAAGATAAGACGATTTTGCGATGACTGGAAGTTGAAAATCAACTTTCAGAAGTCGGAAACCATTCTCTTTAGGACGCCGTTGTCTGGAGCCTCTAGGGATACCAGAAAAAATTGGCGAAAGTTCTCTATCATTGGACAGCACGGACAACCTCTTGCCTGTCGAAATGTAGTCAGATACCTTGGAATCTGGCTAGATCAGTTTCTGTATTTTGGCAAAAATGTAGATGCTGCTCTGGCCAGAGCTAAAGGTGCTTTTGCCCTTACAAAGAGACTGTTTTATAGCAGCCAACTCGATGCGAGGGTAAAGGTAATCTGCTACATGGCCCTTATCAGGCCTATGCTGGTATTTGGTTGTCCCGTGTGGTTCAATGTACGAGCAAGCTTAATGGAAAAGATTCGGGTGTTTGAGAGGGCTTGTCTTCGCTTGTACAGAACACCAGAGTCGGAGTACAAGAAATTTTATCCTAATGAGGTCCTTTACAACAGGGCGAACCTAATACGAGTGGACAACTTCGTAATTAAGCTGACTCGAAGGCACATTGCAAGAGCAATGACCTCGACGAATAACCTGATATCTGGGGCTTACTACCCCAATTACCTTTACCACGAGAATGTGCGCTCTGACGGCTTCGTTCCACCGGAAGCATTCCTCTACCTAGATCAGAAAGGGTTGATCCAGGATATATCAGCGGTCCCGTTAATCTTCCATGTCGCTCGGACAGCTGGGGACAGGCGACTCAACTACAACAGAGACGTCGCACACGGTTGATCGTCTCAGGTTCAGTAGGGCGGTGGGGAATCGCGATAAGAGGGATGTCGTTCGGCTGCACCAGCATTTCTGGTGGTTGAATGATGGAGAAGATGTTTTGTCGTTGTTTCCGTCAATTACGGGCCAGCCTCACTAAGCTGACCAATATATTTGCTCAGTAAATAGCGATGGCCAGCTTACATAGGTTTAGGTTAGCATTTAAGAAACATATACATATATCAGTGTATACAAAGGTGTGTACTGATATATGTATATGATTGTGTATAATGTCTATGTGTGTGTATGTGTGTTTTGTGTATGTAGGTTAAGTAGACCAAGGTTAATTTTAAGTTAGATATTAAGTTATTATAAAAAAATAAAAATAAAGTCCATATGCTAAGTTTTTTTCTTAACGAATATTTTTTCTTATCCTTAAGTATAGAAAACAAATATTAGTAAAACAAATGTAAAAAAAAGTCGAAAGACATAGTTATAAGAATTTAGAGTAGCTTAGAGTGCCTGTGTGGGGCCAGTAAGTTAGTATAAGATTGTTAAGTAATTTTAAGCTAGCATTTAAGCATTTTTTGTTAGTATGTAAGAGTTAGTGATTAAGGAAATAAAATGCTTTAAAACTGAAAAACTGAACCTATAAAAACACTGGACAAACAATTAGGACGGACAATTTTTTCACGTCACTTGAGCTAGCCAAAAAACTAATAAAATGGAATTTGGGACTAGTTGGGACACTAAAAAAAATAAGCCGTATATACCAAAACAGTTTCTACCATTGAAAGAACGAGCTGTCTGTTGTATCTAGTGATTATTAATGAAATATCGTGATAAAATAAATGTAACCTAAGATTAAACAGAACATAAGAGTAAGGGAAAATAAAATGCGTATTCAGTCTAACCGGAGCTTTTGCCTGCGCATGTCATCCGTATCTGACCTATCAAAACCCAACATTTCTAAACGCGAAAGATCACCAATTTCCGAGGACTTTCGTTTGTCCTTGAAGAAAAAATTCTGTGCCAACATGCCAAATCCGAAAAAAAAAAAAGGAAGTGATCCCAGTTATAATTACTGGAGTCCCTTGCAATGCCTTCCGGATAGCGAAAAAGATATGGACGAAATAATTTCGCCAAATAAGTGTAGTGAAAAAGTGTTATTGCCTCCAATCAAACTATTGCAAAAATCTAGTGAATTTGTGCACAACCTTGCAAAATCTTTAAACATTACAGATTACTTTGTTAAAAAGATGTCTATAGGCATTAAAATAACATGCAATTCTGCTGAATCTTACAGTGCCATATTAGAAAAACTAAAAAGTCAAAGTTGTCAATTCTTCTCTCACGATTTCAAGAGCGAGAAAGCATTCAAAGTAGTTCTATATGGTATGAGCGAAATGGACCCCAATCTTCTAAAATCTGAACTGATTAAAATTGGCTTAAAGTGCATAAATACTAAAAAAATAATTAAAAAATCGGAACATTTCACGGACACAATTTATATAATTTCATTAGAAAATGGTTCAATAAGATTGCATGATCTTAAGAAAAATTATCGCTCCATCTTTCACACGCAAGTGAGCTGGAACTACCAACGAAAGCTAAAAGGTAAACTAACCCAATGTCACAATTGCCAGATGTTTGGGCATGGTGAAAAAAATTGCCACGTCAAAACCTTCTGTGCCAACTGTGCCGGCCCACATAAAACTTCTGTCTGCTCAAATTCTTCCGCTGAAAAATGTGCAAATTGCAACGGACCACACAAATCAACCGATCCATCATGCGTTAGCCGATCAAAATTCTTAGAAATCAAGGAAAAATATAAACAAAATAATATGTCAAAGACATCCAACCGACAACATATTTCACCACCCACTCACACTAAACATCAACAGGTTCCAATTAACTCACTGTCAGAGTTCCCGCAACTTCCACAGCGACGTCAGCTGTTTCCCGCCTCTCACACTAATCAAACGATGTTGGAAAGTGTCGCCCTTCCAACAATCAACAATGTTTCCGACAACTTTCCACTTACGTTTAGCAACATTGCCGCCGGCGCAACTTGCAACATTTCCAGCAACAACACTCTGTTCACTGCGGATGAATTAAATAGTCTAGCTATGGAATTAATTACAAATTTATCTACATGTAAGAATAAGTTTGAGCAATTTAATGTTATCACACGTTTAGCAACTAAGTTTTTGTGTCATAACTCTAAATAATATGATAGATAGGCATTTAAATATTATTACTTGGAATAGTAGAAGTATTCGCAACAAAATCACCGAGTTTGATAACTTTTTAAACGCTAGAAACGCCGACATAGCTCTTGTAACTGAAACATGGCTAAAACAGGACTTAAGATTGTCCACATCCGTCTTCAAATGCTATCGATGCGATAGAGTTGATCGAGACGGAGGTGGAGTAGCTATACTAATAAGAAGATCTATTCAGCACTCGCTTTTGCCTGTAGTAAAAACGCGGTTAATAGAAAACATTGGAATTAGCTTAAAATTGCGTAACCAGAGAGAAATTAAAATCTTTTGTGCTTACTTTCCCGGCGGTAGAAGCTCATTAGAAAAAAAGATAGCTTTTAAGAATGATCTCCGCAAATTACTCTCACTCCAAGGTGAATTTATTATTGGTGGGGACTTAAATTCAAGACATAAAAATTGGGGTTGCTTGCGAGCAAATGCCTACGGTACGATCCTGTCAGATCTATGTTTAAATTTTCCAGCATCTGTGATATTCCCTTCTAGTCCGACCTTTTTTCCCAGTTCTAACCGTAGTCCATCTGTGCTTGATTTATTTGTGTCTAATATGCCTGGTCACCTTTCCCAACCGGTTTCCATTAACGACCTCAGCTCTGATCATAACCCTGTGTTTTGTCGGCTTCGCAAATCAGGTATGCAAAAGGTCGCATATGTGCTAGATCTCAAAAATGCGAATTGGAATCGTTTCCGGTCAGAACTAACTTCCAAATTCCGGAACTTTCCCTGTAATCTAGACAGCGTTACCTCCACTGCCGATGTTGATTCCATTATCTCAGATTTTAGCAAACATGTACTAGACACTATTGAGTTATGTGTTCGTAAAGTTCCTAAAACAACCTCGGCAATCAAGATTCCCCCTTACATCGTGGAACTCATTCAAATTAGAAATGCTTGTCGAAGACTTTGGCAAAGATACCGCCAGCCGTTCTACAAACATAAAGTTTCCCACCTCAATAATCTTATTTCAAAACTTATTTTTGATTACAACAACAAGAAGTGGAACATCAAATTACGATCTCTAGATTTTAATTCAAAACCTTTTTGGAATATTGTCAAAGTGGTTAAAAACAAAAATAGACAGCTTCCCTTTCTTAAGGATTCAGATACTTTGTTCTGTACGGATCTTGACAAGGCTAACGCACTTGCTCTCAACTTTCGCAACAATCACGAAATATCTTCTAATTTAGGTGACGCAGAAACAATTAATTTAGTGAACCAATCCATTCAAAATCTTTTGATTGGTGACAATAATCCTCCATCCTCAAGCCTGTATATAACCTTGGAAGATACCAAATTCATGGTCAAAGAGCTGAGTAATCGTAAAGCTGAAGGATTCGACCAAATTAAAAACATATATATTAAGCAAATGCCTAAATCTGTCCTTGAGCATTTAACGTTTGTCCTTAACGCCTGTATTAAAATGGAATACTTCCCAAATGTATGGAAACTCGCTAAGATTGTTCCAATTCCTAAAGCTGGAAAGCCTCCTCATGTGGTTACCAGTTACAGACCAATTAGTTTATTAAGTGGTCTTAGTAAATTATATGAAAAGGTTATAAAAGAAAAAATCTGTAAGCATATTGAAGACAACAACCTACTTCCCGATATACAATTTGGGTTCAGGCGCAATCACAGCACTACCCATCAAGTGCTAAGGATCTGCAATCATGTTAAATCGTCTCGTGCAACAGGAAAATCAACAGGCATGATATTATTAGACGTCGAAAAAGCTTTTGATTCTGTCTGGCATGACGGGCTTATATACAAAATGATAAATTTCAATTTCCAGCCAAATCTCTGTAGAATTGTCCGTAGTTTCTTGTCCAACCGCTGTTTTAGAGTGCAAATTAATAATGATGTCTCCAGCATTGTCTACTTTCATTCTGGTGTTCCCCAAGGCTCAGTGCTCGGACCTGTTTTGTATAACCTGTTTACGTCCGACGTACCATCTGTACCCAACTGTGAAGTTGCGGCTTTCGCAGATGATATAGCGATTTTCTCTTCTCACGAATTCGCTCTCAACATTGAGAGGAATCTCGACTATGGGTTGAGAATCTTTCAAAGTTACTTTAATAAATGGAAGATACAACTAAACGAGCACAAGCTACAAGCAATCTTTTTTACTAGGAAAAGAAAAGCCTGTTTTCTACCTAGTGGACAATTGCATGTGAATGGGGCTAGTATAAGTTGGGAACCATCAGTAAGGTATTTAGGAATTCACTTGGATTCCAAACTAACATTTAATACGCACGTCACAAATACCTTAAACAAAATCTCTGTTGCGACCAAGATGTTATACCCCTTCATAAACCGAAAGTCAAGGCTATCAAATGCCAATAAAATAACGATACTTAAAGTTATTTTTCAAGCAATACTGCTTTATGGTTGCCAAGTGTGGGGTAATTGCGCAAAAAGCCATCTTAAGAAACTGCAGGTCGCTCAAAATAAACTTTTGAAAATGATGCTTAATTTACCTTGGTATCACTCAACGCGCGATATTCATCAAAAGGCAAATGTTGAATTAGTCCTTGATAGAATACTAAAATTAAATCAACGTTTTCTTGTTCGATGTGATTTTGTTGATAATCCCTTAGTTAATAGCCTGAATGATAATAACTTTCCAACTTGATACTCTTAATTTATTTTATTTACCTATTCTCTATTTATTCTTTTTGTTATTTGTTTAACTGTTTATATTTACTTAACTATTTTTCATTTATTAGTTATTTATTTATTTATTTATTTATTTATTTATTTATTTATCTACTTATTTATTTATTTATATATGTATATATATATATAGTTATGTTTATTTTTATTTATTTAATTAATTATTTATTTATTTATTTATTTTTATTTTTATTTTTTTTTTTTTTTGTTATATTGAAGGGTTTTTTTCCGCTTTTCCCTTCATAGAGATAATTAACGTCCATTTAATTTCAAATTATATATTCATAATAATGTTACAGATGAAAGATAAATTATATACATATCATATCTCTGAATTGTAAAACGTGTGGTAGCGAAACCTTGTAACTTTTATGCGAAATAAACTTGAATTGAACTTGAAAATGCGTATGAAATTGAATAGTTTTAGATATTTTCACGTTTATGAGCCCATCAATTTACATTTGCCCAACAGTCTCACAAGTCAGCGAATGCTTACAGCTTCCGTGTTTTTTTTCTTGGTTATTTACATATCGCCGAGTTAATTGCTCACAATGTGTGATAATTACACTCGTTTCGAGCCTTGTAGAATTTATATGCAACTAGGCAAATGGCAAGAATGCCTAGGGTTAAGACAATGCCACCAATAAAAGAGGGTCCATCAAATCGGCGTCATGGTACAGGTGTTGGGGGTGCTTCAGTCGTGGTGGTTGTGCTGTTTGGCGTCTCTGTGGTACTCGTTGTTGGGGCAGGAGTTGTGGAATTCGAATTCGGGGTTGTTGTGTCCGGTGTAGGTGGAATTGGAGTCATAGTCGAATTTGTGGACGATGTTGTTGATTCGGATGTGGTGTTCGGATTTGTTGTTGTGTCATTAGATGAAGTTGTAGTCGTTGGAACTGGCGTTGTGTCGTTACTTACTGGATTTATTAGTGTAGTTGCTATTGATTTATTAGAATCATCTGCAGCAGAACCCTCAGTTGCAGCATGAAGTGTTAGGTCATCTCCTCTGCAATTTGCAATTAGGAAAAATCCGGCCAGTAAAAACACCAAAAACCCCTTAGACTTCATCTTTATGATGTACAATATATATCGTAGAATAAGTTCACGAAAGAAATTTCAATTTTTTAGAAAAATTTGAAGAAATTAGTGTATGAATTGATTTTACAGCTTTCTAGCGGAACTGTTTTTAAAAAAAAGCTTCCAAAGCTCCCTGAGGTTAGAGTCGTCAATCTCACTCATTACAGATTTATCCATTTTTTGAGGGGCTCCACATAAAAATTTAGTTGGTGTGAGAGGAGTCAAATTCATCGGTTCGCTGGATACATACGTTAATGGTCTATCATTCGCAATGGCTTCTGCCTCAGTCACAATAGTACGCAGCTGATCAAAATTTAGTTTTGCCTTGCTAATGACCACTTTCAATGTATTCTTGATGGTTCTTATTAACCTTTCCCAGAACCCACCCCACCAGCGTGCTCGCTCAACGATAAATCTCCATGTTATTCTTTTTTGCGAAATAAAACTCTGCAAAACTTCTCCTTCAAAAACACCGCAAGCAGTACCTTTGAGCTCTAAAGAGACTCGTCGAAAGGCTTTGGCTTTATCAGAAAATATCACTGAAGGAGCACCACGTCTGGCCATAAAATGCTTCAACGCCATTATCCAACGCTCTGATGGCGGCACAAGTAAAAATTAAAATATTTGCCTTATGCATTGATGCATCCCTAAGAGCCTGGTAATACAAGAGACCCGCAAAATCAATGTCCGCATTGTCGAATGGCTTGGAGAAGGTTATTCGCTGAAGCGGTAACGGTGCAAATGGTTGCGAAGGAGGTTGACCAAAGAATTTTTTGCACGTTATGCAGTTCTTGACACGCTTTTTGATCAACTGACGACCTTTTATGATCCACAAGCGCTCCTTGATTTTAGTGAGAACTACATTTACTCCTCCATGAATGGTTTTCAATGTACTGACTTGAAGGCAGTATAATGGGATGAACAGTTTCAAACGTGTCGTCTAGTAGCTGAAGTCTTCCCCCAAGTCTAAGCAAACCGCCATCCAATAAAGCGTGGAATTGGATGATTTTAGATGAAGGCAACAATGATGTGTTTTTCGGCAAGGATCGGATATCATTGAAAAAATAAATCGATTGAACATACCTTAGCCAATAACGTTCAGCTTCTTCTAATTCTGGTAAAGTTAAAAATCGATAAGACTTTTTTTTTTAATTCTGCAGTTTTTGACAAATCGCAGCATCCATCGTTACCCGCAGCAGCCTTGACCAGCTACTAAAAGCATCACAGCACAGAATCGGATCGTTCGTCTGAGGTACGCCGTTATCAGTCTCCACCATCATCGTTTTTGTAAGCTGCTGACGTGGATTCTGCCGTTGATCTTCGAAAATTGCATCACTTATCCATGCTGGGCCTTTCGCCCATAGCAAAGACGATTTGACCTTATCACCAGAAATACCCCTGGTTAGCAGAGCAGCTGGATTGTCCTTGCTCGAACAATGGTCCCAATCTGAGATGGATGTTAGTCGACGCATTTCCACTACTCTGCTCTGAATATACGGTTCCCAACGTTGCATTTGTCCTTGTATCCAACTAAGTGCTATTTTGGAGTCATTCCACAGGAAATATTTTTCGATAGAAATCTTAAGGGTCTGCTTCAAATACGAACCTGTTCTGGCAGCGATTAAAGCTACTATCAATTCTAGCTTTGGGAGAGTAAGCTCCTCTTAGCGCACAAAAAAGAAACTGAAACAACACCATGTGAATCCACAGCTTGAATATAAGCTACGGCACGGTATGCTTTAAGGCTGGCCTCTGCAAAGATATGGCAATATAAACGTCCGGATGACAACGAAAGAGCTGATCTTGGAATTGACATATCTTTCAATTGCAAAATATTTTGGACGCAGTCATTCCACTCCAGCGACAAATCAGGCGGCAATGCTTCGTCCCAGGCCGACTTCCTTCTCCACATTGATTGGAACAGAATTTTAAATTTTATGAGCGTTGGACTGACCATCCACGTGCCATAGCGGAAAGGACATTTCGTTTGCTTCCCCTTGACAAATTTGCCTCCAAAAAGTTATGCACGGAATCCAATTGTACAGTAAGCTCATCGCTGAAAACCAGTGCTACAGATGACATGACCTCAAAGGCTTCTCGATATATTTGCTCACCCTCGATCTCCGAATCGACTCTCAGAACTAAATCTTCCATATAAAAGCTATTTGAAAGAACCCCGCATGTTTCAGAAAACTTCTGTTTTTCGTTCCTCAAATGATGGCGTATAGTTGCTGTGAGTAAAAATGGGCTACAATTGACGCCAAATGTCACCCTTGTCATTCGAAACTCCTGATAGTCTAATTGCCTCTTTTCTGCGTCGGGAGAAGACAGCCAAAGAAAGCGGTGTGAATCTCGGTCGCTTTCGTTGAGCATTATCTCAATTATTATCTCAGAGCCATTGCGCGCCGTTTTATTACAAGTGCTTTCAATTTCTAATTATGTATAGTCCGGGGTAGGTAAGCAGTAAGGATTTCCATTTCGGGTGGTCTTTGGTTAACTGCTTTCCATTCCAGACTTCGTATAGAGACTTGGTGTCCAGGCGCTTTAAACTGCATTGAAATCGGTCCAAAAAAAGGAACTTCGCATAAAAAGCACACATACAAAGCACTTATGAGTAAACAAAAAAAAATAAAAACGATTTCAATATTAACTCAATTAATCTCCCTTCCAAAAACTTTCCCAGTCAGAAAAAATACCCAAACTGATATTCTCGCGATAAGAGCGATGTGTTTCCTCAGGATGCATATTGATATGTTTCGTCATATCTATTATCTGTTGATGAGAACTACACTCTAAAATTACACTAATGTCTTAAAAATAGCCATCAATCATTTTGCTATGCTCTCACATGCGTGACATACGAATACACTGCTCTGCACCTCTTTCCAACTCACCTAGCAGCATTTACTTGGGAGTACGTATAGTTATAGTTTCTCACTACTTGAAAAAAGTCATTTTCGAATTAAATAGAAACAACCCATTCTACGAGTACTTACTGTTTAAGTTTTCTAAACAATCTGGCAATTTCATTCAATTCGGCCGGAGCCGCTTATCAAGTCTATAAAGTCTACTCAACAAGTGAACGTTTGGGAAAACCTGCAGCCGTAATCAGTTTTGAAAGCAGCTTAAATAAAATAATTCTGGCTTCGGCGTAGATTTGAAAAAGCAAAGCTCAAAATACATAAATCAGTCTGTGTTTATCGGCGAATTCGAGTTATACTTGCCTCCGCAAGAACTCTAGTTTGAAGGCAAGGGATTATTGTTCGCTATTCAACCGATCTTAACTGATATCACAAACGGATATTAATCGATTGTGTCTATTAGGCAAATTTATTTTTCAACTTGTAATGTTGTTCAAAAGTGGTAAAATCATATAAAAAATTGTTTCGAGAAAGTAAAAGACGCACTAAAATTTTGCTCTTTTTTTTGGCAGCTGTGTTTCTTGTTGGTATAAGTTTGGCATGCAGCCAAATCGTGCCCTTTTTTCCACCATCCAGAATTTTCACAACATATAAGTTAGAATTCAATTATTCATTCTTCAATTTTACACTACAACAAACTACGAGCAAGTCAGCGACAGCAGACGAACAAATCGGAACTACTACCAGAGAGCCTAACTACGAGTATCAAACAACAACCCAAATAGACGATCAAGATTATTGGGATAACGATGATTTTCAACCGCACAGAATCGATAGTCGTGATCATTTCGACTGGAAGCTTTTAAAGGCGAGTAATTGCTGATTTTTTAAAAGATGTGATGATGTTATTTTTGAGGAAAAAAAGATAAAGTGCGATGCAGCTTAAGTTGGACACTTTTGTGAGATCGGGGTGGAAAGGTTAAAAAACGTTGTCGTGATAAGGAAAAAATATTTTCACTCGTCAGCTTCGATATAGAATATCTGATTGTGCCTCAATGAGATCTTAAAGCAGATTGACCCATTTGAAATGCAAATGAAAGACTTATGCTTTGGTGTTGACGAGATTGAAAATTTTGTTCCTAAAAATGTAATGCGTATCATTTTCCTGATATCTTCATTAGTATCATCATTGCGCTTGATGGTATTATCATTTCTGGTTTGAATTGTCCATCACACGACTTTATGGTGCGCTAATTAACAATTTAATTTCCAAGTCGATGATCGTAAGTGTATTGTGTAATTGTTGGGTGCTTACTCCTCCGTATAGTCTTACTCAATAATAATTTGGGACAAAAGCTGTGCTGCAAGTGGGTTTAAAATGTCATTTGGTTTCAGTGCTTTAAAAATCTTGGCACTTGCCATTGCTCTTTCCTGTAAATAGTGCGATCTACCACTGCTCAACTTCAGTATATTTTCGAAGAATTTTCTGACTGAAGTCTGGAGTTCGTTCGCTCAAAATGTAAAAGCCACTTACAATAATCAGTGCTCTTATGACTCGCATACATAATTAACTTAGGTGGCGCAACAGTTCAGGGTGAAGTAGTGTCTCGACTCACAAGCCTCTCCAGTTAGGCCGATCCTCAGCTAGCTCGTACGAAGAATTTTTCTCTAGAAATCTTCGAGGATATCTTCATCCACTTTCGATATAGTCCATGCTTCAGTGCCTGCAAGAAGGACTAGGATAATCAAGGTCTTGTCTTCTTAGCTTAAAAAAACAGCGATTGGCTTTATTCTACTAAAGTGGTGTTGACAGTGGTTAAGATAGAAAAAATCCCTAACTACCTTAAAGTTAATGCTGTCGTCTGCGACATTTTCTCCAATTCCTCGATAATGTGTGCCCCTTCTTGTTGACACCATACATAGACTCGGACATAAATTTGCATTTACAAAAATCAGTTTGCATGGCATTGAAAAGGGTAAGCAAATAGCTTGGTATGTTGGTAGGGATACGAAATATTTTTTTCAAATAATATCGTTGTAGTTTATTGACGGATTCATATCGTTTACATCCCCACACTTGTGCTGCGTATAACAGAATAAACTCCTATACCGCTTCAAAATCTTTATTTTTAGCACTGTGTCCAATAAATTTGCGGATGAAACATCTCCTTCAGGTTAAATTGATGGCTGTTTGCGCTGTCAATAGCTTTTCCTCAAAATGTGTGTTCATATCAAGATTTCTCATAAGGAACTCTCTAAGGTACTTACGAGTATATTTCTTCACCACTTCAATTATTTCTCAACCACCTTAGATTTATTCAAGTTGACGATTAAATTACATAACCTTCAGGAATTAAGTATTCAGCCAATAAAAATACGTCGTCTGCGAATAGAATGGAGATCGGGACTCTACTCCTCTCGGCTACAATTACGTCTTCGATAAAGAGTGCAATGCAAAAATACTTGGACTTAGAAAACCACCCTGCCCTACTTCTGAACACGAATGAGGCCAATCTGATTGACCGTCTCCATTCCCTACACCTATCTCTATATAGGTTAGGTTAGGTAAGAGTGGCTGTTGGAAGTATCAACCCACTTAGGCCTATTGGCCCATTGTGATGCCACGTGGATCTGTGACCCTCTTACTAATGGAACCAGTTTGAGCTTATGATAAAGCGTAGGAGGTTTCTTCTACAAAGTTTAGGTCGTTGTAGAAGAAAGCTCCTAGATGAAGCTTTCTTCTCTGGGAGAGAGCTGGACATGTACAGAGTAGGTGGCAGATTGTCTCCTCCTCTTCCTCGTCCATGCAGCTTCTACAGAAATCATTAGTAAAAGCGCCAAGCCTTCTTGCGTGCTTGCCTATGAGGCAGTGTCCAGTGATGACACCTATTATGGCGCTGAGATGTTTTCTATTTAAAAGGATCAGACTCTTAGAGCGATTCAGATCCAGCTTTGGCCAGATCTCTTTGGTCGCTAGACATGTCGGCCCAACAGTCCACCTAAGGTCTGTTCTTTTATTGGCATCCAGCTTTAATGCTAGTTTCCACGTAGCGATTGTTATACTTATACTACCCTTTTCCTGTAGAATAGGTAGAGTGGTTCCAATTTTGGCGAGTTCATCGGCTCTGCAGTTCCCTGGAATGTCCCGGCACCCAACAAAGGTGAACTGCTCTGCCATCTCCATGAGAGATGATCGGCATTCAAGGGCGGTTTTAGAATATAATGAGACCGAGTCCAGGGACTTGATGGCGGCCTGACTATCCGAAAATATGCGGATATCCTTTGCAGATATCACGTTTTTCTTAAGCCAGGACAGAGCTTCTTTAATCGCCAAAATTTCCGCCTGGAACACGCTACAGTGATTTGGAAGACAAAAAGAGAGGCTTAGATTTAGCTTATCTGAGAAAACACCGCCACCAACTCCGTTATCGGTTTCAGATCCATCTGTGTAGAGATGGATTGACTTGTCCTCCATGAAAGCATCCTCCTCCCAGAATGATCTAGAGGGGAAGCTTACATGGAAGTTTTTGTCAAACCAATGTTCAGGTATGGTGTAATCGAAGTTTAATGCGGTTGACTGCATATTCTAAGGCCGTCCACCAGACGACCACCCCGTTAGTAAGTATCGGTCTTATGACCTAGATGTATAGCCAGTGGGTTATGCGACTTTGAAGGCCTCATTTATTCCCAATAGTCATAGTCATGTTGAGCCGTTGACAGAGGTCTTGGATCAATTTTAGCTCGTATGTGGATATCAATCAGTCGTTCTAGAGTTTTCAGAAGGAAAGATGATAGACTTATAGGTGTAGATTCTGTATAATTCGACCAAAGTCCAAAGCCATACCTAAGTTGTAGAGCTTGTAGGCTAATGCTGTGCGGTCCACTACGAGTACGAGTATATCAAAGGCTGCTTTGAGATCAACAGAAAAGTTGTCGAGAAAAGAGTTGGCAATACCATTTAATACAAACAAGTAATCAATAATGCAAAATAATGGCATAAAACCCGCTAGTCGTTTTTTTAACAACTGATTGCTTCCTATCCATTGATTAAGTTGGCTTTGCATCATTGTTGTTAAGATTTTATGTGACCCATTTAAGAAGGAAATACTTCGATAATTGGTAACACACTTGTAGAATTGTATCGGTATACCGTTAAAACTGCACTAATCATATCTTGATGGGTCAAGGATATTGTCCTCTAGTTCCGGCGTGGAATATTAAAAATAAAATGGGCTCATCAATATTTTGAAGCGGGCTTAACTTATTGCTCATAATATGGACCCCCACCCAATGATCAAGGCTTCTGCCTTCAATAACGTTGTCTAATAAAAAGCGGGGGCATCTTATCTTAACGGTTTTCAAAACTTAACGCCGCTGAAGGTTGCTAAGATTTGAGGAGTTACAAGCTGCCAGTCAAAGGTCCTGATGGGTAGCAGGACCACCGGTAACCATACCATGGCTTAAAACATGATATCGTGGGAGTCAGGAACCCCCGGACATCGGTCCGAGCCCGTCTTGAAAAGGTAGATCCAGTTGCGTAGAGCGATATGGTGGATGTGGTTTAGAACTAAATATAGCAAGTGTTTTCCACTTGTAGTTGATCCGTTGTGGAGTAGCAAATAAGTGCTGGGTGCCGTGCCCCTAATGTCGTCAAGAGGTTTTAGGTCGGCCTCGACTCATACCAAGCGTGGAGCTGTGCCCTGAACATAGTTCCGAATTGGTATTCATAATACATGCAAGCAATGGTAAGTCGTATCCTTGCCCCCATGGATGTAAGTCTTAAGCCTTCACAAACAGGAGTTCACTTGAAACCCTAGAGACATTTTGCCCATAATATTTAAACCCCTGCCCAATTACACAAGCTACATCTTTTCAATGGCGTAGTCTGAAAATAAACGGGGGTAGAGCAAAAGTGGTCTTATGCAAAAGAACATCAGAGTTATGACTGATATATGCATTTGACCAGTGATAATCTTTGAACGCCAAGCGGCCAGTCGACACAGGGGATCTGTAGGTGTCTCACTAGTAGCGCGACAGAGGTTTAATTCTGCACCATGGGAGTCATGAGTCTCTGGATCTTCGGTCTCATCCTGACTAGTTTAAACCTAAAATCTCAGGAGGAGTTTTCCAACTGTCGTTGTAGCAATACTACAGGGTGTCATGACCCTAAGTAGGCCTCACACTCGATCAAAGGGGAAGACCAGCAAACGCTATGATTTCGAATTGGTACTGACCTATATGTGGTTTCCCCAGGATGGTTTAATTATGTGGATTGGGAATTGTTTCCCATTGTAGATTAGGGCAGTGATTGATGCACTTCAGTTCCGAAGATCGTGAGCGCTCCATTGGCTTAATCCAACCATGCCAGTTCCGCATGTAAAACCCTAGAGAAGTTTTGCTAATTGCATAAGCATTGAGTTTTCTTACCAGCTTGAAAAACTCTGAGGAGTTATTATATCGCGCTAATATTCGAGCATTTACTTCATAGAATTTACTCCTCTTCGTCTTGCATAAGTCTTTAAATTCTGTATTTGCTTTAACGTGGGAATCTTTCATAGCACCTTCGTTTGATAGGCTTTACACTCCTTACCACACCTTGAATAGTTCCTTGAATTGCTTCCTGTGTTTAATTTGGCTAAGAATTGGATACGAGTTTGTTCAATTCGGATGAAGTCCACATCGTGATGAATAAGTAATCGTTCATTGATTTGTATTCTATATTCGGCAGCTTTAAACTTTTCATTACCAGCTTAGGGAGTAGATTTATACCCCTACTTTCACCATCCTCTGATAACTTATTGGCAAACGTGAGCACAATCGGGAGATGACCATAGTAGTATATGCTTCACTTCTAAATTGGTTACGTATGCATTCCATTCTCCTCCTGCTAGAGTATAGTCATTGAACGATGTCCCTTGTTATTCCACAAAAGTGAACTAACGCAATCCGAAAGAATCACCCCCTGTATTAGATCCTCAGATAGACGACTTCACTTTAAAATTAGACTTGGGCTATCAAAACACATCACTAGCACCTGCAACCTCCGCTAGCTCTTTCACTATCATGTCAGCTTGATTTGTATGGTGTTTCCCGCATTTGAGTGTGTAGACGAACAAAGTCCTTTAAAACTTCAAAGCCATTTGATGTTTGCTTGATTTGCAGACACAAAATCTCACAGATTATCATATTGGTGATATATGAACAGGTAAGATTTTGTAGAATATTCAGCTCAGAAGGTCTTCTTTCTTAAAGATCTATATTAATCTATATTTAACACATAAGTTGGAGAATGCTCCTGTAAGCAATTTTTTTAAAAATCTGCAGACCTACCATTACTATGTTCACATTTTCATCTTACAAACAATTGTGTGGGCTTTCTGAAATGTTCTTTTAACCTTCTGATAAAATCTGAACGTTATTGCATAGCTTCCGAAAGTAGAAACCACAGTTCTTCTGTTCTACCTGTATATCTTACTAGTCGAGTCTATGAGAACATCTAGTCCTTCTTTGCTACGCTACTTGGTATACTTCCTCTTTCGAGAGACTCTTTATTAAACGGGTAAGACCCGTCTCTGATGATTTGCTGACTGGTACTTTCGCTTGTTGCAGATCCACTTCAAATTTAATTTTTAAAGATCAAAACTAATGCTTCCACGAGCTTCGGATGTCAAAATACTTTGAATTTATTGTTCATATAAATTTTCAGTCAGCGAAATGTCGCTTCAACATACTTAGCCTTCCAGCAATTTGCCCAAATGTTCATATGCAAGTCGGGTTCTGCTCCTCGAGAGGCTCGATTAGAAAGTGCTTTAACCATACCCGCAAATATAACTACCCTGGTTGGCAGTGTTTAATAAAGGAGCTGTCAACTTGGGGAAAATTTTACGAGTACGTATGTTGTAATTTCCTCTGCCTCCAAACTTATTAGGCCTCTGCGGTAATGGTATCGTTTTTTAATGGTTTAATACCTCCACTAATTGTTCGACGGTGGTATGTTAAGGGTCCGCACCCTCAATATCCTAAGTCCGTAGCTAAGGGTATTTGTTCTCTTTCCAATTGTCAGTTTTGCCAATAGTAAAAAAACCTGTATCGGAGGCTGGGGTTTTGGTTTAACAATGCCAACCATCATGTCGTCGTACCTCATTAAAGGTTACCACTGAATCGGCTCAAACGGCCGTTCCGCTCTTCCCCTTACTGAGCTTTTGCACTAGATTCAACCAGCTGAACTTCCATGTGTCTTAATTTTTAAATGCAATCTACTTGTCAGATGGCATTAGATTAGATTAGATTGTTGTGGGAGGTGGTATAGTGAATCCTAGATCACTGCGACCACAGATGGGCCTATTGTGATGTCCTCCATTGTTGGCTTGTCTGTTTCTTTCGGTTTCTCTCCAGAAATGAAGCTTCTTTTCCTCAAGTGAGGTTTTAATACTTCGTTTTATTGTTTTAATTGATAGCCCACAGAACGGTCTTGGCATCATGAATAGAGATACGTATCCTTTTCTAGCTAGTTCGTCTGCTTTTTTATTGACTTTATGCCCGCTATGTCCTAGCACCCAAATCAAATTGACTTTATTTGTGGTGGCCAGTGGTTGTAGGAGTTGAAGGCAATCCCAGACCAGATTTGGTTTTATTCCAAAGGCGGTAATTACAAGTAGGGCTGCTCTGCTGTCGGAGAGAATATAAATGTTTTTGTTTGTTATATATCTGTTTAGATTATCTCGAATGCAAAGCTCTTTGCATGGATTTCAGCTTGAAATACGAAGCTGCTGTATCCATACCAAGCGCAGCTGTTGGTGCGGTTTTTATTGCACCAGTTGCACAAACACAGGCTGTAATTTGTCGAGTTCAGCCTGTATTGACCTCTGCGTTGCTTTATGCCACCAAATGGCGGCTGCATACGTAATGATAGGTCTCGTTATTGTCGTGTACATCCACAGTTTCATTTTGGGATTATGTCCCCAATTTTTTCCAACTAGACTTTTGCTGGTCCATAGTGAGGTCCTGGCCTTGTCAATAGTCTTAGAAAGATAAGAACTCCACGTAAGTTTTTCATCCAGTGTGATTCCTAGACATTTGACTTCTTCTTAGTGGATCTAACAAAGGTGCTTTTCTTGGGACTGACCACATATTGCATAAAAAAATGGCCTTTTCTCAACTGGACTTGGGACCGACTATAGCGTAGATACATAAATCAGTTGGTTGGCCCAAGTAACGTCAGTTTGAAGCATATAGCGTTCCACATGCACTGACTTTTTTAGATTGTTTGATTTTCAATTCCACAATCGTTTATTTATAAATTTTACTTGATAGCGATGATACTATTTGATTATTAGAAGAGTAATATGGTAACTACAAGGGAAAAATACAGATATATCTATGTCTATATTACTTGGTAAGCTACACTGTGCATCATGTGTCCTGGACTCTTCTTCTTTAACACAAGACACCTTTGTCGTTTAAATACTCAAAATGTGTTATTTCAATAAGTGAGATAATTTTAAGAATCTGACTGTGGATGGGATCTTCTGCTGTATGAACAGCAGAAAGTTCCTTTGAAATATGGGTCTGATTCTCAGACCGTTCACCAAAAGGCAGTACACAACCAAAAAAAAAAACCCAAATCAATCGCAATCCCACATCAAGTCCCTCATTCGGCAAAAAACCTGCGGTACAGTCAGTGGGAGTATGTCCTAATCCGTACTGGATTATTATTTACTTATGCATTTTTTAATTAAATATCAAATACTCAAAATTTCAGAGAAGGCTCTAGAGTCAAAGATTCTACGGTTGTGGAAATAAGTGAGACGTCTAACTACGCGCAAAAGGAGTTCAAAGTAGACTTTAAATGTTTAAAGGTTTTCTCGACCTCGGTCGGAGTACGATTGTTAAATGTTTTGATTCCGATGATACCAGGTCCTTATACGATAAATATAGTACTGGGGAAGTTTAATCTGTTACGATTAAATTCCATCAGAATAGGCAGGTGGTTGATCAAAGTGCTGTTTTTGGCAACTTATCCCGGGACTTCAGAAGAGTCACAATCTGAAAGATTAAAGAAGAGGAGAGGCAAACTCATGGCACGAGGAGACACAAGAAACAGATCTTAAATGCAACCCCAAGTTGCATCCTGGAAAACTATCTTCTTTGAAGTAAACAATATGTCACGTCGAAAACCTCTAAAGTGTTATCGGCCTTGTAAACGAGCTTTCGGCAATACATACGGCTTGTTACCAAGGAGGATCCTCTGTATCCACACGGCTATGATAAGGCAAATTTTATCATATAAGTCGACTGCCTGGTGGAACAAGTCTTCACAAGTCTACGGCTGCGTAGAGGTTTTCCCTCGCGCACCTAGTTCTGCTCTAGATGCACTGATGAATCTCTCCTCCCTAATACTCACATATCATGGGTTGCACTCTAAAAGCCATCTTCTGTGAAAAATAAGAGGTATTAGGTGCGACACTCACTGAAGTGTTTTCTGTCTCTGGAATCTGTTCTAAAAGCATACCGTTTGATGCAATGACAAACTTCTGTTGCTGCGAAAATGCAAAATCAACTATGCCAAGGAATGGTTTGAGCTAAAATCTAAGCAGTCGGGGCTTCATGGATGGCTCAAAAATTGATTCAGAATGCGACTCTGGTATTTTCAGGAGAATGACAAAGTTAGATTTCACTCCTCGTATCCTCAGCTGGTATACAAGCAATCCTGATCCCAATGAACCTACAGTATGAAGAATTGTAAGAGGATGCGAGGCATGTGCATCAGTAGTGACAACAAGGGTTCTCCCACGGTTCTCAAGTTCCTTCGAGAATGCAAGATCTCATTGAACGCCGTCAGAAAGCTGAGCTCACTGAGTCTGAGTCTCAGATCACAATCGTATCACGGAAGTGAAATCGCACATTAACTTATAGGAGTTTTTCAGAATCCAATACTGCACTGGGTCCTTTGTTAGGGCTTCCATTGAGAGTTGGGTTTCGTATAAGCACGTGTCATAACTCTCCAGGCTGTCGGTAGACCAAACAAATTCTTTTCGGCGTCTCTAAGAGGTCAGGTTAGCGACTTCGTGGCACTATTTCATTGATACCTTAAACACGTCTTCTTAGTTAGAAAAAAATAAATAAATAGGGCGCAACTACCTAAAAGCCTTGTATTGATGAAACTCTATCATTGTTTTGAAAGACTTTAAAACTAAAAACTTGGACTTAATCAGTTTCTGTAAACATTTTCAATGTTCGTCAATTGGTATTATCTATTCGAAAATTACCATTTAAGGAGCAGTTCCAAGATATATAGACTATTTACTGCCCCAGAATTGTCTTCTATTGAAGAATAACCAGACGAAGACTTAAATGGACTCATTCCAAAGATTCATCTTTATTCGGTCTGTTTCAAAAGCATATTGGAGAAGTACTTCATCAAACAAATAAAGTACGAGTATGCCTTCTAATTGGGAATGATTTACAAACTCTAAATTTAACATTACTTTTCGCAGTCCTATATTTATAAGCACCGCAAGTTGGCCTTCTTTGATTTATTGCCACAACTTTTAGACAGTCCTTCTTGTTCTCTTTACAATTCAACTTATTTCTTACCGTGTAAATGGTTGCTGGGTGTAGGCATATTTCTTATGGCCGGCTATATACAAAAAGGTTACACCTTCACTGGTTCCAGGTTCCAGGTTCCAGGTTCTTAGAATCCGAACAGTATCAAAAAGTGAAGAAAACTTATCTGTCTCAGACGATTGTGCTCCTTTCATATTTTTATAATATTTTCATAACTTTTTTTTATGTTCCAGGAAGTGTTTGGTAAACAAAACAGCAATGTCATTATATCACCGTTTTCCATTAAATTCGCATTGGCCCTATTATATGAGGGTGCTCAGTCAACTACCAGACAAGAATTGGTTGAAGTATTTCTTGACAAAAATTCATCGCTCTCAATCCAGAAAACCTACAAACAAATGGCAGATTCACTTAAAGCAAGTATCTGAACATACGAGTAGTAGCTACTGTTTTCCACATTTAACTTATTTTATAATTCTTATAGGAGACTGGTGATGGCTATAAGCTAAACTTTGCAACTAGAGTATACCTAGCAGCTGGTTTAATAGCAAAGGCATCGTACAAGACACTGATCAAGCAAGTCTACGATACAGATATTGAAAATTTAAGCTTCAATCGAGCTCAGACAGACGCAAATACTATCAACAGATGGTGCAACAATGTTACAGAAGGTCATCTAACTGATTTAGTATCTAGTGGTAGGTTCAATTAGTCCCGATGTGTCTTCCTATCTTGTCTCATTTTAAAATTATATTATTTTCCAGATGACATCCAAAATGCACGTCTTTTGCTAATCAATGCTATTTACTTTAATGCACAATGGCGCACACCGTTTGCGCGAACTTTTGAACATGCTTTCAACAAACAGCCAACGGAACGAATCCAAACAACATTTATGTCAGTCACAGGTGAATTCTACTACTTTCATTCAAGAAGTCTCCAAGCTAAAATTTTGAGATTGCCATACACGGTAAGTGGTACTTAAGATGATATTATAAGATTAGGATGTTATTTATGGCATCAGAACGGCAAGGTCTGGCCCTATTATGGACTTTGTTTGCGTATGACTTGTTTTCTTACTGACAATGGATTGTGCAATGTTTTTTTAAGTAAATAGACTTTCATTTCGATTCTTATGAAACACCAGGGATGACCCTGAGGATCATTAACAACTAGTAAGGCTACTCAAAGTTTGTATGCATAGTCGGATTCTTAACAAAATAAATTAAACTAGATGCCTTACAATGTGTGCCCTAGTCACCCCTATACACACTGTAAGGAAAATCTCGAAGTCCATCTTAACTTTTAATATATGAGTAACCGGTGATTTAATTTAATTTTGGTGGGGGCGACAGCCCCCATATATTCGGCTTAATACAAGCTATAACTTAAAAATTAAACTTAAACTAAAACTTAAAACTAAGGTTGGTTGGAGTGGTGAAGGAGAGCGGATTTGAGGTAGGAAGTGGTGCGGTGGAAGTCAAAGACGGTAGGGTTTGAGTTGATTTTACGTATCATACGGGAGATTGGTTCGCTCGCGCCATAGTTGGTGTGGAGGGTTGGTAGATAGAAGAGTCAAGGGGTACATATATTATGAGGGTTAGTGTTGAGGAAAATGGAGTTGTGAAGGGACGCACATTCAACGTGGCCTGAAAGGAGTCGATGAATGAAGAGAAAGTCTGCTGAATCTCTGCGATCTTCAAGGGTGTTTAAGTTGATAAGGTTGAGACGGTTTTGATAGGGGGGCAGATTAAAAGAATCGTCCCAGGGCAAACCTCGAAGAGCAAATCGAAGAAAACGGCGCTGGATGCTTTCAATTCTCGAGATATGAACACGATGATATGGGGACCATACTTGACGGGAGTACTCTAGGAGGGGGCGAACAAAGGTAATATAGAGGGACCGGGTCGCGTATGGGTTGGTGAATTCTTTGGACCACCGTTTTACAAAACCTAGTGCAGAGTTGGCTTTGAGGATTATCTCATCCACATGTAAACGGAAGTTGAGCTCGCTATCACACAAAATGCCGAGGTCGCGTAGAGAGTGTACGGAGGAGATAGGTTTGTTATGGAGAAGATAGATTTGGGGAGGAGATTGGTTCCGCTTATGTGAGAAGGTGATGGATTGGCATTTGGCGATATTAAGTTCCAACGAATTTTTGAGACACCAGATCGAAAAATTATCAAGATCTTGTTCAAAAAGGAAAGAGTCAGAGAAGAAAATATGGTTTTGAACAATTTGGTATCGTCGGCGTAAAGGGAGACAGACGAGTGTTTGATGATCATATCGAGATCATTTATCGTTAATATAAAAAGAAGGGGGCCGAGATGGCTGCCTTGTGGAACTCCAGAGGTGGCCAAAAATGGAGTGGGCTGACCTAAAACGAACACTGTAAAAACAGTTTTCGAAGTAAGAGGATATCCATTTTAACAGTATTGGTTCAAAGCCGAGGGCAGACAATTTAAAGATGATTAATCGATGAGAGATTTTATCGAAGGCTTTGCTAAAATCGGTTGCAACTACATCAACTTCATTGCCATTCTCTAGGGCAGAGAGGGCAAAGGATACGAATTCAACGAGTTTTTTGTGGTGATTGACCTACCCTTTAGAAAGCCATCTTGTCTAGGGGAAATAAGTGATTTGCATTGGAAGCTTAGAGCTTCATACAAAATACTTTCGATGAGTTTTGGTATATGGGAGAATTTAGGTAGGACGATAGTTGGTTATTTCATTCTTTGATCCTTTCTTGTGGATCGGGGTTATGAAGGAAGTTTTCCAAGCCTGAGGAAATTCTCCTTCTGAAAGGGATAGACGAAAGAGATTAGAAAGGGCAAGGGAAAGAGAGGAAGAACATTTTTTAAGAAATATGGCAGGGAGGCCATCTGGGCCGGGTGTGAATTCGTCATTGAGTTGATGTAATTTATATTCGATATAAGACGGGTCCAAAATATGAGAGAGAAGTAGGCCATTGGAGAAGTTCAGTAGGTAACTAAAATAGGATGTATCTGGTACAAAGGAGTCGTTGGTGAAGGATTGTTTAAAAAAGGTGGCAAATAGGTTGGCAATAGTGAGTGGATCGGTTGATGACCTGTTGTTGAAAGAGAGGGAAGGAGGGTAACCATCGGACTTTCTTTTGTAGTTAACAAATTGGAAAAAGGACTTAGGGTCGTTTATAAGGTTGAGTTGTGCATTGTTAAGGTAGCGCTGGTAAAGGGAATCGTAAAGTTCGGTGAAATGAAGATAAGCACCAAGATAGTTGGAATAGTCGGTAAAGGATCTGGTACGCAGGAAAACAGCCCATAACTTATTTCTCTTATTTCGTAAGGAACGAAGCTTGTGATTGTACCAGGGAGGAGTAGTAGATGATATTTTGAGGCGGGAAAACGGAACGTAAAGGGAAAAAGAATTGAATATTTCTTTATAAAAAATAGATAAGGCATCATTTATACTTAGGTTGTGAAAGTTAAAGAGGGATCTGCTGAGATATTCACTGATTTTGTGAAAGTTTGCTTTATGAGTGTCGTGGGATAAGAGAGTTGTGGGGGGAGTGGACTGGAATGAAGAGTCATGAACAAATGAAAGTAGAAGGGGTGTGGGGGGGGATGGTAGTTATCAATTGTTGAGAGAGATAGGGGGCAAAGTGAGACTGAGGAGTTAATTGGATCTGTTGTGAAAATAAGGCCTAATTGCCTGCCCATATAATTGAGAGTGATCATATATAATTTTGTACATATATTCACTCATATCAGAGTCACACGGATAGAAGGAGAACAGTACGTAACTACAACATCATGAATGTGACGTACACATAAGTACACGAATATACTGCCCTGATGGTCATTTCATCTACATGCGAGTAATGGGGGAATTATCGGAAGTTGAATGGAAATATTCGTGTAATAACTCGAAGTTTTCCGAAGCGAGCAATGTGATACTACCACGAAAAAATCTGGAAAGTCAGCACAATTATGAGTAAAAATTTCAAACTAAAAACCTATTCCGGAAACATAAAATCGATATTACTCGTATATGCGTCCAAGTGGTGTATGTCAGAAACTGAATCTGCTTACCAAACCCAAACGAAAATGTATAATATAATACAATCGGGATAGAGTGAAAATCGCGTTGGTGAACAAACCGACGTAATTAACACACACAATTTTATTCAGACTATTCTACGAAGTGAACAAGTAAACTTCTTTAGAGTGAACGCATATTTTTAACACAGTTGTTTTAGAATTTTTGTCCGTTTGTTTATTTGTCCGAGCATAGCAAAAAAATTTAACGTAAAAAATTGTAACGGGTTTTCACTGTTCTATAGCCCATTACTTATCTTAAAAACTGCGATATTTTTCATATCGGTTGAATAGAGTTACAATTAAACAAGCATTTCAACATTTTCTGTACACACATGTAACATATGTTTGCATATGGATATATATCGTATGTAGTTCAGAATCAGAGAAATGTAGTCTCCGAGCTAGCGAAAACACAAACATCAAAAAGCATATATATACAATGTACATACGTATAGGATTTTCCAATAAGGACTTGGCAACTTTTTTCTTAAATAAAACGCAAACAATTTGAGATATTTCAAAAACTTTATTATCGGCTTGAAGTACAATCAAAACATTTATGAATGGAACTCGACTTCGCTGCGAACATGCCACCGCGGGCATGTTTGCAGCGATCGATTCGTTGGACCCAATTTTCAACGACTCGGCCACACACATTTCGGCCGAAACGGCCGCTATTTCGGGTTTATGTTGGCTCTGAGCTCTTCCAACGTCGGCGGCGTGTTGGCATAAACCAATGACTTAACGTAGCCCCATAGAAAATAGTCAAGCGGTATTAAATCGCACGAAGGAGGCCCATGTCTTGAGATAACACGCTTACCATACTTACTCTTCAATAAATCGATTGTAGCCTGTGCTGTGTGGCTTGTGGCACCAACCTGTTGAAACATCATGTCGCCCAAGTCTATATCTTCCAATTCGGGCCAAAAATAATCGGTGATCATGGCACGATAACGCGGACCATTGACAGTAACGTGACGATCCTTATCGTCGACGAAAAAATATGGCCCAATAACGCCGCCGGCATGCAAACCGCACCAAACAGTTATTTTTTGTGGGTGAAGTGGTGATTCATGAAGTACATGGGGATTTTCACCCGACCAATAACGCATATTTTGCTTATTGACGAACCCATTGAGCCAAAAATGAGCTTCGTTACTGAAGATGATTTTGCGATGAAATTCATCATCTTGGCGCATCTTCTCCAGAACCCAATCGGAGAATGTACGTCACGTCAAATGGTCCTTCGGCTTCAATTCTTGAGTCAGCTTAATCTTGTATGGGTGTAGACCAAGATTCTTACGCAAAATACGCCATAATGTGGTCTGACCGATGTCCAATTCTTGAGAACGCCGTGAAATTGACTGATTGGGATCGTTTGCTACGGCCGCCTGAACGGCAGCGATATTTTCGACACTTCGACCAACCCGTTGTCTCACTGACACGGCAACATCACACAACGAATATGTAGACTCAATTTTTGCACTAAACTTGTTATTGCCTGTCTACTAGGGCGAGAATTACGACCGAAAATTGGAGTTAACGCTCTTAAAGTTGCAGTCACCGACTCCGAATTTCGGTAGAAAATTGTTATAACTTGCAGACGTTGCTCATTCGTGTACTTTACCATGAAAACGTTGAGTTTACTGAATAAATTGACAGTGACAGTTTGATGATTGGTGAAAGAGTGCGTTCACAAATTAAATTCAAAGTTGTCGAGTCCCTATTGGAAAGCCCTTTACATATGAACATGCTCAAAAGAGAAGCAAAGAAAAAAAAACAGAACAAGTTTTTGTGTCAATGATGTTCATTGAGGTGTAATTAGATTTTGTACGGTAAATATTTCTACTTATATTAATCGTTTGGGGTAAGGTATAGAAATTAATGAGAACACTTTACAACGAATTAAAATTTAATTAAAACGGATAAACCCTGTTTGAGTAATCGATGTGCGAGTTAAAAGATGGAGCATCTAAATATAATGCTCATGTGCAACTTGGATCCCCCGAAACTATACAATTGCCCCTGACTCCATGTCAGAAAACTACAATGGAACGTCATAAACGCCACGATCTTAATCGGATGTGGCCGCGAAGAGAATGTTTTCATTCCGCGGATTCCACTGATTCCTTTTAATTCCCATTTCCAGTTAAAACGGCTCCAATTCCCCATCGCCCTCTGCTTCAACATGATCATCAACAGATGCTAAATAGAGTCGTCGTAGACATAGATGAACTCAACCTAGATGGAAAACTTTCCAGATATTGGAAAATCAAAACCGGTTTTCTACTGATCGCCCCTAACCGTGTGACTTTATCTATGAATACGTGTGAATTGTGATCAATGGCAATTTCCCTCCTTTTTTATACAAACCACGCCCATTTTAACCAAAAAACGTCATCCACATTACACACACTCGTGTAAATCGCTCTCATTCTAGCTATTTTATTTGTAAATTGCTCTCTTTCTAGCAAATTTTGACAAAGTTATAGAGATGCAAAAGTGTTGGAACTCACTTACAGTATGTCTTTGCGAAAGTAAAGGGTTCGCAAAAGTATTAGTTGAGTTTGACATCTAGGTTAGTTTATCTATGGTCGTAAACCTCCGTATGTCTCGCTTCACCACGGCCAACTCTACGTGGCCTGTTCGCGGGCCAGGTGCTCCTCGAATCTCATCATTTACGAAAATACAAATGAAGAAAACAATCAACAATGATATTGCATCTTCAATAGATGCAATTCATTCATTTGACAAAGTACTTGAGTGGGTAGGATGTAATAAAGTTGATAACAAAGTAAAGCAAAAACGAATGTTTTGTTTCTATTTTGCAAACACTAAATTATTATACTCTGCCTAATAAGGCCTAAAGTTTGAGGCCGCCTTCAGAGATCGTAGGAAAAAATAAATCCAATAGAAATTATGAACGAGGAATATACTAGTATATGAAATCAAAAGAAGAAGAAAAATATTTCCATTTTGTTCTAAACATAAAAGAAAAGAGGAAAATGACTTAAACTGATTTTTCGCCATAAAAGCAACCTTTACATTCGATTTTCTACAATTCTTGGAATTCCATCTATTAGTTTTTGAATTGCTCCCTGTGGTGTATTGCTCGAGCTATTCAAGAGTATATTCCACAACGCAGATTCTGGTGATGGGCATTGATCCCGAACCCTTCTATTCAGCTCCTTCCACCACAGCTCTATAGGGTTTAAATCTGGAGATTGCATGGGCCATATCGTGATTTATAAGATTTCTTAATTTTCCTTGTGTTTCAAGTAGCCCTGACAAAGTCTTGCCCTACTGAAATACGAATCCTTCGCCAATTAATCTTAGTCCAAAGGTCATATCACTTTCTTTCAATATAATTTTGTATGACTCCTTATTTATTTTTCCAATCAGCCGAATCAGATTTCTCATTTTACTTGAAAAGAAACATCCCCAGACTATAACAGAACCGCCTCCATGCTTGACGGTACGTAGCACACAGTAAGAAAGGATTTTTTGTTCAGCGCAGCGTCGAATTAAAACTCTCAGTTTTGTGACAAATATGGTACCTCGAACTTGAATTGATCGCTCCATAAAAATTGTTGAAATCTTCTTTCATTCAGTCTTTATGCTTTTTAAGGGTAATGTTGAAGAAATATCATGACTCTAAGAAGGATCTGCATATAACTTTCAACGATTTCGAAAAAGTGTTTCACAAAGTTGCAAGAGATGTACAGGACGCAATGTACTGAAGATGTATTGTAGATGGATACGCAAATAGGTGCCGGCATACACCCTAAAGCCACATAGCTTGCTGTGGAAGTTTGCATATTATGCTTTTGAGAAACTATAAGTCAACCCCTATCTCTAAGTAAACTTAGTGTCTCTGCTCGCGTTACTATCGATGCTAAACGCTATTGGACAAAAATGAGCGATTATTCTGCTAAAATATGGCATGTTTGCCAGCGAATCCCAGTCATGCTGACTTTAAATAAATGACTTACTGTGGACTCGATTAGCGATATCGTACGATTTGACGCCACTCCATTACTTCTTGTGAGGCTATGTTAAGTCCGGTGTATCCTGATAAACCTTGGAAATCAATATTCAGCGCATAATTGAAAAAATATAACCCCAAAATAACCCGACAGGATACACTGTGTTAAAGTAGCCAAGGAAACCATATGCCTGAAGTTGAATTCAAAAATAATGCGATGAACCATTTTGATTGGATTCCTGTCGTTAATGCTTAAAAAAAATCCTATAGCTCTTAAAAAACACAGTTTATAAGATTACTAAATTTTTCAAATGACGCTACAGTCCTTTTTGGGTATAGGACTAAGGTAATATACCTCTCCAGTTAACGCGGTTTTTGCCTGCTTCCTCAAGTTGTGCACATGAAGTTCCATTGATTTTGAGCACTCTGCCCATCCCCACCTATTTTCTCACTAATACGATATATGTATAACCCAACTTTTGAAGATCTCATTGTAATTACAGAAATTGACGTTACTCAGTCGATATTGTCAATCAAATCAAATGCAATAGGTGAGGACGGTATACCCATATATTTTATAAAACGTATTTTGCCCCATATAGTCTCCCATTTAAGTCTTATCTTTAAGTACTGCTTAATTACGTCGACATTTCTCGAAAGTTGGAAAAGAGCAAAAGTCTTGCCAATCGATAAGAAAGCTAGTCCCGTAACCGCTGCGGATTTGCTTATCAAAGGTGTTCGAGAATCTCGTCGCATTCCAAATCCAGAAACATCTGTCGGTAAACAATGTACTCAATTCGCGACAATCAGGTTTCAGAGCTGTTCTACCGCCATGATTAGCATTATCGATGATATAAGACGGAATTTCGATAAGGGATTTGTGACGATTCTGTGCCCGCTTGATTTCTCGAATGCTTCCAATAGTGTAGATCGCGACCTACTCTGTTGGAAATTTCAGAATCTTTTTGGCTTCAGTATTAGGGCGACGAACCTAATTCGTAGCTTTCTATCAAATAGGTTTCAGAAAGTTATTACGAGCAGATCTATACTAGGTCTTAAGCTTGTTTCAAAAGGTGCTCTTTAAGGGTCAATGTTGGGCGCAATTTTATTCTGCATGTTTGTAAACCACCTTCCATTTGTATGCAAACATAGTTCAATTCATCTTCATGCTGATGACGTCCAATTCCATATAGGCCGACCCATTAATAACATCCCGGACCTAATCCAATGCATTAATGAGGAACTTGACAGTATAACCTGTTGGGCCACGGACAATGATATCTTACTGAATCCAAGAAAGTTTCAAATACTGCCCATATGTTACAAGAAACTTGATTCCCGGTCTTTACCTAACATTGCGCTATCTGACGTCCAATTAAACACTGTCAAATTGGCTAGGATTCGTAATTGATCACAAGCTGTCTGGGTATTCTAATACTAATTCTATTATTCGTCGTGTCTATGGAAGCCTTCGTAAACTGCGGTTAACATCGGCCTTCACCCCTTATTACCGCTGAAAATATCTACTGCAGCTTAGACTCATTGTCCCAACGTATGTTGCTGGTGGCATTCAATAATGCGGTGCGCTACATCCATGGTCTACTTGGTGCATTTTGCTCAATCGCCGTAAGCACTCCATTGACTACTCGCTATGTTCTTCCCATTATCCCAATTTCTACGTATGCGAGTAACTGGATAAGGCTTCTAAAAGATAGTACCCCTGAAATTGAGTTGTGAGTTTCGCACAATTCTTCTACAGTGTTGAAAAAATCACATGACAGCAAGGCGATGCTTAGGACCTTTTCTGACATTGAAGGTCTCGGTTTTGTTATTATCGAACTTGGAGGAGTAGTGTGCATTCTCCATCCTCATCGTGCATAGTTGAATGAGATTGGCAGGGATGCCAAAACTAGATATGGATTTGAACTCATATAGTTCGTCTCTATGGATGCTGCCATATACTGCTTTAAAATCGATGAAGAGGTGGTATGTATCGATTTGGAACTCCTGTGTTTTTTCCAAGTTCTTCTTGAACTTTCATAAGATTTCAAGATTTTTTATGTGATATTTAGGAGAATTATTCCCCTGTAGTTCAGTTCAGGGGATCTCCCTTTACCCACAGTTTCAGTTTTAAAGCATTTTATTTCCTTAATCATTAACTCTTACATACTAACAAAAAATGCTTAAATGCTAGCTTAAAATTACTTAACAATCTTATACTAACTTACTGGCCCCACACAGGCACTCTAAGCTACTCTAAATTCTTATAACTATGTCTTTCGACTTTATGTACATTTTCTTTACAAATATTTATTTACTATACTTAAAGCTAAGAAAAAAATTGCTAACAAAAACTTAGCATATGGACATAATTTTTTATTTTTTATAAAAACTTAGCCTACCTAACCTACGAGGGACGTTCAATATATTCTCGGTATCGATATGAAAGAAAATGCGAATTCAATTTAAATCTTTTTCCACGAAGACATTTTTTCAAATCCGGAAACAGGAAATAATCACTAGGGGCAAGGTCTGGACTATAGGGTGGGTGTTGGATTTCTTCGAAACCACAATCTCGCGCAGCAGCCTTGGAAACTCGCGCCGTGTGAACAGGACCGTTGTCATGAAGAAGCAACACACCCGCTGCGAGTTTACCCCGTCTTTTCTTTTTAATTTCCTCCCGCAAATTATGCAAAGTGGAAGCGTAGGATGTGGCGTTGATGGTTTCACCTTTTTTTTTTGTACTCAATGAGCAGATTCCCTTTGAGTCCCAAAAAACTGTGGCCATGAGCTTCCCGGCAGACGGAGTGACTTTGAACTTCTTCGGGGGGTCTGTTCCTTTTTTATGCCACTGCATGGACTCTTGTTTGCTTTCAGGGTCATAGCGGTGGACCCATGTTTCGTCCCCAGTAACAATTCGATCCATAACACCGTCCGCGTTCTCACTACACATCTCCAAAAGCTCTCTACAGCATGCGATTCTCACTTTTTTCTGAGGCGCTGTGAGCATTCGTGGCACCCACTTTGCACTGACCTTTGAAAGGTTAAGATGGTCATGAAGAATGGTGTGAATGGTACCAATTGAAAGTTTTGTTATCTCTGCCATCATTTTCACCTTTATTCGGCCATCCTCAAGAACAAGTTTTTCGACTTCTTTGATGCTTTCTCCCGTACAAGCAGTAGCCGGGGCGCCGGAGCGGGGGTCGTTTTCAATGCTCTCTCTGCCTCTCTTGTACTCACTTGACCACTTTTGCACAGTTGATAATGAAGGTGCGGAACCCTGGTAAACAGCCACCATCTTTTCATGAATAGTTTTTTGACTTTTTCCTTGGTTAGTGAGAAATTTAATTACAGCGCGATGCTCAATTTTCACCATCATCGTCTCAGTTGCCATTATGATTCTGTTTAATTAGAGATAAAACGCGAATTAATAATCACATTTATATGAAATTTTACATGAATGCACTAAAATAATAGTATTACTTGATAAATAAGTCAATTTATATATACAACCACAGCTTCACCCCGATACCGAGAATATGTTGAACGCCCCTCATACATGCACAATACACACATACACACATATAGACATTATACACAATTATACACAATTATATATGTATATACTTCTTAGATGCTAACCTAAACCTATGTAAGCTGGCCATCGCTGTTTACAGAGAAAACAGATTGGTCAGCTCTGCTTCATTAGTGAGGCTGGTCCGTAATTGACGGAAATAACGACGAAATATCTTCTCCATCATTTAACCACCAGAAATGCTGGTGCTGCCGAACGACATCCCTCTTACAGCGATTCCCCACCGCCCTACTGAACCTGAGGCGATCCACACTGCCGTGTGCAACGTCTCTGTTGTAGTTGAGTCGCCTGTCCCCAGCTGTCCGAGCGACATGGAAGATTAACGGGACCGCTGATCTATCTTGGATCAACCCTATCTGATCCAAGTAGAGGAATGCTTCCGGTGGAACGAAGCTGTGAGAGAGCACACTCTCGAGGTAAAGGTAATTGGGGTAGTAAACCCCAGATATCAGGTTATTCGTCGAGGTCATTGCTCTTGCAATGTGCCTTCAAGTCAGCTTAATTACGAAGTTGTCCACTCGTATTAGGTTCGCCCTGTTGTAAAGGACCTCATTAGGATAAAATTTCTTGTGCTCCGACTCTGGTGTTCTGTACAAGCGAAGACAGGCCCTAAGGCAAGCCCTCTCAAACACTCGAATCTTTTCCATTAAGCTTGCTCGTACATTGAACCACACGGGACAACCAAATACCAGCATGGGCCTAATAAGGGCCATGTAGCAGATTAACTTTACCCTCGCATCGAGTTGGCTGCTATAAAACAGTCTCTTTGTAAGGACAAAAGCACCTTTAGCTCTGGCCAGAGCAGCATCTACATTTTTGCCAAAATACAGAAACTGATCTAGCCAGATCCCAAGGTATCTGACTACATTTCGACAGGCAAGAGGCTGTCCCCGTTGTCCAATGATAGAGAACTTTCGCCAATTTTTTCTGGTATCCCTAGAGGCTCCAGACAACGGCGTCCTAAAGAGAATGGTTTCCGGCTTCTGAAAGTTGATTTTCAACTTCCAGTCATCGCAAAATCGTCTTATCTTATCGAAGTCACGCTGCAAGAGAGTATTAATGACCTCGATTTTTGGACCTGTTCTGTACGCTAACAAATCGTCTGCGTACGCAATAGTATGGGGAAGTGAACCTATCAGGTCGCTTGTAAAAATGTTGAAAAGGATCGACGAATTGACCGCGCCTTGCTGAAGACCATTTTTAATTTGAAATATTCCAACAGAAGTCACATCACCATTTTTCACGATGAACTGTCTGTTGGTTATCATATTATAAAGAATGTACAAGAGCGGTTTACTGATCCCCAGCCTAGTCAGCTTATAGAAAAGACCCTCTAACCATACGGTGTCGAAGGCCTTCTCCAAGTCAACAAGGCAGGCACCAGTGCATTGTTTTTTGCCTTTATTCCATTGGATATCGGGCACCAGTTTAGACGCGGCATGTGAGATATCATGTCCCGCCTTAAAACAAAATTGATTATCCGGAACTATATGTTTGTCCTCAACCCACCTAGTCAGAGCTCTATTGATTACCTTTTCAAAAACCTTACTGATATTCGGAAGGAGACTTATCGACCGAAGATTCGCCGGATTGGATATATCCGTTCCCTTTTTGGGGATAGGTTGAACCACCGCCGTTTTCCAATGCGCTGGATAATGTGCATTATTCATTGCATTATTAGACAGGGTGGTGTAAAAGTCCACCGCTTCTAGAGGAAGATGTCGAAGCACGATGTTCGGAATACCATCAGTCCCCACTGATTTCTTAACTCTGATTGTGTCGAAGATCTCACGGAGTCTTTCCTTCGTAATGAACGGGGGTAGGTCACCGTCTCTGGCAATGTCATTATTTGCCATATTTTCGACACTAAACCGTGTGAAACCAGAGCCCTCGGATCGCCAGTTCTCTATTTCGAATGTAGTAGTTGTGCACCAAGACGCGATTGTCCAGTTCGTAATTAGGGCCAATGATGTCAATGGCCTTGTATACTTCCTGGAAACCCGCACCTATGGTCTCAACATATTTGCTTCATTTACCAAAATCATTGAAAAGGGGATCTCCCTTCTATGGGATCGAATACACAAATGTCCGAAGTTCCATTCGTCGGGCGTACTTTCATCAACGCAGATTTAGAGTTGATATATGCTCCGTATCCAATCATTACCTACTGCTTTAAACAGCTCCGTAGTTAAGCTATCGGGTCCAGCGCCTTTGTTAAGTCTAGCTTGGAAATTGCTTTATTGACTTCATTAGGGTCGCGTGGACGGAAATATTATTTTATCTGTTTTCATCCAAGTTGAATAGTTCATTTTGCAGATATAGTCTTTCCAGACTCTCAGCATCGACTGTGGTTCTAATATGAGGTTTTTCCCTCCATCCTTCCTTTTGATATATTTTTTATATTTTTCTGCAAAACTTCATTACTCCAGTCGCACCTCTCTAAGGCCCCGATAGAGCACTTCTCGTGCTCTTTCTTTATTCTCCTGGGGAGCCTACATTCTTCCCTTCTTTCAGCTCACAAAGCTTGCGAGCTCCTCTCCTTATTTTCTGCAGGGTCACTTTGTACGTTCGCTATTTTTCAAGATTTACGTATCTACATTCGTCATCGAACCAAGGGCTTCAGTTTCGACGAATAGCAACCAAGTAAATCAGAGTCGGCATCACTGGCCACTGGTCTTCGCCATGGGAAATTCGATCGGAAGAGGACCCGGTGTTATAAAAATACCGAAAATTAATTTCTTTATTACAGTTTTTCCATTTCAGTTTTTTATGCATTTTTATTTTTTAACTTAAGTTACTCTTATATGCTAAACAAAAAACGCTTAAAAATTAGCTTAAATTACTTACAAATAATCTCAGTTTTCAGTTTTTTTCAGTTTTATATGCATTTTATTTTCTTAACACTAACTCTTACATTCTAACAAAAAATGCTTAAATGCTAGCTTACAATTACTTAATAATCTTATTCTAACTTAATGGCCCCATGCAGGCACTCTTTTTTTTTTCTTTTTTTTTATAATTTACGCGCGCCTAAGGGGTTGATACCCTTTTACTGTTGCCAGGGCGCGGGCGGAAAGATAGAAGGAGGAGAAAGGAAAATTGTTTTTTTTTTTTTTTTTTTGTAGTGGTTTGAAACTCAGGTGTGTTTGGTTTCTATGTTTGCTCTCCAGGGGTGGGAGTCCGAATAGGACGGAGAGTTTTTCTTCACTCAGAGTGATTCGAGATATAATTCCCAGTATTTTTTACATTGCTTGAAACTCTTATAACAGCCAAATCTACGTGTCAGTGTTATGCCTTCACACGCAGAATTTTTTTTGTCTGAGTTCCAATTATACAATGAAAAACTGATTTGCCATGGGCAGGATTCGAACCTGGACCCTCCTCTTTAACTCTAAGTTAAATCTAACACTTAAACTATGTCTTTCGACGAATCTTACAGTCTACTTTTATTTCTATTTTAACATTAATTAATACTAAAACTAAGAAAATAAATTTTTATCAAAAACTTAGTATATGGACATTTTTTAATTTTGTATAAAACTTAAAACTAAAGCCTACAAACTACCTAAAAAAATAAATCTTAATCTACTTAATCTACTTACATCTAACACAAACATAGACATACATAAATATATATATACATAATATGTATATACACAATATATAAATACATGTATATATATATTTTTTTTTTAATTTTTTTTTTGGTTTTTATATATTTTTTTTCTTAAAACTAACTTAATCCTACCTAAAACTATGTAAGCCGGTCATAGCTAAAAAAAAAAATTAGGCTGGCCCACTTTGCTTCACATGAAGCTACATATCACTGAAGGAGTTCGACGACGAAGCATCCTCCCCTTCAACAAGCCATCAAAAGTTTTGGTGCTGCTGAGCAACATCCCTCATGTCGCAACTCCCTACCACCCTACTGAACCGGAGACGCTCCGCACTGCCGTGTGCGACGTCTCTGTCGTAGTTGAGTCGCCTGTCCGTAGCTTTCGAGCGACGTGGAAGATTAGCGGAACCGCCAATCTGTCCTGGATCAGACCTTTGTTATCTAAATAGAGGAACGCTTCAGGAGGAATAAAGCCGTCAAAGCAAACTCTCTCGTGATACATATAATTGGGGTAGTAAGCCCCGGAGATCAGGTTGTTCGATAAGGCCATTGCTCTTGCAACGTGCCTTCGAGTCAACTTAATGACGGAATTGTCCACTCTTATTGGGTTCGCCCTATTGTATAAGACCTCATTAGGATAGAATTTTATGTACTCAGACTCTGGTGTTCTGTATAAACGAAGACAAGTCCTAAGACATGCCCTCTCAAACACCCGAACCTTTTCCAATAAACTTGCTCTCACGTTGAACCACACGGGACATCCAAATACAAGCATGGGCCTGAGAAGGGCCATGTAGCAGATTACCTTCACCCTCGCATCGAGTTGGCTGTTATAAAACAGTCTCTTTGTAAGGGCAAAAGCGCCTTTGGCTCTGGCCAGAGCAACATCTACATTTTTGTTAAAATACAGAAATTGATCTAGCCAGATCCCAAGGTATCTGACTACATTTCGACAAGAAAGTGGCTGCCCATGCTGCCCCACGATCCAAAACCCTCGCCAATTCTTGGTATCCCTAGAGGCCTCAGACAAAGGCGTCCTAAACAGAATGGTTTCCGACTTCTGAAAGTTGATTTTCAACTTCCAGTCATCGCAATGTCGCTTAATTTTGTCGAAATCATGCTGCAAAATTATATTAATGAACTCAATCTTTCGACCTGATCTGTACGCGATTAAGTCGTCTGCGTACGCTATGGCATGGTGAAGTGAACCTATCAGATCACTTGTGTAAATGTGAATAGGATCGGCGAATTAACCGCACCTTGTTGCAGACCGTTTTTAATGTCAAATGTTCCAGCAGAAGTCACATCGCCATTCTTCACGATGAACTGTCTACTGGAGAGCATACCAAAAAGAATATACAGCAGTGGTTTACTAATGCCCAACCTGTCGAGCTTGAAAAAGAGTCCTTCTAACCATACGGTATCGAAGGCCTTCTCCAAATCAATCAGGCAGGCACCAGTGCACTGGTTCTTGCCTTTGTTCCATTGGATATCAGAAACCAGTTTAGACGCAGCATGAATGATATCATGCCCCGCCTTGAAACCGAATTCATTATCCGGAACTATATTTTTGTCCGCAACCCACTTAGTCAGGACTCTATTGATCACCTTCTGGAAAACCTTACTGATGTTTGGAAGAAGACTGATCGAGCGGAGATTCGCCGGATTGGAAGTGTCTTTATCCCTTTTGGGGATGGGATGTACCACCGCAGTTTTCCAATGCGCTGGATAATGTGCATTATTCATTGCATTATTAAACAGGGTGGTATAAATGTTCACCGTTTCTAGAGGCAAATGTCGAAGCACAATGTTCGGTATTTCATCGGTTCCCACTGATTGCTTACTTCTAAGTGAAACGAAGATCGTTTGGAGCTCTTCCTTCGAAATGAACGGGGGTAGTACCCTATCGTTGGTGATGACATTATTTTCCATATTATCGTCATTGAACTGGGTGAAACCCGAGCTCTCGAATCGCCAATTCACAATTTCATTTCGAAGGTAGAAATTGTGCACAAGGACTCGACTTTCCAGGTCGTGGTTCGGGCCAATGAAATTTCTTTATTACAGATTAGACCTTAATCACGCACTTCGGTAATTATAGAAATAGTTCCTTTCTAAGTAAAATGGATCTGTCGTTATGTTATAAGACGTTCCTGAGTGTTAATTACAGCGTAACCAAATGTAAGAACTAAGTGATACTTCTTGAAATGGTAAATAGTCAGAGGTAGACAATTTTGGGAAGGTCCTCTGTGAATGAATAATTGTCATGATTAATAATTGAGGGTCGAGATAGCTTTGTTGGGGTACACCGTAGGTGATATTTAGAGAATCGGGTTCTCTTGACTTCAAAAAAACTTTTATTTTATTTTTATTTGCTGAATCCGGTTGTATTCTTATAAATTCCTTGTCATCTAGTTTCCGATATAGTCCAGATCATAGTATTAATTTGTTTTGTATTTGTTTTTTTCAGGGTAAAAAGTTCTCTATGACTATTTTCCTCCCAGACAAAATAGACGGACTTGATGAACTGGCAAATAAGATTGATGGAAATGCGCTGGGACGTGTTCTATGGCATATGCAACCACAAACCATAGTGGTTGCTATGCCAAAATTCAAATTCGAATACAGATCACATTTAAAAGAGAATCTTATGGCGGTGAGTTACTCGTGTATCAATCCATCAATCCTATTTATAATTAAAAATCCAATTTTCATTACACTATACTCGTAGCTGGGTATAAATGAGATATTTTCAGATGCTGCATCGTTAGGCAATATTTTAAACTCTTCACGATTATATCGAAAATTGAAGGTTACCGACGTTATCCAAAAAGCTGGCATTGAAGTCGACGAAAAGGGAACTACAGCTTATGCTGTGACACAAGTTAAGGTTGTAAATAAAATAGATAGCACAGAAGAATTTGTCGTTAATCGTCCATTTATGTTCATTATCAATGACGAATCCACAACCAATATAATATTTGTTGGCAAAGTACTTGACCCTTCTGCCAGTTAGATTTTAAATTTTTTTTTGTTATACCATAATTGTTATTGTTTAAAATTAGCAGATTAAAAAAAAAAACAAAATCGACTAAAATTATAATATCTATTAATTTTTAAGTTGTAATGCATTGAGTTGTAGACGAGTGAAATCCTTTGTCAACGATCTGATTGGTTTGCATCAACGCAATCTTCAACAATTGAGCAAATATTCAGCAGATCCTGAAGAAAACCGAACCTAAACGCATTATCTCTTTATCGATATGAAGATCGCATATGACAGCATCTATAAAGAATAACGATACAAAGCCTCATGTCCAATTTTGGCATCCCTGCTAAACTGATCAGAAAAGTCGGAAACAATCTCACCGATAGCTTTGATGTCAAGATTCGCGGTCATGTGACTTTTTAAAACTTTGGATTTGAAAACTGTGCAAAACTCGCAACCCAACGCTAGAGGCACAATTATCCAAAAGTCTGTGTAACTACTTGAATACGCTGATGGCATTGATATCATTGGCATATCCCAGCGAAACTTGCAATGGATTTATCTGTGAAGGATGATAAAACCAAGTAAAGGGTGTTTTTTTTTAGAGGTTTGGTTTTTAAACTAGCAAAACTGTTTCTGCAGACTGTAAATTTGACATTTGAAAGTTGATTTGTGATAGTACATTTTGTACGATTTGATTTGATAGTACGCTTTGCTATTTTACTATACGATGAATAGATTAACACAAGAACAACGCGCGCAATTTTTTTTTGAAAACCATGGTTCGGTTCGCCAAACTTATCTTGCGCTACGTCCATTTTACGTCCATCTGAGCAAGTTATTCCCCGAAGACGACAAACAGTGCGAACAGAAGAAGTTATTGCCGTTGTGGAGCGCAGTGTTGAGGAGAATCCGAATGAGCCGATTCGTCATCGTGCACAGCAATTGGAGCTATGCCCATCCACTTTGTAGAAGATTTTACGGAAAGATCTTGTCTTAAATGCTTATATGGTCCAACTTGTGAAAGAGTTGAAACCGCGTGACCATTATACGCGTCGTAAGCTCGGTGAATGGGCCGAAAACATGATTCAGCTTGATCCTCATTTTCAAAGCAAAATTTTGTTAAATGGTTTGGTTAAATGGATATGTAAACAAGCTAAATTTCCGAATTTGGAGTGGGCAACCCAGAAGCCTTTGTCGAGACGCCCTTAGAACCATTAAAACTCACTGTTTGGTATGCTTGTTGGGCTGGTGGAATCATCGGCCCATATTTCTTTAAGGACGATGTCGGCCAGAATGTTACCGTCCATGGAGAGCGCTATAGAAACATGATTTCTGACTTCTTCGTTGTTGAATGACATTGACGAGACAGAGCTTTTGTGATCTCCATATTTTGAAGATCAAAAGGTAAGATCAGGACCTGCGTCCTTATCAAAACCCAAATAGTGGCATTTCTTAAGAATAATAACAGCTCACGAGATCTGACAGCGGTAATCTGCTAAAGAAAGTGTGGCAAATCACTTTGCCTGACCTCGGCCTACCTCCCCTATGACTCCGAGATAGAAATCTCGGATAAGCTAAAGGACTTAGCGAGGCAGAAAAACTGGATGCTGGTACTGGGCTGTGACGCAAACGCCTATCATACAGAATGGGGAAGTGGTGATATCAACCCAGGAGGAGGGTGTTTGTACGATTTCAGTTCATCTTCCAACCGCATTATTTGTAATAGAGGGAATTCACCCACCTTTGTGGTGAAAAATAGGCAGGAGGTGATAGATATCACCCTTGCTATAATTTTTTTTTTATAATTGACGTGTGCACCAGGGATTTGTGTACCTTTAACATGTTTGCACGTAGAGGAAGTTAGAGCGGGAAAAAAGAGAGATACTGGCTAGGAAATAAAGAGCTCGGCCGGGCATTCAATAAGCGAGTTGTACGGCTTAGGAAAGAATCACGATATTTCGGAGTACGTCCGAAGATGGGCTTGAGGGTGAACTGATGAGCATTCATAGCGAGACGGGTGCTATGGTTAAAAACATGAAGGGACAGAATGCTACTGGCAATTTCAGTGGAGCATTGGTGGTGAAAATAGAGATACAACAAGGTGAGATAGGAGACATTACGTCGGTGTTCGAGGGTGTCGAATGACTGTGTAATACTGGCATCACCTATGAGTTTTACCGCACGATCTTGGATCCTATCTAGCAGGTGCAAAGAGGTCTTATGGACACCTGACCCTATATAAAGCAACGCCTATATATTAAAGCCAGGTCAGAGGGGGTGAAATATTTCTTACATGGCTTGAGGAAACCTAGACATTTCGCAGCATTTTTGATTTTGTCATTGACACACATACCAGGATTTTATTTTTTATTTTTTATAATAAGGGGTTAGATACCCTTTTACTGTTGCCAGGGCGTGGGCGGAAAGGTAGAAGGAGGAGAAAGGAAAATTGTTTTGTAGTGGTTTGTAGTCAGGTGTGTTTGGTTTCAATATTCGCTCTCCAGGGGTGGGAGTCCGAATAGGTCGGAGGGTTTTTTTTTCACTCAGAGTGATTCGAGGTATAATTCACAGTTTTTTTTCCTGTGCTTGAAACTCTACAACAGCCAAATCTAGGTGCCAGTGTTATGCCTTCAAACGCAGAATTTTTCTGTCTGAGTTCCAATTACACAAATGAAAAACTGACTTGCCATGTTCAGGATTTGAACCTGGACCCCCCGAGTGAGAAGCGATTGTTAGTACCACTACACCACGGCCACCCCAAGTTTTTCGGTTTCGATGATGCAAGTGCCATTCATGGATAATGGCTGGGTGCTTAAATTTCGCTTTAACGACAGCAGACAGCATTGTGTTTTGAAAGCATTAAATTCCACTCTGTTGATAGTTCCCCAATTGGTTATGCTGTCAATATCGGAATTTAGTGTTCTATATTCGAAGAGCTGGGACGTGAATCCGGAAAGAAATATGAAAAGCAGAGGAATATATTGGATTAGAAATGGCAGACAAGAGATCATTGATAAAAATTAAAAAGAGTGTCGGAGACAGAACGGAGCCCTGGGGCACACCAGCATTCATTTTGTGAATATCATACTTGAAACCATCCAAGACAACTTGAATTGAATGTTCTGAGAGGTAGTTTCTAATCCATTGAAGAAGAGAGTCGTCGATCCGAAATGCAAACATTTTCGACAAAAGAACCTGATTCCAAACTCTGTCAAATGCCTTAGAAATACCAAGTGCAACTGTCTTGCTTTCGCCAGATTGATGTACACTTTGGTTCCACTTTTCGGTGAGACATGCCATCAAATCACCAGTGGACCTGTTGCAACGAAAACCGTATTGCCGGTCATTGAGAAGTTTTCGTGTTTCGAGATATTTCATGAGCTGGCGTTTCCATGACCTGGAAAGAAGGAACGTAAGTGCAATGTTCCTGTAGGAGGAGAGAGAAGATGATTCGCCTTTTTTAGGGACGGGCTGGACAAATGCTGTTTTCTATCGGTTCGGGAAGAGTCCTACAGGGTAGGACTGATGAAAAAGTTCACGCAGTGGTTTCGCAAGCGAGGAAGAACACCTCTTCAGAAGAAGGGGAGATATACCATTTGGACCAGTGGATTTATGTACGTTGAGATCTTTAAGTACTCTTGCTACTACACGAGTGTGAAAGTAGATTCGTACCATTGAAGATTCGACGAACTCAAGTGTAGGCGGAGACAAAGCACAATCTGGGAGTGTTGAGCTGGCCACAAAGTGTGCAGCTAGCAGATTGACTTTGTCTAAAGAGCTGACAGCTAGAATGTCATTGTAGATGAGCGTTGGGATGGAGGATGAGGCAGAATTTTTGATGTTTTGACAAACGACCAACAACTTTTATTACCTTTGGGACATTGTAGTATTTTTTGCCTCAACTTTTGGTCGTATTTAAAATTCACATGCTTAAGAAAGACGTTGCAGTCATTCCTAAGTCGTTTAGACTTTTTTCGGTTTTCCTCTGTTGGGATATTCTTGAAGGACCGAAAATAAATTCTCTAACCCTGACAGCCTCGTTACAGCTCGAGTCGTACCATGCCTTTCTTTTGGTTTGATACTCTTCATCCGATGAGGGATAAAGGATCTCATTCCAAACAGAATATTATCTGTGATCATATCAGCAACGGCATCCACGTCGTTATCGAGGAAACATAACGACCAGCTAAAATTCCTAAAGAAGATGTTAAGTCAGCTCCAATTGGCTTTCTCGTATTGCCATACAGTTCTTTTAGGAATCATTTCTCTAACTTTGTGGTCGGTATACGAGAAATTAACTGATATAACATAGTGGTCCGACGAGCCTAGAGGGGAAAGCACTTTAACGGTGTACTTATAAGGGTGAGAAGTTAAAAACAAGTCCAGGGCTGGGCTCATTTACAAGCTGGGTTAGGTTATTTTCCGCAGCGAAGATCTGAACACATCGTCTTTCGGGAGTTGTCTGTCCAGAATGTCGAAACCACCCAGAATTCTGTATATTGAAATCGCCCGAAATAACGATTTCAGAATGAGGACATAGGGATACAATTCCTTGTATGGAGTCAGACAGCGCATCGGACTCGTTAAAGGTCGAATTGCTGTCCAGTTTGGGGTTTTTTTCACCTTTTTTTTGCACTTGCGCGCAAGGAACAGTGATGTTTGCTTGCTTTATATACTCTTTTTTTTGCACGAAACCACACTGTTGAGTTATTTACGAGTGCACTGGTGTCGCGTGTACACCTGGATACTCAATTAATTACCTACGATAATATTATTAATTAGATAGGGCGGTAGAAAATATTAATAAAGCACTAACAATGGCGTTCGAGAAAGTTAGCCCGGCTAACAGAACACCTAAAAGGGCTAAACCAAAATGGTGGAATAGGAGGTAGGTTTAAAAAGGAAAGAGGTCGGGAAACTCTATAATAGGGCGAAGCTATTTAGAAGCGGCAATACATGGAATGAGTACTACGAATGTAAGCAATTCAAGTACCTAGTTTGAAAGTCAAAAAGGGCTTCATGGCAGAAATACTGCGAATCTATTGCGGTAACAGACGAGGTTTCGAGGTTACGCAAAGTACTTTCAAAGGAAGCGAGCATTCCTAGTTACCTCAGGAAAAGTGATGGAACCTGGGATGAAAGTAGAAAAGAGGTTCTGGCAACACTGATGAAGACCCGCTTTCAGGCGACCGTGTCATGCTACAGCACACTGAGAACACTGATCTCTTTCTCTCTGAAGAGGAAATAGGTGTTCATATTAATAGCAACAAATTACGCTAGGCAATTCAGTCCTTTAAGCCGTACAAATCTCCCCTTCTGGATGTATTCTACCGATTATGCTACAGAAAGCACCGGTAGCAATTCAAAAAATTATACACAGTCTAAAAATAGGATACATTACATACCAATAGCTTGGAGGGGAATTAAGGTGGTTTTTATACCTAAAGCTGGCAAACAGGGGCATATAACAGCAAAAGATTTCAGACCAATAAGTCTGTCATCATTTATGCTTAAAACCCTAGAACGACTATTGGAGATTAGGAATAGATGCAGTAATGGATTTTTGACTGAGTCACAGCATGCATACATGAAAGGAAAATCTATCCGCCCTGCACGAGGTGGTGAGGAAAATAGAGAAGAGTCTACACTTCGGAGAGTTTGCGATGGCGGCCTACCTCGATATTGAATGAGACTTCAATAACGTGGAGTGCACTTTCCATAAACTTTTCCATTGAGTAAAGCTCGGTCAGAATGTCCGTAACCAGTGGTGTAGTCATATCCCCACTCCTGTGGGTACTGGTTATCAATGACATCCTCAAAAAATTTCCACGGATGGCTCAAAAACAGAGGAAGGAACAGGTTCTGGTATCTTCTCAGAAGACTCAAGGCAATGGAATCAACCAACGTCAACTCTGATACAGTCAGGGGCTGTCGCACAGTACTCAAGGCAATATGCAGTCAGAACCGGGTGAGATTGTGCTGGGTGGCTGGACACTGATGTATTAAAGGAAAGGAAGAAGCGGACGAGCTTGTAAGAAAAGGAGGGCTACTCGGCAATAGTGAGGTTGCCAATATCAAAACACCCCTTTGCATAGTGAGGGGCACTATCGAGGAAAAAATCACACAGACTGCCAACCTAAGGAGGTCAAACCTTGAAGGACACAGAGTATCCAAGGCTTTTTGGCCGCTTTTTGACGGCAAAAGATCTAGGAAGTGATCTGCAAGCTGTTGAGGACATAACACACATACTGTGTAAATGCGAGGCAATATCGCGCAGTCGAAGAAAATTTTTAGGGAAATAATTTTTCGAAAACCTAGAGCAAAGGCCTTCTTGGGTTTTGCAAGAAAATCGGGTGTTTCACCTGAGCGATTGTTTACGTTTTTGCCATTTGAAGACATATTCAATTGGTTCCACAATTACCGCGATGGCATATCCATCACACCCCTGTTTAAATTAAGCTAACCTAAACTAAGGAACTGAAGTTCCTAGCAAACATTTAACTACCTCGGCATTTTGCAACTTACAAAATAATATTTTGCACGTGAAATAATTACATGAATTCAAATAGAATAGCTGTCACCGACTGCCATAAAAAAAACTACCCAACTCCGCTTACATCCGAGGTCATCATAAAAACTTGGTAGTACAGATATATCTATGACGTTTAATGGCAGTTCATTTGACAGTTCTAAAAATTCATTTTAAAGTTCATCACAAACGATAGATTTGGATTTTTAGATAGCGTATATAAATTGACGCAGCGTACTATGTCATTGTTGTAATTTACACTTGTTACATCTCCCTGTAAAAGAGAAATTAGGTTGAATAAAAATAAAAACATATCCAAATACTTACCGGAACATCCTCTTTCTATCTAACAAAACAATTTAATTTATTTGAAAATTGTCAAACCAATAACCAAGATGGTGGGATTACGAATTCGAACTTCGAATGAAGTTCGATTTTCAAAGTTAATAAGGAGGTGGTGCCAAGCCAGCAAGGCTTAGAACCCGACAATTTTAGGCAGTGGGTAAGGTAGGGAGCAATAGCTTAAAACTTCCAATAAGCTATTCGGAAGAGAATCTTGATTGCCTACGATGAATAAGATTGTGTTAGTGGGAGCGAGTGGCTAAATAATGATACAATAAATAACAGAATATGAAGACATATATTGGGAGAGCTGGAAGCATCACGCGATCGGATAAAGTACAGTGATTGGAAAAGAAAACAAATTAAGTGAGTGGTGAAGTGGTATGCTATGTCATAATAATTCTCAAAAAAAAAAAAAAAATTTTCGACTCCTGATCAGTTTCCTTTGTTCACTCCCAGTGATCGTGGCCAACAAGATTTCAAGGAAAATCAATCGTCGTTTCGAGTATTTTAGTGTCATGTGAGTTTTTTTTTTTACACCTCGATTTTGCGACAGATTTTTTGATGTGAATCTGTGTGTCGTCGTCGAGACGGAGTGGGACAATTGTGAATTTGTCGAACTCGCATACGAGATCTGATCGGGAGTAGATTTTTGGATGCATCGTCGATTGGCAAGACAAGATAGCATCATCGACAGCATCGTGATTAGGTGTGCCAGCAGCAATCAGTTGGACAGCCGCCGAGTTTGTATTGGGGAATAACGTTGGCCTGACATATTGTAAGTTTTTCTTGAAAAAAAAAAGGATAAAGATTAATGCACTCATCATCCAACTACAGACTTATATTGGTTTTTCCTTTTTACGTGGCACTGCGTACCACACACCACTCGCATTAAACACCATCATAAAGCAAGGAAATAAGATTGGGGGAACATTTCGAGCAGAAAGGGAAAAGGGTAAGTGCTAACCATAAGTGATTTGTGATATAGACAAGTATTAAAACCATAAATTTAAATTCAGAATTGTGGTTGCGGCACGCTACATAACAATAGCGAAGAGTCTAGCGACCTTCCCACATAACCAGAGAAGTGAAAACGGGGCGGTCACGGCAAAAAAAAAAAAAAAAAATAAATAAATAAGATGCCGTGATCGCCACCTTTTTTTTTTTTCTTCTTGTTTCTCCTTATTTCGCGGTCCAGCAGGCCAACAACTTATATAAAAAAAAAAAAAAAGGAAAATAATATATTAATTTTTTTTATATCAAATATTAATGTTAGTTTTAGTGTTAGTGTAACTTTTAAATTTATTAATTAATATTTATATTGTATTTATTGTATTATATACTTAGTGCTAGTAGACAGATACACATGTACATATATATTTTTTTGTCGTAAAAGTTCGCCAAAAAAAAAAAAAAATTTTTGTCTATACCCTTCGAATCTGAGCTCAAATTTGAGGCAGGTCTGTACCAGAGATAGTGGATTAGTTTTCTTTGTAAAAAAAGAAAAATATATATATAGAAAAAAAAAGGGGACTTTTTTTTGCATTATATTAATTAGTAAATACACCCTTGTCCCTTAAAAATGTACATATAATCGGGCTTTGATTACTGTAGAGCCGAAAGGTATGCTGTAATAAAAGAGCAGAAAAAAAAAATTATTTTGTTTTAGTCGAAAAATAATAGCGTGCAAACAGGCGTTATCATGTGCAGCTAGAAGAAAATTTTTCAGGGAGTGTCATAGGTAAGAAGATTTCGGCTGGTGATGATGTGAGAGGATGAGACGATATCCGCTCATTGGGGAAATCCTGAAGTCGGCCACCGGATTTCCAGGTTGGGAGGGAAATGGCCAGCGCTGATCAACACCGCAGCGCCCCTCAGCATCGTAAGTTCCGTCCGTTTTAAAGGTTTGTATTTTGAATTGGCATGATTTATGTTTTTTTGTTGTAGTAAGTCCTGTCAAGGAGTGAGGACAAGAACCAGCCCCATCCGGCGAGCCTAGCCGTGCCTCGCAAGCATGCCACGCTCCTCACTCCGAGACATCCTTTCCGTTCCTTTTCATTTCCTTTCCCAGTCCGGTCCACATCCTAGTTTCCTGTCATCTTCTCATCTCCAACGCCCTCTATAATCCCATATTTATATTTAAACCATTTTCTTCCTACCTTCCTTTCTTCCTATCTTCAACCCTCTATCTACCTAATACACCTATTATTATTATTATAACAAAAATGGCGCCCAACGTTTGTTCTTGTCAAATGTCCGTCCTAGTCGTCCATCTGTAGATGTTCCTGTTGCCATCATCAAGGGACCCGTAAGTCTTCAAGTGGCAGTCAGTTGACATACCAACTTGAATTGCGACGGGTGACATTAATGATGACCACAAGAACAACTCACTCAAACTTGTAGTCCTACGTTATTTTTTTTTGTACTCTTTTCTTTTAAATGTGCATTTCACTTTCCTATCATAGTTTCAATTTTCCTTTCAATTCGTATTGTGTTGGTATACGGTTACAGTGACCTTGTCTCAATGTCGTTATTGCATGCATTGTAGCACTGTTCCGTCCTTATATCTTAGCTTCCTCACGAACATACTGTACAAATTGTTTCAAGTCTTCTAGCAGAGGCCTCCAGGCTGGTCTGGAATTGCGGGAACAATGAAGACAGTATATCTGTATATGTCTCGTATAGTGTCCAGTCCAAATTTTTTTTACTCGTTTTTTTTTACCTTGCTGAGGGATAACATCACGTCCGTCCGCAGTCTAAATTTCCGGAACATCGTCATCAGCCTGAAACATCATCGTAACCGCCGAGGAAAGCTTCCTAAGACACTCCCATGTTAGAAGAAAGAAAATTCGATTATATATTCCATTTATTTTTATTTATTCATTCGTTAATATTTATTAATCATTCATTAATTGTGTTTTTTTTTGTTTTATTTATTTGTTTATTTATTTATTTATCTAATTAATTATTTATTCATTACTCTATTTATTTATTTATTTATTTATTTATAGAATGAGATATATATATATAAGTACCTATATTTGTTTGTTTACATAGTACAATTTACCCTTTTTGGCTTTGAAACAGAGACTTAATTGAATGTTGCACATGCTTTACTAATTTTTTTATTTCTTTACTGTACGTAATTTACTTGTTAAATGTTTTTCTTTGCAATTGAGTAAGAAAAATTGGTATTATACTATCGCCATACATATCATTGTTAGCACGAAACCTTTTGACTCCTTTAATACCTGCTTGTTTATAATTAATTTTCATTATCTCCGAGATTTTGGTTGGTAGTTGTTGGTAGTACCTTTCTTAAAATGGATGAGTCTGAAAAAGAGAGACAAAAGATGAGAAGGAGCAGCGAATTCGAACAAAATCGTAGGCTTACTCGAGCACAGGTTTCCCATAAGGTGACAGGTACAATACCAAAAGTACAGCACAGTCCCCCAGGTGGTAGAGTGCCACCAACAACATTAACAGCATCATCCATAAACATAGAGCGTAATACTCTCGCTGTCCCACTGCAACAAATTCCAGCAGTTGCAACAAATTATCCTCCATTAGCCAGCTCGTTCTCACAGTTCCCACCCCCTTCCATACCTCTCAGCCATAGTGGCTTGAGCGATTCCATAGACCCACCATCTTGTAATAGCCTTAGTCAGCAAAGAGCCGTAGGGATAGAAACCCTCAGTCAAAGCACTAGGTCCGATGCCACGCTATTAGAAGAGCAGCAACATGTTAACAATACACAAAATGACGACACAAATAAAAATAGTCTACCTTCAGACATCAGGGCTTATGTTAACCTGGCAGTGGTAAATGCTTACTCTTCATACAACGAGTCCCTAAAAGAAGAAATCGCGAACCCGATGAAAGATGAAATGAGAAGAAGCTTCCTCGAGTTTACTAAAAGTATAAACGAGCTTATCCAACCACTGCTTAGGCAAACAAAAGTTGATGCAATCCAGAATTCTAAACAAGGTCCTCAACAGTTAGAGAAGCAATACCCTGCACCCAAACAAGCATCAGCATCAAATCATTTGGAACAGTATCGTTCACAAATAAATTTAAATTCCCACCTAGATCCAACCTCGGAACCATTTCAACCAAGAGAAACTCACTTCCAAGGTTCCAGTGACCAAGAGATAAACCACCAGAGGCAACAAACACCTCCTATACAAACTCTGGGAATGGTTCAGAGCCCTCCGCAGCACACAAGCAATCCAAGGTACCGAACCAATATAAGAGGCCCGATAAAAATCGACAAGTGGGGCATTTACTTTGAAGGAAACCCGGATTCGCTAACTGTGGAGGACTTCATTTTTCGGCTGGAAACTCTTCAACGCCAGTACGAGTGTCCATGGTCTGAGATTTTGCGCGATTTCCACATCCTCCTCTCCGGTACGGCATACGAATGGTATTGGCAATTTAAAAGAGCTAACTACTATTCGGATTGGCCATCTCTGCGTGATGCACTCATGCGTCAATTCCGCAATGCGAAGTCAGACTTCGAAATAATGAGAGACCTTATGGACCGCAGGCAAGGTACCGGAGAGTCAACTGACGAATTTTTCGCAGCGATCGCCAAACTCAGATCACAAATGACCATTCAACCCCCAGAGTTTGAAATAGTGAAAATAATCAAGAGGAACTTAAACTTAAGAATTGGAAAGTTGGTTTATCCCATGGCAATTTTTACATTAGACCAACTGAGATACGCTTGTAAAGATGCAGAGAATGCCTTTCCCATCCGGGATAGAAATCCAAACAGAAATAATTTAAGTGGCCTAGTTTACTTAAATCCGGAAGATGAAACGGTAGAGATCAGGGAGATGGCAGCTATGCAGTATGGTGAACCGAGGCCGAAGCCGTCAAGAAGTTTTGCAGAGCCAAAAAAATTGTTTTGCTGGAACTGCAAGGCCGAGGGTCACACCTTCATGGACTGTCCATCTAGCAGTAGAAATATCTTCTGCTACCGGTGTGGGCAAGAGGGAGTGATAACTCCTAAATGTCGGAGGTGCAACCCGGAAAACAGCCAGAGGAACGCGATGTCAACGGGGAATTCGCGTTCGACGCAATTCCCCGAATAAAGAATCAAGGATGTGTCATCATCCAGATAGAAGAAGACATAGAAGGAAATGCGGGGCAGGTTAAAATACTAAAGAGGGACCCAGAAATAAAAGAAGTTGAAGAGCCAAAGAAATTGGATATAAAACCCCTGCACATAAGATTAAAGGAGTACATTAAAGCAAAACATAGAATAATAGGTGGTAAAGGGATAATAACTAATAGAATTTTAAAAGCTAGGCAGCTATATATAAATAGAAAGATGGTCAGGAGGGCAATAGCATCAACTATAGTCGACACATCCTCTGATCCAAGGCCTTATGCGAGAGTAAAAATTGGAGAAAGGGCAATGTTAGGTCTACTGGATAGCGGGGCCAGCATAAGTATATTAGGGAAAAATTGTGAACAGGTAGTCAAAAATATAGGTTTACCATTTAGTTCATTTAATAGTGCTGGCGTAAAAACTGCCGATGGGAAGAACCAAGCCATTATCGGTAGAATCACTGCACCAGTACAGTATAAAGGTGCGACAAAGACGGTAACCTTTTTTCTAGTCCCGAGTCTCGACCAGGAGTTGTACCTAGGGGTTGATTTTTGGAAGACTTTCGAAATAGCGCCTGAAATTATAGGTTCGATTACACTAACAGGTAATATAAATAATACAGACACTCACCAGTTATCAGTAAAAGACCAGTCCAGACTAGAGGCAGTCAAAACAAAATTTCGCTGTTTCACCCAGCATGGTCTCGGAAAAACATCGTTGGAGGAGCATGTCATCGACACCGGGGAGTCGGAACCTGTAAAGCAACGTCACTACCCTGTTTCCCCAGCCATACAAGGCCTACTGTATGCGGAGATAGACCGGATGATAAGTCTCGGCGTTATCGAGGAGAGTGAGAGTCCGTGGAGTTCGCCCGTTGTACTCATACGAAAACCTGGTAAAAATCGACTTTGCCTGGATTCTCGTAAAGTCAACGAGCTTACGAAAAAAGACGCTTACCCTCTCCCCCATATCGACGGGCTTCTCAGTCGGCTACAGGACACTTACTATATCAGTAGTGTCGATTTAAAAGATGCTTTCTGGCAGATACCGCTGGAGAAACAGAGTAGGGAGAAAACTGCTTTTACGATTCCGGGGAGACCCTTATACCAGTTTACTGTTATGCCCTTCGGGTTGTGTAATGCGGCCCAAAGGATGTGTAGGTTAATGGATAAGGTCATCCCATCGCGTTTAAGAGAAAGAGTCTTCGTCTATCTCGATGACTTGCTTATTGTATCTCCAGACTTCGAGACTCATCTCGCATTGCTCGAGGAGGTCGCGCTATGCTTGCGGAAAGCGGACCTCACCATTAACTTGACTAAGTCAAAGTTCTGCTTCAAGGAACTTCGTTACCTAGGCTACATAGTCGGTGGTGGAATGCTTAAGACCGATCCGGCCAAGGTCGAAGCGGTCGTTGATCTACCCGTTCCGAAAACCCGAAAGCAAGTACGCAGTCTACTCGGCCTCGCTGGGTGGTACAGACGATTTATCAGGGATTTTTCTAGCCTGACTGCCCCCTTAACTGAAACCCTGAAGAAAACTAAAGAACCTTTTCTGATGACTGATGAGGCGCTGAAAGCCTTCGAAGCACTTAAGACTGCATTATCAACCACCCCAGTACTCATCCACCCCGATTTTTCCAGGAGATTCTTCATCCAGTGCGACGCTTCTGATTTGGGAATAGGTGCAGTCTTGTTCCAAATTAACGAAGCTAAAGAAGAATGCCCGATCGCGTACTTCTCTCAGAAGTTAAATTCATGTAGACGCAATTATAGTGTGACAGAGAAAGAATGTTTAGCAGCGGTATTGGCCGTTCAGAAATTCAGACCCTACGTGGAAGGTATGTCGTTTACCATTATTACCGACCATTCCAGTCTAAGGTGGCTGATGAGCCTCAAGAACCTCTCCGGCAGGCTTGGAAGATGGAGTCTGGAGCTGCAGAAATATACCTTCCAAATCGAACACCGGAAAGGTTCGCTAAACATTGTGCCAGATACTCTGTCCCGTGCACATATCGACAGCCTCGAAATAGAAGACATTGCTCCGCTTGTGGACTTAAATTCCGAAGCGTTCAAATCGGATGAGTATTTAGAGCTAATAAAAACAATCCGACAACACCAAGAGGAATTGCCAGACCTCAAAATAGAAGAAGATTATGTGTATAAACGGTCGCTGCCACCGTACGGAGATGAGTCGACGGTTGAACACAACTGGAAATTATGGATCCCGTCACATCTCACAGAGGAGTTGATTTCAAGAGCACACAATCCTCCGCAAGCTTCGCATGGTGGTGTTGCAAAAACATTACACAGGGTTAAGCAATTCTTTTATTGGCCAAATATGACAGTCCAAATTCGTCGATATGTGTCCAATTGCGTTACATGTAAACTATGTAAACCGTCCAACTTCATACAACGTCCGCCAATGTCAACAAATTTTTGTACTGATCGTCCATTTCAGAAACTATATATAGATTTCTTGGGACCATACCCCAGATCAAGATCCGGAAAAAGATTTATATTTGTGGTCCTCGATCATTTGTCAAAGTTTGTGTTATTGAAAGCGCTTAGAAATGCAAATTCGTCCAGTGTTGTCCAGTTTTTACAGAATGTTTTTAACATGTTCGGTGTACCACAAGTAATACACTCGGACAATGGTAAGCAGTTCTTGGCAAAAGATTTCCAAAATCTTCTGACACAACTGCAAATTCGACACCTGAGAACCGCCAATTACTCGCCTCAATCGAATGCGTCTGAAAGAGTGAATAGATCTATAATCACGGCCATAAGATCTTACATAACGACTGACCATCGTGATTGGGATCTTCACTTAAGTGACATAGCCGGATCGTTGAGGAGTTCTGTGCATAGTTCAATCGGTGTGTCACCATACTTTGCCTTGTTTGGCATAAATATGATGACACACGGAAGCTGCTACGAACTGGCTAAACGACTCAATGCTGTGGAGGACGGAGAACTAACAACCCTCTCAAGACAAAAACGATTGCAGTGCGTGAGAAATAAAATTAAACAGAACATTAAGAAATCCTATGAAAGGAGCGCTAAAACTTACAACACGAGAACACGAATAGTACGATATATACCTGGCCAAGAGGTATACCGAAGAAATTTTGTTTTAAGTGACACGTCCAAGTACTTATCGTCTAAATTGTGTCCAAAATATGTTAAATGTCGTGTAGTAAGAGCAATTGGTCGGAACTTGTATGAGCTTGAAAATCTTGTTGGAACAGAAATCGGAGTTTATCACGCGAAGGACATGAAACAGTGACAGCAACGTAAAGTTACAAAAAAAGAACCATCTTTGTAGTCATAAAATTATAATTATTAACAAATTTATTTATTTATTTATATAGAATTAGAGACTATAGACTGTATTAGGATTAAGTATTTATTTATTCGTGTATGTAATTGTACAGGATTTATTTTTTTAATATATCTTTATTTTTTTTCATACATATTTATTTATTCATAGATTTATTTATTTATACATTTATTTATTTACATATTTATTTAATTTTTTATATATTTATTTATTCATATATTCATTTATTTATACATTTGTTTGTTTACACCTTTATTTATTTAAATGTTAATTTATTTAATTATTTATCTATATTACTATTGACTTAAACTTAGAAATTTATTTATTGTGATACTTTTTATGTATTCAATATATGTATGTGCACGTATGTATATAAAATATTTCCTTCTGCATGTACTTACGTTGCTATCAGACCAAGAACTCGCACAGCTGTTCTGGGAAAGTTCATTACCCTAACGCTAATAGGCAGAAATGAACATACATACATATGTTTGTACACATGTTGATCAATAATTTTCATGCCCGGCTGATCATAGCGTGGGGTTCTTCACCACGTCCATTTGTTCCAATTCAGGTAGCTGTCCTCTGTCCTTTCCATCGTGAGCACTCTGTAAAGTCCAGAGTTTTGTTACATCTCCCTGTAAAAGAGAAATTAGGTTGAATAAAAATAAAAACATATCCAAATACTTACCGGAACATCCTCTTTCTATCTAACAAAACAATTTAATTTATTTGAAAATTGTCAAACCAATAACCAAGATGGTGGGATTACGAATTCGAACTTCGAATGAAGTTCGATTTTCAAAGTTAATAAGGAGGTGGTGCCAAGCCAGCAAGGCTTAGAACCCGACAATTTTAGGCAGTGGGTAAGGTAGGGAGCAATAGCTTAAAACTTCCAATAAGCTATTCGGAAGAGAATCTTGATTGCCTACGATGAATAAGATTGTGTTAGTGGGAGCGAGTGGCTAAATAATGATACAATAAATAACAGAATATGAAGACATATATTGGGAGAGCTGGAAGCATCACGCGATCGGATAAAGTACAGTGATTGGAAAAGAAAACAAATTAAGTGAGTGGTGAAGTGGTATGCTATGTCATAATAATTCTCAAAAAAAAAAAAAAAATTTTCGACTCCTGATCAGTTTCCTTTGTTCACTCCCAGTGATCGTGGCCAACAAGATTTCAAGGAAAATCAATCGTCGTTTCGAGTATTTTAGTGTCATGTGAGTTTTTTTTTTTACACCTCGATTTTGCGACAGATTTTTTGATGTGAATCTGTGTGTCGTCGTCGAGACGGAGTGGGACAATTGTGAATTTGTCGAACTCGCATACGAGATCTGATCGGGAGTAGATTTTTGGATGCATCGTCGATTGGCAAGACAAGATAGCATCATCGACAGCATCGTGATTAGGTGTGCCAGCAGCAATCAGTTGGACAGCCGCCGAGTTTGTATTGGGGAATAACGTTGGCCTGACATATTGTAAGTTTTTCTTGAAAAAAAAAAGGATAAAGATTAATGCACTCATCATCCAACTACAGACTTATATTGGTTTTTCCTTTTTACGTGGCACTGCGTACCACACACCACTCGCATTAAACACCATCATAAAGCAAGGAAATAAGATTGGGGGAACATTTCGAGCAGAAAGGGAAAAGGGTAAGTGCTAACCATAAGTGATTTGTGATATAGACAAGTATTAAAACCATAAATTTAAATTCAGAATTGTGGTTGCGGCACGCTACATAACAATAGCGAAGAGTCTAGCGACCTTCCCACATAACCAGAGAAGTGAAAACGGGGCGGTCACGGCAAAAAAAAAAAAAAAAATAAATAAATAAGATGCCGTGATCGCCACCTTTTTTTTTTTTTCTTCTTGTTTCTCCTTATTTCGCGGTCCAGCAGGCCAACAACTTATATAAAAAAAAAAAAAAAGGAAAATAATATATTAATTTTTTTTATATCAAATATTAATGTTAGTTTTAGTGTTAGTGTAACTTTTAAATTTATTAATTAATATTTATATTGTATTTATTGTATTATATACTTAGTGCTAGTAGACAGATACACATGTACATATATATTTTTTTGTCGTAAAAGTTCGCCAAAAAAAAAAAAAAATTTTTGTCTATACCCTTCGAATCTGAGCTCAAATTTGAGGCAGGTCTGTACCAGAGATAGTGGATTAGTTTTCTTTGTAAAAAAAGAAAAATATATATATAGAAAAAAAAGGGGACTTTTTTTTGCATTATATTAATTAGTAAATACACCCTTGTCCCTTAAAAATGTACATATAATCGGGCTTTGATTACTGTAGAGCCGAAAGGTATGCTGTAATAAAAGAGCAGAAAAAAAAATTATTTTGTTTTAGTCGAAAAATAATAGCGTGCAAACAGGCGTTATCATGTGCAGCTAGAAGAAAATTTTTCAGGGAGTGTCATAGGTAAGAAGATTTCGGCTGGTGATGATGTGAGAGGATGAGACGATATCCGCTCATTGGGGAAATCCTGAAGTCGGCCACCGGATTTCCAGGTTGGGAGGGAAATGGCCAGCGCTGATCAACACCGCAGCGCCCCTCAGCATCGTAAGTTCCGTCCGTTTTAAAGGTTTGTATTTTGAATTGGCATGATTTATGTTTTTTTGTTGTAGTAAGTCCTGTCAAGGAGTGAGGACAAGAACCAGCCCCATCCGGCGAGCCTAGCCGTGCCTCGCAAGCATGCCACGCTCCTCACTCCGAGACATCCTTTCCGTTCCTTTTCATTTCCTTTCCCAGTCCGGTCCACATCCTAGTTTCCTGTCATCTTCTCATCTCCAACGCCCTCTATAATCCCATATTTATATTTAAACCATTTTCTTCCTACCTTCCTTTCTTCCTATCTTCAACCCTCTATCTACCTAATACACCTATTATTATTATTATAACACACTAATAATGCAGAACAATTATTTTTCTTGTATATAAGGAAGCTGAATAAGAAATAAAATTGTACTTTTCCACTAACCTCAAAAGCGATTGTTATTTTTGTGACTTCCTCCCAGTAGTCGTAAGGGTTCTGAATTATCACTATCATCAGAACAATGGTCTGGACTTTTGCCTGAACGCTCTGTTCCGACAGAAAAAATAAACTGCAGTTATGCCATGCATAATCTATTGTCTCAAAGCTTTCGCAGTGCTTTTCCTATTTAATCGCATTTTGCGAAAACTTGGCAATACCTAACGTTTGTATTGTATGATGTATCCAACACCAAATTTCTACAGGTTAAATATTTTTTTACAAGTAAATTTTTTGAAAACTTTATTCCGACACAGTTTGAGATCTACTGTTGTATGTGAAGTGCTCACCTCTTGCAACTGTCAACATCTAATAAACTCACCACAAACAATTCTACACGTCAACCCCTGTCAATTTGCAAGAAACCAAACAAACCAACGAAAAAAATCAAAACAAACTCAACGCAGTTCAAAAATAAATTTCGAACTCATCTCTGATGTAGTCCGTTCGCTATCTGACTGAATCGAAAAGATAAAACACTTTTCCGTGTTTTCAAAAATACATGACAGTCATCGTCAGTTTCCGCTCGCGGATGCCTTATTAAGTGTTTCCGTATGTGTGTTGTCAATTATTTTTGTATTTAATCGCTTCTAGAGGAATTCTAGTTTGCAGTTGAAAGTGGATTTTCAATCAGAATGCAAATTTCTTATATGAAAATCGCAATATACGCCCTGACATTCCTAACGTACGCGTATTCCGGCTATGGTTCGAGCACAATTGCCAGCCTCCGTGATGCAATAATCGCTGCTGAGGCAATTTTCGGTGATGTCTTTCAGAATCTGATTAAAGTCGCCCGCAAGTTCAAGGTGGTCCATGAAGTCTTCGATGCGGCAGTCGATGAAAATTGCATATTCAGTTGTCCTGGTGGTAATTATCTAATGAAAATTTTGATTTTTATTTACAATTGACGAAGATGTACATGTGTACCTACATTCGTATGATACATGCGTGGTCACAAATATACAAACGAGTAAGTGGGATGCGGTGACATTTGTATGAAGTGGCACGTGAAATTATTACACTCTCGGACGTGGGTAGTAAGTTCAGGTTTAGGTTTTTATTTTGAATTTGCTTTGCAGTGCTAAAGTGGTTCGCCTCGATGGATACTGAAATCTGGTCCGTCGTGTGACAGGTGAAAAGAAAGTACGTGGACCAATGGACGTAAAAGACGTGTATATTCAAGTTGATTAATTTTTCTAATTTAATTCTGCGCGAATGATAAATCGGAACGAATACAGTACAAAGCAAAACATTTGCAAAGGTCAGCTGTCCGAAAATATCAAATTGTTGTTAACGTAAATAAGATCTCTTTTGTGAATTTTCTGTCTATATCTAAATTATCCTTTTGAATCTTAAAGTGTTGCCATCACATAGGTTTTGCGGCCGTAGCTCTACTCACATTATATAAAAATAAGGAATATAACTTTTACAGTTCGGCGACATATGATCCTTATGCGATTGTGTCTTGGTACGAATAAGTCATGAGGTTATTGCGTTCTTAAATTGTTTCATAAAGCTTCTCCATGGGTATTCCATTCAAACGATTCATAGCTTTGACGAGCGCTTGCAGCTTCTTTTTGAGTCTTTGCCATCGACCCGAATTATATTTTAAGTTCATAACATTTTATTTTTTAATTGAACTGGCAACGTCTTGAGTAACCCGTTATTCGGAACGCTTTCCTTTATGTCAAAATTCTTCTAGAATATTCCCTAGATTTGACATATCAGCTTTTTCTTTATCATTTTCTGCTTTGTGCGTGTTCACATTGGCGCGGTCAGGAAGATTGTCCGAAAGAGAGCGAACGCTTTTTATTGAATCCATTTTTAAAGTGGATTTTCGGGTGAAGCACGTCGTTTTTTTCCATATCGTTCCATTTCTGACACATTTTTTCATTTTAGTTTTGATCGTTGTTGAGCAAGGAAGTGTGAGGAATAGGAAAAAAGGTATGTTTCAGGCCAACTGAACAAATTTAAAAATTAAAAATGTTCCGATTCAAGTGTTCTACTTGTCAAAAAGTCTTTCAACCCCATTAAAATGTGAACCCGACGTTGATGGGGAGGACTTTCATACCCTCGCCAATATGAACCGGCACTTTGTTCTAAAGTAACCACGACATTGTCCGCATACTATGCTGCGAAAAGGTCTCACGTATAAGATCCAGTTGGAGCAGGAAATGAAGTCAGAAGACCATGGATTGCACCGCTGGTGACATCACTGATCCTTATTCTTTCAAAAATTAAGTCGCCATTTTTTTTTTTTTTTTTTATAATCTACGCGCGCCTAAGGGGTTAGATACCCTTTTACTGTTGCCAGGGCGCGGGCGAGAAGATAGAAGGAGGAGAAAGGAAAATTGTTTTTGTAGTGGTTTGAAACTCAGGTGTGTTTGGTTTCTATGTTTGCTCTCCAGGGGTGGGAGTCCGAATAGGACGGAGAGTTTTTCTTCACTCAGAGTGATTCGAGATATAATTCCCAGTATTTTTTTTCATTGCTTGAAACTCTTATAACAGCCAAATCTACGTGTCAGTGTTATGCCTTCACACGCAGAATTTTTTTGTCTGAGTTCCAATTACACAATGAAAAACTGACTTGCCATGGGCAGGATTCGAACCTGGACTCTCCGAGTGAGAAGCGTTTGCTACTACCACTACACCACGGCCACCCCGATGGCTATAATGGCCAACATTACCAGATAATGACCAGTGGATATACCATGCTGCTCAGAAAACCATTGTCTTACTAAGGACTTAATTCAACGACATCATTAAATCACACAATAGACTTATGGATTTGTCACCGAGATCGTGTAAAATCTTTGGTGTATGCTTACAAACCCAAACAATTTAGGCCTTGGAAGTCGATATTCAGCGCCTTAGTGGTGAGATAGAGCGCCAAATGTTCGAATAAATGTCCTAAAATTGAACCAACTAGATGTTCCTCGTCAAAAACAGCCAAGAACGCTGTGTGCATGAAGCCGTGTACATAATGTCAGGAACCATTCTTCATAATGAATAAAAAAAAATTTATTTAAACCCAATTTATTTTATTATTTAATAAAAAAATTCTATAGCTCTTTTTAAAAGACTCATTCTTAATTTCTGTAGGTAATTCAAATCATACCATAGTTCCACTACCAGTATAACAAAGTGCGATCGATAATGTTCCAAATTTTATATTATCGCAACTAGGAGGAATGCTCTTGATGCAAAGGGGCTGAAACAATTTGGGGATACATTTATTTTACTGTTCATAATACAATACAAATAGGAAACACAAGTGAGTCGTGTTGGAGATAACCTTGCAGTCAGCGGTCTGCCAAAAACTTCTATCGAATTTGCACGAGTTATAAGTTGTCTCCTTTCCAGGAGGCAAACCACGTTTTTCCAAATAAACTTTTGATACTTTATTGTGTGTTCTTTATTTTCAACAAAATTAATATTATATACTCGTACTTGATTGATATTTGAAACTTCTAAAATTATTTATTTACCTATTTCACATTCAATTCATTAATTATGGTATGTTTAACTACATACAAGGTGGCGCAAAATTAATCATCCAATTTTGTTTTTGAATTACTTTTTTTTACTAAATAACAAAAAATGATTTTGAGTGATAGAAAATTTTATTTGGACCTTTACAATTGTTTCTGTGCATCACACGCGGATTTTTAGGTGCCCCAGAAACGAACATTTTGCTTATTGACATAACCGTTTAAGTGAAAATGCGCCTCGTCGCTCATGATGATTTTCGACACGAAATTGTCCTCTTCGTTGTTGAGATTGAGGATGGCTTTACAGTAATTCACACGCGGCTGATGGTCAGGAGGCATTAACTGCACTGTTCGCACTTTGTACGGGAACATGTGTTAGTCTTTCACTAAAATTCACTGACGACCAGTCCGTCGAAATTCACGCTGCGCTAACACCACCGACCATCGGCACAATTATTCCACGCTTCCTACATAGTCTCCTTGTAACTCTACACACTTCACCCAGCGATGCTCCCATCCCTCTAACCCGTCTAAATAGTACTTGGCGTTTCTCTCTGCAAAATAATTCTTGACGAAGGTGATTGCCTCCTCATTTGACGAAAATCTCTGTCCTCCGAGCGCAGTTTTTAGATGAGGGAACAAAAAGAAGTCGCTTGGGGCTAGATCTGGTGAATAAGGCGGATAGTCAAGGAGTCCAAACCGTAATTCTTGGATTTTCGCCATGGCAACCGCTGAGGTGTGAGACGGCGCGTTGTCTTGGTGAAACGAGATTTTCTTTTTCTGCAAATGTGGCCGTTTTTCCGCAATTTCTGCATTCAGCTTCGCAAGTAATGATACGTACTATGCTCCTGTAATGGTTTTTCCTTTTTGAAGATAATCGATTAAGATAACTCCTTTACTATCCCAAAAAACAGTCGCTATCACTTTCACAACCGAACAGCTTTTTTTGGAGCCGGCTCGCCCTTTGCAGTCCCTGTTTTGACTGAATTTTTGGCGTATAATGGTGTATCCAAGTTTCATCTACATCGGATTTATTGCGCCTAAACTGCGCCAACAGAGCCTAAAACTTGATTTAATTGTAACAAACACGTTCTTTGGACATTTTCATAACCTCAACAATCTCTCTCACTTTAATTCGGCATTCGTCTAACACCATTTGGTGAACTTGAGCAATGTTATCGTCAACCACTGACGGCAGTTTTTGGACTTCCCGAACGTTCATCACATCCCAAGCTCTTACGACCACGTTTAAATGCAGCTGCCCAAAATTTCACAGTGGTAAATGATGGTGCATTTACATACATAGAGTCTAACATATTTTTGATTTGCGTAGGCGTATTGTCTTTCAAAAACAAGAATTTAATAACAGCTCGATAATTAATGTTTTCCATTTTCACAAAAAACGCTCACATCGACTCACTCAAACGACTGTCAACTAAAAACTGCGCGTCCAAAATGACTTAAACTTCGATAAGTAACTGCCAATAGATGCACAACTAGCATTCACTAGCTTTTATTGATGGTTTTTGGTCGATGTGGATTATAACAGCGTTGATGTAGCTGAATCTGCAGCTTCTTATCAACAATGGTTTTGCTTTGCAACATTTACGAATATACATATGTACACTAAATTGCAAAAAAGCCGCACTCAAGTAAAACAGAAAATTTTGATTTTGACCTGCTCTGTTTACTCTGGTTTTAAAAAGGTGGAGATATCTCGTCATTACTAGCAGCTGGTAGGTCAATCTTAAATGGTTTAATCACAAGACCTAATGCGGAGGTCGCGTAGTTCCAAGAAAAAAAAAAACTTTGGTAATAATTATAACCCCTTAAAAATGAATTTCTGGGCTGGTTGATTCATTGTTTTATAACTTACAAAATAGATTTAACATTTGGTTTTACGTGCGTACATTAGTTATTCGAATTAAAGGAAAAATGTTTTTCCTGTTTGACATTGAGCCATTAAGGCTGGTAATATAGCTGTGAAGAAATTGTCACATCAAATTTTTTCGATGTGAGTTCTTAGTTCCTGCAAATTTCTGGACTTTTATTTTTGAGTTTTACAACTATTCATTGTAACTTTCAACATGGAGAAGGAATATGTTAAAATCGACTAAAAACACAATAAAGATTGAATAAATTACCAAAACAACAGTGGACAGTTCATTGTTTGCTTACAGTCTTAGCATCGGAATCTGTGCGGAATCATCCTGAAACGGGACACCCGTGTGGTACTGGCTCATTTCTTCTATAGTAGGAACCACTGTATATTCTATAAACTCTTTGTGCTTTAAACTATTTATGGATCCATCCACTATCTTTCCAACTCCACCGTCAGTTATGACCCCTAAATCATAACACCCTTAGACCAAACCCTAAACCATAACACAGCTCGTCTGCAACACATTCTTCCTTCAACCGTTCTTCAGATCGACATCGATCTTTCCATCTGAAAATTCCTGGTTGAATTTGGATTCATCTGAGAAGATGATTTTACTTTTGCCAGCTATCTGGCAAATGCTGTCTACTGTCGTTAAAGCGAAATTTAAACACCCAGCAATTATCCATGAATGGCACTTGCATCGTTGAAACCGATACACTTTCCATTCTAGGTATGTGTGTTAGTGACAGTTTACGTTGGAATGACCACATATTCGATGTCGTCAAAAATGCTGCGAAATGTCTAGGTATCCTCAAGCGATGTAAGAAATACTTCAACCCCTCTGATCTGGCTTCAATATATAAGGCGTTTATCCGCCCAAGACCTCTTTGCACTTACCAGATAGGATCCAAAATCGTGCGATAAAACTCATAGGTGACACTAATATCACTCAAACAATGGACACCCTCGAACACCGACATAGTGTCTTGTGTCTCACTCTGTTTTATCGCTATTTCCACCACCAGTGCTCCACTGAATTCGTTCGAGTTCCGTACAACTCGCTTATGGATTGCCCTGCCTAGCTCTTTATTCCCTAGTCATTATAACCTTCAAACATTTAATACCAGCGTTCACCGGTAACTCTCCTTTCATCCTCCCTGGTTTTACAGACGGCTTTTCTTAATTCTTGGCATACGTAGCAATTATTTTGCCATTCGGTAGGCAAACAAACCGCCTTTGAATGCCTATGCCTATGCCGGTGGTTTCCAGCCAGAATATCTTTCCTTACTTGTGATGCAGTAACGAACCAATTTTCCTACAGTAGTGCATCTTTTTCGACCGCTTCCACTTTTCCCCTCCAAAAAAACATTTTCTTGGTACTTTTTTAAAAACCTTCTTATCGTGGACTCGTTGAATTTTAATCGACTAGAAATTTCCCTTATTAATTCACCTTTCTCCATAAAAGCGAAGGATTTGACAGCCGAAAAATGGTCAAAAAATCAGGGCGAATTTGAACATGTATCATGGTGTTAGTTTTTTTTTTTACTAGCACGCCAACTAGCAGCCTCCTCGCAGGCAGAATTCGTAGGCTATTAAAGCCACTAGTTGGCTTCCAGTTCACTTTTTTGTTTGTGTACTCCGATTTTATTTCAAATGGAACACTAAAAACTTCTTTGGACTTTTATTTTTTAAATATATTTGCTTGTGAATCTATTTGAACACTCAGAATAATAAATTGGAAAAACAAAGCCGATTGCACGAAAACAGAAAACTAGTTTGACACACGATACTATTTGACGTTTATACATTTTGACATAAAATCCAGGAGAGAAGGGAGATTCTCAAATGAAAACGAGAAGTAAAATTTTATTTCTGAAAAAAATGAGGGGAAGTGGTTTTACGTAATTTTTCTTCTCCAGAGCAAGAAAAAAGGCCAAAACGAAAACGCCATAATAAATGTAAACCCTACTAGTTTCACTCGCGTGTATAAACCCTAGGTATGCGGCTGTTTTTTGCATCTTAGTGTATACGAGTATATGTAGTATATGTATATTGGACATTGCTGGTGACGCCCCAGTAAGCGATATAATGATCTTGTTGCTATGCAGCCCATATTACTCGCTCCATTTAAGCCAGTCCACGCTTACCCTATGTGCGACATCGTCATCGCGATTGCCTTAATTTTTCCTAAGTAGATGTCGGGAATTGGGTTTGCGTGTTCGGAAATGCAACAAATCACATATTTTGTTTATGTTACGGTTATTATGTGTTCTTTATTAAATTACCTGAAAAGCTTTAACAGCGTTGCTTATGATACCGCCATTATCGGCGAAAAGAAGAGAAGTCGTTTCAGACCCCTTAATGTACTGCGTTAATAGAAAACCTTGCACAACATACAAGCGACGAACTTTGTGCACTCTCTTGGTGCACTTTAATATACAGGGTGTCCCCTAAATCGTCAACGATAATTTGGGAAATTGTGGGAAAATTTGGAAATTTGGGAAAGCATTTATCTAGGATTTGGTGTACCCTTACCCATTTTAATGGAAATTGCTCTGTTTGTACTAATGGTAAAAACTTCATGTAGGACTTTATTTTTAGAAGAAATATTAGCCTTTGTAATGGCGTTTAAATAATGTTAACGTTAACCTTGTTTGAGTCTTTCGATATTCAATTTCTAAGCCTGTTCCATTTTCATTGTCCATGGTAATTTTTAACTTTGAGGTCACTTTTCTCCAGAGATTGCCTAATTAACATAACGTTTTACAATTTTTTTTCTTGTGAAAATAACAATAATAAAGAAAAAATCACTAAGTTTGCACAAAAACCCATCGATTTTATGATACATGCAAACAGGTAACAAAAGGAATTTATGATTTTTTACCAACGTTTCTAACAACAGTTGACAATACTCGTAGGAGTATTTTGACTACTTGTCAAGACCCTCATTTCCTTACCTTGTTCCTTAAAAGTTCTCAGAAAAAATTATGTTTGGGATTTGAAGGCCTATTTCGAAAATTTACAAAACAAAAATGGTATAAAAGATTAGAAAAAAAAATAATTCATCAGTTTAATTTTTAACGCTAAGGTTAGAGTTGATTTGAAACGCTATTTGAAATGTCTGCATTTACAAACCAAGAATACGCAGACATTATTTACGTTTATGGGTTGTGCAATGGAAGTTCAACTAGTGCGCGACAAAAATACCATGAACTTTATTCTAACCGATAACTTCCTACTAAAGGTGTATTTGGAAATAGTATCGAGGGTTTCGTGGAACGGGATCAGTTTCAAATACACGACCGAATGCGGGAGCTCCTGAAGTAAGAAGGATTTCGACTGATGAAAGGATACAGGAAGCTGTTACAACTGATCCATCAATCAGTATCACACCCTTAGCTTTGCAATTCAATGTTTCCAGACATAGAATTTCTAATGTACTGCATGGAGAAAATCTCTATCCATACCACCATACACCTGTACAAGAACTGCTTCCCAATGATTTGGAAAAGAGACTTGAGTTTTCCAACTGAACGAGTTTATTAGCAGAGTTTTTTGGACGGACGAATCTCAGTTTACAAGAGATGCGATCACAAATTTTCATAACCTTCATACGCGAACAATCCACATACAAGGAGACATATACCATTTCAGCACAAATTCCGCGTCAATATGTGGGCAGTCGTACTTGGAAACAAGTTAATCGGTCCCTACAAACTACCGTCTAGGCTGAATTCTGCAAATCATCTGGAGTTTTTGCGAATGATTTACCAGAACTATTGGAGGACATTCCACTGGTTCAACTAGCCGACTATAGTCGTGAGGTTAAGAGTTGGCTAGACGAAGAGTAACCGTTGGATAGGAAGAAATGTATTGGATTTTTTTGTATGGGGAAGAATGAAGAACTTGTTCGTTTAACCGAAATACCAACTATAGTTGAATTGGAAGAGCGTATTCTCTCAAGCGTCATCAAAAGTGAACAGAAGCTAGCATCAATAAACATTCGAAGTGAAATCCAGAAACGGACTCTAGCTTGGATACAAAACCAAACAGCACCTGTTATTATAACTGTTTTTTATTACACACATAAAATAAAAACTACCTAAGACAACACAAAATCATTTTTAATTCATGCCCTTTGCAGCTTAAAGCAAAAAAATCCTTTTTTTATAAATTTTACCCTTTGCAGGTTTTTCCAGGTATTATAAAATCTATGGCTTTTTCTGCAAACTTATTAATGATTTTTTTTATTATTGTTACTTTCATAAGAAAAAAATTGTAAAACGTTTTGTTAATTATGCATTTTCTGGAGAAAAGTGACCTCAAAGTAAAAAATTAGCGTGGGCAATGAAAATGGAACAGGCTTAGAAATTGGATATCTAAAGATTCAAACAAAATATCAACTTTATTTAAACGCCGTTACAAAGGCTGGTAAATCCTCTAAAAATAAGGTCCTACACGAATTTTCTACCATTAGTACTAACACAGCAATTTCCGTTAACATGAGCCAGGGTACACCAAAGTAAGCCTCTTCTTAAATCCTCGATAAATTTCGTCAACATTGGAGATAGACCCTTACTGTAGAACGATTTTTTTCTTAGAATATGACCAGGAATCATTTCCCAAATTATTGTTGACGAATTAGGGGACACCCTGTATATATATATGTATTAATAACATTATTAATATATAGTACATATCGCGTATAATTCTGATAACATATACCACCTTGATCAAACAGTTCCCGGAATGTATTCAAAAAAAATAAAAATACAAGTTTATTTATCTAAATCTATATTGTCCCCTTCATCGTAATACCCATCGATTGCAACACAATTATGCCAGCGCTTGATCCAATCCTCGAAACATTTTTTATATTCGGCTTTCGGTATGTACATCAGTGCTTCCTGCGATTTTCCATTACTTCCTTTCGGCTGAAACGCGTTCCCCGTAGTGGTTTTTTAACTCGATTGAACAGAAAGAAGTCACAGGGAGCCAAATCAGGTGAATTCGGTGGCTGGTATTTTTTGCATTTTTCATCAAAAAATTACGAATAATGATGGCACTGTGCGAGGGTGCGTGCAAAATCCACGAGTTTTCTGCCCACAATTCTGGTCTCTTTCGGCGAATTGCTTCACGCAAACGTCTCATAACGCCCAAATAATACTCTTTGTTTACTGCCTGGCCTTCTGGCAAAAATTCGTGATGCACTACACCGTTGTAATCCATGAAAACCGTGAGCTTTGCCTTCTTTTTTGACTGAAAACAACGTGTTTTTTTTGGTCTCGGCTCATTTGTTGAACGCCATTCATTTGCCTGATGTCTGGATTGCGTGTCGTGCTCATAAACCCATGTCTCGTCTCCAGTAATGATCCTTTTGATGAATGTGGGATCGGATTCAACCTCACAAATCACCTCTTTTGCATGAAATTGAGGTCTTTTGGCACCAACTTTTCTGCTACACGATAGAAACCCAAATCATTAACCAAAATGTCTTGGAAGGATCCATAGGCAGTGTTCAAGTCCTCCGCTATCTCTCTGATGGTTAATTTGCTGTTATTGACCAACATTTCTTTTACTCCATGAATGTTTTCGTCGGTTTTCGATGTCGATGGTCAATCTCATCATCTTCGATTGACTCACGACCACTTTTGAACCGCTCGTGCCACTGGTAAACGACCGTTTTCTTTAGAGAATCATTGCCGAAACACTTTTCCAACATTTCCAACGTTCGCGCGCCATTAAATCCGTTTTTTACGCAAAATTTAATACAAGTTCGTTGTTGCAAATTTAAATCCATTTCTAAAATTGTAAAAAATCGGCAACACACACAATGGTAAATGTACTCTTGGCTACTCTTGCAAATGTTAAGCTATGACGCTAAGATTTAGAGGGAATGTCAACAACAGATTCACTAACATAACAAAAAAAACAGAACTCAAATCGGAACAATGGGAGCGCCAAACGTTATGGCGTTAACATTATGCCGACCAACCTGCTACGGTTCAAATGATGGAATAAATTTTAAAGTAAATACTCTATTGCTCATGTGAATAAACCCTGTTTCTGCTCTCTGCCAGGATGCTTGGGTTAGCTCTATATATTTTATATGTAGAATTCCCTATTTGTCAAAATATAACCGGGGCTGAGTCATTCAAACGGCCCGCGTTAATGATTTCTTATAAAAATAAACCGTTGGTACAACTGTTATCTATTCTGACGCTGTGCCATCTGTGAACAGTTTGTTAAACTCAATTGTTACTGGCGATTTTTACTATTTAACAAAATATTGAGCAAATAGTTTGTTTGAAATTTTGTGTTTCGAACAGAATTACTTGTTTGGATGCGTTGAAAATATTGGAGAAAGCCTACGGGGACACTCTAATATCCAGATCAAGACCATTTGAGTGGTACAAAGCGTTCAAAGAGGGCCGTGAAGGTGTTGGAAACTTGCCTCATCCGAGACGGCCTGCAACGGCATTTACTGAGGAAAACATCGGCTTAATGAAAAAAAAGGTGCTCGAAAATCGTCACTACAGTTTGAGAGACGTTTCGCAAGAACTATCCTTCTCTCACGAATTAGTTCGCCACATTTTAGCTGATGTTGATCATGATGATCCAGAACAACTCTTAGATTTTGCACCATGATAATGCACCATTTAACAAATCCATTCTTACGAACGATTTTTTGACCAAAAATGCGACCAATGTGATCGAGCAAGCGCCGTATTCTCCAGATATGACACCGTGTAACTTTTTTCTATTTGTGAAACACAAATTACCCGTTTTGAGTCGATCCAAATAATACTCGTAAAAGAAAATTCGCTGGGAGATCTGACGGCGATCCCGGAATATGCATATAAAAAATGTATGGATGATAAAATAAAATTTGATGATTAATTGATTTGTGTTGTTATTGTCCCGGTTATATTTGACGTTTTCTCTCCTGAATGAATTTGAAGACTTTAATTATTTGTGCTTCTTTCATCAAAATGTTTCAGCCAACTTAGTCGAATTTGATATAATGATTCTTTGCCCGATTTGAGAGTTTACACCAAAAGACAAAGTCCTTTATCACCTTATAATGATAACTTTTCCGTGTAGCGTAATGTCCGAGCCTTTGGTGTTAGATGCATTTAGTTTTGATATTTTTTACTCTGATTTATGTTTGTTTAACACTTAACGCATCTTTGCTGTTTCTGCTGCGAAAGATGAAAATGCATCATAAATAGTCATTCATTCATTCCCATGACTTCAATGTCATTGTCCTCCGATATCTGCAGCCTTTGTATATAACAGCGAGAATTCTCTAGAATATCTTTTCGATTTATATCGAGTTATAAAACCAGACCGAGACTCCAAAATGAATCAATCTTGTGGACAAGAAAGGAGGTAAGGAATCAGGACACATTTCAAGATGTGAATCATAAAAATTTCCTTCGAAGTCTAGTTCGTTCACCTAAAGGGATAAATGCTGTCAATTTAATTTTGCAGTTTATATTTCGAAATCAGGCTTTCTGATTTTGTTTGAAAATTTGTTTCCTTTTTACATTTGCTTCCGAATTGTATTACTACTATTCTTCCCCAATGTGCAAGCAATCAATATTTCACTCAGATGCTAAATCGAATCCCTTAGATATAGGAGTTTGCGTGCTCTGTGTATCATTTCCTACATTTTGTTTTCATTTATTTACTTGTGTCAAAACACAAATTCTTTTCCGTCAAAATCCTTGAAGAAATTACGATTGTAAAATATATCTATAAATCTTTTATAATCTACAATTAATTTTATTATATTTTTCCCATTACAGATGTAAGACCGGTCCAAAATAAAATGTACACTCCAACTTCGGACGGTTGTGGCTCTCTTGGCCTTTCCATCAGCACAGAATATCTCCCAGCCGCCGAAATGGGTGCTTGCTGCAGTGCACATGATATCTGCTATGATACATGCAACAGCGACAAAGAACTTTGTGATCTTGATTTTAAACGATGTCTCTACAGACACTGTGAAACTTATGATAAAACAATCGCCAGTGAGATTTTCATTAAAGGATGTAAAGCGGCAGCTAAGATGCTCTTCACTGGCACTCTCACTCTAGGATGTAAATCCTATCTTGACGCACAAAAACGCACATGTTACTGTCCCCCACCGAAAGAAGATCGCAGTAAATATCAAAAAGGCAATGGTAACCATAATAGCAACAACAAAAATTACAAGGACAAGAAGCAAAAGTACGGTTGGAAGGATCCAAATATACTTTAGTTTAAATGAAAACATGACTTGTTAATGCTTTGTCTAGAAATATTTTTTGTAAAATGATCAGTGCTGTGTTTAACTAACGAATTTTCCTCTAAAATAAACCCAAAAACGTGAATTATAGCATTTTTATTGAAGTTTTCGCTGCCAAAGGGAATTGGTGAACACCTGAAAGTTCCATTGATAATCGAATCGAAATTACTAAATTTCCCCTTGTCAATAGTCCCAAGTTGTTCCAAGGTTTTCCATTTAGGCAGATCCTAATCTTAGATTGAATGAGGGTATTTCCCCTTGAACTCGTCACCGTTTTTCGGTATGAATGCGCGTGAAAAAAGAACCGAAAAACAAAAAGCCAAAACAAAGTGCTTAACCAAACTCAATGCCAGATACATAGATATAGAGCGCCAAACTTCAGCGATACTAATTAACAAATTGATGATTGACCATCAATATAAATGCTTTGCGTTTGATCGTATTTATCGTTTGTCCGAGGTAATGCACATATAAAAGTTTTGGGGGTTATTTAGATGGATTCAGTGTAGTTCCATCATTTGCCGGAATAATGGATAAAATGTCGTTTTTATTTTGTTGGATTTTGTTCTTCGTTCAGAGAACAATCGCGCAATTTGGATACAACACGAATGGGAACAACGGTTATGGATATCCCAATTATAACTATGGATATGGAAATTATCCTTTTTACGGCTACCCCCAACAACAGCAACAACAGCAACAGCAGCAGCTGACTCCTGGTTATGGATACTATCCGTCATATGGTTATAATCCTTATTATGGATACCAACAGGGTGGATATCCATACTACAACCAAAACCAGATGGGATACAATCCATATTCATACTATGGAAACGGTCTAAGTGAGTGAAAGAGTTATTGAGTTTGTCTTTCTTCTTCAATGAGTGATAGCACCGTGCATTTGTTAACAGTGTTTTGGGCTTGTTTCTTGTAGATCAAGCTTTTGCCAGCACCAATGGAGGTACAGCAACAGCGCAAGCGACAAGCGGTCAAGGAGGGTACTTTGGTTGAGATACGATTCTAGTGGGTTTTCTTTAGCTGAAGGTACTCTTATTAGTCTTAAGTTTGTCGTAAATATAAGATATTTTTTTTAATTTAAGTGTTTGATTTATTAAGGATTGAATTGAACTTACAACTTTGCTTAGTATGAATTTAGGAATTAGTGTTTTTCGATTTCTTTGCCAAAGGGAATTATGGTTATTATATTATAAAATGTGACAAAAGCCGCAATGTGGGATTGAAATTACATCTTTGACAGCAAATAAAACCTTTTGCATAAGGTAACTACTGTCGAGGACATCACGAGATGTATTTAACATAAAATATGCAGCTTAAGTGGGCTTTGGAAATGATCCTACAGATATCCGAATAGATTTCTGTTCCGAACCTGGTTTCTATGGCAAACTTCTATAAACTGAAGGCAGGACCAAAGAATAAAAAGGAAAGGAAAAACTGCTATATCAACATCACATCGCCTTATTCATCAGCCAAAATATGAAATTATTAAACTTGCTATCTAAAGGATGCTTTTTTCGACTAATAGATCATCCCAAGTTATCAAACCCTGATGTTTTTTGTGGCATCTATGTTCAGAATTGTTATGAATAGACTTACACCTGATAAACGCTTCCGTATCATCCAAACTTATTTTAAAAATCGATCTGCAATTCACAAAACGTTTGGAAGATTAAGTGATTTTTTGGGCCAAATTGAGCGTACTTTTCATTACGTTGTGCATGTGGATACCTTTCACACCATATGACACTCTACTTGACTTAAAGGTCTCAACCAAAAATTAACTAAATTAGATGACATACTCTACTAATGATTTGCAAACCCCTAAAAAAACACTCAGATAATCTAAACCCGTGAACTGCACGTAATTGCGCGTTTAGAAGAAGCTGTCAGTGAAAATGTGGTCGATCGAATTGTGTGAAAAAAAAACCTTGCCTTGCGAAGGGAGTTCGTGGATTGTGCTCTCGAGCAGCTCGAATTCGTGCCCTGATGAGCAAAATTGCATTTCTGGAGTGAAGCAATTTCAGAAGAGACTCAATTACAACCACAAAAGTGAACTGTTTGGTATTGGTATTCCCATATTTTAAATGAGGCTGGAGCCCAGGTTATAGTTAAAGGTTTTTTCTTTTTAAAGAACTTAACACTCAAGTGGGTATTTATTAGGCATTAGGAGAATCAATCACGGGATCCCGGACGATTTTTGCTCTTAAACGTGCTAGGCTTACACACGCACTTATTAGCCATCCATAAATCCAAAGTGGCAGGTGAAATGTGTATTGCTTCGACTAGTCGACAATCAAGAGAGAAGCAAACGGCAGGACCACCGGTTAAACGCAAAATGGATGATTACTTTTTAAAAACTGATACTGACACCCTGGATAAAGTTTTGTCACGTATGACGGCTTTGGACGAACTGGCATTTGTCACTTTTATTAAATCAGCAGACTTGAGAAAACTGCTGATTTCAAAGGTTAAACACAGATTTACCTAAATCGGCAGCGACAATTCGGAAACGTGTGGTTGACTATAACCTTCTAATAAGGCACCAGATTACCACAGAAATTAATAAATTAAAGCAGATGGATGAAAGATTTAGCTTGACATTCGATGAATGGACCTCCCATGCCAATAAGAGATACATGAACATTAATGTGCACTCGCGTAATAAAATCTAGAGTCTGGGAATAATTCGTGTTTCTGGATCACTAAACGCGAAAATGTGTATAAAGCTGCTTAAGGATCGTCTCGCCTTTCACAATCTTGCTCTTGAAAAAGATATAGTCGCAATTGTCACTGATGGGCCAAATGTTATGATAAGTGTGGGAAACCAGCTTGACACTGAACATCAAATTTGCTTTGCGTACGGTATACATTTGGCTGTTTGTGACGTCCTTTACAACAAAAAAGCATTAGTCGAAAACGAACTAGAATTAATTTTGGTTGAATCAACAAACGATACAATGGATACTGAGGATGTAGATAATAACGGCCATGATATCGAGGATTTCGAGGACTCAGAAGCAGCTTTAGTTGTGATTTCCCCACATAATGCAATCGAACATGTTCCGGATTTCACAAACGAGCAAAATATAAATGAAGTCATTAAAAAAATTCGCAGAGTTGTTGTGTACTTCAAGAGGTCGCCGATAAAAAACGATGAGATTCTCCAAAAATATGTTAAGGCTGAACATGGAAAAGAGCTGTCATTACTTTTAGATCGCAAGACTAGGTGGAATAGCCTTTTGATTATGCTAGAACGATTTATCCTTCTGAAAACTAGCATTCAAAACGCCTTAATTGATCTCAACCATTTTGTTCAGCTAAAAGATGCTGATTTTGATTTAGCAGGTGAAATCGTCGATGTTCTTACTCCATTAAAACTAGCTGTTGAAGCAATCTGCCACCAAGAATCAAATCTATGTACAGCTCTGCATTTTGTTTCGATCAATTGGCCAGTAAAAATACAATTTTGGCCAAAAAACTGACAAAATCATTGTCAGAAAGAATCAAACAAACACGTCGCACGGAATTAACTGGTTTGCTATACTATCTCCAAAATCCATCAACACAATATTCTGGTGAAGTATTCTTGTCACCTAGTCAAGCTACGATAAAAAAACAGATAAAATCACTAAATGAGAGACTTACTTCTACTAAACAACACCAAAACATTTCTAATAGTGTCAATGATAAAGAATTCTTCTTCTTAAAAAGAAAACAGTGCGAATGTATTGAATCCACCCATCCAACTTACATTAAAGCAGCAGCTACAAGCAGAAACAAAAAAAAAGTATGCAAACCATTGTACAAGAAACACAAACAGAATCGGATTCAACAGCGTGCCTCAGAAAAGAGTTGAATCTCTTTAAAAATGGAGGTACCCGAGGACATCATCTGGATTTAGTTCACAAATATTTACTGTCCATTCCACCAACAAGCGTAGAAACAGAGCGAGCTTTTTCAGCGGCCAGTTATATTGGCAATAAAAATAAAGAAGCCTTTAAGCTTGGGGATGATACTCTCGATGCCCTTATTTTCCTGCAGTTTTATTTCCAAAGGTCGGATGAAGACCAAGAGCAAGAATAAACATTTATGGAGTGTAAATATTTATTTGTTTCCTAGCAATTAAGTTTTTATTAATTTAAATAAATTTTGTTTCTTCTCGTTCATTTTACTAATAAAAAAAAATGCAGAGCATATTAGTTACGCTGTTTTTTTATATAAAAAGATAGGGCACTTATAATTAATTTCTCAATTTTTGTGAGCAATTATTGGAAGTTGATTTTTTTTGTTAAAAAGACGACAGCAATTTTTAGTTTGATTTTTTTTTTTTTTAAATATTCTGTCCATTCCCAGGTTAACCCGGGATTGAAAATTAGCTTCGGGATTGAAATCCCTAGTATTCATACACTTAAAGTGCCTGAGCACCTGTTACGTTTTTTGAGAAAATGGGATAGAGAGAGAAAGAAAGATGTTTCGGCTCAGTGGTTACTTCACTCCATGGGTGGCATCCAACATTTAATGGGGAGACTAAATTCTTAGTCGAGGTTGGCTTGTTGTTGATTTCTAGTCAACTACTCATGATACATACATGATTCTCGTTACCTGAAAAAATGAATAGGTATATCTTTCGGGCGAGGCTGGGATTCGAACATCGCACCTTCCAGTCCACAACCACTTGAGCCACGGCCACCCAATGGTCAATGTTACCGGACAATAATCAGTGATTATATGTATCTCCGGGGCTAGAGGTCATACTGTCCATTAAACCACTGACTTACTGAAGACTAAGTGAATTGTGAAGTGAATTGGGCACCGTTATCGTGAGATTGGTGCCACTCGATTACTTCTTCGATGTATGTTGATATGCAAGCTATGCAAGCCTTGGAAGCCAATATTCAACGTGTTATTGGTGAGATAAATTCTCGTGTAGCCAAAAATAATATTTTCAGAAAGGAAATCACGTAAGATACAATGTTTATTCTGGCAAAATCTATAGTTTTGCGATTAAACATGAAGAAAACACGAAAAACTCAGTGATTCATATATGCATCACCATGCATTAACGCCACTCTTTAAGTCAAATAAACATCATGGACCATTTAAAGATATTTACTTTATTTTCATTACAAGTAATTATTTTCATAAGTAAGTAAGTTTTTACTTGCTGTGAAATTCAACGAAACAATTTCGGTCTTTGTTGACGCACAGAGCAGTTATGCACTTGGAACATATTATAAAAGTCTGTCCGACACAGCTAGGGTTCTTACATTTTAGCCTAAAACTACCCCATGGAGGAAAATGATTTATGCCGTCCAATCTGACATTAATGGGTGGTGTGGCTCCTGTCGGTCCATCTCTCTTTTTAGAGTGCAGAGTTTTGACGGAATCAAAAGTCGATGGTCTTCCTTTTTCTGTGGTTGCTGGTCCCAGAGAACATAAAGTGACAGCCAATTCTCTTCTAAATTCGATGAGTTTCATAGGTTTTTGGCTATTTTTTTGTGAAATTTTGTTGCGCATTACTAAGAGGAACGTCCAGCAAATGGTGGAAATGTCGCATGTGCCAGTTTAAGCTTTTCATTCACCATCCATATGTTTATTACATTGCTTCCAGATAGCTGGACATTTGACCATAACTGGCTTTTTAAGCTTTCTATCAAGGCTATGCAAAGTGGTTTCAGGGAGGACTCTCACTAATGGTTGACAAATTGCAAAGCATTTGTTGTCCTTCCATACATCTGAAGTATATTCAACTTTATCGCAAGAAATAACAAAATCTGAAGTACATTTTGAATGAGACTTATATTCATGGTCCAACGGTTTATATTTATTTTTTATATTTTGGAATTATATTTCTTCTAATTGCATCCAAACACACCTATGCAATTACTTTACTTACCTAGCCGAGCCAAATATACATATTTGTACCACAATAGACAATAAATAAATGTTATCAAAATAGATTTTGTAATTTGGTGACGTGGAACTTCCCTTGTGAGCCTCGCCACAATATTGCTGCTGGCTTCCAAATCCATTTCGGAATTGCATTGCAAATTTCCCAGTCCAGTATACATTTCAAATTTGTAAGCCTAGCCAGATATGCTATGAAAGGACGAGAATTCCCATATAATTTTGTAGGTCTAAAATTTTTTGAATTTGAGTAATAACAATTGAGCAAATTGTCCCTAAAAATGTATTTAAAAAATCATAAGGCGTCTCAAGTTCATAAATATTTATTGGTATTTCATTTGAACCCTTGAAAACCACTTTTACTGGGTTCCTTTTCTGAGACAAGCGAATTGTTTCCTTCAGACTAAGATCAAGGTTATCTTCTCTTTGAAGCAACCGCTCCAATTTTTTTTTCGTTTACTAAAGGGTCTTTCATTAAGCGCTTCCTATCTTTAAATTTAAATAAAACAAAGTATGTGTGAGATATCATCGAAATTTTTTATTCCTTTGAAAGGCCTATCGATGCCATTATGTATAGAATATAACATATAACCCACGGCGGAGAAGCTTCTCTGTGTGTCGCTCATCCGAAATGTCTAATTTTCTATGACTCTGGCGCATAAATCAGGCTGAATTTGACCGATGGCATGGGTAATGTTGACTCTGAGGGCCGCTGTGGTTTGTGGCTTATTCGCATAGACCTGCGACTTCAGAAAACCCCACAAGAAAAGGTCTAACGGGGTCAAATCGCACGAAGTCGGTGGCCAGTTCACATCATCTCCACGTGAGATGACCATGCCCTCGAATCGCTCGTGCAGAATTTCCAATGTGGCATGAACCAGAGTGCCAGATGATTTCCCCCGCTGACTCCAACAGTTCTTGCAGCTTCAAAGTCAACATCCCAACCAAATATTCGTGGTTGTTCCCTACTCCTCCTGGTAAGACAACTAAACCTGAGAAGATAAGAATTACTAAATGCTCTGAAGAACGAGGAAACGCACATCTCGAGAGTAATGAAAGTGTTAAAAATAATCGTAGTGTTAACAATAAACTTAAAAAAAGACCAATTCTCCAATTTTAGTCCTCCCTCCTCACTTATCCGACACAAAGCCCTTACACACCAATCTTCTAATCCCCCAATTCCCCCCGTTACACCGAAGTCCCCGCGAAAACGCGTCTCTTTCAACTTAACCCCAACCATCCATAATATTCCTTCTCAACCTTCTACGCCACCAAACCCAGCTAGCAACCCAATTCCCAACTTCGACCTTAAAACTGGAGCTAAGTACCTTAACTTCATTAACTCCCATACCTTAAACCCCACATCTCATCCCTCGTCCAACTCCATATCCAATCATTTATCTCTATCTCCCTCCTCCAATGCTCCTATTCCTGATCCCCTTTTTCCCCCACTGTTAAACTAACACAGCAAACCAATGGCACTACAGAAAGTCGATATGCTCTCTCTAGGCTCAGAGAACGAAAGATATGAAAACATTCGTCTCTTTCTTGCCTATTTACATGACAAATCTGACTCGGTCTGCTACGAAGGGAAAACCAAAACTAGCGTCATGGTTTCCATCCAGCAGGAAGGCCTCCCTACCGACCCTATCAGTCTCAGCAACCTTTATGTCAGGTACCACGAGATTTTTAACATGTCCCCTCAGAAAGTAGCAGACGACCTTGCTGCATTCGGCAACTACGAGTATGTTCACTCTAAACGAGTATCACACCTACAGCGAAGCCGAGCCGACCACGACAAATTTTTTCGTCCATAACGTGCCTCCCTTGCCAGCGCTTAAACCATCCTGCCTCACACCTCCACCCTACAACATACCTCTTACATTTTACTACCAGAATGTAAGAGGTCTTCGCTCTAAAACCAATGCTGTCCTACGTCAATCGCATGCTCTTCCCTTTGATATTTACGCCTTGACCGAAACCAATTTGATTCCCGACATAAAGAACCAGGAATTGTTCCCTCCTACTTTTAATGTTTTCCGCGACGACGATCCTACCCGCACAAATAAAGATTCCCCCTGTCGAGGCGTCCTACTGGCGATGGACAACAGCCTTAACTCTTCTCCCATTACAATTTCTTCATCCTCTAAAGCCGACTTTGTCGCAATAAAAATATCACTGCCTCTCAAGTCCCTTTACGTTATATGTTGCTACATCCTACCAGCTCAACCTATCGAATCTTACCAATTTGTTATTGATGCGATCGATCATTTAATTGACCTGTCAGACCCTATTGATGATATCCTTATTTACGGCGACTTTAATCTTCCTCAGCTACAGTGGATTCCATCAGATGATCAATCGTTTTTCATCGCTTCAAATGCCATCTCAGCTAAGGAATGTCTCTTCTTAGATCGCTTAACAGACTCAAGTCTATGCCAAGTCAGTGGCATATCCAATTATATGGGCAGGCAATTAGACTTTATTTTCACAACAGATCCAATTAACCAATCATCGACCTATAGCGCTCGCCGTTGACAGTGATGATCTGGCCAACGTCGTTGTTAAAGAAATATGGACCGATGTCGCCGCCAGCTAAAAATCCACTCCAAACAGTAACTTTTTCGGGATGCATTGGACGCTCTTGGATCTCATGTGGTTTGGTATATCGTCGATGAAAGAGCCTATTCAACGAACACACGGCGTTGTTTATGGTCGTTTACCTTTAGCTCCTGTGTCAGTTGAATTTTGTACGGGCCGAGTTCTTGATTCTCTTAAACACTCTCACGGACAGCGGCGATGTTTTCGGCAGATCTTGATTTTCGTCGAGGTACAGGTGTTGGTTTATAGTTTACTAAACCAGTGGATTCAAATTTATCCACCACACTGCGAATAGTCCTCTCGGTAGGACAACTATTGCGACCGTAAAATGGGCAAAGCGCGCTTAACGTTGTACCAAAAAAACACCCAATTTCATAAAACAATTTTATCATTTGCACGTGTTGTTGAACTCTATGTCCGTCCATTGCTATTTGGCAAAACAGACTGAATAATTGATGTATCTTCAAAAATATGGCCGCTATCAACTGACAAAGTTCGGAAGTCCATATTGGAAGACCCTATACTTTAACTCTGAAGTCAATTCTTCGAGGTCTGATCCCTCAGCATCATCTTCACTTTCTTCTGACATATCGTAGAAAAAAGCTCACACATTTCATACTCAGATATTATTTTCTCATCTAACTTGTATTCCACTTTGAGCACTGCCAGAATACATACTTCGACTATGTTACTTATATTGAAACAGTAAGTTATAGATTAATATATTCAAAAATGTTTCAACACTGATTATAATGGAAAGACAGCAGCAAACCCTTAATTAGCTTGATATTCTTTATTGCAACCACGTATTCTCACAAAAAAGTGCAAATGTTCAAAACAAATCGTTTGCTATACTTAGTCAACGATTCCTTTGAAACGAATTCAAATTATTTTTCGTTACTTAGATTTTTGCAAAGATTTAAAAAGAACCTAATGAATAAATTGGACGTGAAATTGCTAACCGTAACGGAAAATGTTTGAGGAAAAATATCAGTGTTAATGCATGGTGATTCATATATGAATCATTACAATAAATCATAATAGAGCAATGACCTTATTCCCAATCTTTTAGAAAACCAAATGTAAATCAACGCTCAATTAGTAAATGAATATGAAGATATTTTTTTTGGTAACTTCTTTGTACTAAAATTTAGTATTAATCTTCACTAAACAAAACATTTGGATACTTATTCACAACACATGCAGCGCTCATTAGCGTTGCTGTAAATCAAAAGAAATATTTTAAAAGATATACCTAGTTTACGAAACACAGTGATTCATACATATATAAATCAGTATTCAGTACGCATTATCGGGTTAAACTATCATAAGCTTTTCACTAAACTGTTAACCAAATTATAAGACGATTATTAATTTTTGACCTTTAAAGAGGTCAAAAACAAATAACCCATCATCTTCGCCTGAATTTAAAGGATTGACGCAACAATCTTTCCATGCCGAACTGAGTAAGCACACTGAAACAATTTTAAGATCTTTAAAATGCAAACTGACAACCACTCGCAATGAATTGCTGCTCAAAATACAAAACATGGAGCAAAACTTGGCTGAAAACGTCAAAAACATTAATTCCGCCATATTCGACCTTTCTCAGCGAGTCAGTAACATCGAACATGTTGTCACAAACAACTTAACGGCAGAAGTATCGGAGTTGCAGAAGCGTTGTGATATGCTGGAACGAAAAGAGTTCATCACGGATGCTGTTGTTTTTGGCATTCCTCAGTTGCCCGAGGAAAATATATCTAACTTAATTAATAAACTATGCGACAACATTAAAATAACACCTCCTTTGTTCAAGAACTCTTTTCGAACTAAGCCTCGTAACAGAACTGATGAGCCAGCTGTCATTCTACATTTCGCCTGTGCAGGGGAGCGAAACAAAATGCTAAGAGCGCTCTATGACTTCAGGAAAACAAATAAACGTCAACTGCTCTTAAGCGATTTTGGTTTTGATTCTGGACCCAGGAAGATGGTGTTTATGAACGAAGGCTTGACACCGAGTAATCGCCACCTTCTTCAGCTAGCGACACGAATGAAAAAAGAAGGCAAAATATCAACTGTCTTTACGAAATCTGGTTCTGTGAATGTAAAATTCAGCAACGATGGACAGAGCGTGGTAGTTTGAATGCTGCTGCAGAGAGACATCAAATTAGCCGAACTACTACCAACACACAAACAGTAGATCACGGTCTTATCCTATACAATGTTATCTTTAATCAAGTTTGTTCTGTTTTCTCTTGTTATTTCCTCTGTAAGTGTCTGCGCTTGTGACTCTCCGTTTTATTATTTTATTATTATTTCCTTATCCATGCTACCAGATGTTTTTCATAGCAATGGGTTTTCTGGCTGTGAAACGGGAAGTAGTTTTTATCCAATGATTCGAATTTTGCGTTCACAGAAAATGAGCATACATATGTGTCATATAAATGCTCAAAGCCTCGCGCCAAAATTGGATGAGTTTCGTCTCTTGTTTGTAGATTCCAAGGTTGATGTTATTTGTGTTTCCGAAACGTGGTTTTCAACCGAAATGTCCAGCAGCGCCTACAAGGTTGAGGGGTATAAATTTGTCCGTGCTAATGGAATTCGCCGGGAAAGAGGAGGCGTTGCTGCTTATCTGCAAAGCGATTTATACTGCGAAATCGAGTGCAAATCAGACGTATATAGTTCCTCTGAGTACTCGTTTCTTAACATAGACGTTGAACCGATAATAAGAATCACAGAGGAAATTTCGTGCTCTGCATCCAATGTTATAATATGTGGAGATCTTAACTGTGACTTGCTCAATGCTGCCACCTCAGCTAAGTTAGTTGATAGTTTCAGGAGTCTTAACCTCATACCAGTTAATTCCACGACAGCAACGCACATTACTAAGGAAACAGCGACTCTCCAACAGTCAGTTAACAGCCTCAGGTTTTTATAGCATCACTTGATATACTTGACATATGACATACCCATTGGTTCAAAGCAAGAGACTATCAAAACATCAACTATGAAAGCTTACAGACCGATATTACTAACGTCGAATGGGAGCAAGTTCACCTTATGTCTTCTATTGAACAGCAAGTGGCCTTCCTGCAGCATAACATAAAGACACTTTTTGACCAACACGTTCCGTTGATCATAAAGATTATTAAAAGCATTTCTCCACCTTGGCTTAGCAATCAAATTCTTGATTGAATTCAAAAACGCAATAGCGCATATATTCGATGGAAACGCTATAAGTTACAGCAGCTGTATGTAACGTATCAATCACTTCGGAAATTGGTTGCCTTACGCATACAAAGCGCGAAACGAGCTCACTACGAAACCTTTCTCTGTCCTAACAATCAATCAGAAAAGGATATTTGGAAAAAGCTACGTAAACTTGGGTACGGGAAACAAAAATTGGAAGAAGCTGCTCATGTAGACTGTGACATGCTTAACAGACAGTTTGTGTCCGCTGCAGTGTCTTCGAATTCTTCCTACACTGAACACCAAATGCCATGGCAACGAATGGAGGAATTTATTGACGGTGAGCAATACTTTCAATTTAATGGTTTAAACGATGAAGATGTAGTTGAAGCGGTTCTATCTGTAAAGTCAAATGCCACAGGATTGGATGACATCAATCCAAAGTTTGTGAAACTCCTTCTTCCGTGTATTTTGAAACACCTTAGATACATCTTCAATAACATTCTTACAACTTGTGGTAAAAATTTATGGAAAAAATCCAAGATACTTCCGATCCCCAAAGCAAATCGGGTAAAAACTGAATACCGTCCTATATCCATCTTACCGTTCTTGTCGAAAGTGTTCGAAAAAGCCGTGCTTAAGCAACTACAAACACATCTTTTCGCAAATAATCGTTTAAGCTCCATCCAGTCCGGTTTTCGTGCAAAAAGAAGTTGCAAAACTGCATTACTGCTTGTTGTTGATGATATCCGTAAAGCTATGGACAAAGGCTGTTGTACTTTCCTAACACTGCTTGATTTTTCAAAAGCGTTTGACACCGTTAACCACCGTGCACTGTGTAATAAAATGTTGAATAACTTCAGACTCTCCCCATTTGCAGTAAAATTATTGTACTCCTATTTAACCGGCCGTCAGCAATGTGTGGCAGTGGGCAACCGATTATCTTCACACCTTCAGATAACAGCTAGAGTTCCTCAAGGTTCTGTCCTTCAGTTTCAGTTTTGAATGCATTTTATTTACTTAATCACTAACTCTTACATACTAACAAAAAATGCTTAAATGCTAGCTTACAATTACTTAACAATCTTATACTAACTTACTGGCCCCACACAGGCACTCTAAGCTACTCTAAATTCTTATAACTATGTCTTTCGACTTCATTTACATTTTATTTATAAATGTTTATTTTGTGTACTTAGGGCTAAGAAAAAATTTATAACAAAAAACTTAGCATATGGACATTTTATTATTTTTTATAAAAGCTTAGTATCTAACTTAAAATAAACCTTAGCCAATCTAACCTAAATGCACAATACACACATAAACACACATAGACATTATACACGATCATATACATATATCAGTATACACCTTTGTATACACTGATATATGTATATGTTTCTTAAATGCTAACCTAAACCTATGTAAGCTGGCCATCGCTATTTACTGAGCAAATATATTGGTCAGCTTAGTGAGGCTGGCCCGTAATTGACGGAAACAACGACAAAACATCTTCTCCATCATTCAACCACCAGAAATGCTGGTGCTGCCGAACGACATCCCTCTTATCGCGATTCCCCACCGCCCTACTGAACCTGAGACGATCAACCGTGTGCGACGTCTCTGTTGTAGTTGAGTCGCCTGTCCCCAGCTGTCCGAGCGACATGCAAGATTAACGGGACCGCTGATCTATCCTGGATCAACCCTATCTGATCTAGGTAGAGGAATGCTTCCGGTGGAACGAAGCCGTCAGAGCGCACACTCTCGTGGTAAAGATAATTGGGGTAGTAAGCCCCAGATATCAGGTTATTCGTCGAGGTCATTGCTCTTGCAATGTGCCTTCGAGTCAGCTTAATTACGAAGTTGTCCACTCGTATTAGGTTCGCCCTGTTGTAAAGGACCTCATTAGGATAAAATTTCTTGTACTCCGACTCTGGTGTTCTGTACAAGCGAAGACAAGCCCTCTCAAACACCCGAATCTTTTCCATTAAGCTTGCTCGTACATTGAACCACACGGGACAACCAAATACCAGCATGGGCCTGATAAGGGCCATGTAGCAGATTACCTTTACCCTCGCATCGAGTTGGCTGTTATAAAACAGTCTCTTTGTAAGGGCAAAAGCACCTTTAGCTCTGGCCAGAGCAGCATCTACACTTTTGCCAAAATACAGAAACTGATCTAGCCAGATTCCAAGGTATCTGACTACATTTCGACAGGCAAGAGGCTGTCCGCGTTGTCCAATAATCGAGAACTTTCTCCAATTTTTTCTGGTATCCCTAGAGGCTCTAGACAACGGCGTCCTAAAGAGAATGGTTTCCGACTTCTGAAAGTTGATTTTCAACTTCCAGTCATCGCAAAATCGTCTTATCTTATCGAAGTCACGCTGCAAGAGAGTATTAATGACCTCGATTTTTGGACCTGTTCTGTACGCTACCACATCGTCTGCGTACGCAATAGTATGGGGAAGTGAACCTATCAAGTCGCTTGTATAAATGTTGAATAGGATCGGCGAATTGACCGCACCTTGCTGAAGACCATTTTTAATTTGAAATATTCCAACAGAAGTCACATCACCATTTTTCACGATGAACTGTCCGTTGGTTAGCATATTATAAAGAATGTACAAGAGTGGTTTACTGATCCCCAGCCTAGTCAGCTTATAGAAAAGACCCTCTAACCATACGGTGTCGAAGGCCTTCTCCAAGTCAACAAGGCAGGCACCAGTGCACTGTTTCTTGCCTTTGTTCCATTGGATATCAGAAACCAGTTTAGACGCGGCATGTGAGATATCATGTCCCGCCTTAAAACCGAATTGATTATCCGGAACTATATGTTTGTCCTCAGCCCACCTACACAGAGCTCTATTGATTACCTTTTCAAAAACCTTACTGATATTCGGAAGGAGACTTATCGACCGGAGATTCGCCGGATTGGATATATCCTTCCCCTTTTTGGGGATAGGTTGAACCACCGCCGTTATCCAATGCGCTGGATAATGTGCATTATTCATTGCATTATTAAACAGGGTGGTGTAAATGTCCACCGCTTCTAGAGGAAGATGTCGAAGCACGATGTTCGGAATACCATCGGTCCCCACTGATTTCTTAGCCCTGATTGTGTCGAAGATCTCACGGAGTTCCTCCTTCGAAATGAACGGGGGTAGGTCACTCTCTCTGGTCATGACATTATTTGCCATATTTTCGTCGCTGAACCGAGTGAAACCAGAGCCCTCGGATCGCCAGTTCCCTATTTCATTTCGAATGCCGAAGTCGTGCAGCAAGACGCGACTGTCCAGGTCATAATTAGGGCCAATGATATCAATGGCCTTGTATACTTCCTGGAAATTCGCCCCTATGGCCTCAACCTTCTCCTGTGGATCCTCGATCACAAAGAAGTCGTCATCATCAGCGGCCTCATTTGGATCAATACCTGCTATTGTCAGTAACCGTTCGTTGTCTGTTGTCCGAGCTATTTTAAGACACTGAAGGTCGTTTTGATTTTTTCTCCGAAATAGTTTATTTATTTGCGGAAACATATTCGGGTTGCTGGTGTTTACAGCCCGAACCTTGTTGTTCCAATACAAACTTACAGAAATTCTGTAATTATCTTTTATTAGCGTTTGAATATTTTTAATCGACGACTTCAGTGTCCTAATCTCCGGGTCTCGTCGGTCAGTTAACTGTCTGTACAAGTTTTTAAGTCTTGTCAGAAGTCTACTTTTCTGTCGGTGCAGTGCGTCAATAGTAGGATTGCGGAACAGGTCTTCGTTAGTCGTACGTCGATACCGCGGTATTGTAGTGTCCATAGTTTGTTTAATTGTCTCGTCCATTTGTTTTAGGTAATTGTCGATCTCCTCGTTTGACAAATTCCTATTGGACGGTGGGCGGAGCGTGTTCGAGGAGAGTGCTCTTGTCAAGGTTGCGGAGAAGCGTGTCCATCGAGTATTACTGTAGTTGTAAGAATATTTTTGGACAAACTCCTCCAATTCCGCAATTTCGTTAGGAACTGTAATTTCGGTGCTAAAACCGCAATGGTCGCTGTCATACACGAATGTGCGCAGACAGTTTAGCGTTTGTAAATTCGTACCTGTCAGTCGTATACGTTCCGCCTCTGGGAAACGACGGGTTATCCGTCGCTTTAAGACCGAGTCTGTACATGACATCGTGCTGACCCCACCAATCGAGTAGTAGGTTCCCTCTAGTATTTGGCAAATTATTTCCTCAATTTCTGTGTCTAGCGTTGAAATCCCCGCCGATTATAAAATAATTCTCCCCCGATTCCAGCCTCAGAAGTCGAAAAAGCGTGTCGAGCTCTGTAATAAATAGGGTGGATTGTGAAGTATCAGGTGCATAAACAGAGGCCAAGTACAGCCGCTTTCCACTGCGGAGCGGGATGTACACGACGACTGCCTCCAACACCCGGAACCTGCGCAACACGCCCTTGTACACTCCGTGAAATTTTATACCTTCTTTAATGAAGATCGCGACACCGCCTCCACGTTTGGATCTGGGCCGGTTTCTTCTTCTAACGATATAATTATTGTACTCCAGTTTGTGCTTATCGGTTAGCTTGGTTTCGCTAGCGAAAAGCACATCAGGAGTTTGGTCTTGTAGCAATTTAAACATCGCGGCTCTTCGTTCAATCCTAATCAGTGAATTAACATTCACCGCAAGGACCTTCAAAGTTTGCTCCACCATGTGCGTACCCATTACGGCATGTGTTGCGTTAAGCCCGGCAGCAGCGTGTAGATCTGGTCCACCCGCTTGGCCTGTTCTTGAACCTGCTTTTGCAGCTGAGCCATCTGCCCTTGGATTGCGAGCAAGATGGCCAGCATGTTAGGTGCAGCTTCCGTTGTTCTCGGCGTTGGCGCCGGAGAAGCAACAGTCGCTTGCTGTACCGTAGCCCCCCTACCAGACGCCATTTGGGCGTAGGAAATTTGGGACGTGACGGCTGGTGTTTGAAACCTGATAGGTGAACGTTTGACCTCCACCTTCTGCTGCCGAGCCAGTTTTGCTTTCTTAATGTCAGCGAACTTAGGACAACCCCGATAGTTTGCGGTGTGTCCCACGTTTCCATATAACACGCACGAGAGCTGCGACCTATCGGATGCTCCGTCAACACCCAGAGGACATTCTTCGGAACTGTGGTTCTTAGCGCACTTCACGCATCGAGGCTGCATTTGGCAGTTCGACGCGGCGTGCCCGAACCTCTGGCAGCGAACGCATTGTATAACGCCTTCGCTCCTTTTTAATTTTTCCCAGTGAACCACCTGGTAGTCTAGGACATTGATACTCCTTAGACTATCCAGACGGCTTTCGGGACTAAGTTGCGCCAGGAAGAACGGCAGACTCCATTTCTCCCGCCTAGCTCTAGCTGTGGTAAATGGCTTTACCCCTACAAACTTGAGTCCTTCGCACTCCTTCTCTTTGAGCAGTGCCAGGATCTCCTCAGGATCAGAAGACGGTTCCAACCCCTTCAGCAGCATAGATTGCCGCTTTTCACACTTCGGTGTGAATGAGAAGTGCTCCGTCGTCGTTTCCCTTAGGAGCTCTTTCACTTTCGCGTAGCCCTCCACTGTATTACAGTGGATGGCATGGCGATCGTTCCCCAATCTCTTTATATTAAAATTATTGCCAATGACCAACTTACACAGGTCCTTGGTTTCATTTACCTCTAATTTATAGGTGTTGATAGGAGGCACCTTCTCCTTCTTCTTCTGTTGCTGCTGCTGCTGCTTCTGTTGTTGTTGTTGTTGTTGCTGCTGCTGCTGCTGCTGCTTATGTTGTTGTTGTTGTTGTTGCTGCTGCTGCTGCTGCTGCTGTTTTTTCAGCTGCTGTGGTTTCAGCTTTTGTTGTTTTTGCAGCTGTTGATGTTTCTGCTTCAGCTGGTTTTGTTGTTGCTGTAGTTGTTGTTTCTGCTCTTGTGGCTTTTGATGTTGGGAGCTCTCTGCTTCAAGTTGCTCCCTCTGCCTGCGTGCAGTTTGCCTTTGCTTCATAGCAAGCATTCTCTCTGTCAGCTTTTGTATGCTGATGTTCATTTCCTTTATTTGCTCCTCCTCATCTTCCGATTCGGATGACGCTAGAGAGGCAAAGTTGTTATTGCCCCCCTCATAACGGACCTCATCTGCTGTTTCAACGGTATTTATCCTTTTTTTTCTTATGTTAGGATGGGTTTTCAAACTCCCCCTCCTTTTAATGGCTTTAACGGCACTGGCAACACTAATACTGCCTTTTCCAACTCCCGTTATGGGAAGAGCGGAGTGCTCTTCACCATCCATCACGTGTTTTGTTAATTGTTTTTGTTTTGTTTTAATCACACTTTGTGTAGAACGAAGAGAAAAAAAAAAAAAAAAGAAAAACAGAATTTCCAAGTTTGACGTGGGGGATCGAACCCGTATCCCACGCTTCGATGTCCGACGCCGCTAGACGCTGGGCTACCGAGTGAATTAAAAAAAATCACAGCTAATTATGTTTACAGCTAAACTGAATTACTTATGAAGAAGCCGAATCACGTCAACACGTCTGTCCTCTGTCGAGGTCTATGAACGACTGAAGGTTCTGTCCTTAGCCCACTGTTATTCTCAATGTATGTTAACGAACTCCCTGAAATGGTCAAACATTGCTCAGTTCACATGTTTGCTGATGATGTTCAACTATACCTGAACTGCCCGGTAAATAACATCTCAAATGCAGTAGGGAAAATTAATTTGGATTTAGATATTATCCACCATTAAAGCACAACCTGTCCTTAAATCCAGAGGAGTCAAAAACTTTATGTATATGCAAGCAGCGTTTAAATTCATCCAGTTTTCCTCCGACAGGAGCATCAGTTATTGAATACGTCCGTACTGCTAAAAACTTGGTCCTTGTTTCTAATGAAAGCCTTACCTGAAGTGATCATATTGCAACAACGGTTGGAAAAGTCTATAATGGGCTTCGATTACTTTATTGTTCGCAAAGATCTATTCCAACTGCTACTAAAATGCTACTTGTAAAAGCTTTACACTTGCCAATCCTAACACACTGCTGTGAAGCGTTTTGCAATGTCGATTACAACACAAAACGTAAATTAAACATAACGTGTAACAACCTAGCTCGATATGTATTTAATAAACGACGTTTCGACCAACCATATATCCCCCTCTCCAAGCAAATAACAGGCTTGAGAGTCAATGATTTAATTACATATAGATCACTTATTCTGCGAATTCCGAAATTCCGAAAGAACGACTGTCCTAATCCAACCTAGATTTAATTGTCTGCAGTCCGAGCGTACATTTTTCGTCCATGTCACCCGCCAGTGGAACTCACTACCAATTCAAATTAGGAGAATCACAAACGCACACACCTTTAAAACTGATCTTTTTAAATTCCTGGCCGGAAACACATAACATTGTTTAACTTAACTTCTTAAATGTAACTTTTATGTAATTATTTACTCTTTGTATTATTACGAGTATTTGTATTTTTAAGCCAATCACAAAATATAAGATTGTAATCTTAATGTGAAATTATACATATTCAATAAATATCAAAATGTCGTATATTGAGTCTAGGAAAAAGGTCGTTTCATTTTATTAGTACTTAAAACTCAATTAGTTTTCATAGAGTATAGAAGTTAATTTGTTTAAAAAAATATGCTCCATTATTATTGACACTGTTTCGTCATTATTCGGCTAAAATCATGATGCCATCAGTGAAGACCTCTTTTTGTTTTGATTGAAAAACTGAATCAAATGGTTTTCACAAGCTTGTCTCGAAGCCAGCTTAATACCATTGAGAGGGTTCTGCAGAGACCTGAACAAGTGATAGCCAGAGGGTGCTATGACTGGACTAAAAGACTAAGAACGGCTCAATTCGCAACATGAGGTTGTGAAATCTTATTAACAACAAAACGGACACCAATACAATAACAAACCTGATAAATATTTTTTTGTAATAATGAGTTCCATGATATAGACACTTAGCGCTCACAATACTTCTTGCATTGAGTGAAAATACAATTTCGAACCAACTCAGACGTACATACCTACAGTAATTAATATCCGAATTGGATGTCAAAACTTCAAACCTTGTAACGGGTGAAATTGGATTTCAACTTAAATAATAAACATCTGCAGTTAGGGCGGCTTTTGTCCAACTGCCTTAAGCAGATGTATTCGCCACCTAAGACGTGGATTACTTCCATTGCGTAATCCCTCCGGGTAGGATCGGAGACTCAATATCGTCGCCTTATACGGACTCTTTTTTAGTATAGTGCCTCTAGTGATGGCAATTAAGTTTCCTGCAATCGGCTTAGGGCTTTTCTTTTATCGAAGGGTAAGTCTTTTACAGTAATCCTAGAGATCTGAATGCGTTTGGGAAATTTATAAAATTCCTACTCTGTAGAAACTTCATTAAACGATAGAATACTATATATTCTGTGTAATCGAGGTGTTTTTTTTCCACATACTTGGATCTACTCAAGAGTACTATGACCCCTCAGGGCGTCACTCATAAATCGGCTAACGACATTTTGAAATTAATTAGGTATACCAATGAGTTCCTAGGATTCCAGAACATAAGTTCCCAAACGTAGCTATTAGGTAACTACTGAAAAATGGCGATAAATTTGAAGGCTTCAGGTAAAAACAAAACGGGGGTTTACATATCTAATATTTGGTATGTACCTATCCAGCACCGTGTGTTTGAGATTTTCCTCAACGAAAGAAGAATTTAATGGAAAATCTACAAATTAATAAAATAAAACTTAATTCTAATATTTTTGGTGGCAGCAGCAGAAACAAAAACAACAATATCACTCGCCATCTACTCGTACATTAATGATGACCTTACACTCGCTTGCTGTGGCTAAAGGCCACAAGGAATTGAGAAATGAAAATAAATCGTCGTTCGAGAATAACAAGGTCGTATCACAGATAATAAATCTATATGTTATAATAATAAATAAATAAATCTATAAGATAATAAATCTATATGTATGTTACCTACTCGTACATACGCCAATATCATTCATAAATGGTTGCTCTGATTTATGTTATTTCATTGTTGACAGCCGGTACTGAACGTAAGTCTTTCGTCGGTTTAAGCATCTGCAGCCGCTGAATGTAAATAAAGAACAGCTAGAACTTCGATAAACAAATTTTAAGTTATTTATTGCAAAATTAATAAATTTAAAAGCCCGTAAGTAAGCCAGTACTTAATTTAGTTTTTAAAGGGGCATAAAATAAATTTCGTTGTAGTAGTAACTTAACAAAACTGTAATCTCAGACAGAAGTTGAAATTGACTTGGATTTTGACAGTCTTCTACCGAGTTCTCAAATAACTGCTGATGGCATTATGATAGATGTTATTGACAACTCCAAGAATACAACAAAAAAGAGAAAGCGAGAATCTACCAAGTGGAAAGCGAACATACGTAGAGCTCGTTACCAAGCTGGTCAAGCCTATGTTTCGGGAAGAAAAAAAAAAGGCTGAATCTATCAAAACAACCAAAAATTGCGCAGTTACATGCAAATTAAAGTGCAAGTATAGGGTTTTCCAATAAGGAATTAACAACTTTTTATTAAATAGAACGCAAACCATTTGAGATATTTCAAGAACGTTATTATCGGCTTGAAGTACAATCAAAACATTTATGAATGGAAATCGACTTCGTTCATATGGCCACCACGAGCACGTTTGAAGCGGTCGATTCGTTGGACCCATTTTCAACGACTCGGTCAAACATTTCGGCCGAAACGGCCGCTATTTCGCGTTCAATGTTGGCTCTGAGCTTAACGTAGCCCCACAGAAAATAGTCAAGCGGCGTTAAATCGCACGAAAGAGGCGGCCAATCGACTGGCCCATTTCTTGAGATAACACGCTCACCATACTTACTCTTCAATAAATCGATTGTAGCGTGTGCTGTGTGGGTTGTGGCATCATCCTGTTGAAACCACATGTCGTCCAAGTCCATATCTTCCAATTCGGGCCAAAAATAATCGGTGATCATGCCGCGATAACGCTGACCATTCACAGTAACGTGACGATCCTTATCGTCGACGAAAAAATATGGCACAATAACGCCGCCGGCATGCAAACCGCACCAAACAGTTATTTTTTGTGGATGAAGTGGTGATTCATGTAGCACATGTGGATTTTCACCGGACCAATAACGCATGTTTTGCTTATTGACGAACCCATTGAGCCAAAAATGAGCTTCGTCACTGAAGGTAATCTTAGGATGAAATTCATCATCTTGGCGCATCTTCTCCAGAACCCAATCGGAGAACGTACGTCACTTCGAATGGTCCATCGGCTTCAATTCTTGAGTCAGATTAATCTTGTATGGGTGTAAACCAAGATCCTTACGTAAAATACGCCATAATGTGGTCTGAGCGATGCCCAATTCTTGAGAACGCCGTGGAATTGACTGATTTGAATCGTTTGCTACGGACGTTTACTACGGCAGCGATATTTTCGACACTTCGACCAACCCGTTGTCTCACTGACACGGCAACATCACACAACGAATATGTAGACTCAAATTTTTGCACTAAACTTGTTATTGCCTGTCTACTAGGGCGAGAATTACGACCGAAAATTGGAGTTAACGCTCTTAAAGTTGCAGTCACCGACTCCGAATTTCGGTAGAAAATTTTTATAATTTGCAGACGTTGCTCGTTCGTGTACTTTACCATGATGAAAATGATGAGTTTACTGAATAAATTGACAGTGACAGTTTGATGATTAATGAAAGAGTGCGTTCACAAATTAAATTCAAAGTTGTCAAGTCCCTATTGGAAAACCCTTTATATTTATTTTTCTGACATGTTAGAGGAAGTCACACAAAGTCCGTTTGAAAGAGTGCAGAGGCGCACCATTTGATTTTTTAAGTATTGTGCGACACAAAGTGACTAGTTTCCTTGGAACCCTGATATCGCCCATAGCCTAATTGAGTTCACTGCGTTAAATGCTGTAATGTGTGGCTTTAAAGTCTATACAGATAGTAAGTTTCGACAATGTTTGGTGTCGTGCCAAGATTTGTTTCTATTACCAATAGGACGGGTGGGAAATCATGCTCACCGTTGAAAGGACTTTATTAGCGACGATAAGCAGATATAAAACTTCGTAACTGTTGCAGATATGCGATCGTTAGGCCTTATTTTACACTCACAGATTTGGTTCATCTGACTACTAAAAGTTTTCCATTAGTCTTCAAAAGTTCGGGTGATAAGCCATCAAAGACATAGGATTTACAGACACGGTTAAACCCTCATCATTACTACCCTTCTGTCTTGGTAGTGAACATTCAGCAACTCCTAGAATTAGTGTGTTGAAACTTTAAGCAGAACATCAAATAACCATACATATATAAATTAATTTTAGGTAGTGTCCAAAGACTCTGAAACACATTCTGACTTCATGACAGAAACTGTTCCGTTTGATTATTTTAGAGACCAAAATAACATTCTATAGATCAGCTTATCCTCGGAAAAGGATAAACAGCCCTATTTGAGGAAATGAAACCTCCTAAAGCATTAAAAGAGATCATGGTAATCTAACACAGAGGGAGGAAACAAAACCCTTGTAAATTATAATTTTAAACGACTTTTATTTAAAGCTTCATTTCAGTTTTGGGACTGATTTGACATGAAAATTGTACACATTAAAAAGTCAACTTACCTACTTAAAGGACCAAACCAAAGGGCTCAATGATGTTTAGAATTTTCTCCCAATTTAGTTGGTTTCTAATGAGATTTCAAAAGCTCATAAAAGTCATTTTTAAATAACATAAGTCAGGCGCTTGACATGACCCATAAGACATTCATTACTTTCTTCAGTCTCATCTTCAAAGCGCACCTCACAAGGTGTCTTAATATGTGCATCATAAAACGAGTTTTTAAGCACAAAACCGAACAAAATTGTTCATTATATTATATTGTAACAACGACAAGGCAAACCCCAATAAAAAGCTCTACATCACCATTACAGCTCTCTACCCCATCATTTTCATTTGTACAGTGTGCTTTCATAAATTTTAAATGAATGAATGAAATTTAAAATGTACCATCAATAGTTTCCCCTGCAGACCAAAAATACGAAAATCATCCCCAATGCGCCAACTCGAAGAATTTCCACCCTTTCACCCTGTACTCATTCCAAACGAAAATAAAGAAAACCGACAAAAAAAACCATCCTGTTATGTCAGTCTATAGTCATCCTTTTCTACAATAAGAAAGGATTCCGTTTATCGATGTCTCCTCATGTGCATTTGCATACAGCATGTGCTCCTAACGACGACAACGGTAACAACAGACGCCACAGTCACTTAAAAAGGGATGCCACACTCTCAGGAGTGCGATTCGCTTCGTATGTGGCGCACAGAGATTTCATTTGTTTTCAACTTTTGCGCACTGAGAGCCTAGAAATGAATGCGAGCGGGAAAATCTATTTTCTTCCTCCAAATAGACTTACAATTCGCAAAAGTAGAAAAAAAAAATACCATAGTTCATAGTACTTAATTTAGGTGTAACTAGCAAGGAGAGAATGCTTTCTACTCATCTACATATTCATACCGTCGGCGTCGGCCTGTATGTGTATGGATGCCATACGAGTATTGGGAAAATCAATCAAAAGGAAAACTGAGAAAAGCGTTTTACCCCAGCCCCTACCATCATCATCATCATCATCATCATCATCATCATCATTATTATTGTTAGCATTCGCTCAAAAATTCTCGATTCCCTACTTTTGCGAAAAGTCTCTTCAGTCTTCAGGGCAATAAAGAACTGTTCGGGCCGAATTTTATTTGAGCGTTGGAACGCCGCAACACAACATACACATTTTTTTCTCTCAAATCCGCCATTTAAATCCAAAATATCTTTCCCTTCAAAATCTACAGAAAACAAATACGGTCTTGATCAATAACCATCACCTGGCAAATTTAAGACAACCCGTCACGACCTTTCAATTTAAACCACATATCCTTAGCTAACAAAAAAAAAACACTTATCCGCCTGCACATATACACGTTGTATATCTGTGACTATAAAATCACAGTCTCACCATTAGAAGGGTACGAAAAAGCGACACAAAAACCCCTTGGTCATCGGTTTTCCGTGTGATTCTATGTAATTCTACGTTTTGCTGTTCCGCATCTTTCGATTGCCATTTGAAAACAAAAGAGAAACTAAAAGTCACTAAAAATCTCACCAAAACGAAGAGAAGGAAACAAAGTAACTTAACACGGAAGTGAAAATCAATACAGTTAAGTGCAGTGACAAAAAAACGAACAAATTAAACATAGAAAAGCGCATCGATCCTGTCTAAATAAACAATATTAGTGCCAAATTTCAATAAAAAAAAGCAAAACTCTCTCTCTAGGAAGTACGCTTATTTTTTTTTTTTTACTGTACAATATATTATAGTATATGTATTTACCGTTACCGGATAGAAAGAATTTAAAATTCTATAAAAAAATTAATTAATAAACTGAAATTAAAGTGAACAAACAGTTTACAAGTCTCTCGCTTCAGATTCTATTTTATTTTTGCATATATACAAGTACAGCAAATTTTTTTGAATGCTGAGCCAAGTGTGTAGTTTGTGTGATATTTAAAAAAAATTCAAATTCTATAAAAAATTCTACTCAAAAGAAGAAAAACTGACAGCAAGGACTTGTATGCCAGAGAGGTAAGATTTTGAGCGAAGGTTTAAAGCTAATTATTTTACCCCGCCATGATTTTTACTCTGTCCCTAAATGTTGGGGAATTTTTTTATTTTTCTACAAGTAGCTTATATAATGAGAGGAATATATAGAAAAAATAGAAAAATGTTTTTCTTTTCGTGCTGGTCTTGTTGTTGGGAAAATCTTTTGTCATCTTGTATAGGTACCTATGTGGAGTTGTGTGCAGGTATATAAAATAGGTGTATAGCACAGGAGGTACGGCATTGACTAGGAATATAAGAATATAAATACAAGTTGTAGTGTATGTTAACATGTATGTCTATGGGCATAGTGCTTTCATTTGACGTGTGCATATGTCGGAAAGTGTCTATCTATTAGTTGTGTATGACAATCTCTGAAAATGTCCTAATGTCATGCATGCATGCATTCATATCATTTCTCATTGCGTACTCTGTGTGCAATAATGTTTTTCTTTTTTCCTTTTTTTCACCATCACTCTCTTTCTCACTCTCGGCACTTATTTCGGAATTGTGTGAGGAATGGAATGGGGTACTTACAGTAATGGAGCTAAAAATAGTCCATTTTGTAAATGTTGCATTTTGATTTAAGTTGGACAAGTAATATTAAGCCATTTGAACTATATAGAAAAGGTTGTGTCTGAGTTATGTCGTTAATGAAAGGACCGAAAAGACTGGAACGAAATATGGCTCTATAAATCATTTAAGTACTTGAAACCTCTATATCTGTGAGAATAGTGTCTGCAATCTGATTGCAAATTTCATTGATCGTAAGGCTTTGGAATACTCGTATTTCAACTTTTATTCAAGATCTCTGCTCTATTATCTTTCTGCACTTGCTGATCTGAACATTAATTCTCACTTAAAAGGTTTGAAGATCTGTGTAGTTCTTACTAAGAAGAATGCACTTGACTTTGGCGAGAGCAGAAATATTGCAGATAAAGTAAACGGAGCCTTCTTCTTCTTCTTCCTTATTCTGGCAGCTGCGGCAATGGACGGTGATGATTGTGGTTCAATAAGTTTTTAATATTTTTTCTGATCTGTAGCTGACCCTAGAAGTGTGGAGCTTTGTAGTAACATAAACTGGAACATTTGACATGATATTCCGCTGTCCTTCGTTGCTTAAGATCTTATTGTGCTGCATACTAGGACATAAATCAACGCCTGATCGTCGGCGGAGGTGATAAAATCAGTCCTCAGCTTCGTATTTACCGATAGCCATGAGTAGCCAAGATTTTCTCCCTGAAATGCACTGTATTGACTGGGATGACTGAATATCCAAGTCTATAGACAAAATTCCAACTACTACACTTTCTTCAGTTTTTACAAGTCATAAATTATTGCAAAGTAAATTGCAAAGACAAAAACTTTAGACGACTTGGAGGCGAACATTTGCAGAAAAATTTTTGAAATATAGGCCGAATTATGCGAAAAAGTCAAGTAGAAAAAGTAGAATTAAGTCCAGCGCATCCACTCGGTCCATAGTCTCCTTTTTATTCTTTTATTAAGTGTTGAAATATGTAACGTGTATAATTACATCTAATGTTACAATATATATTTCTTTAACTTATCTGTATTGCTACTGCCACGCTTGTGAAACTTTCTAATGACACTTTTCTCCTTTGGTCTCCACTTTTCTTCTGCCCCAAAGGTAGTCTCCAGACTTTGGGAGGTCTCATAAGATGTTAACGCGCATCAGGATCATCTTAGGTGTTAAAGTGTCTGAATATGATTTTTCCCCATTTTACGACAAGTAGGGGAATGAATTCCATAAACCGTTGCTCAGTCAAAAATAAAATTTCATTTGTACGAGTACCTTAAACATATGCCTTTTTATTTGATATACAATTTGAAAAACCCTGTCTTTGAGAATATTACTAATATCTTCTGTCGATGATAGTATGTTTTTTAGATAACAATAAATGAAAGTTGGAAAATTGTAGACTGAAATAGATGGCGTTACATTACCAGTATTTTACCATGATCTGCTTTTGATCCCTCTATCGCGCGTGGAGAGTAAGGTTTTTATTAATAATATCTAGTCGGATTAATTGTATATAGAACAAAACTCACAAGTACACGTCTGCAAACAACTTGTTATGATTTCTTTGATATGCTAATGTCTGACTTCCTTTTCTCTATCATACCGTTCCATTATGGTCGTACTAGACTATCAGTCTGGTAATAAAAATGTATCGTCAGTGCACAATGATCATATGCAGACCCTATCTGGAGGATATTGCTCTTTTGCAGTAGTAGAGAATCACTAGAGATTTCCTACCTCGCTCATCTGTTTCTTTTTCCTTTCTTATAAGGAAGATCTTGAAAGGTCGGCCAGACGAAGTTAGGAATTTCATGCTTCCTGGTGAAAATAACATGTTACTGGCACAACGATCGGTTAATACGGTGAGTTTGGTATTAGGAAGTGTATATACGTAGATATCTTAACCGCAATATCATCAATACAGGTCAGAACCCTGCACCCAACAAGGATGGTCCTTTACGCCAGTAATGGGTGTTTGCAAAAAATCATTGGCCTCTCTTATCTGTTTACAAAAAAATAAGAAAATATCAGTATAGTGATAACTGAAGCTAATTAAGAACTGGACTTTAGAAGAAACCTGGCTTACTTAACAATGTCCGGCACGAATTTACAAAAATTTGCTACCTTTGGAGGGTTTATGAAAACACTATTACGATGCCTAACCTCAAAGAATTTCATGATAGTACATGCTAGTAATAAAATACTAATACTCTTACCATATACTATCATGAATTGTTACTAACGCTTTAAAGCACAAAAACTATGAAGGAGCTCTTTTTTAGCATTCTCTGTTACCTTCACTAAGAGTTGGAACCCCTTAAAATATTGTTTAACAGGTAACATTTTGACTAGGGGTACCAACTCCTAATGGCTGCAATGTCCCTTTGATAATGTAGAAAGCTAAATTTGCTAAATTTTTAAGGACACCAAAATGACTGCAGACGCTAAACTTAAACTATGGTTTAATTGGAATGCGGTAGACCGGCAGAAAGTTTCCTCCACTTTATATTTAAAGATACTCGTACTTATCTCTACTGAAACAAATTCCATAACAGCTCGAAAGTATGGTGATGAATATAGCCAGTGTCACGGGTGTATCGCTGCTCTTTCGATCTGACTAAAGGTCACATGACACCGCCATTGCTTTTTCGAAGATTTCTGTATCATCCACATACGCGACCATTTGTGCTTCTTTAAGATGTGTTCCTTTCGTATCATCAATTCTAACTTGATATTAAATAAGAAAAACAAGAAAGCTGTAGATTAAGCAGATTTTGCACTGGCTCTTCAGTACATCCAGTACGTTGCTCAATTTCGTACTGCTTAGTCTTATTACTTTTACAAAAAAAAAAAAAAAAAAAACAACTGCGCCATCAATCAAAACACTCCTCTGCATCATTCAAGCTTTCGAGGAATGTCAGGTATCTAGGTTTTACTGAGTTTAAAAGAAATTATTGAAGTGTAAAACATAAGCTCTAGTTGTCCTCACCTAAAGCCATGCATCACGGCCATAGTACCAATTCTCACTTATGGTACAGCCATTTGTCAAACTGAATTGGAAAGACAAACTAACACAATTCTTTTAGAAAAAACGCAACGCCTTAGGCTAAGAGACAATTACTAACAGACGGAGTTAAATGTAGGACTTGCAACCTCCTGCAATCATCTGACCTTCAATTACAATAATTGAAAGTGACTTTAGCGTCGGTTTAAAGTAGCTGATTCCAGAAAAGAATGGATGGAGACCAAGCAAAGTTTTCTTCTATAATTGATTTACAGACAGCTGTAAGACAATAGAAGGCTTTGGCGCATTGAGATACCTTGCATACACAGCTGCCTGCGACTACCCTCATACTGTACTGCCTTCAAAGCCGCAGTTTAGTTTAACCTAAATGCAATACCCTCGTCCGATACTGCAATATACTTACATAAATAGTCAAGTAGCGATGAGATCCCTAAATTCGAACACCATAGATTCAAAAGTGATTAGAGACTGCCGCTCATCTCTCATTGAGGTGAATAAATAGCAAAAGATCACACTCTGTTAAGTTTCGGGACATCTGGACATCCCAGTAGGCACTTTGGCAACGTCAAGTCAAACAGGCTAACCTGACCCATACTCGATCCTAAAAGATTAAAAGAGCTGATTAACTTCAGGCGATAAAACATCTACAAACTCACCACGATAATCACTGGACACTGTGTAATTGTGAGTAGTACTCCTCACAACAGTTGCAGAGATGAAGATGACAAGGAATCTGAAGTGTTGTTCTTTCATCTTGCCCTTGCTCTTCCTTGTAACGCATTAGACTGAATCACTGGGTAATTACCATTTTCGAGATCCAAATGATCTCTTTTCTATAAAAATCACCGATCTTAACAAATTTGTCGAGAAATGTCTTTGATCCGTTCTACGTTCTACGCTCTCCAAGTATTATCACAATGTACTTACAGCTGGTCTAAGTCCACCGCAACGAGAATCACTCTATCTTACCAAAATGAACCTATCATTGTAGATGCTATGCTGTGCTAAAATTTAATGATCAGTATGTCAAGGGTGTTTTTTAAGAGTTAAGACTTTCTTGTTTAAATAAAATACAAAAAAATTGTCTTGAGGGTTTAGGTATAAATTCATTCGAAAGAATAGTTCATGCCATTTCAAATATTAGAAAATAGTTTCTGACATATGTCCACCACGGCTGCCTCGTACGAAGCGCATTCGAGAGGTCCAATTTTCGAGCACTTTTTCGAATAATTAAGCGTACTTGTACTCGTATATCGCATACATATTACTCGAACAATGTTTTCCCCCAAAGTACTAGGGCTTGACATAGTCCCACATAAAATATTCCAATGGCGTCAAATCACACAATCTTGGTGGCCAACTCTGGGTCCATTTCTTGAAATAACTCAATTGCCAAATCGTGTTTTCAGTAAAGCGATGATTTCGTTGGTAGTATGGGGTGGCGCACCATCCTGTTGGAACCACAGTTCTTTCACATTGATCTCAGGAAAATTTGGGAACAAATAATCATTGGTTATCGCATTATCGCTGATGTCTATTGGCAGGGCCCCCGCCCAATTATTAAGGCTTCGCTCTTTAATGACGTTGTCTAATAATGGACGGGGGCAGACCAAAGTACTGGTCTTATCGTAAACATCTTCAGATGACGCTACCGATGGTTGCTACGATTCGATCAGTCACAAGTTGCCGGTCATATGTCTTGTTGGCGGCTGGACCACCGGTAGTCCCTACCAGGACTTAAATCACGGTACCATGGGAGTCAGGAGCCCCCCGGATCTCGGTCCGGGCCTGACTTGTTATCGGTAGGCCCCCTTGTGGGAGCGTCATGGTGGCTGTGGTTTAAACCCAAAATCGCGGGAAGGGTCTTACCTTGGGTTTTCCTTTGGTTTTTCCTTTGGGTTTTCCCTTGGTTTGATCCAAAGTAGAGTTGCAATAAGTACTGGGTGCTGCGACCCTAAGAGCAGTAAGAGGTTTTAGGTCGGCCTCGACTCATACCAAGGGTGGAACTTGTGCCGGCAACACAGTTCCGAATTGGTATCTGAAAAAGTGAAAATGTTTGGTGAGCGATGGCAAGGCGTATCCTTGCTCCCATGGATGTATGGGCCGTAAAGGCAGGTGTCCACGCAAATCGAGAGACGTTCTGATGTCTATTGACAGTAATTTGTGCTCCGACCTCATGTTTGAAGAAATAACAACCGATAATACCACAGGCGTGGGCGTTCAATCCACACCATATGGTACATTTTTCTGGATGCAATAGCATCAAGTAAACTTCTTGGGGATTGTCCTCGCTCTAAATACAGCAATTCTGTCGTTTAACTTGAAATGAGCCTCATCACGGTAAAAAACTGGGTCAACTAATTTAAAGCCCAATCACTGACCACCCGACGTAATAAATGGTCACGCGGACTTCGCTCTTGCACCGTGAGACCAATATCTTTATGCACAATTTTTCAGATGGTAGATGGACAAATCCACCTATAAATGTTGGACCTCTTCAACACTAGCTTCCACAGCCGTGATATTTTCTTCCAAACAGAATTGGGTGCCAACTTTTTTAATAATTGGACAAATAGCAAGTTTAGATTTGAAATTGTAGTTGTAGAGTCAATCTTCCCATGATGAAATGGCAAACTGTACTGAAAATAAATGAAGCTTGACACCTCACTCGGACAGCTGATTTGACATTTAATCCCTATTGAAAAATCTGTCACTGCAAAAAAACAGCCTCTTTTTAATATACTGCGAAGGAAAGTAAACAAGGATCGCCTTATCTCTATGTATAATAGGCTAGAGTGTTTATGGTGAGGGTGAATATTTAAATTTAGTAAAAAAAAAAAAAACTGGTTCAAAACTAGGATGTCCACCCATATGGGATCTGGAAAACTTAAAATATTTTCGATGCGAAAAATTGGACAAAATATTTAATGCTTTACATTGCTATAACTTTGGATGGCAGTTTATAGGCTGAGGCCGTACCAGGCCGCACTCAACATTTCTCTTCAGCCCTCCCAATCCCTATCTATCGGCCTGCAATCGATTTTAAGATCCTTGGGTTGAATTATTTGTGTCCGTGTGTCTATATCACTTATTCGCTGTAGGCGAGCCGTCTTGATTAGATCCAAGCCACTCTATGTATTATATGATATAGTATCATGTACAACCGCACAAGTTTTAAATGAAAAAAGATAAACTCTGCCAATAGGGCAAAAACTGTGATTTGTGTTTCGAACGACCGGCTCCAAAAAAATAGGGCAACGTTGTGGTGAAACGATGAGACGAAAATGAAGTTAAAGAACAAGAGACAAGCTTTTCAAGGGTTAGATGACAAACGGGGCAAAAAGAGCAGAAAAAGTGATAGAAGTAAATGAGTCTATCGAGGCTTGGAAGATATATCCTCACAGCCGATAAACTGGCCAAGAACAGGCATGCGAAGACGATCAGGTTTGTAAATTTAGGTAATACTATTAATGGCGTAGTAAGAAGGGAGTTATGCGCTTGAAATGGAAAGTATCAGATATACTCATACTTATACGCATAAAATATTTTTCCAGTTAACCCTTTCGCCCCGCAATTCGAATAAATAAGCTAGAAAACATTTTATCAATTAAATGTATCGGTATAAACTCCTGTAAGTTATATACGCAATGATATTAGCCCTTTGGGGAGGGAATATGACTGGGTAGCCTGGTACACAAATATACCAGTCTTTGAAAATCTAAATGTTTTCTTTATTTTTAACTATTTTTTAAGAATTGACTGTTTTTTCATTTGAATGCAACTATAGCAGCGACGCCTGCTAGAACCGTCAATAGACAAATGTTTTATTCCTGGATCTCTTTTTGGGTCGAGCACCTCGGTCGAATGATCTACGAATGGCTGTGGTTTTATAACCTTGCGCGATCAAATCCTCTGATAAAAAACGTTTTGAACTTTACTTTTTTCCGGTTAATGTCACAGTGAATAACCCATGAATTTACGGCCGCCATCATAATCAATCGATAAAAAGTTTTCTTCCACCATTTATCAGACTTTCGATCCTATTCGTACAACCCACTCATTTGTTCCTCCAAATCCACGCCTCCCGGTTAAATTTGATCAAATCTGGGCATGATACAAGAATTTTTTCTCCCGTTTTTATTGTTTTTGTGACAATTTCTCATTTGAAAGATGCTAATTTTTTTGAATAAATCAAGTTTCTTTAGCGTTTCTCAATTTGGTTTCACAAAAGCTAAGTGTACTGAAGATGCAATAGTGGCATTTTTAAGTAATATATATAAAGGACTAGACAATAGCGTAAGCACATTTGGCCTATTTCTTGATCTAACCAAAGCTTTTGACCTAGTTGACCATGAAATCCTACTTCAAAAACTTTACAATGCTGGTTTCAGAGGAAATATACTCGAATGGTTTAAATCATACCTAACCAACAGAAAACAACGGGTAAGAGTTAATGACTTTGTTAGCAAGGAAGAGATTTGCGCTGATAACGACATCCCTCAAGGATATGTCTTAGGCCCGATCCTTTTTCTCATTTATATAAATTCTATATTCTATAAATGGTCATATAATCGGTTACACAGACGATACTGCATTAGCATATTCATGTAATTCCGCAGTTGTGGTTCGTGACCAAATAAATACAGATTTAGAGATACTTACCACCTGGTTAAACTGCCATCAACTTATTCTTAGCAATAAATCAAAAGTAATGTGCTTCTCCTTGACTAAGCCAAATATCTATATTGAAAACATTATTTCTCACCATCCCAGATGTGACAAAATAAATTGCAGGGACCATTGCTCTAATTTCGAATTCGTAAAAGAATACAAGTATCTAGGTGTTATAATAGATAACAAATTGAGTTGGAAACCTCATATAATGTCAATAAAAAAGTTATTATATTTACCACTTAGTAAAATATATCACTTGCGTAAATTAGTACCACGCAACTTACTCTTAGCAATATACTATGCAGTGGTCCAATCGCAGATTGAGTATGGTCTTGTATGCTGGAGAAGTGCTTACGTTAGTAACCAGAGCAGTATAATAATAGCTCAGAAAAAAATTATTCGTCTATTTTTCTTTAAAAATAGGCTACAGGCCTCACTTCCACTGTTCCAAAGAGCGAAAATACTTCCACTTCGATATTTTTACATTTTTAAAGCACTTAAAATATTCTTTTATAGAAGCGGCAACTTTCACTTCAGAAGAAATGAAACATATTTCTTAAGAACCGACCTTGTAGTAGACATTCCCAGGGTTAATAAAGAGCACTGTCGACGTTTTCTGACAAACATTGCACCTTATATATTTAACAAACTGCCGTTCGATATATCCAAACTAATAATAAATAGAAGTCTATTTTCGAAAAATCTCAAAGCTTGGCTACTTTCACAAACTGAAGTTGAATCTCTACTTCAAGTGGTATGTTAATTCCATTACTTCTCACATTAGAATGCTCCATTACTTTCATTCGCGCATACTGTTACTGTCATCATAAACTAATCTGCTCATACTTGTTGTTAAGATATTTTCTCTTCTTCAACGTTTTGCTTTCCCTTTCCGGCCTTAAATGTAGTCTTTTGTTTAGATATTGCAATTTTATGCACTTGCTACTGGTAACATTTTACTACAAAGTGCACCATTTCCTGTTAATTTACCCAGAAATCCATATCAATTATTGCTTGAATTAACTTAATATGTAAGCATCATTTATGTATTACTTATGAAATTGAATTGAATTGAATTTAAATTGTTAATTTGAAATGGAAATAAATAATACAATACAATACAATTTCACAGTTGTGGCAGTTGCTCAAAGCTAAGACCTCTCTCGTGTCCTGTCATTCTACACATAAGAGACCGGGCAGTAGCTTTTTGTTGAACTTTGGTACATTTTTTCGGTTAGACATCAATGTACCAACCGCTGGAAATTCAATTGTCTTCAATAAATCCACGGATTTGCAGAAACGGTCAAATCATAAGACAAAATCTGGCTCTGTGAATGTACTGGACAATTTGTTCACAACTCGTTCTCCTAGAGTTCCTTCAACTGTTTGAGTCTCCTTCCTATAGTATATGTTAAAATCGTAGATGTAGCCACTCTTAGCGTTACAACGTAGCCACATTTTTATTCCTGTTTTGACAAGCTTTAGAGGCATGTACTGCTTCAATGAACTGCGCCCCTTGAATTTCGTCATTGACTCATCGATACTTTGATATACACTGTCCTGTCTGCATTTTTGAAAAGTTTTTTTCCAAACATTCCACTAAATCATTGAGATAGTACGTTTTTTGAACTACGAGTATTGGGAGTTTTCTCGGGAATAGTGAAATACATTTTTGAGGTAATCATAACAAATCAATATCGAGTAATTGCGTTTTTAATTGCCTGGTTTCCTAATGCTTTGTGCACTGACCAGTAAACTTTTAAGCAAGGCAGTTGATTGAAGCACATTACGAACATGCATCCAATAATAACTTCAATTTCGCCAGCATTAGTTGGTTGGATGTTTTTATAACGCTTGTGTCTTGCAGTTGCTCGATTGATGTTTAGGCGCTCGTTAGTATACTGTACATATAAAGAGATCGAGGGAAAAGTTTATTCAAGATATCGGATATTGAAGACAGCCTGTTAATTTTCTGAGATTTTACACTCTCGTGGAAGAAATACAAATTTTTTTGGAAGAAACATGCATTTCTTCTATATTTGGAGACTCTTGTAGGTTGACTGCAGCAGGTAGTCCTTCTGCAGCAGTTTCTCGGATCACTTTCAGAGCTTGTTTCAAATTCATTGTCTGGGGGCTGATAAAACTCGCCGCTATCAGAGGAAAAGTTTTCTTCCCTTGAAGAGCTCGCATCTTTCTCCAGAGCCATTCTGATTTGTTTATCATCCATCACAAATTTGAAGCCAAAGAAAAATACTGTTCCTAGAACAACGTCAAAAAGGACGAGTGGTACACATAAGCACCACAATAAAGGACGCATGGTACATTTTAGTACCACCTATATAAAACTGACAATAAAAACAATGTCTCGATTCTAAAGGCTTACCTTCTGCAAATTTATCACTCTTCTGAATTATACGTAATAAAAACTCACTATTTCTTGGATTTATTTGCCCACAAATTTAAGAAAATCAATAATAAACCACTTTTTTGTATGACACACCTGAGAATAATGACAAATATAGAACTGAAAATGTTTAAGAGATAGTCAAGGACGGTTTGGTACAAATTTGAACCATTTCTGATAAAAATAAGAGATTATAGGGATGTTTGAACTTTCGCTGGTACATCTGTGTACCATTCGGATTACGAAGAAGAAGAAAATTTTGACTTTATCTCAACTTATGTGTCCATAAAACTACTTGCATAGCCGTTTGGATTTGGATACCTCTACTGTATAATCTTAATCTATGTGCTTACATCTCTGTGACTAATGCATGCAAAGCGCATTACCCAAAGGAGCAAGCACAAGGGGGCCTATTTTTAAGTTTCGCTTCTCTTTGAAAGCGCACAGAAAAAATTAAAAAAAGAAACAGAGTAGAAAAACGTTGCGACATATGCATTTTCCTTTCTGTTTTTGATTTCCATTTTTTTTTTCTTGTTGGTTTTGCATTCCCCTTCTTGGATTTTATTTTTATTTTACATTTTTTTTCTGTTCACTTTAATTTCTTTGCTTCGCTATTATTCTAAGGATGCACTTACTAGCTGCAGCAATACCAGGCCCGAGGTAGTGCTAGAAGACTTAAGAGCTATTGCTACCAACGTCATCGATCTGCTGTTTACAATAAATTTTTGCACGTATCCCCTGTTTGACTTTGTCCTATAGCCCCCTTCGGTCGCCCTTCTCCTTCTAACGCACATATAATACATATGTAAGTATTTAAATTCGTCAGAGTTGAAATAGAAAATTAATTCCACATTACATTTTGTCATTGTTCAGACTTGGTCCTTCTTTACTTCTGTTCTGTTCTGATTTCTTTCAAATTGTTTTGGACCAAAAAACTTTGCACAATTAATTTTTTTTTTTTATTTTTTCGAATGGCTATTTGACGTTTTGATGCGCTGGTAGCACATGCTTTTCAAAAACCACAAGAACAAACCCAATCAAATCAAGTTGAGGTAAATTCTTATTTTGGTTAAAAATAGAAAAAAAGTTGAGATTTTCCACATAGATACGAGCTACGTACAGATGAATGTATGAAGACGAATTTGTCTGGGATGCCGACGCAAGGGGTTGACACTTGGGGAAATTGGAAATGCAATTGCAAATTGCAATTGAAATTACAAAATTTCGCGCGATGAAAATTTCAAAATAATTGTCTGACAGTGGGACCTTTGTTTTGATTTCTTCTTGGCTTATGTTTATTTATTTAAATGTCGTGTCTGTTGTTCGATGTCTTTTTGTTTCATTTTATTTTTATTTATTTTCTTTTTTCTTTTTTAATTTTTGGCAAATATTTCGCAACAGCGGTTTCTAATAAATCTGAAGGGAGAATTGCGACGATAAAAATTATCTAGCACTACATGTTGTAGATGGGTGGACTTATTTTGATTAAATTGCCGAAATATATTATATATGAACTTTTATACTTTGCAGTTAATTAGAGATTTATTTAAAAATTATATGATACGTTTTAGTCTGGGAATTTTGCACCATCCATTTTGTTCTTTATAATTATTTTATTTGACACAAACTTGGAGTAGATATTTGTAATGTTATGTACGGGTTCCGAATTATTATTTATAATGTTTAAGGTCCAGAGGTAGGTGTCATTGGAAAATAAAGGGTTTTCCAATAGGCACTTGACAACTTTGAATTTAATTTGTGAACGCACTCTTTCACTAATCATCAAACTGTCATTTGAATTTATTCAGTAAACTCAACATTTTCATCATGGTAAAGTACACGAACGAGCAACGTCTGAAAATTATAAAAATTTTCTACGGAAATTCGGAGTCGGTGACTGCAACTTTAAGAGCGTTAACTCCAATTTTCGGTCGTAATTCTCGCCCTAGTAGACAGGCAATAACAAGTTTAGTGCAAAAATTTGAGTCTACATATTCGTTGTGTGATGTTGCCGTGTCAGTGAGACAACGGGTTGGTCGAAGTGTCGAAAATATCGCTGCCGTTCAGGCGTCCGTAGCAAATGATCCAAATCAGTCAATTCCACGGCGTTCTCAAGAATCGGGCATCGCTCAGACCACATTATGGCGTATTTTGCGTAAGGATCTTGGTTTACACCCATACAAAATCAAGCTGACTCAAGAATTGAAGCCGATGGACCATTTGAAGCGACGAACGTTCTCCGATTGGGTTCTGGAGAAGATGAGCCATGACGTGACGAAGCTCATTTTTAGCTCAATGGGTTCGTCAATAAGCAAAATATGCGTTATTGGTCGGGTGAAAATCCACATGTGCTTCATGAATCACCACTTCATCCACAAAAAATAACTGTTTGGTGCGGTTTGCATGTCGGCGGCGTTATTGGGCCATATTTTTTCGTCGACGATAACGATCGTCACGTTACTGTGAATGGTCAGCGTTATCGCGCCGTGATCACCGATTATTTTTGACCTGAATTGGACTTGGACGACATGTGGTTTCAACAGGATGATGCCACAAGCCACACAGCATACGCTACAATCGATTTATTGAAGAATAAGTATGGTGAGCTTGTTATCTCAAGAAATGGGCCAGTCGATTGGCCGCCTCGTTCGTGCGATTTAACGCTGCTTGATTATTTTCTGTGGGGCTACGATAAAACATTGGTTTATGCCAACACGCCGACGACGTTGGAAGAGCTCAGAGCCAACATTGAACGCGAAATAGAGACCGTTTCGGACGGAATGTGTGGCCGAGTCGTTGAAAATTGGGTCCAACGAATCGACCGCTGCAAACGTGATCGTGGTGGCCATATGAACGAAGTCGAGTTCCATTCATAACGCCGATAATAAAGTTTTTGAAATATCTTAAATGGTTTGCGTTTTATTTTAAAAAAAGTCGTCAAGTCCTTATTGGAATAGCTTATAGTTCCAAATATCAAAAATAAGACCACCGATTCTGCTTGTGAATGAAAGAATGTTTAAAGCCAAATTTTAGAAAAAAAAAATATACGTATGCACAGGTGTTTCAGCAGAGACGTATTATTTTACAGTTGGTGCACACAGGGGCATATGGTGACAGATGTCATCTATAAATTTAGGACACTTACCATGGAACGCTACATAGTGAAAGAATAAAATCAAAATCTTTGAATTTTATTACGAAAATTCACCTTCAATCACGGCACTGATACGAAAAATTCGAGCGAATTTTGCACGTAATCATTAGCATTCCATGCGTACACGAAATGAAGCCAGTCCATCACCAGCAGCGCCATACGCTCTAGAATTGGGTCCTGGAAAATATGCATACTAATATTGATTTTTGCAGGAAAATTATGTTTTCCACATTGGTGGCTGCGTTAGTAAGCAAAATTGCCGCATCTGGGACATCGAAAATCCACGAGTGATTCACAACATGCCAATGCATTGCATCCAGAAGGAGTAATTGGTGTGGTGCGGTTTATGGAGCGAAGGTGTCATAGGCCTGTAACTTTTCAAAAGTGAGGCCGGAAAAGCCATTACGGTCAATGGAGCGCGCTACCGAGATATGATAAACAATTTTTTGTGGCCGGAGTTCGACCTCTACTATCAACAAAATCATGCTACGTGCCATATAAGTCGCAAGACAATCAAGTTATTGCACACGAATCATTTCCTGGCCGTGTAATTTCGCGTTCCAGAGACATCAATTGACCGCCAAGATCGTACGACTTAACACGGCTAGAATTTTTTCTTTATGTTTAAATCAAGGTCTACGCCAACCATCCGCAAACAAATACAACTCTGAAAGCGATCATTGAAGTCGCCATCGCTGAGATAGAGACTGACTGAGATCGGGGTCTGCAACCAGATCCAAGGCGGTCATTTGGAAGATATTGTATTCCATAAATAGTCCCCATGTGTCTACTTTATAAAGTAATGAAGATTTCATATATATCTCAACAATTTTTCGTTTTATTCAAAAAACAAATCTTACACCTGTTGTTGAAACACACTTCTCAGCGTGGCTTGATACCTAGTAACTTCACTTATATACCCGGGAAAAGCAACACAACACCCAGGATCTATTTGCAATGGACAATGAACACTTCCAACGCCGTAGGTATTGATTAGGATATTTCAGAGCCATTCGAAGCACAGTAAGATTTCGTATAATGTGATTTCCAATCATGCAACTTCTTTAACATGATAAGAGAGCTGGATGATAAAGCTAATCCGTACTACTTACGTATACTCCTAAAATTAACGCGGCACTACACAAATTTAAGAAAAAAACGCGTCAAGTGGTGAAGAAGAGCAACGCATTACACTTCCAATGTTTCAAGAATTGTATCTTTCTTGGATTCAGCATTGACGCCAACAATTACATCAGCCTTGCTATGCACAGAAGGCAATTGAAAAGTAGAGCTCTGGCTAGTTTTAGTTTTAGTTTTAGATGCATTTTATTTTCTTAACACTAACTCTTATATACTAACAAAAAATGCTTAAATGCTAGCTTAAAATTACATAATAATCTTATACTAACTTACTGGCCCCACACAGGCACTCTAAGCTACTCTAAATTCTTATACTATGTCTTTTGACTTTATTAACATTTTCTTTATGGATATTTATTTACTATATTTAAAGCTAAGAAAATACATGACAGTTTTTAATAACAGCGAACTTACAACATAATCCTTTTTTGGATGCAGTTCAGCTTTCGATGTGGTTTGTGCTCATCGTTTTTCATTGATGTTGCTGTAGATGTCCCATTTTTCGTTACCAGTGATGATTTATTTCAGAAAGGGATCAATTTCATTGCATTAATTGCATTGCGTATCGCAAATATTGGTTCGTTGCTTTAAGCGAATCTCGTTCAATTCATCTTTTGAACCCAAATATCAGGCATTTTGATGAGTCCAAAACGTTTTACTTTCTTGCACACCAATCACTCTCTCAAGTTGTAAAAAACTATACAAAACTCTAATAAAATCGCTTCCAACCTGTGAATGTCAAATTGTCTGCTCCTCTAGTTCCAAATCAAGGCCAGACCTAACTAAACTATTTACATAGATAGATACATAGATAGTATATTTTTACATCTCCTGCTACTTCAAGAGATGCATTTTAAATAAAGGTTTTGTCATTAAGGTTCTCTGAATTTGCTCATACTCGTTTCATCTTTTGACAGATTTCAGACTTTTGACGCTTCAGTGACAAAATTCCTACGGTACCAGCACCCACCAAATCAGCACCGAGTACCCACAGTTTGATACGAGCGTAGGCCGGACAAAGGTATTGCTCCGCGGCAGACCTAACATACGTTCGGGTCCTGAAAAACTCTTCCCTGAATCTAGCCTAGCGATTTCATTTCCTGTGATCGCATTGTGACCTGGGATCCAGACAAGACTCTGTAAATTCATCTCTTCGAGTGCGTTCATTGAAGACTTGCATTCTTAATCTAACTTGAAAGCAAGGCTTTAAGCGCAGCTTGGCTGCGCCTCTCCATCGATTCTTTGCAATATACGTGTCTTTTGTTGCCATATTGGAAGACGGAAGTTACCTTTCCTAACGAGGAGTTTAATCTATTACTGCCGTCCTCCAAAAAGGTGCCACCGTCGCATTCTAAATCGGTTTTGAAGCCATCTGTGAAAACCCGACTACTTTCCTTTCTCTTTTTTCCGTAACAGTATGGGGTTCTAGTATCACTGATGCCGTCTGATGCAGTCTATAAGACCAGAATAAAAAGTCAGTTGACGCACTCTATGAAAGCTTTTTAGCAAAGTTATAAAAGTGGAAAGTACACCTCAGACTCAAAGTGGACAAGGTTTTTTAACCAATAACTTATAGCAAGAGAATAGCTTTTAGTTCACAATCGTATTATGAATCCAGAAACATTGTTAAATTGTGTTTGATGCATATCAGTTTAAACCGGCCAAACAAACACTGCATATGTTGTTGCAAGATATATATAATTACGTAAAGCTCTAATAATCCAGTCATCAGATATATGTTACGTCATCCTCTTAAAGGTTCGAAATAATTTGGTACATGCTTCCTACCGAAATATGTATCTGCATCGACTTTAAAATCCAGAGGGTTGTTGAAATGTTTGTCAATTGCTTCACTCACAAGGGTCCAATCTTCTCTCTGCTTTCTTCTGGATTGTTTAATACAGTATTGAGGGAATCTGCATAGAGCTAAGCATGAATTACTATCATGATACCTCATTAGAGAGTGCTGTTCAATTAAATGCATCGCCTTTAATTTCCTAGACTATGAAGAGCACCCCATCAAATCAGAGACATAGTCATTCTTCTCTTTTCCACCTTTAAAACGAGAATAGAAGAAACGCTGAAACAATAGATGAAACCACTAAACAACAAACTCATGAGCTACGAATCTCGGTCCCTTCAGACGAATTTGCATAAAAATTTTGTCAATGAACCCATGAACTCAAACGAGAACTTACGCCGAAGCCTATCATTCTCTGAGTGCAATACGAAAACTAGTTACGAGTATTCATAAAAGAGCCCTTTCCCCGATTCTCTTTCAATGTATCTGTGGTTTCTAAGTTTCTAGTCGGAAGTCACCCCACTCAAAGGCTATTGGGGTAGCATTCGTGACTGCCTAATACAAATTGTCTGGTTTGTCGGAAAGCCTTACTAATTCATTCAAAGTGAAATGAAAGACACAAAACGTAAAAAAAAAGTAAAAACCCAACAACGTACAGGTGAACACCGGTATTCGTACTCTTAATTCTTATGTAGGCTGTTCCTAATTCAGCGTGCCGCCAGTGCTAGTGGCCAACCCCAAAGTTCCACTACACTTCACTGCTTTAATGAAATAAATGCTCGAGCAAGGTGCAGGCGGCAAAAAGTTCGCTCAACTCTCAACCCATAACCGACAATATCAACTACGACGACTACGACATTTCAGATAGAAACGGCAAGGGTTGAAGACAAAACAGAGAACCGAGAAACCAGTATCCAATTCTCCATTCCCAATGTACTCTGGTACCCAGACAAAACGCGGTAAAGTGATGATGGGCCAAGGGAGGCATGGAAAAAGCAATTCTAATGGAAAACTTTCTTTTCCGTAATTTGATTTAAAGTTTCCCACCCTATCTGGACTATCAACCCGTCACCGAAACCTCACACCACGTTCAGTCAATACATGAAGCAATACACCCGACCCGGGAACCGATTGGGAGTTGTGCGGATTTAACCATGAAACAGGGTATGGGATTATTTTAGTTGAATTGCTCACTGGCTCTATTTCCATGGTCCATAAACTGTAAATGCGGCGTTTAGTTAAAAATTTGGCCAAATTGTGGGTGGAGATGAATGGTGAACAGGAGAAGAGGAAAAGGAAGGGTCTTTGTAAGTGGCTGTAGTTGGTTTTTCTTTTTTTTTGTGTTTGGTTGTCAACAGAAATAAGAACCTTCTTCGAGATGAATGACAAGCTGTTTTCCTTTTCCTTTTCTCTCACACAAAGTACAGACAATCTACATGTGGGTGTATCAGAGGAGACCCGAAGCTAATGGACTATACGTACAGTGTTTGTATGTGGTAATTATGCTCAAACCTTCTGGAGGCAGTTTTGTGTGAAATTTCTCCACTTTTACTTTTTTTTCCAGTGAAGCACACGAATACGAGAGATAAGCAAATGACCATCGGGAATAATTTTGACAATTATATATTTACAAGGGCATGTATTTTTACTTGAAAGGATATTGAAATTTGATGTAACTGTGAAAACGAATAGAGATGAGGGAGAAAGTTGTTGATATGAGGACTGACATTTGGGTGTGACGTGAATGAAGTGAAACTTTTGACAAGGCACGGTTTGCACTTTTCATTCAATAGAATAATAAAAGGGTTCTGGAGAGGAAGGGTGTTGTAATTAGTTGAATTGGATAAAAGAAGATGGGTTTTAACCTTTCCGGCCTATGAAAAGAGTGAGAATCGTTCAAAAGAAATACCGGGTACTCCATTAAGGCATTAAAATTGAATAATCTATTGACAATTGAAAATAGATTGAGATGCAGAGAACCTTTTCTTTTTTCACTACTAAGCACAGAGTAGAGCCAGAGCATAATTTGTTAAAAAAAAAAGTAGATTTTCTGCGGACGCTTCCTTAGACCATAGGAAAAAAGCATCCTAAAGCGTCAACCATCTACCAGCTAGACTTCCGTCAGAATACAGATGTAGGTTGGTCTTATATAGTCGAATTGAGTGGTTCAGAAATAAAGGGAAACAAGTCCATTTGAATTTTTTAAGAAACTATGACTCTGAAGTTTTGTTTTTGCAAAAAATACGATTCGAAATCTCAAAATTTAAATTTATTTTCAACTTGTTTAACCAACATCTTGGTTTAAGTACGATGTTCAATTGAAAAATTGATCAAATAAATATCCTTTTAACTAACATAAAGAAAAACGAAATGTACTAGGTTCACTTTATTTCTGAACAACTCAATTTTTACTTTAAAAAGTAACATGAACTACATCAGTTTAACTGTTTGACTTTTTCATATGGTCATTCATGATTTGATGAGTTTCCCATGTTCTGGTTTATGGTTTTGAAGTTCTTTCCTAGTGAGAAAATTCCGGCTCTATTGGCCCCAGTAACCCGAGATAGTTTCATATTCATTCATTCATATTCATTTTATTCATATTTTGTATTGATCAACCACTCAATACACAAGAGTATCCGCCTGTTTTGTATGCGCAAGTTTACAATAAAGAAGGAGGAGATGTTTCTACTAGACGTAAACCTGGATATCCAAACATCAGTACCACTGGCTAGTTTACTGCCGCCAATAATATACTCGTATAATACTAAACAATTTCTGTACGTGCGTTTTATTTAAGCCTACATCCTCTTTGACTCACTGTCTCAGAGCGTTCCTGTCTATTTGTTCTACGTCCAGAGGTTCGATCTACAATTTGACTATTGACGTTGTTCACCATTTTTTTGTCATAGCGTTGGACTGACAAAGTCTTATATAGAGATTTTTGTTTGGGACAGTGGTTAACCATACATGCTCAGAATCTTTACTAAAAATCTTCCATTAAGTGGATGGGCACAGCTCCAACTGTACAAGATGATGAATGGACTCATTCGGGTCGCTCTCAATACTACGCCTCCAGATCCAGCGTTGTTGTCTGACATAGGTTCGGCTTTAAAAAAGATGAAAGGGTTTCTAGCCGGCTCTTTTATGAGAAGGTGTTTTAAAATAGTTTAGGTTGCAGCATACATAAAGTTATATCATACTAGTATACTCCGTTTGCACTCCCCACATTCAGGACTAAATATTTGACGAAGAAGTTTTCATACAAAAATTCAATAAGTGCTCGACTTTTCATCATGCAGGCGTATAACAGAATTGGAAGTATCAGTGTTCTGTAATTTTAATTTTGGTGGGGGCGAATGCCCCCATTTATTCAGCTTAATACAAGCTATAACTTAAAAAATAAACTTAAACTAAAACTTAAAACTAAGGTTGGTTGGAGTGGTGAAGGAGAACAGATTTGAGGTAGGAAGTGGTGCGGTGAAAGTCAAAGACGGTAGGGTTTGAGTTGATTTGACGTAGCATACGGGAGATTGGTTCGTTCGCGCCATAGGAGGTGTGGTGGGTTGGTAGATAGAAGAGTCGAGGGGTACGTAGATTACGAGGGTTAGTGTTGAGGAAAATGGAGTTGTGAAGGGACGCGCATTCAACGTGACCTGAAAGGAGTCGATGAATGAAGAGAAAGTCTGCTGCATCTCTGCGATCTTCGAGGGTGTTTAAGTTGATAAGGTTGAGACGATTTTGATAGGGGGGCAGATTAAAAGGATCGTCCCAGGGCATACCTCGAAGAGCAAATCGAAGAAAACGACGCTGAATGCTTTCAATTCTCGAGATATGAACACGATGATATGGGGACCATACTTGACTGGCGTACTCTAGGAGGGGGCGAACAAAGGTAATATAGAGGGACCTGGTCACGTATGGGTTGGTGAATTCTTTGGACCACCGTTTTACAAAACCTAGTGCAGAGTTGGCTTTGAGGATTATCTCATCCATATGTAAACGGAAGTTGAGCTCGCTGTCACACAAAATGCCGAGGTCGCGAAGAGACTGTACGGAGGAGATAGGTTGGTTATGGAGAAGATAGAGTCGGGGAGGAGATTGGTTCCGCTTATGTGAGAAGGTGATGGATTGGCATTTGGCGATGTTAAGTTCCAAAGAATTTTTGAGGCACCAGATCGAGAAACTATCAAGATCTTGTTGAAGGAGGAAAGAGTCATGGGGAGAGGAAATGGTTTTGAAAAATTTGGTATCGTCGGCGTAAAGGGAGACAGACGAATGTTTGATGATCATATCGAGATCATTTATGGTTAATATAAAAAGAAGGGGACCGAGATGGCTGCCTTGTGGAACTCCAGAGGTGGCCAAAAATGGAGCGGACTGGGCTGACCTAAAACGAACACTGTAAAAACGGTTTTCGAGGTAAGAGGATATCTATTTTAACAATATGGGTTCAAAGCCGAGGGCAGACAATTTAAAGATAATTAACCGATGAGAGATTTTATCGAAGGCTTTGCTAAAATCGGTTGCAACTACATCGACTTCATTGCCATTCTCTAGGGCAGAGAGGGCAAAGGATACGAATTCAACGAGATTTGTGGTGGTTGACCTACCCTTTAAGAAGCCATGTTGTCTAGGGGAAATAAGTGATTTGCATTGGAAGCTTAGAGCTTCATACAAAATACTTTCGAAGAGTTTGGGTATATGGGAGAGTTTAGCGATGGGACGATAGTTGGTGATTTCATTCTTTGATCCTTTCTTGTGGATCGGGGTTATGAAGGAGGTTTTCCAAACCTGAGGAAATTCTCCTTGTGAAAGGGATAGACGGAAGAGATTAGAAAGGGCAAGGGAAAGAGAGGAAGAACATTTTTTAAGAAATATGGCAGGGAGGCCATCTGGGCCGGGTGTGAATTCGTCATTGAGTTGGTGTAATTTATGTTCGATATAAGACGGATCAAAAATATGAGAGAGAAGTGGGCCATTGGAGAAGTTCAGTAGGTAACTAAAATAGGATGGATCTGGTACAAAGGAGTCGTTGGTGAAGGATTGTTTAAAAAATGTGGCAAATAGGTTGGCAATGGTGAGTGGATCGGTTGATGACCTGTTGTTGAAAGAGAGAGAAGGAGGGTAACCATCGGACTTTCTTTTGTAGTTAACAAATTGAAAAAAGGACTTAGGGTGGTTTATAAGGTTGACTTGCGCATTGTTAAGGTAGCGCTGGTAAAGGGAATCGTAAAGTTCGGTGAAATGAAGATAAGCACCAAGATAGTTGGAATAGTCGGTAAAGGATCTGGTACGCAGGAAAACAGCCCATAACTTATTTCTCTTATTTCGTAAGGAACGAAGCTTGCGATTATACCAGGGAGGACTAGTAGATGATGTTTTAAGGCGGGAAAACGGAACGTAAAGGGAAAAAGAATTAAATATTTCTTTATAAAAAATGGATAAGGCATCATTTATACTTAAGTTGTGAAAGTTAAAGTGGGATCTGCTGAGATATTCACTGATTTTGTGAAAGTTTGCTTTATGAAAGTCGTGGGATGAGAGAGTTGTGGGGGGAGTGGACTGGAATGAAGAGTTATGAAAAAATGAAAGTAGAAGGGGGGGATGGTAGTTATCGATTGTTGAGAGAGATAGGGGACAAAGTGAGACTGAGGAGTTAATTGGATCTGTTGTGAAAATAAGGTCTAATTGCCTGCCCATATAATTGGATATACCACTGACTTGGCATAGACTTGAGTCTGTTAAGCGATCTAAGAAGAGACATTCCTTAGCTGAGATGGCATTTGAAGCGATGAAAAACGATTGATCATCTGATGGAGTCCACTGTAGCTGAGGAAGATTAAAGTCGCCGAAAATAAGGATATCATCAGTGGGGTCTGACAGGTCAATTAAATGATCGATCGCATCAATAACAAATTGGTAAGATTCGATAGGTTGAGCTGGTAGGATGTAGCAACATATAACGTAAAGGGACTTGAGAGGCAGTGATATTTTGATTGCGACAAAGTCGGCTTTAGAGGATGGAGAAATTGTAATGGGAGAAGAGTTAAGGCTGTTGTCCATCGCCAGTAGGACGCCTCGACAGGGGGAATCTTTATTTGTGCGGGTAGGATCGTCGTCGCGGAAAACATTAAAAGTAGGAGGGAACAATTCCTGGTTCTTTATGTCGGGAATCAAATTGGTTTCGGTCAATACGTAAATATCAAAGGGAAGAGCATGCGATTGACGTAGGACAGCATTGGTTTTAGAGCGAAGACCTCTTACATTCTGGTAGTAAAATGTAAGAGGGATGTTGTGGGGTGGAGGTGGATGGTTTAAGCGCTGACAAGGGAGGCACGTTATGGACGAAAAAATTTGTCGTGGTCGGCTCGGCTTCGTTGTAGGTGTGATACTCGTTTAGAGTGAACATAGTTGCCGAATGCAGCAAGGTCGTCTGCTACTTTCTGAGGGGACATGTTAAATATCTCGTGGTACCTGACATAAAGGTTCCTGAGACTGATAGGGTCGGTAGGGAGGCCTTCCTGCTGGATGGAAACCATGACGCTGGTTTTGGTTTTCCCTTCGTAGCAGACCGAGTCAGATTTGTCATGTAAATAGGCAAGAAAGAGACGAATGTTTTCATATATCTTTCGTTCTCTGAGCCTAGAGAGAGCATATCGACTTTCTGTAGTGCCATTGGTTTGCTGTGTTAGTTTAACAGTGGGGGGAAAAAGGGGATCAAGAATAGGAGCATTGGAGGAGGGAGATAGATTGGATATGGAGTTGGACGAGGGATTAAGGTATGGGAGTTAATGAAGTTAGGGTACTTAGCTCCAGTTTTAAGGTCGAAGTTGGGAATTGAGTTGCTAGCTGGGTTTGGTGGCGTAGAAGGTTGAGAAGGAATAATATGGGTGGTTGGGGTTAAGTTGAAAGAGACGCGTTGGCGCGGGGACTTCGGTGGAACGGGAGGAATTGGGGGATTAGAAGATTGGTGTGTAAGGGCTTTGTGTCGGATAAGTGAGGAGGGAGGACTAAAATTGGGGAATAAGTTTGTTTTGAAGCTCCAGTTGGGGTCGAGATTAGAGCTTCGTTTTTTGGAAGCATATTTTTTATTTGGAAGGGAGTTTTTAATTTTATTGTTAACACTACGATTATTTTTAACACTTTTATTACTCTCGAGATGTGCGTTTTCTCGTTCTTCAGAGCATTTTGTAATTCTTATCTTCCCAGGATTAGTTTTCTTACCAGGAGGAGTAGGGAACAACCACGAATATTTGGTTGGGATGTTGACTTTGAAGCTACAGGAACTGTTGGAGTCAGCGGGGGAAATCATCTGGCACTCGCTAATGGTGATAGCGTAACTTCGGTGAAAGAAATTTCGCACCCAAGAAACATCAGCGTATTGAGGGGCCCCTTCAACGAAGAATGCCGTATGGTTTCCCTGTTTCAGCTTTTCGAGTCTGTTTTTCCATTCGGAGGGGGTCCATGAAGTTCCAAATTGATTGAGCAGTTTGCGTGGAGCGCCGACGGGCGGGATTTTAGTTGGTAAAGGCAAGACGGTTTCGGTTTCTGTTGTTAGGGTGGCGGGAGGAGTATTTGAGAATGATGGCAAATGAGACTCCGTGTCTACTAATTCATTATGAATTGAGACATTGTACGGGGAACTAGCCTGGAACTGAATTTGATCGGGTATTCCATCGATTTTGTTGGAAGCCAATCTCACTTCTTTACCGATTTCGGCAACGGTCAACCGAGTTGCTATGAGTTCCTCACTGACATCAATCATTTTTAGGGTCAGGTCATCGAGCGTAGAATCTGATGGATGCGGGATGTGATGTGTTGTTTTGGAGGAGGATTGAAAAAGCAGAGAAAGCTAGAGAAAGCTCTTTATTTTTCGAGTAAGAAAAGCTTTAATTAAATCAAACCACCTCTTGCATGACCTCATTCCTGAGAAATGTAGTTCATAGCCCAGTAATCCCATATTAATATATGCGAATATATCTGCTGTGTTATAGAGCAGATACTCAAAAGCAGAGTCCTGACTGCGGAACTCGACAAAGAAGTGTCCTTTGCTTTAACTCGGACATCTTGTTTTAAACGAATTCTTCCTAGAAATGAAAACAAAGTTGTTGCTTATGCGAATGGTATAGTTAAATTTATACTATACCTATTTATTTATACCTATTTATTTATTTATTTATACTATATTATAAATTTAAAATAATCGCAGCCACTTACAGATGTCTATAGTTTAGTAGAAAAATAATTTCGGTGTCAATGATGATCAGACTGGGCTGATACTTTTTAGCTTCTCGCTACCCAGATTAGGAGGATCCACTCATAATATCGCAACCAGCGTTAAACGTTTTGGATTAAAAATTGACAGAAACCGGAAAGAAAGGTTTACCAAAGAGTGAAGAAACCTCTTTAATAGAGCGATGCCTCTCATGGGGCGTACAATCGACCATTGGCTAAGTATAATACCTCGATAATACGAATGATTGTCTTATACTATACAAAGTAATGGTTTGGATCTCAACATATCGAATGTCTCAAGGTTACGGACGTGCTGAGAAGCTCTAGGTTAGCAACTGACTGTTAGGTCATCACTACATCTGAGGGACTCCCAACAGTGATTAGGACAGTGGCCATGCCAGCATATTTAAAATGTAGCGACATCACCCCAAACTCAAAGAGCTTCTGCCAACAGAAAATGATTTCAATATATCCTTTCAAAAATTGATAATAAAAAGACAGGATAGCTATTTATATTTATATTTATGGATAGATCTTGAACCGTAGCGTAAGTCAGTTCCGACATCATTTCCGAAGCCCTGGTGTAAATTACTCTATATACTAACAGCCAGACAGCTGTTAAATAACATAAAAGGAACACTATAAGATCCATGCCATTGAAAGACTGACAAGTATTCCTTAACGAGGCAAAAACACTGTTTTTGTCTCTCCTTTTACTACACACTAGGTCATAGCTAACATAGCTTTTCCAATCAAATCGCATAAACATTACGCACATGCCTCTATCAATGTCTTTTGATAAATAGGTTATCCATGCTCAAGAGAGCAGATCAAGAGAGCAGATGTTAAAACAAGTTTGACCAGGACATTACCACTAAGCTTAGGTAGACCAAGAAAACATTAAAAGAAATCATTTATTTGCTAATGAATGTACGAGTATTAACAAAGCGCGACAGAAAAACATGCTCAAAGCATTCCCTATAATGACTTTTGTCGTACTTGTAACATACTTCCTGTCAACTTATTCTGAGCTAGTTGGCATCAGAAAGGCTACACAAGGTCATTTCCAACTTCCATGTAGATCGTATAGGAACGATTGGCATGATCAACTTCTTTAAGTAAATTGAATCGACCTAAGTTAGACGATGATAGTCAAAACTTCCATTCACCTGAGCAGAACGAAATAAGGATAGCAAAATCTAAGCTAAAATCCAACAAATAAGCTGGATTTGACGGCTTACTGGCCGAAGTATTCAAAGCAGCATGAAATTATTTCTCGAATCTGATCAGAATAGTGTGTGCCTGATGAATGGAGACTCAGCACCGTATGCCCGACCAACGAAAAAGAAGACCCCCTCAACCGCGCCAACTATAGAAGTGTAAGTCTTATCAACATTAGATAGAAGATCTTATCTACTGTAGTGTGTTAACGTCTGAAACCATTTACCAACAACCTAATTGGTTCCTATCAATGCGGTTTCAGACCAGGAAATCCAGAATCGACCAAATCTTCAAACCCCGGCAGATCCGGTAAAAACCTCAAGAAGTCCAAATCGATACCCACCATCTTTTCATCGAGCATTTATAGAGACGAGCTACTCGTATATAGAGCCATGTCTACTTTTTGCATCCCTGTCAAACTCGTCCGTCTGTGCAGAAAGGCTATTGAGAATGCTCGCCATTCGATCAAAATCGGTAACAACTTATGAAATTGGGAAAAGTCAGCAGGCTGTCACTGGTGCGTTCGATAGTATTGATACGGAAGCTGCCAAATGATAGCAAAACCAGGTATGTTATTGGAAAGAAGAAGGGACATACAACGTCAATGAATTGCACCGAATGTCACAATCGACAGCTATAAATTCGAGGTAGTAAAAACTTTGTCTATCTTGGCTCTGCTATGAATTCTGCCACCAATACCTTAGCAGAAATAAATTCTTTGGGTTAAGAAGGCATTTAACAGTAGTAAGGCCCTATCCCGAAAATCTGCGTTCATCAGAGTCCTAGTTTATGACGCAGAAGCATGGACTCTATCTCTTTTCGAGAGAAAAATTATTCGAAAAATATTTAGTCCCGTTTGCATTGACGGACCTGTAGAGGCAAAGATTCAACGACGAACTATACGATCTATACAGCGACATCGACCTAGTTAGAAAACTACGCATCAGTCGCCTGAGATAGCTATGACAGGTAGAGCGAATGGACACCAATTCTCCGGCCCGCAGAGTCTTCGAATCTAACACGGAGGGACAACGCAATAGACAAACAACTCATCTTAAGTGGCACCCACAAGTTGAAGGAAACCTCAACTGCCTTGGAGTGCGTAACTGGAGGCAGTTAACTTGTTAGTTGAGTAATAAGTAAGTGAATTAGTAAATTGATTTGATCATCAAACATCCAATAGATTTATTTTGATGAAGGCATGGAGGCTATGGATGTTCACTAAAGATGTTCACATATTTTCCACTCAGGGTGTCATTCTTAGAGTTAATTTTAACTGCAAATGAAAGGTAAACTACCCCAAAGTTGCTGTTATCCACAGTGATGTTTTCTTCTTCTTCCCATACTTCTTCCTTTGCTGAAAAAATATTAATGTTACTTGTCCACGTTCAATTCATAATCAACTCGTGTCTTCTATCCTTCATATTCGTAAAAGCTTTATAACCACACAATGTGAGCGTAATGTCGCCCATCGATGATCTGTGTATTCTAACACGTAGAAGGATTCGATGAAAATATTTAAGAACCATTCCCTGCCGAAAAGATGGTATCGTCTTAAATAATCTTTTTTCGATTCTTGATGTGTTGGAATTAACTCTGGCCAACGAGATAGCCACACCGATAACATGTTGAATATACAACTTAAAAAAGTCCATTATATGCTGTGTGTTGTGGACTAGATTTCCTGCAGTGGGAGGCTATGTAAGCCATCAGGTTTCTTCCTTCGCTTTTCTAATTTCACGTAATACCACTTGTTTGCACGCAACTTTTGTTACTTTTTTTTCGGTGAACACACTCATCATCATAATACAGGCAACTGTTAATTGCTGTATTTTTTTGCACGCATTTTACCAAACAAAGAAATAGGATTCGAGCGTTTATAAATTGATTTAGAGTGCAACGCTATGTTATTGCTGTAATTATTTTTGTATTTTCTAGCGGATAGCGGATGTGCAAAAAACACGGCTAATGCCATTTGTAATTTTTTTTTCTATAATGATGGAACACTCCCCAACACTTTTTAAAGCTTCAAAATGCATGCACATTAGGGGAAAAAAAAGAGAAATAACAATGTTCATTGGTTTTGAATGTATGCAGGCTATAGTGACGAGTTGTACAGCTTAGAAGAATCACGATACTTCGAAGTACCATATGTCCGAAGATGAGATTCATAGCTACTTCATGTAACCTATTTTTGACTTTCACCTGCTCTCTCTTAATACTCCGCTTTACCCCTACTATGCCTCACGTCCAATACTCCTCCTCCCAATAAATATTGTTAGTTTTTCATAAAGCAGTCTGTTTTTGACCCAGGCCTTCGTCAATAGACATATTTTACGGTAGAAAGTTTGAAGGAGCGGCAAGAGAGTAGCAATATCTTCAGAACTCTGCTGATGGAAAAAGAGAGAACAAGGTAAGGCAAGAGACCCAACGCCAGTTGTGAAGAGTGTCAATTGACTGCCCAAGATCGGTGTCACCTTTAAGCTTTATCGCACAACCTTGCAAGCGTAGATAGGTTTACGGAGTACCTTTCTACTTGTATATTGAATACAAATCAAATGCAGTAAATAATGTCATACATCGCTGGAGGAAACCCAGACATTTTCGCGTATTTTTGGCGATATCCGAGATGGTCGGATGGGTTCGCCAATGCAAGTGGTATTTATGGATAATGTCTGTGTTTTGGAAGAATTTAATTCCATTCGGTTGGTAGTTCTCCCATAATTTATGCCGTTTATAACGGAATGAAATGGGTTTAACACACCCCACCGTTCCCGTTTTACGGCCGAAGAGCAGGAACTTGGACCCGGAAACGAATATAAAAAGCAGAGAGTGTACGGGTCTTTAAAGAAATACTTGTACTCGAATACTGGATTAGAAATTGGAGGCAAGAGATTAGTGATGAAAAGAGTGACGGAGACAGAACTGAGCCCTAAGGCACGCCAGCATTTATTTTCTGGATTACAAGACAAGTCCAAGACCCGAAAGTGAGTTACGTCATAAGTAGATTTTATAAGATACCACTTGACTAAATCAATGTAAATCGACGAAATATCGACAAGTTGGCTAAATGCAATTGGTTAAACATTTTCTTTAATAAAGTACAGTCGACTCTTGACTTGGTCACATCAATATGTTTTTTTTACTTTTCTCACGGTTGACACAAAACTAGTGCAATGGGTCCGTAGCAAGTGAAAGAAGAAGATGTAACTCTTTCAGGAACGGTATAGATACCATAAATGCTACTTGGAAGGAGTTATTAGGAGCACGATTGACTAATGGCTTTGCCAGTGTGAAAGAGCACCTCTTCAAATGGAGGGCAGTTATGATACATAAGATCGTTGGCAAAAACTGAAAGAAATTGGCTATCACTACAATTGGTGTTTGTAACAAGAAACAATTGCGAATTTGTTCGGCTACCTTTTAGGATAGTGTAATGAGAATCAACTAGGTACCTATACACTTTAGCGTTTTTCCCTACAGTCCAGTTGGGATTTTGTTTCCTTCTTTTTGTCAGCTCTTGTCAAGTGTATGTTATTCCATTCATAATAGAATGTCTCTGTCATATTCACCTTTGTTTTTGTCAAACTCAAATCTCTGTCCCTATCTAAGGCATTATCACACCATTCTAAAAAAAATGAAATTTCCAAAGTCGTCATATCCCTTCTCCCTATCCAACATTTCAATCAAACTTCAGTTAAAAGTTGTGCCACAATCAAAAGATAAGAACGTGTCTGTCTGAAACTATTTCCAATCTCAAAGAAGAACAAAAAACGAAAAGTTTTAGACCTTTTTCACCAAAATCATTACGACATACCTGACAGTTAGTCCACATTACTATTTGTCACACTAAAAACGTATCAATCCCTAAACGTCAATTCACTGCTCTCTATCAAAAGGTCACATTCTATCGATTCCACCCGACACTATGGCCAAATCAGGACTCTCTTTCATTCAATAATCTTAATGGATACCCTTGAGCTCCATTAATCAAATTGCGAGTCGGCTAAAATATTCAAAAACCACATAACAGATACATAAGGACAACAACACCATCCCCACCTTAAGCAATAAAAACAACAACCACAAAGAGACAGAGTAAACATAAAAGAATAATTTTCTCATACCTGCGTCACCATCAGAATGCCCTAAAAACAAATTGCTTTTGTTTGTTCCAGTTTTTTGTGCTTGCAGGAACAGGAAGGAAGGAAATATAAGTTCCGAAATATTACTGGAACATCCTAAAGTGCCAGTACCATCACTACCATCCACCACAATCACCATACACCATACACCATTCACCAACCACTATCCAACCATCCAACCATCAACCGTCCTCGGCCCGCATCTATCCACCGTATTGTCCTACTGACATTTCCAAAAGCAACCTCTCCGAAACACTCGAAAGTTATACATACTCGTATATGCATACTTGTACAGAGCTTACATCTACAATAGCACCATTCACATATCATAGAGAATGGATGCACCAGAGATCTACCTACATTCCATATGAGTCCCATCGAAATATGTCACCACTCCTTTAATATTTCAAAAACATCCTCTGGAAAAACGAACAATTTTTGCACCACTGTCACCCCACTGTACCGGGTTTACTTGTCCTCCTGTTCGCCCAATTCGCCTATCTGCCTGGTCGCCTCTCAGCATTCCGATTTCAATTGAATTTTTTGTCTTTTTCGACTGGCAGCAGTAGTTTTCGAAAGGACAATGCTCACACACATACGAGTATGTGTACACCCTCGCACATACGAATAGGATAATGTTTTACTACGTGTATTTTTAGTTTGTCAGTTTTGTTTTACTTTTTCGTTGATATATTCAATATTTAATGACTGAAAGAAACTACCAGGCCAACAACGAGAAGAGGAGTAGAAAAAAAGAAAAACAACAACAACAAAACATGAGCCGAACACATATAAAACATATTCAACTCATCTATTCTAGCGAATAATTGTGTCGACTATGAGTTAATGAACATTGAAAGTGGGCTGGATGGTCAGGCTGTAGGAGGAGGAGATGGAGTAGGTTATAGAGATGATATTGCCAGGATGTGTCAGGACCAGATATGTGCACGGAAAGATATTGCGGAGGCCGGGTGTCACGATGATGGAAGGATGAAAGATATGAGTATTTTCAATTCTACTGAGCTCTTCGCTTATAGGTATTTTCTATATCTTTACTTTCTTTCTTTTTTTTTTTCAAAAATCTATCGTACAGGGTGCGGCAAGAGTAACTACATGATTTGGTTTTTTCAATAAATATCGAATGGAATGGAAAAAACAAAAAGTTGAAATTTTAAGAGAAAGTTTCTTTCTGCTCTTTTTAGGGCGTTTTCCATAATTTTGTGGAATGTTTCTTGCGGTATATGAGCAATTCCTTCGTGAATGTTACACTTTAGTTGTTGTTAGGTTTGGGGCTTATTCACATATACTTTTTGCTTAAGATAGCCCCACAAGAAAAAATATGGAGCAGTCAAATTAGGCGATCGTAGTGGCCTCAATAACTCCATTGTTGCACTTGATGCATGGGGGGTTGCACCATCTTGCTGAAACCATATATTGTACATATTGGCGTTTAATCACAGGTGTGGATATATGAATTTAGTGTAATGGTCTCTGATGAAAATTTTGGCAATTTTGTTTATTTACGAAACTTGGCAAAATGTTTTCATCATCCTTAACGAGATCTAAAACAGCTCTTCCGTATTCCAAGCGCAATGAAAAGTCTCCAGTACTTGGTTTTTAGACTAACTGCATTTTGTATGGGAAGAGCTGCAAATCCTTTTTGAAAATCCGCCGAAGAGTGCGGTCAGAGAGCTGCAACACGTCAGATCGTCTTCTCGTAGATGTTTCCTCGTTTTCTGAGATGCTCTGTCTCTCACAGCATTAATATTTTCGAGGTCTGCCCAGTTTTTTCACAATAAATTTTGTAATTATAGAGATGGTTTTAAAGTGTGCCATTTAAATGCACAAAGCTTAAACCCAAAACTAGATGAGTTTAGAGATATTTTTGTTAACTCGAAGGTTGACGCAATCTGCGTGTCGGAAACTTGGTTTATTGATGGCGTGAAAGATGGTGTGATCGTACTGGTGGTGGAGTAGCAATTTATGTTATAAATGGTTTGTTTTGTAATCGACAATGTCGGTCGCCGAACGGATCCGCTATTCAGTATTTTTTTGTACACATTATACGCGATGAGAGGAGTACCACCACCCCTAAGGTGGTGTATAAGCCAAATCGAAATATTGATTTGACGCCTATTTATGAAATAGTTGAAGTAGTCTCGACCTACTCAACTAATGTAATTATTTGTGGCGACTTCAATAGTAACTTATTGGATGAAGATCTCTTAGCCAAAAATATGCAATCATTTGACCTAACCAGTCAATAGTCAAGTTTCTACCCATTTCACCAGTACCCTTTTAGATGTGTTTTTTGTAAATAATACTGACAAGGTATTACTCTATGACCAAATTTCTGTACCAGCCATTAAACCAGCATGATTTAATGTGTCTAACGTATGACTTTGATATTGGGGATATCGTAGGCACATCATCGTACAGGGATTCCAAAAATATTGACCGACTTTCTCTTGGACAGCATGTTAATTGTATTCCTTAGAACCTTAGAACCTTAGAACCTTGTTCATTCTATGCCCTCACCAGATGATCAAGTCGATTTCATAAATAGAAACGTAAATCTTCTCTTTGATACGTATATTCCGATCAAAACAGAAACTGTTAGAGAAAGAACTAAAGTATGGTTTACAAATGAGATTCGAGTGCTGATGAAGGAACGTGATCTGGTGTATCGACAGTGGAAACGTTTTCGGGTGGAAGAGCTTCATCAAGTCTATAACAACTTACGAAATAGTGTCTAAAGGTGAAATAAAAATTGCTAAGACGCAATTTTATTCAAACATCTTCAGCTCCTCTTTAGACAGTCGGAAAACATGGAATATTATTCGTGAGTTAGAATTGGTAAACAAAAGTTAACTTGCCCTAACAATATTGATCGCAAAGTTATTGTCAAATCCACTTTCAAGTACCTCAGTTGATAATTGTTTATTTAATGGTGCCGTTTCTCCAACTCCAACGTCTTTCTGCGTCTTTCTTTAGTATCAATCCTGCCATTTCTTTCCAAGATATATGAAAGGATCATGCATAAACAACTAAATGAGTTTCTCATTCGTAATAATTTGATGCTTCCAGTTCAGTCAGGTTTCCGTGCTAAACATTGTTGTACAACAGCCCTGTTAAATGTACTCGTAGTTGAAGATATTAGGGATAGACTGTATAATAACTATATTACGTTTTTAGTATTATTAGACTTTTCTAAGGCTTTTGATATATTAGAGCACTCTATTCTTATCTAGAAATTAAGACACTACTTTTCCGTTTCTCCTTGTACAATTAAACTAATCTCATCTTATCTAAGTGAAAAAAAGCAGGATGTGTCATTAGAGGGCATTCTATCTGATTTTCTTCACTAAACTAAAGGTGCACCCCAAGGGTCGATTTTAGGGCCTCTCTTATTTTCAGTTTACATAAGTGTTTACATTACCGTGATATTAAACTCAGCGAAACACATCTATGCTGATGACATTCAGATTTATCGAAGTTGTCCGTTAGGCCTCATTGAGGATTGCGCTAATGATTTAAATGAAGAGTTTGAACGAATTTCAGATTGGTCGTTAAAATGTGGCTTAGTAATCAATCCAGGGAAATCTAAATGTTTGTTTATTTCTAAAACTAAATTAGATTTATTATATTTTCAAGATATAATATTGAATGATTCAAATATTGAATTCGTTGATTTTTGAAAAAATCTAGGTGTAGTCTTCAATAGAACACTAACATGGAACAACCATATAAATTCTATAGTAGGTAAGACATATGGTGTTCTTCGAACTCTATGGATTGTCCAAAAGGTTACACCATTCAAAACAAGACTGCTTCTTGCTAAGGCTTTAGTTATTCC